>LR812525.1:65224018-65840427 GCA_903798195.1 Danio kyathit
CAACATTTTTTGTACTCAAGTATTGCAAGTAGTTTATTAAAAAAATTACTACTCAAGTACTGAAAGTAAAAGTACAAGTATTGTGTTATGTAGTTATTTTTAAAAAAGCAGTCAAAAGACATCTTTTTTGGGGCACAGGATTAAGCAGAACAAAAAGAACCATGGTTTACGATTTACGTATAATATAAATAAATATATATACATATATATGTGTGTATATGATGGGTCAAAAACGCCATTAACGTGACAGCCTTTATGATAGACAGTTTACAATATGTGAACATTGCAGCATGATATGAACCGCGGGTAGCTAACGGTAGTTAACTTATCTAGCTCTTATGGATAGCTCAAACTGCTGTTTTGTGTATTATATTATCTTTAACTTGACATGTTTCTTCAAATCCGACGGTAGAGTATGCACTTCATTCTACTGTATATGAACTGTCTTTCTCTCCGACAAATGCAAACATTGGTTCTAAATATGGTCACGGGTGGTCTTTTTCCTCATCACCACGAACAGTTGAAAGTGAAGGAGTTGAAGGTGGAATTTCTGGGTTTTCCATGTCTAAAACAAACTAAAGTGCTCTCAATGCAGGCAGGCAGCACTGTCTTCTTTGATCGTCTGATCAATGAATGATTGATTCGTAACATTTTTGTAATTGTAACGAGTAACTATGCAACACATAAAAAATCTACTGGAGTAAAAGTATTAAGCTCATCGAAAATATGTACTGAAGTAAAAGTAGAAGTAGGAGAAAAAAACAATACTCCAGTAGAGTACAGATACAGCCTTTTAGTACTTAAGTACAGTAGTGAAGTCGTTCTACTTCGTTACTAAACATCTCTGTTAATAACTCATCTCTAATAACTGATTTATTTTATCTTTGCCATGATGACAGTAAATAATATTTGACTAGATATTTTTCAAGACACTTTTATACAGCTTAAAGTGGCATTTAAAGCCTTAACTAGGTTAATTAGGCAAGTTATGGGGTAATTAGGCAAGTCATTGTATTACGATGGTTTGTTCTGTAGACCAGTGGTTCTCAAATTTTTTTCACCAAGTACCACCAAAAAAATTGTCTCCCAATAGCCATGGGCCGGTAAAAGATTCTGACGATATGATAAGCTTGGATCAAAATATTGCGGTTTCACGGTATTGTGATTACTGCTCTAAAATAGATTATTTTTAAATGTCTGGGTAAAAACAAAAACTTTTTTTCCCTTTGAACACAATGCATTTTATGTTGGAACAGTAAACGTGTCAGGCTAAATAATTCAAATAAATCATTGACTTCTGCTGTCTTCATTAGTTTCAAAAACACAGATTTCCTTACAATTTAAAATGGCATATTTGGAGACATTTTTTCTGGAGATATTGTTGTCCTAAAAAACATAAAACAAAATATTAAAAAGAGACGGTATAGCAGAAAATGTTGGCGGTTTTAAAACCTTGACTTTTCCAAACCGCAGTATATCGTCCCATGCCTACTCTTCAAGTACCACCATAATGACCAGTGTTAAAAAATACAGTAGCAAAGTAGGCCCAATTAAGCAGCTACAGCTCTACACAGCTCAAAAAGGAGGAAGATTAATTCCTACTATTGAGAATATGTATTCTTGTCAGCCACTTTAAACATTATAAATAGTTTGAACATTAACTGTACTTGCAGACAAAAAAAAATAACTCAACATTTAAATTAAATTGTTCTTTTAAAAGTTAATTAAAAATGGCACTGTTCTTAAAAGGTAAAAAGAAAACTGCTGTACTTGTAGAGTACTAATGTATAGTAGCTTATTCATCAAAACCTGGAAAAGTTGCTTGGACATGATATGCCATGTCATATACATGGTTTCCGGTACATTCATTCTTCCATGGCGGGGCACCACACCAAAATTCATCCGGCCACGGCTACATTACAGCTTCTCATTCAAAAACATTCAGTCGTTTTGTTTTAATAGTGGGCTATAATCGTACCAAAACGTATAAAAAGATAAGTGAATTATAACAGCGCAAACTTTTCTGTAATCGTAGTGCTGTGCATTATTTGTTCAACCCTTTAAAGTGACATGCTGACTGACTGACAGACTGACAGACTGACAGACTGACAGACTGACTGACTGACTGACTGACTGACTGACTGACTGACTGACTGACTGACTGACTGACTGACTGACTGACTGACTGACTGACTGACTGACTGACTGACTGGTGCGTGATACGTGAGGCCAGTCAACACGATGTAGTTTTCAGTTATGATGAACACAGTTTCCATAATTATACTTCATAGCCTATGGCTCTGCATACAATGACTATCTTGCTGGAGGTTATAGCCGTTTCACTTTACTTCAGGATGCATTAATGCCGCTCTGTAGGTCTATTGGACGCGATT
The DNA here is from genome assembly GCA_903798195.1 of Danio kyathit. Lineage (NCBI taxonomy): Eukaryota > Metazoa > Chordata > Actinopteri > Cypriniformes > Danionidae > Danio > Danio kyathit. The sequence continues at coordinate 65,226,412 of LR812525.1, forward strand.
ATAAATGTTTCTAGCTAATCTAATAAATGTTGGAGACATACTTGTTACATAAACGCACTAAATCGCACTTCAGCAGCGTTTATTGGAGCATGAACAAGAAAATCTGCACTTGAGCAGAGTATATTTGAGGGCCTGCCAGAAGTTTTGTGCACGAACAGAAGCAATCGGCGCGCAAGCAAAGAGATTCGCATGCTCTTATTACACAAATGCGATCTCGACTTGTAATACTGCGCTCATGACATTTGTCATTGAAAGAACGCAATTATCACCATAGGTAGTTGGTAGATCTGTGTCTACCAGTCCTGCCGCCACAGCTGCAAAAAATCCTAGAGGAAACACTGTTATACAATATATATATATATATATATATATATATATATATAAATATATATATATATATATATATATATATATATATATATATATATATATATATATATATATATATATATATATATATATATATATATATATATATATATACACACACACACACACACACACACACACACACACACACACACACACATATATATATATACACATATAATCATAAATAAACCTGGATAAATGGGTTATCTGCAATCACTCAGTTTCTGATTGGCTGTTTCTGTTGCCAAGCACCCAGCAGCAACAAACAAACAAACACTGCTCAGTTTCACTCTGAATAAACTTAAGACCACAAGCAGGGGTAACACCGTAAATGTGGTGCAGCTTAACTCTTTTACATTAAAACTGAAGCTTTTTCAGAAGAGTCTTCATTTCAAGCAATGTGCGCTTTGATTTGAGTTTAAAGTATTCATCAAATAACCAAAAAAAGTTTTTTTTTCTTTTAATTATTTTAATATCACAATAATTTGAAACACTCTTTTATTAGAAAAAGATGCCCCACCTTAAATAGTCTAGTATATTTACAGTATAAATGACAACATAATGAACTTTGCGGGGTAAAAACAAGTTAATAAATAATTACATCGAAAATAAAATAATCATTCAATGATCTGAATCGACATACTGATTTTAGGCCATATTGCCCAGGCCTAATTACGGGTTTCCAACATTCTTCAAAATATCTTCTTTTGTATTCAACAGAAAAAATCATAAAGGATTTGGAACCACTTAAAGGTGCAGTATGTAAGTTTGTCACCCAGTGGTTGAACTAGGTATTGCACTCCTGGATCAAAACACACTCAAGCGCAGGTTGCCAGATTAACATGAGCGATCCTGACTAATCAAGCCTATGGGCCTATTTAAATTGTGTTCTAAACAAAATCAATGAAGAAATATTTTACATATTAAAATGAGTTTTTGCCCTAACCAATGCCTAGTGTATATATTTTAGAAATGGCTTCTATTTCTTGCAGCTGAACAACAGAAAACTTGATGACCATGATCACCTCAGGTACACCTCATGTGCTTTATTCAGTGTTAAATGCTAATAATGTGAGTTTGAATGTCATTTTACAAGGCATTTATTGCCATACCAGTGTTTCCGCTAGGATTTTTTCCAGCTGTGGTGGCAGCCTTTTACACAGATCTACCAATTACCTATGGCGTTATTTCAATGACAAATGTTGTGAGCGCATTATTACAAGTCGAGATCACATTCATGTAATACAAGCATGCGAATCTCTGCTTGCGCACCAATTTCCTCTGCTCATGCAAAACTTATTGTATACCCCCTCAAATATACACTGCTCAAGCGTAGATTTTCTTGTGCGCTTTCAAATAAACACTGCTGAAGTGCGATTTAGTGCATTTATGTAACAAGTATTTCTCCAACATTTATTAGATTAGCTAGGAATGTTTATGAATGTCTCCTATAGACAGATTAGCATTAATGTGTCCTGAAGTAAAGTGAAATGGCCATAAACTCCAGCAAGATAAGGTAATTGTATGCAGAGCCATAGACTTTATCTATAAACTATAAGTGGAAACTGTGTTTATCTTAACTGAAAGCTACGTCGTGTTTGCTGGCCTCACGCATCATGCACCAATCAGTCAGTCAGTCAGCATGTCAGCTTAAACAAATAACACACAGCACAACTACTGTTACAGAAAAGTTTGCGTTGTTATAATTCACTTACCTTTTAATATATTTTGGTGCGATTATAACTTGCTATTAAAAGAAAACAGCAACAACTGAAGGTTTTGAATAAGAAGCTGTAATGTAACAGTGGCTGGATGAATTTTGGTGTGGCGCCCCGCCATGGAAGAATAAATGTAGCAGAAACCATGCATACTACTGAAAGCAGCAGCAGATAGTTCACCTCAGATCTGGAATATAAAATAAAACCTTTGAAATTGAACTCTAGAACTGTGACTCAGTGCAAGCCAACACATATCGGTGATTCAGCATCTACATTTAATGATGCTAAAGAGGTTTAATATGTATTAATTAGATAATAAAGCTTACCATTTTGTGAGTGAGTGCAGTGAGTGCACTATTCTGTGCTTCTGAATGGCTGTATTTACATTTCTGTTGTGTTTCGTCTGCTTACGTTCATAATAGTAATATTATTTGCTAATTAATAACCACCTCATGTGGAACTCTGACGTCTCATTTAGGAGTCTGCTACTTTCCACCGGAGGTCACATTTCGGTCACGAACGCATGCTTTGAGAGCCTTCATGACTGAATGAATGAAATACGCAGTTTTCCAACAAGGCAACCCGAGGTGCTGAAATATAATTGACAAAGACCACGTTCCGGCACGTAATGCACATTTTCAAAGCAGAATATCTGACGTCAGCATAGTTTTTCAGATAAACAAAAATGTTCACTTAACAGGTCTCTGAAATATCTGCACACATATTATGGTGTTTTTATGCTTTAGAAGAGTCAAAAACTTACATACAGCACCTTTAAGCATGAGTAAATGATAGCTGTGTCTCATTTCAGAGGCTGCATCCTCCGAAGGATGCAGACTTCAAAGGTGAGTCCTTCGAAGTCCACACAGGCTGAACCGAGTGTTTTGAAATGAGACGATCTAGCCTACAGAGGACGGATCTTGTCACCAGGCCACCGTAACAGCTGCTGTTAAGCGCTGATGAAATTTGTAATGACTTTTTTTTTCAAAGTGATTTTAAACCTTATTGTAAGCGATCTGAAGGCAAAACAAGGGTTACAGAAGCTGGAAATATATTTCCTTTGATCCAAACATGTGCACATAGACATGTAAACTGTCTATAACATTGTGACGTAGTGAACCCGGAGTGGGCCCACTACAAGGCGTGGTAGGCCTAAATGCCACAAATTATCCCAAAAAAAAAAATCCCCCAAAACAATGGCCTGACCCGGAGGTGTAAAAAAAGGTGGTATTTATTTACAAGGATGGGTGAAATATAGTCCAGTGCAAAAAAATTATATATACAGTGTCCCAAAAATCCAAAAATGTATGTACAAAAATATATATATATAAAAATACAAAGTATCAAATTAACAAATAAATTATAAAGACGAATATATACAACACAAAAACAATCAAAGGGAAAAAAAATCAAACGTAACCACTGTATACAAGTATCCACTCACAAGAAAATTGCTCATGGCTCTGCCACAGCACGCTTGCTCGCCAGGTGAACTGACCCCGAGCTGGAGTCTGGCAACCCTCTTTATACGCCAGACTCCACCCATCGATTGGCGCGAGCCATACGCCAGTAAGTATATAAAATATACTTACATTAAACTCGCCTAAAAAGGCATCTTTTTAAACATTTCACATTTACATCTGCTTAACAGACAAATACATATAAAAACCATTAAACACATACAACCCTTAGCACAGCTTCTCCTGTAAAACAGGACAAACGACATGCTGGTTGTACCCACATAAACACAAATGGTACGGTCGGACTTTCAGCGCGCGAACCACCATGGCGCGGCTTCTGATGTCATAAGCACGCGCCATCCTTTCATTCGGCTTGGCCGGTCTCGCGCTGAAGTCCGAACTCCCCTAGACAAACAAACAGACAAACAACCACAAACACGAAGACAATGGGTGTGTGTAAGTGTATGCTCCGTGTGAAACTGAAGGGGAAAGATGAACTGTGGAGGGGTGAGGGAATGCCGGTGATATGACGCGTGCACTCATCAAAAATCACCGCTGACGGAGGAGGAAGGAATGAAGGTAAGTGGTGTGTGTGTGTGTATGTGTGTATATATATGTGTGTGTGTACCAGTGCGGCCGTCGGAGACGGAGGGGAGAAGTCTCACTTCTCCACACTATCCTCCCCCTCTCCGAGCCGCGTACTGTCCGGTAACCTGGACAGGAAGTCGGCTACTAGGTTTTTCCTCCCAGGGCAATGACGTATCTTAAACTTAAAGGGTTGTAATGCCAAGTACCATCGGGTCACTCTAGCGTTGTTATCCTTCATGGTATGAATCCATGCGAGAGCCCGATGGTCAGTCTCTAGGTCAAACTCCCGCCCCAGGAGGCAGTAGCGGAGGGATTCAAGGGACCACTTAATGGCCAGACACTCTTTCTTGACCGTGGAGTACCCAGTTTCCCTGGGCAACAGTTTCCTACTCAGAAACACCACCGGTCTCTCTTCTCCAAATGGTCCCTGGGCCAGTACCGCGCCAATCCCTCGGTCTGATGCATCCACCTGCACCAAGAAACGTTGAGTAAAGTCTGGACTCTTTAGCACCGGATGTGTACAGAGTCTCTCTTGCAGTGTCTTCAACGCCTGCTCACAGGCCTCAGTCCAAATGACTGGATTCTTTGTCCCTTTTTTTAACAAGTCTGTTAAGGGTGCTGCTGTTGAGGCGAAGTCAGGGATGAAGCGTCGGTACCAGCCCACCAATCCGATGAAGGAGCGCACCTCCTTCTTGGTCCTGGGTCTTGGGCTCCGCCGAATTGCTTCCACCTTATCTACCTGTGGTCTAAGACCACCATTGCCCAGTCGGTACCCCAGGTGGTTGGTTTCTTGTTTCCCCCACTCGCACTTTGCCACGTTTAAGGACAGACCCGCCGCTTGTATTTTCTCCAGAGTCTGTCTTACGTGCCGCAAATGATCCACCCACTCTTTAGTAAGAAATGTCATACTCTTTTTGTTTTTTTAACATGCGTTTAGATATCCAAGTAAAATAAACCTAATTCACACATTTAAACCGGAGTTTTCTTTTAAAAACGTCCTGCCGTTATCAGCGCGCACTGAATCTTGGGATGTTCGAGGCCGCAAAGGATCCACGGGTTGTATCTTTCATTACCTGGGAAAGAAGGATGCATTTGGAGGCTGCGTTTGAAGGAGCCTTTGAATTTTTTTGAAATGTGACAGCCTTCGTCATGCCGCGATGACGAAGCGCACTTCGAATGCACTCTTCGGAGGATGGAGCCTCTGAAATGAGACACAGCTGATGAGTAAATTTTATAGTGTAAACTATCCCTTTAAATCCTTCAAGCTCCTTAAACAGAAATGTATTCTGATTGGCTATCAATGTTTTAGCATTTAAATTTAAAAAAATACTGTGAAAGCTATTCCAACTCTATTACAGACCTTGCTAATCTTTTGCATTTTTATATTTAAAATTTACCATTCTTTCTTTATCTGAGCAGGCCTTTAAAACTAACACATAACTTTCTGTTTCATGTTTACCATCAGCTGTAAACTGAATAAACCAATCAATCCAATCAAGAGCATCCCAGCTACAACAATCATAGCAACTATACTAAAGCAAAGTTAAACCTATTTCAAACACCTTAGCAACCACATGGCAACTCTCTGGCAAACAAACAAACCCTCGCAACGTACGAAAACTCACAGTTTCAGTACAGCTTTGGGCGAACTCAGTAAAAACAATCAACCAACACTGACTGCCAGTGGTAATCCTTAATGTTCTCTCTCTAGATAATCTAGGGCTGGTGTGGTCTCGCTCGCTCGCTCGCTCACTCTCAACCAAACATTCATGCTCAAGCGCACTCACACACACACACACATGGTAAACACCCGCCGAGCCTCTCTAAAGCCTAATGGGAGATGGTTTTTCTGCCATCTGGACACGCTTTAGATTACGTAACTCCTCAGGAGCCGTTCATCAAAACAGTTCAACCTCAATCAGGTTTAACTTTCATATCCTATCGGGTATGATCATGTGAAAAGCAAAGGAGCGGTTTTCAGATCAGATATACGAGACACCGTACAAACAGTGTATTCATTAAACACGGCCATGTGTGCAATGCTATCAGCCCATGTGTGCATGGAGTTGATGTTAGCTCTGAATGTGTGCATTTGAATGGAGCACGGCAAGCCTCAGAGAACGTTCAGCAAACATTTACACTAGGGCTGCACAATATATCGTTTCAGCATTGATATCGCAATGTGATCATTCGCAATAGTCACGTCGCAAGATATGCAATGTTGAGTTTGTATTATAATTTGTCATTTGCATATGTTTTTGATGCCAGGAACTGTATACTAATTTTAAAAACATTCAGGCATAATAAATTATACCATTTGTGACTTTAACTATGATTCATTTTATTAAATTATTTTTATTTGTATCATTCAGTTACTGTACGTGAATACCGTTATACTCGGGAAACGATAAAACACTTTATTTCAATTGCATCTTTTTCTTGATTGTATTTATAGATTGTTATGCATGAAAATACTCACAACACATCAAAATACAGATCATGAAGGAGATCAATGTTGATCTTTCTTGTCAGTGCAGAAATGAACAAAACAATAGTCCTAATATATATCATAGTCCTAATAAAATATCATAAGATTAAAATATGGAAAAATTATTTTGTCAATTAAAACAATTTGTCAATTTTCCTAATGAATAAACATCACTCAGTAATATTTCGGTATGCTTTTACTTTCGTATTTGACATGAAACGCACATTTGCTGGTAGGAATTACTTACCGCCCTACTCATAATTCTCTCCGTATATACTGTATGGCTATTACACAACCATAATACACTGTAATGTAATGTAATGTAATGTGTATTTATATAGCGCATTTATTGTGTATGGCCATGCACCCAAAGCGCTTCACAATCAGGAGGGGAGTCTCTCCACACCACCACCAGTGTGTAGCATCCACTTGGATGATGCGACGGCAGCCACAGGACAACGGCGCCAATGCGCTCTCCACACACCAGCTATTAGTGGAGTGAAGAGACAGTGATAGAGCCAATTCGGTGGATGGGGATGATTAGGAGGCCATGATGGGTAAGGGCCGATTGAGGGACTTTGGCCAGGACACAGAGGTTACACCCCTACTCTTTTACGAGAAGTGCCATGGGATTTTTAATTACCACAGAAAAATCCCACTGTGAAATAGCCTGATCGTTTTGTTTTCTTAGTACAATCGATCCACTCCAGAGTTCGTTTCAATCGAGCCAAGACCACCTCATTCAGGCGATCTCAGAACGATTGATTTGGCACGGAACAGAGCATGATTGCGGGGTTCACATATGCCAAACAAACCATGCTAACTGGGCAAACGAGACAGGTAGAGAGACACAAACGTCTAGGTGAAAGCACCCTAAGGGTCTGATCACACCGAACGCGCATTTACGTTCCAAAATCGCAAGGCGCACCACACTCCCTTTTTTGTTGTCAAGAAAAAAAGAAGAGCTGAGCGCTTTTTTATGTTGCTAGGCAACGACTGAATCAGCTGGGTATAGTGCGAGAGTGTTGCTGTTGATATTAATATAATTTTAATATTTAATAATATTGTGATATTTAAGATTTGTAGGTCATAAAGCACCAGATAACTCAAAACAGCAACCACAAGTCTCTCCTCCATCTTCAAAAGTCTGGAGAATGAAAAAGACGCGAGTGACGTAACATGCTTTTTCCGCTTAGAGTTGACTTTTTTTTTCAACTGCAAGCGCACAGTGAGCAATGGCAAAAATGTGAGGCACAGCAGGCAGTTAAAACGCGAGGCGCGCAGGGTGCATAAGCAGCGCCGTTAGTAAACCATTCAAAAAAAGCACCACCTAACGCAAAAAGCATGTGAATGTGTGATCTGCCGCTAAGACTGTATTTGCAAGCAATTGACAAACAGTTGCAGCCAAATTTTACTTTAGTGACAAGGCAGCACTGTGCCACTGACCTGATCGGGCCAGTAACTATCCTCTCTACTGTTCCGAGCCATCGGGCAGTACTTATTGTTGAGCCCTGCCATAACAATAAATCAATATTTCGTAGTTGTGTGTTTATTAGTCACATTGAATGAATAAAAGCAGTAAAATCCTCTGCTCGGTTTGATTTCCTGACTGTGTCTTTTCTTTGTGGCATATTTGCCATTTCTTCCCAAGAGCGCCCTCTGGCCTTCGTCTGAGATTTACTACTGATTGCAGAGCTGCGTTCCCTGAAAGATATGCATAAAGGCTAATTTATACTTCTGCATCAAGCAATCGGCGTGACCCACGGTGCATGCCTTGCACGTAGTCGTGCATTTTTACTTCTGCGTGCTGTTTGTGCTGCTCTGCAATAACACTTCTGAAACTCTAGCTGGCAGTAGGTTATGTTATGTTCCTCTATTTCGAGTTTCTTTGCAGGCGTTTTGGTTTTTCTGAATGCTACCTTAATGTACGAGTAGCTAAAACTTGCTTATTCAGAGGCAGGAACCAGCCGACGTGCAACAACTTTAATCATAAAGTAAACACAAAACAAAAGTTTCCATCTGGAGCGACTTCACAGGACTTCACACTTGTAAAATCGCTCCAGCAGGCTCATGGCTCTCAGCACTATTCACTGCTATCAACCAGACCAATTACAGAGCTTGCGTTACCAGTTGTTGCGACGTGTAGTTACATTTTTTGAGAGGTGCACGTCAGCTTTGGCGTCAGCCATGGTGAGGGCTATGCAGAACTGCCAGATCACACACGTGCACTTGATGCAGAAGTATAAATCAGCCTTTAGAATTGCAGCTTTTCTCAATTTTATTTCAAATAATCACGCAGAACTAACTGTAATACAACTGTACTGTAAAAAAAAATAATAATAATAAGTCAAATTAAACTTAAATGTAAAATTCTAAATAAAAATTTACATTACTATACATTTTAATTTTCAAACAGAAACCCATGAAACGTTTATTTTCATCTGACTGCCAGCTAAATAAATATTCATTGGGCATTTCAGGTTGAAACTATCATAGATAATGACAAATGCTTCACCCTGAAACCAGTAGTCTGTATTTATTTAAATAGATTGCAGCCTGTGCAATCACACTAGCCCTTACTACCATTTCAAGATATCTCACTACAACATGCATACCTCATTTTAGAATCATGAAATGAATTCGTATCCAATTTTGTCAAAGTATCACGTGTTGTGCTCTACAATACAACACCACAAACGAGTAACTTTTTTACAATCTATAAAAAACATTAAAAAAGTTGCCAAGCTTCTACATCATTGTGAATGCAGTAATTTCAGTACACTCAGCTTTGTTACAACAACAACATACACGTGCAAGACATACAGTAACAGTTTAATAAATAAAAAAATTAAATCAGTAGGTTAATTGAAAATATCTCATCCAAAACAGCTCCCCGACTCTTGTTGGAATAAATCTCAGAAGAGTTTCTGTCAGTCTGAACTGTCTCTGCTACAGAAAGAATCAGGATGATAACACAGCATCTGCATGAGTTCAAGCACTAGCGAAACACGCTTCTGTATAGTTTTTTTCAATAAAACTGACATATGCTAAAATTAAAAAAAGCGACAGTGCAATGATAAGTCAAGGGTGTCTAGTTGTGCCCCTCTCTTGAGATATGAGACCTTCTGACCATCTGTTGTGCTTTAAAAGTGCAAGTGAAAGGAGAGGAAGGAGAAGAGAGAGAAAAAGAGGGAGGGAGGGAGCTGAGCTGAGAGATTGTCGCTGAGGAGAAGCAGAAGTTGAAGTCGAGGAGCCCACATCCGGTGGTTGCAAAAGGGAACCGATCAACACTCTGTGCAACAGTAGTGTTGACTATATCACACAGCTGGTACTGCAGTCCCACTTCAACTCTCATGGACAATTATGCGCTTTTTTCCCACATACATGCACTGCAGACTTAAATGTCTTAACTGGTCACGCATACATACATACTTACTCATATACATGCATACAGACTCAACAGAGTCTTCAACAGCTGGCTCTAAAAAAGCACACTGTTACAAAAGCAAAGCTGGTGAACACTCGAATGATAATAAAACAGACAACCAACTAACACATCTTCCAATGATTATTTGCTCCCATTCTCTCATCATCTACCCACATCTCTCTCCTACCTCGTATAACCAACAGAGCAATAAAAGGAGTTAAAACAAAACAAAGGTCATTGTTCACACAAAATGGTTGTAAATTGCTTCATTCATAAGAATGGGATATATGCACTGCCAATGTTTTTCAGCCAACAGTAAATTTCCGGTTAAAGGTTTAAGTGACTATTTTCAATTTCATAAGGTTCCTTTGACAGCATTGTTGTTAAATATACTTGGGCATTCATAGTTGCTCAAGTGTAAAATGAGACAAAATGAGCGGCATCAGTAGCAGCAGGCTAGTGCAGAACTCCATTGAAAATACTGGGGTATTATAAATTTCCATATTTTAAAGACATGGCGTGGGAAAATGGAATTTAATGCAGTGCTTCTGGCCCAGTTTGATACCCACCTTATGCCCTGGTCAGATCACACAATTTTCATTGTCGGTTTCGAAAGTCACTATGTCAGATTATGTGATTTTTTCCTAATAAAATTTTGACTTGTTGTGGGTAACAAGTGTGCCAGACTACGCGTACCTTCATGATCAGACATCATGTGACGTCTACGATGAGTTATTTCCCAAAGCAGTCACAAGTGTTGCTATAATGATATTTCTTATCTCAATTTAAATTTTTTTATCTTCTTTCAATCTTAATAAGCACTGATGCTTGCTGACTAATACTTGCTGACTAAACTAATAACTAAAAATCGAAATGTATATTTTCCTGCCAGGGTTTCTTATTAAACACTCCCTCACCTGAACTTGCCGCAAGTGAGACGGAGAAAATGAAAGCAAATCAGCACTGAGGAAAAAAATTAGATGCTTGAGTCATAATCTTTAAAAAGATTAAAAGTAATTATGCAGTCTATTTATTTTTATTTCCTGACTGGAGTAGGCAGCACTCGTTGTTATAACCAAGAAATTATGTGCTTCTATTGCACAGTGTCACGCTCGTGACGGAACTCATCGTGAAGAACGAGCAAAAAATTAATTAGACTTTCTGCGATGGTGTTGCGAGGCGTTGCAGACAATGCCACATTACATAAGAAGAAATGATTGAATCTTGTGTCACGATGCCCATTTGTCGTTTACGAATCCCCACGTCACCCTACATCAAGGAAATCATGCTGAAATCATGACAAATTCATGTGACCTGACCAGGGCTTTATATTGTATATCAATCAGGCAGTAAAGATCACAGATTTTTTTTTCAATCAGATCTTAACTATGGCAATTTTGGAAGGGTGCCACAGTTCACCAGATGTGCTTGGGCTAGCTGACTGAAAATGAAAAGTCCATGTGCATATACACCATTAAGCCAGGCTCACACGGTGATTTTTAATAATCCTTTAGAACTGTAAATTTTCAGATTGTACAAACATTATCTTTTTGTCACAGTGTAAAGGCCAGGGCACACCAAGCCCATGGTCAGTCATTGGGCAAAGTTGGGCCAATTGTGAGCATTTGTCAGGCAAGTTTGTTTGGTGTGTTTTACATGTTACATTCACAGGACTTTGTCTGATTCAGCATACAGAATCTGTCATGCAAAACAGAGAAAGAGAGCACTCTGATTAGCTATGAATCAGAGTCCAGGAACAAAAACTGAAAGGGCGAAACCAAGCAAACGAGGAAAGTCAGGAGGGAACACATTGAAGCCGCTTGTCATTCCATTGCATTTCTTATATATCTGCATGTGTATTATCAGATTATCAGACATATTTGTACAAGCTAATGTCATGGTCGTGAAATTGTACATAAATGCTGCTTTGTCTAAGGTTGGTATGTGTGCAGCTCTATGTCTGGTTTCCCTTTGTGGAATGACGATACAAACTACAGTACTGCCAGCTGCGGGTATGGAAAGATGCAGCCTCGCTTAGGGCTGAGACACAGTCCAAGCTTACACCAAACAACTAGCACCAAAGATACCCAACTGTGTTGTCGCCTCATGTTAGATCATATCTGGACCAGAAAGCAGCAAGTGAACACACCAACTAGACAAAAGCCAACTAAAACTTCCAAAAAGACACTATAATTTGAACAGCATCTACAATAATGTTAGTCTTTTTTTTTATCATCCTGAGGTCTCCATAATCCTGGACCCGGCTGTATCCTGAGCAGATGCTGTGGTGGTCATGGAGGAGTGGAGAGCTTGAGACTGATTCCTGAAAGACCACAGTGAGAAACGAGTCTTTGCTCGTTGATCCCGTGAGGAGCCTAAACACCCACCAGGGACCTACTCACACCTGCAGCTTCTCCATGATGGACGGCCAGCGTTCTCCAGCCTCCGGCACCTAGACTGCAGCACTGCACAAAACGTTTGGCCAGAGGAGAAATGGTCGTGCCCAACTGAGCCTGGTTTCTCTCGAGGTTTTTTCCTTCACTTTGGTCAATTGGTGAAGTTTGTTTCTCCACTGGCTTGCTTGGTTTTGGACTTGTGGAGCTGCGCATGGATGGATTTGCTCTTCAGTGTTTGGACTTTCAGCAGTGAATATTACACCACACTGAACTAACCTAACCTGAACTTCAACTCTGAAAACTGGACTGAGTTTGAACTTGAACTTCTATGTTAAACTGCTTTGACACAATCTACATTGTAAACGCGCTATGGAAATAAAGATGAACTGAATTGAATATAACGAGAGCAGAGTTCTGCACCTGGTCAAGAGGACGTGTCTTTCCACCCTGCGGGAGGCAGTAGTCGGTTTTCTCGTTCCACAAAGGGAAATCGAAATCACACTAATTGTCACTCATGAGGGAGGGATTCTCTCTTGCAAATACATCTGAAAATATAACAATCCATATAGTTTTTAAATTATTAGAGAAATGTAGTGAAATTACAATCTTTGTGATCCTTCTTGGGTTGAATTGCGTACTTGCTACATCGCTTCACTAAATCCCACTCGCACTCTGATTCGTTGCTGAATAACCAGTCAGAGCACTTTATTCAGCCGACGCCGATTCTATCTGCTTGTTAAGTGTGACGTCATGCGAAGCGGCTTCCAGGTCAAAGCGCTCTATCAAACTGTATGGGAAGACTCAACAAATGGTAATAATAAACATTTATAAAGCGCTGTAATACTTTCGAAAATCACGATTGCAATATATAAGTCCATGCCTAATATCCAATAAATTTTTTGTAAACTGTTAAAAATTTCGATATTTGTGATGCAGCAAGTCCAGAGACTGTTGTGTACACCATGATTTTATATAAAATTCACTTTAATGTGTGATAGGACTAAAACTAAACGAATAAATGAATGCTTTCTCAATTCAAATGAATAGCGGCTTGGACCCAGAAACAGTATTCCATACGTCAGCGATACATCACGACTTAACAAGCAGATATGCTGGATCAGGCCAACGAGCTCAGATTATAAACCAACAAGAGGTGATGTGGGGAACAAACCAAACCAACTAGCCTGACCAACAGACCAGCGGAGCCCAACAGCCAACCATTAACTTGATGTGTCCCGGCCCTTACAGGCATCGAAGGAAGTTCTAGTTTCAGTTGTCCATTGGCTGTCTGGACGAGACAAGATACAGCCAACATGAGGCAACAACACAGTAATTTTTCATCACCGCTAGTTCTTTGACATCAGCTTGGTGTGTTCTGAGCTTAAGATCTCAGTTGGTCATAATAGCTGTCTGCCAAACAGACACATGTAAAACTCAACTTTGACGTCATTAATTCACGAAACATTCAATATCCTACATTCTGGAATGCTACATCACAACAGCCATAAACATCCTTCAACACTTCCCTGAGGTACTTTAAAGTAGTTGATTAATTGCATCATAAGTCAGTTTGCTCATCTGACAGTGCCAGAAATTCATCGGAGGGAAAATCTAATCACAATGTCCATTATTCGGCTACCTAATTAATGATCAATGAACACAGATTTTAGCTTAGGACAATAGGAATGTTTTAGGATTTCTCAGGCGACCAAATGCTGTCCGAAATTGCCGAGCATGAGACTTTTAAGTAATACATAGTTAACGTTTTGGTGGTATGAACACACGGCACAGCAGACTTCAACATATTAAACAGTCAAGCATATACATACTCAGACAAACAGAGTCTCCAACAGCTGGCACTTAAAGGAAGCACACACTCTTACAAAACACAGCTGGCGAACACTCAAAATATAATGACAAAACAGAAGATAACAGACAACACACACACACAAACCTGAACTTGTGCCTAACAGAGCTGAATTTAAAATAAATCCTCTCCAGCCAAATCAGAGAGGCTCATTTGCATAGGCAAAATATGACCTTGCGTTTAATATTCATCAGGGATGTTCAGGGCTGACCACATCCTAACACAACAGGAAATGCTTTTAAGCACCAGGGACTATATGAATGACCCATTAAGCACAAGGTGTTGTCTCAAAAGGAGTAGGCTGACAGCCTATACAGTACAAAGTTAAAAAAGATAGCACACTATAGCGGCATCCGCAATTGCAAACTACTTGTGTACTATTTGAATTTTCAGATGGAGGACATATTTTTTTTGCCAACACCAATTGTGAAAAGATCTAGTTGTAGATAGGGTTTAGTGATTAATCGAAAAGTAATCGAAATCGACATTCAGAACCTATAATCGATCTAATTTTTCCAGAACGATTTTTTCAATTCCTTTCCTACGCGTCACGTGAGCCCGCTCTGCTAAAGGATGGCTGATTTCTATTTCTACGGCCACTTTGCAGCCACATCTGATCTCTGGTCAAGCAGGACGATGGACTCATTCTTGAGCCTTACTTTGCGTACTACATTAATGATGACTGGAAGCTGCGCCAGAGATGCCTTCAAACGGCATATAAAACTTGTCAGTCTATGAGGGCAAAAAAAATTAAAGAAATAACTAAAATAATCATTCATTAATCGTAATCAAGTTAAAATGTTAAAATCAAGATTTTGATTTTAGGCCAAATCGCCCAGCCCTAGTTGTAGACATATTACTGATTTGCAGCATAACCTGCCTGAATAAGCCACACACATCCATCATCCCATGAAATGGTCATTGTTTCCCTGTGTATATGGAATCTGGTGTTTGCATGACTGGGAAAGGCAGTCAGTATCATTTTTACTTCCTGGTTTGGGACATGAATGTGTGGGTGTGGACTTTTTTAGTTCTAAAGAGAACTTAATTTAAGATGTTTATTCAGGCACGCTGGAATCTTAATATACAGTTAAAATCTGTATTGTATTAGCCCCCCTTTGAATTTTTTTTCTTTTTTAAATATTTCCCAAATGATGTTCAATGGAGTAAGGACATTTTCACAGTATGTCTGATAATATTTTTTCTTTTGGAGAAAGTCTTTTGTTTTATTTCGGCTAGAATAAAAGCAGTTTTGATTTTTTTTAAATCCATTTTAAGGTCCAAATTATTAGCCCCTTTAAGCTATTTAGTCCACAGAACAAACCCTCGTTATACATTAACTTGCCTAATTACCCTAACCTGCCTAGTTAACCTAATTAAGTCTTTCAATGTCACTTTAAGCTGTATAGAAGTGTCTTGAAAAATATGTAGTCAAATATTATTTACTGTCATCATGGCAAAGATAAATTAAATCAGTTATTAGAAATTAATTACTAAAACTATTATGTTTAGAAATGTGTTGAAAAAAATCTCTCAGATAAACATAAATTGGTGTAAAAATTAACAGGGATGCTAATAATTCAGGGGGGCTAATAATTCTGACTTCAACTGTATAGCCAACAAAAACAGAGAATAAACACTATATACAATATATACAATAAAAATATACAATACACAAATGAAAAGCAAAATTGAATCCGCCCATTCAAACAATGGAGAAAGTGCCACATTAAATCCTAAGTCAAAAGGATTTTGGATACAACTTCCAGAAAAGTTTTTTCTTCTTTAATTAAGCTGAAAAGTGTGATTCCCAATATGTTTGGTCAAACCTAAAACCATCTTTCGATGTTCATTTGTTCACATTCTGTCATCATCTACCCACAAGTTAAAAATTAACTAAGCTAAAGGTCTGTGTTCATCAAACCCAGATCTGAATATAAATTGTAAATCAATTCATTCACAAAAGTTAGTTTTACCACATCTTAATAAACGTTGCTGAGGTAATGGACAGTTTAAGTTTGGTGGAATGGACACAAAGCATAGAAAATGAATTATTTTTGTCTTTCAAAGAACAAATTTGCTACAAGTTTGACTAAGAGTGTTTTCACACCTACCTTATTTAGTTCGGTTGAATCGCACTAGAGTTTGTTTTCCCTCATGGTGCGGTTCGTTTTGGCAGGTGTGAATGTAGCAATCACACTCGAGTGCGCACTAAAAGTGGACCAAAAAAAACGTACCGAGACCTACTTGAAGAGGAGAACATGCTGAGAACATGATTTGAACTAAATCAGACTCAACCGCAAAAAGTACTGCACCTTTTTGGACTAATCCAGCTGCCGTAGTACAATGGAGTTGTAGGAAAAATATTTGTTGACAGCGCTTTACCAACAATTTTAAACAGAGAGAAAGAGGGAAAAACATTACCTGATGCATCATAGGTAATATTTCCGGAAGATGACCATGTCACAGTTTAGGTAAATTAATTCATGCCTCCTACTAAAGTGACTTGCGATGCGCCTTTGCCATTTGGAATGCATTAAAACATTGTTTTCCAGCCACGCTTCATTCTTCAAATGTATAATTTGTCTAAAGTGATGTATACAAACTATATAGCATACTATGACCAGGGATGCAGTCAGCCAGCAGTCGTCCCTACATAGTAAAAAGCGACATTTTGTGTCTGCCGGTTTGTTTACTTGCGGGAGATCCATTGGCATTTTCCCGCACGTTATTTCTGGCCAATCAAAAAGCAGTTTAGGAAATACGTTTAATAACATCTGGCCAATGAGTGATGTGGATTTTGTCACATGACTGCATTTTGGTTCTTTCAACTGGTTCAGACCAAAGCAATCAGTGTAGGGATGGGTATCATTAAGGTTTTAATGGTATTACTACTTTTATTGATACCACCTATTGGTTCGGTACTTAAACGGTTCTCTTATCAGTACTTTTTGTTGAATTAACAGAATTAACAACTCTTTATTGTATTATTACATTTTTAATGTAAAATAAAACAAAACCAATAATTGTAACACAAATTAAAAAAAAAATCCTGTAAAAGAATGTAAAGAAAAATCAACATGTTTGCCTTTTCTGGCAGAAGTCAGGATCTTTCTTAGTTTATTGTGCTGCCTGCAGTTGAAAATACCCTCTTTGAGTTGCAAAATGCAGTTAAATGAAAGAATGTTCATGATTTTTCATTAACGCATTCACATAAATGAGTTAACTGTGTTTTGGGAGTTATAAATACAGTTTTGGAGCATCTTGCAATGTAAAAATAAGCTGTTTTTTATCATTTCTTTATAAGCATAGTTTGTTATTAGGTTATTCATATCTGTAAATACAGCTGATGTAAAAACATTTTTAATGTTCAAGATTTATTCAGGCTACTGCAGAAAAAACATATTGTTTTCATTGTAAGCGAATGTGTGTGTTTATTTAACTATTAATGTTATACTAATTTAGGTGATGAACTGCTGCAACGATGTGGATGATGTAAGGTTATCGTTAGTAGCTAGGCAGTCAAAAACCTTTCATTTCGCTTTCTGCAGTTAATGCACTTTTGAAAGAGACTTTCACTTAGTCAGATTGCTTGTGTTTCCACTTATACAAGAAAACAACTTGTTGCGTTGTTGCAACGGGCATTGTCGCTGTCCACTCGGGAAATACAACCCATTTGGTTCACTCCGCAAGCTTACGAGCTGTGTGTGTGTGCGCGCAGTGTAATATGATTTTGCTGTTGATATTATTAAATGTACTTGCGTAAATTCACAATATTTCAATAAATAAATAAATAAATAAAATGCAGCCACTAAATTATTGTAGATTGATTGGCCCACCGACGTTGCTGATTCACTGCCCCTCCCCCTTTAAGCATGCGCTAACTAGATGTTTGACTGTTATGCTATGGCTGCACCTCGGGGATGAACCGCTGACGTTCAACCGCAGCATATAAACTGAGATTACCACAACAATTTTAAGTTCATGCTACATTTTTTTTAAATTAAGGATAAAGTTTTTATAATTTGTTTAGTATTGTTTGATGACAAGAGACGAAACACGACTTTGGGTTCACGAGATTGAACGTTATTAATTCTTAATTATTATTATTAAATTATTAATAATTTCTTTATTAAGAAATTATTTTTTTTTTTTAAATGAAAATTTGTTTTATCTGATTGAAAACCACAAATCCAAAAAATAAATAAATAAATGTTGAAATCAGCTTTTCAGAGTCTAGCTTATTTAGCACCCTATTTTTTTTTCTGGCTGACTTACAAGGGCCAAAAATCTCAATGATTTTGTGGATGTATTTTGCAAAAATATACATCAATAAAAGAAGCTGTATTAATAATATTGTGGCTCAAAAAGGAATATGGATCAATTATATTATAGGTTCTGTATAGTGAGTGTGTGTAATGCCTTTTGTTCAGTTTGTTCATTTGTTGTGTTTTAAAACTAAATATAGATTTTTATTTGGTTTGCACGTGTACTTGCTGAATTATTTCAAGGAATAAATTGCAATATTTTAAGAGTAATTAAATTAATTAAAACCACATTATTTCATTTACCAGAAGCAAAAACATTTCACTAAACATTTCATGAGCATTTCTCATGTGAGATTGCCAACTGTGCAGACGAATATTAAATATCGTAAATTAGAAAAGGTTGGTCAGTTAAATTATGCTACTGTAAGTAATGTTTATTCAGCAATAATTCTCCAGTACCGATAGTAGAACTGTTAACGTCAGAGCTTATCGATACTTCGGTCTTTTATAATGCAGCACCAATACCGATAAAGTACAGTTTCAGTACCCATCCCTAAATCAGTGTGGTGTGGAAAGGACCCAATACGACAGAAAAATGCCACAATGTTTGTTGCCCTTGGTCCAAATGAATAGAACCACATGTGAAAGCCCCCTAAGTAAAGGAATCTGTTTGCGGGCTAGTTCTATTCACAGCAATAGATAACTATAATGATAACAACATTAGCATCCACACCAACTGATGCTAGCATTCAGTTTATTATAATATTTTAAGCTGCATGCAACTGTGTTGTCTAGCTGCTACTTCAAGTGCTCAAACTCTTTCAAATTGAATGAATTCTGTTTGGTTGTCAGTGTTTTATCTGTTCAGACTAGATGTGACTGGCAATCACAGCTTTTGTTCAATTGAGAGTTTGATTTCATTTCGGTTAATTGTCCAGCCTTCATTAAGTCACATTATTTGGAGTATGAGGCCTGTGAACGTGAACATCGTTTTACTGTTTTTACCTTTAAAAAAAAAATTAAATTAAAATAAATAATAATAAATAAATAAATTATAAAAAAAGTCAATATTATTTCAACCAAGAAATATTTAGAGTTTCTAATGAATGCTGGCAGCTATTAGGGACAATTGTTATTGACCAAACCAAAACTGCAACACAGAGAATTAAACACAGCTCTGAATGTATGACAGAAAAAACTAGACCATTATTAGGCCAATATCCAGACAGTCCAGACACTCACAACCACAGACACAGCCATGCCTACAGGCTGATATTGGACAGGAAACATTACTGATGGGGGATAACAGATCAATGGAAACAAGCCACGAGAAAAATGTCTTCTACAATATATTCTGGGTCATCTTCAGAAAACCCTTTGAAAAAGCACTCCTTCTTCAATGACCTGGAGAGATTGAAATCTTCATCCAAGCAAGAAAAGAAAGAGAAGGAAAAAACAAGAGAAGTACAGCAGAAATGGGGGGAAAAGAGAAAAAGAGAGAGAGAGAGAGAGAGAGAGAGAGAGAGAGAGAGAGAGAGAGAGAGAGAGAGAAGCCTGCCTTAGACAATGGAGGAGGGGTCCTGCCGAATGGGACTCCAGTTGGGGGGAAAGAGGAGGGTCCCTATTTCGGGAATATCACGACAATGGAAGCAGCCCACAAGCCCGTTTTATCAGAAAAAAAAGGCCACTCCCTCCCCTCTTTCTCTCAGCTGCTGTGAGGCTTAGTTGTGGTATGGAGTGTGTGTCCCTCTGAATGAGACACTGTGTTATGGGCTACTTGACGGTGGTCATGCCCCAGGCATGGTCACAAGTATGTGGGAGCCGGATGGAAACAAATATTTTCATCTAGCACACACTCAAAAACACACTTGATCCGGAGAATCCTCCTTGTGCCCATGTCCTAGGTAGGCATGTGATGATAACTGTTTACCACGGTTTGGAAAAGTCAAGATTTTAAAACTGCTAATGTTTTTCTGTTATAGCGTTCTGAAGGTATACAGCTGAAGTCAGAATTATTAGCCCCTCTTTGATTTTGTTTTTCTTTTTTAAACATTTCCCAAATGATGTTTAACAGAGCAAGGACATTTTCACAGTATGTCTGATAATATTTTTTTCTTCTAGAGAAAGTCTTATTTGTTTTATTTCGGCTAGAATAAAAGTAGTTTTTAATTTTTTAAAACCCATTTAAGGGTCAAAATTATTAGCCCTTTTAAGCTATTTTTTTTTAAGTCTACAGAACAAACCCTCGTTATACAGTAACTTGCCTAATTACCCTAACCTGCCTAGTTAACCTAATTAACCTAGTTAAGCTTTTAAATTTCACTATAAGCTGTATAGAAGTGTCTGAAAAATATCTAGTAAAATATTATTTACTGTCATCATGGCAAAGATAAAATAAATCAGTTATTAGAAATAAGTTATTAAAACTATTATGTTTATAAATGTGTTGAAAATAATCTGCTCTCCGTTAAACAGAAATTAGGGAAAAAAATGAACGGGGGGCTAATAATTCTGACTTTAACTGTATTTAAGTTTGTGTTTATTTGTTTGTTTTTACATGTTTTTCACAATTTTTTATTAAGTTTTTTTAGGGCAACTGTATCTCCAGCCAAAAGTGACCCTCCACACCAAAAGCTACTGGTCCAAAATGCTTTAAATGTTTCTTAAAATCAAATATTTTGTATTCAATGGGGGAAAAGTAGTTTTTTTACCCAGACATTTAAAAAGAACTTATTTTGGAACAATAATCACAATACTGTGATATTTTTATCCAAGGTTATCATATAGTCAGAATCTTATACCGGCCGATAGTCCCAGGAACACTTTTGTCCTATAGCTGCTTCTACGGTGGTCTTTTTTGTTTTGATTAACTCTTATCTCGAGAGTTCTCCACATTCATCTTTCAGCACCTCCTTCAAATAACATAAATTATTGTACTCTAGGACAAACGCAGTCTGGGATGTCATCTCACAGTAAAGTGCTGAGGCACAGCACAGCTTGTGTTATTGTTGTAGGGTGCAGTGGACAGTGGCTGTATTATTGGTCTGTTTTTAAAGAGTTTCAGTCTGGGTGGATTGAGGAGACCGGGATTTGTTTTTCATCACTGAACAGGACCTCCAGCGCACCTGAACCTCTGACCTTCCTGAAGGAAAGTTAGTTTATATTGGGAAGGGGAGAAAGTACAGTGTAGATTGAGAGTAAATGAACATAGCAGGAGCTATCAATCTTTGCCTTCTCAGATCTTTTAGCAAAAAGAGACACTGTCATCTTCCTCCCACCTTCAAGCATTTACAATACACACTGCAGCTGCAACCAGTAATATATGAGTAAAACCTAGTAATCATTCTCCACCTGAGGGTAGGTGTGTCTGAGGAACATGCTTATTATGGAATGATTTATTTTTTACACTGGGACAGGGCTTGGATTTTATATACGGCAGTTTTAGGCCTAGTTTTTTCTGAATTGTTTTTCACCCTCGTGCTGATCCCAAACTGGCACTTTAATTTTGGAGTCAGATGTACAGTACGGTTACCAAGGCAACTTGGTTATCCATGCAGAAAATTGGTGTCAAAAACCACCACAGAAGAATGAGAGATTAGAACTTCTAAACTCAAAACCTGCAGAGCTACACTCAAAAAAAAGGCTTTTGCTGCTTGTTAAAACTACTTCTTTAAAATGAGTTGAAAAACACAATTCTTTAGGGTGTTTTGGACATAACTTAATTCTTTTATGTTCAATCCACTTAAATTTGTGAAAATGATTCAGTTAACTTAATTGGTTTGTGTTGGGACGAAATGAAGGAATTGTGTGAAACCCAGCATTTTTTTACAGTGTAGGAGGATTCAGTCTTAAATTAGTCAGTGTGCTCAGTATAGGACACAATGGCCTCGGTATAAGTCATGATTAGGGCCAGAAGGAATCTGCGGATGTTTTTTGCTATTTCTGCGGAGAATTTTGTTAAAAATCTGCGGATTTCTGCGGAATTATTTTGGGAGTCTCATAACTAAAACCTTAATATGTGAAATAAAAAATAATACCTTTTTAACTTTTATTTAATGTTTAAAATGCAAATCCAATTAGATTCACTTTATTTTGTAAACAAAGCAAGTCTCTCATATAATATATATCTACTAAAAGACAGAAAATATTACTGTACAAACTGCAATGAACATAAATCAGATGAACATTTTCATAAGAGTCAATAATATTACTGTAATTAATTTAAAAACTGAAAAAAGATAGATTTACACACATTTACTCAAGTAAATACACAGAATTAAGGGTAGGCTAAAAATCTGCGGAATTCTGCACGCGCAGATTTCTGCAGATTTTTAGTCCATTGTTGATTCTGTTTAATTACTTGTGTAAATGTGTGTCAATTTATATTTATTCAGTTTTTAAATAAATTTCAGTAATATTATTGACTCTTATGAAAATAATCATATAATTTATTTACAATAAAGTTTGTAAAGTAATATTTTCTGTCTTTTAGTAGATATATTATTATAGACTTGCTTATTTTACCAAATAAAGTGGATCTAATTGGATTTGCATTGTAAACATTAAATAAAAGTTAAAAAGGTATTAATTTTTATTTCATATATTAAGGTTTTAATTGTGATACTCTGAAAATCAGTCCGCAGAAATCTGCAGATATTTAACAAAATTTTGCGCAGAAAAAGCAAAAAACGTCCGCAGATTCCGTCTAGCCCTAGTCATGATTTTGAAAAAAATGAAGTTGTAATAATTCATGCTTAACTATGATGGCATCAAATATTATTGATTATGTTGTGTATTGTTTTTATTATTATATTCACATTTATGTGTGTGTTCTTTTTAATAGCCATTTTTGATAGTCTGATAGATTTTTGATAGATTTTTGATTGTCTTCTGTTTAATCGAAGCTGCACTTTTCCCCATATGTAATCATGCGCAAATGTGACAAAGATTAAATCCTATTGGATGATTTTGTCATTCCTGATAGTTATTATAGTGTGTTTAATTGAATGACCTCCACATAATTCTCATTCATGCCTTTAACAATGGCATACCAAAGCACAATGAATTACAAACTGCAGGCCCCCTCCCCACCACAAACATGTGTTTGGTTCAGAAGTTCCTTTTCTAAAATTAACCCAAATTACATTACCATGCAGGACTTTTCAATGTTTTTCTTATTAAAAGTATAGAAAATAAGCAGTATCTATTCTAAATAAAATAACTCTTGTATAAACTGTAAATAATATTTTAAACAGTGCATTTCTAGAATTTGTAAACAAATATTTTTAAAGTTAGTTATAAGTTTAATATAATGGAAATATGCCGTCTCTAGGCATCTCTGGCACAGCTTCCAATCATCATCAATGTAGTGCAAAGTACGGCTCAAGAATGGGTCCATTGCCTACTTTAAGTATAAACATAAAGGTTTAACGGAGCGGGGTTGTTGTTTTAATCGACCTGGAAAAATTAGATGGATAATAGGTTTTGATAATAGGTTTTGAATGTCGATTTTGATTACTTTTTTGATTAATCGCACAGCCTTATAAGAAAGGTACACTCAATAACAATGAATCTAAATTATGCATCAATTTGAATAAATAATTTGCCAGATAGAATCTGGAAAGATTGCCTTAAGAGTGTCATGTCAATCTTACATAATCATTATATGCATATCAAAATATTCTAGTGCATGCAAATTCTGTGTGGTTTGAGAACTGTTTAACAAATCTAAAATTATCACAACCGGATATATTACAATACAGAATACACTGACACAAGCTGAGGATCACAAAGTTACAAAAAGATATATACATGTCATGAAATACTTCTAGAACTGACTTCAAAATTTCTATGCGACTTGAAGACCCATGTGTGTGTGTGTGAGATGGGGGTTTGTATGGCTCAAAGACAAACTGCTTTATACCCACTTTGTATGAAAGTGGAGCAGATGGTCATATTAGTGCTGCTGGCAAGATGCTCCCTACCAATAAGAACGGAGTCAAACGAGCTGACTACAACAAATAACACTTTTATCAGCCACTTCTGCTGCCTTTGCACTGCGCTGAGATATCAAATGCGAAGTTTTACTTTGCTCTGTGGTAAGATGGCTCGGCCTGAGCGTAGTTTCCACCTCAACAACAGGAAGAGAAGCTCAACGCAAATGTCTCCAATTTCTTAAGCAAACACGCCAGCCTTACAACTCAACAAGCTTTAAAAACACAATACGCTGCTCGATGACCAGCGATGGTTGTTTTAGAAACGAAAGTGAGGAGTAAAATGAACTTGTCATATGATCTGTTTTCTACAATGATCACGAAAAGTGAAAGATCCGCTTTTTCTGAGTCGGGCGTGATGATGATGGTGCTGCACAGAAGGGGCGCAGGTGAAGAAGACACCCAAACAAAGGACATTAAATGTACTGAATGCATTCCCTGCCCCCTTCACTGATCCCCTGGCCGCTTTATTAATTAAAGTCTTACCTGCGTGCGTAATGTCGGACAGGTCATAGTTCCTGGCGGTGCGGGGGAACTCTTTGAGTTTGCGGTTGGAGAGGATGAGCGCTCCGCTGGACGCAGCCTCTTCCAGCGCCTTCTCCACGCTCCTGCTGGCCGCTACGGTCGCCGGCAGCTGGGCTCCATCCCCAGCAGCCATCAAACACTAAATATGACCCGAATCTTACTCTTTACTAAGACAATCACCCCTCCTAAACCTCCATCTCATCAGAGGCTGGTCCAACAACGTTTCACTCCGGAAAAGTTAGTTTTTGTACTCCAGAAAAGTGATGTAAAATCCCGTGATTGAGTAAAGTTACGCCGTGACTTGACAGACCGCGCGCTGGAGCGAGCTGAAGAAGCGAAAGGGGCGGAGCTTGCGGATTGAGCAAGTCTTGATTGACACACAGCGGACACACCCAGAACCTACAGACTGGGGGAAATGAACACAAAAGCGCTGCTCTCATTATCGGAAGGGGAAAATGATAAAGTTTTTTGGTCCGTTGTAGGTTTTGTAATACAAATGTAGAAGTTACAGTAATGCTGATGATAGTAAGTTTTTTTTGCATTGTTTGCATAGCGATAGCGAAGGCTGCGGAGATTTACTACAGTAAGCGGAAAGCCTCTAATGGACATCACACACACACACACACACACACACACACACACACACACACACACACACACACACACACCATTTCCTTGTTTCCAGATCCATTAATTTGACATGCTTTTAGAGAGAGGAAAAGAAGGACATAAATATTGCAATAACATTATACCATTAGCACTTTATGCGTAGACAACAAACATTCCTGCAGATATATTGTCTTAATCTAACCATAAAATTGCATTGGGGTAATATTCATTTATTCATTCATTCATTTTCTTGTCAGCTTAGTCCCTTTATTAATCTGGGGTCACCACAGTGGAATGAACCACCAACTTATCCAGCACAATTTTACACAGCAGATGCCCTTCCAGCCGCAACCCATCTCTGGGAAACATCCACACTCATTCACACTCATACACTACGGACAATTTTAGCTTACCCAATTCACCTGTACTGCATGTCTTTGGACTGTGGGCGAACCAAAGCACCCGGAGGAAACCCACGCGAACGCAGGGAGAACATGCAAACTCCACACAGAAACGCCAACTGACCCAGCCTAGCCGAGGTTCGAACCTGCGACCCAGCAACATTCGTGCTGAGAGGCGACAGCACTACCTACTGCACCACTGCGTCACATTTTCTGTGATTATGAAAAATAATATAGTAAAATAGAAATATATAAGTTACTGGCATTTATGAACAAAGGATTTCACTCAATCATTCATTTTTTTCATTTACTTCTTTTGGTTGCCATACTTGATGAAGAAATGTCAATATTTGATGTTGATGTTGGCCGGACGTTGGATTTTGGTCACTTTCTAACACAACCTAAACTCAACCAAAAATCAACATAATTTGACATTGTTATTGGACGTCCTTAAATTGTCCTTAGACGCTAGCTAGACATTGAATTTTGGTAAAATGACATCACAACCTAAATCTAACCTAATAGTAATGTCTTATGATGTTGTGTGCCTACTAGGCAATAACTAAATGCACTACAGAATGTTACGTTTACACACATCCACAAATTATATGTAAGTGCATGCATGTAAATGCTTTTTACAGCGGAATGCTCACTACTCACTACTCTTGAGGTCTACTTTTATACTTTGATTAATATTTACAACAGATACTTTTACACTTGCACTACATTTTTAGGCAACTAATGGTATTTTTAATTAAGTATGGTTTTTCAGTACTATTTCCACTACTGCTAATAACCATATAATTTTTATAGTCATTACTCATTTGTTTCATTTAATATTAACCTCACTTAATGAGAATGGTGAGCACAATGTTCACAGCACAAGACTATTCATGGTTGAATTTTGGAGATTGCCACTTCCCCCTCTATAATCAGTTGTGCAATTTATTTTTAATGTATGTGAGTGCCATAAAGGTATCAAAATTTAACATTGTGCCATAAAATCAATCTGCTGCAACTAACATTATTGCTGTGTCATTAATCTAGCGTAATAACCCCAGGGGTCACAATCCAATGAAAAAACAATCGAAAGGCTGAGGGCTTTTTATTTGCATGTTGTTTTTTTATGCAACTATTAAATACTATTTTTATTTTCTGTAGGGATAAAATATGGTAACTCTAATAGTTTAATAACATGTATGACATTTTTAATAAATCACCAAATAACCCCCAGGGGGTCCCAACCCCTACTTTAGGAACCACTGATTTACATGACCAGGCCAGACATTTCAAACTTAAAATGACAATAAAAGTTGCTTTGCAAAACAGCAAAATACATTTTTAACATCGAAAGTTGTCAGAACAGTGAACAAGTCCCATACAGTGCTCAGCATAATCGAGTACAGCCCATTTTGAAAATGAATATTTTTCTCTATTTCGCAGTGAATATAGGCAATGTATTTTGGTGAATTTAAACAAAACAGATTCATTAAACAGATATATTTATTAAAGTAATATTTTAGTCACCAAACATAATTAGAAATTGAAAGATAATACAAATAAATTCAAGCAAAATATTGCACAAAATTAGCTTTCTTGATTTTTCCTCTTTTTTAAACTTGTATTTAATATTTTTCTCCAACATATAAGTTTGTGTGTACTAGTTTTTGGACCGTTATTTTAAGTTATTTTGTTAGATAAGCTCCAGATTTGGCTCCAGTACTGACTAAACTAATGTATATGCTATAGAAAATATGAATTTAAAAGAGAGATTTGTGAGGAGTGTACTCATATATGCTGAGCACTGTAATTCCCTGCAAAAGTGTAAACACCAGTGAATCATATGAACACTTTCTGATAAAATACACATTCACATAACTACTTAACAGATTTTTCACAGTGCACACACAAAGCTTTCTCAGAGTTCTTGCTTACCCATGCATGTTTAATGTTTAGACTATCTGTTTTTTTGTTTAGCGTTTGTGAGTTCAGTGTTTTAGGCCTGACAGGGGCACAAAATGGGTCACAAAATTACCCTCCATGTCATTACTCCCCATAGAACAAAACAGATAGGAAGAGAGGGATCGCATGAGCCCAGAGGAAGAGAAGGGATGAGAGGTCATGAGAAAGAGTGATGTCATGGTTTATTATGGGAAGCCCTAATGAGGATTTGTACTAAAACACGACTTATGATTAATGTGAGAAAATAGTTTATGAGTTATGAATTTAAACTTTGATAGTCTTTCGTGTACACTGAGAAAAAAATGATTCATTTAGATCTACTACTTTTTTAAGGTTTTAATTTATATGGTCAGAATTTTAACAAACAAATTAATTTAGTTTAATTAACAAAACTTAATTGGTTTGTTTAAATTTAGCCCACATAAATTGTTTACAACCACTTACCTTGAAGAAATGCAGTAAATTCAATTAATATTTTTTTTTTTTAGTGTACATGAAAGACTTTATCAAAGTTTAAATTCAGAATTTATTTAATAATTCATTTCATTAATTCAATGTAATTATAATTTAATTAAGAAACCTACAGTTTGTTTTTGTATAATGTTCTTTAAGCCATTATATATAAACAATATAAATGAGTAAGTCTGAATGAGACTGTAGATTTTGGCTATTCATTCATTCATTTTCCTTCAGCTTAGTCCCTTTATTCATCAGGTGTTACCACAGCGGAATGAATCGCCAACATATACACCATATGTTTTACACAGCGGATACCTTCCAGCTGCCACCCAGCACTGGGAAACACCCATACACACTCATTCATATGCATACACTACGGCCAATTTAGCTTACCCAATTCACCTATACTGCATGTGTTTGGACTGTGGGGGAAACCGGAGCACCTGGAAGAAACCCTCGCCAACACGTGGAAAACATGCAAACTCCACACAGAAACGCCAACTGACCCAGTCGGGACTCGAACCAGCGACCTTCTTGCTGTGAGGCGACAGTGCTAACCACTGAGCCACCATGTCACCCATGTTTTAGGCTATAATTCATTCAATTTTATGACCTATTTACATGTTTGAGAGCCTCTGTGTATTTGGATCTCTACACAAGAATCCTGCATGATTTAAATGTTTTCATTCTGCAGCTTCAGTTAGCTTATTAACCACAAATTGGATTACATGTATATGTGTTTGCCGAAACAAAGTGTTAATATATTCCAAATGCACTTAATAATATTAAAATAAGTGACTGTTTTTCATATGTCACTTATAGCCTAACAAACCTTAAGAGTTTTTCTGTTTTTGTTTGTTTTATCATGATGTGGATCTCTTTATTTTGTTTCCTAAGCTGCCTTTCTTATAGAATTGGTGTAAAGTGGGTTTCATATTCACACATTCAATTATTTTTGAACATTGACAATTTGTGAGACGCTACTTCAAATATTTGGTCTGAAATCGCATGCAAAACAACATTAGCATTGTTCAATGGACTGTGAACAGTGTTGTATTTTAATAGTGATTGGCTGCTAATATGATTTCACTATTTAGAAATTGCAAAGAATACTTTTCTGAAATTATATTTGGAAGGTAAAGTCCAAATGTGCGAATATAAGACCAACTTTACCTCAATTCTTATTACTAGACTAGATTTAATTAGACTAGAAAGTTTAAAATTACCCTATAAAGTTAAGAAAATAAATGAAGTGCACTGATATATCTATCACTTACTGCCAAACAGCGTCCCCTGGTGTACATGACTAAGAATGAAAGAATAAAAATAGTTAAGCAAACTATTTTTTTGTTTGTTTGTTTGTTTGTTTGTTTGTTTGTTTGTTTGTTTGTTTGTTTGTTTGTTTGTTTGTTTGAATTCGGATTAACAAAATCTGTTTAACAGTGCACTTCACCTTCATGTAGCTTATTTACCTGCTTGGAATTTCCCCAACCAGCGCTGAGCCCGGGGACCAGAGTGGGTGCTCCGGCTTGGCCCCCCCTAGTCTTTTATTATTGTTTTTAATAGTGATATACTTGAACCGGATATGAGACTTTTTTAATGTAAAGCACTTTAATGAGCAATTTTTAAAGAAGACACAAATAATATAGTCAAGTTGTAGTTAAAAAGATTTCTGTCCCCACAGAAAAACAAACAAACAAACAAACGTGCTTCTACATCATTATTGTAGCATGGAGACGGCGTCATTATGCTTATTTTCAAAGTTTTTCTCAGGTTCGATGACAAAGCTGATTTTTCTTTAAAACTGTTAATTGCAATGTTTGTTATGTTGTTTACAATCAAGACATCAACATATAATAAAATTTAAACATGACTGCTTCTGTGAAATAAAAACAAGGAATTAACAAAAGGTTTAAAATTTGATTTAAAATTATCTAAGACACTTAAGAATAGAAATCAGTTATACAAAACAATCCAGACAGCGGTTTATTTCTTTGTTGAATGATTCAGTTGTTTGACCGAATCGTCTCATTAGACATTACTACCACCTATATACTGGGAGTTTAGCTTCTTATTTTTAGGATTATTCTCATTTTAAAGAAATCATATTTTTTCATATTAAACTGCAGTAAGGTACTATAAACTTTATTCTTTGAAATTCACACCTCAAATTAATTTTCTCATCATTTGCACACTTTTCTGCTGTTTAAGTCTGTCTGAATTTCTTTGTATTATAGACTATTTTTGTTAAGATAATTTATATTAATAATTTCATAATAATGACTTGAAATTTTCTTTTGGTGGTAATTTCTGAATCCATTTTTTTTTACATTAAACATAGAATTTTCACAATAATTTGCATTAATTCAGTTCAGGATAACCAATAATAACTTTTAAGTGGCCACTATTTTTACTTTTTATTTTAAGTATGTTTGATGAAATAATCTATTAATATCATTCAAAAAGACTCAAACATTTCAAGACATTGAAGAGTTTTTTTTTCCAATAATGTAAAATATTCTTTAAATTAAGATAATTAATAAATATTTAATAAAAAAAATTTAGCAAGATTTTTTTGTATGTGTGTGTAATATATATATATATATATATATATATATATATATATATATATATATATATATATATATATATATATATATATATATATATATATATATATATATATATATATATATATATATATAATATTATTTTCTCAGAGGAGAGCTAACAGTAGCTTGCATTGGTTCATCTGTAACTCCACATACAAGCTATCATTTTGAAGTTTCTGCCTGTCATTCAGGTGTCATCTTCTGTCTGGAGCATCAGGCCAAACACTAACAACCCTAACAACCACTAATGTGCCAAAAACCACTCAGAGGAGACCAGCAACACTCAAGAAACCGACTAGACAACCTATCTTGATAATTATTAGGTATAGTAATAGAGGGCTATACCTAAATAAATAAATAGGTCACACTTTATTTCGATGGTCCGTTTGTTGAATTGAAGTTACATTGCATCTACATGTCAACTAATTCTCATTAGATTATAAGTTGACTGTAAGGTTGGGGTTAGGGTTAGGGTTAGTGTAAGTTGACATGTAATTGCAAAGTTTCTTATAGTCAGTTAAATGTCTGTTGAAGAACTGTTAAATGTCAGTATCAACAGATACACAGCAGACAGTCTACTAATACTCAAATGGACCATCAAAATAAATTGTTACCAATAAATATTGTCCCCTTTTTACTTTAATATGATTAATTTTACGTTTAAACTTGAAAATCGTCACGTTTCCATGTCAGAAACTGGTCACTTTAGCAGGGGCGTAGCAGCCACTTTAATAGTGTGTTTGTATGGTGATGTGACCCAAAAGTGATGTTCATATAATTAATTACTTTTTTAAGGATTTAAGTTAATGTAGAATTCCTTCAAATATTGACAATCAGTTTAAAACACTGCCTTAAAATAGCCACAGCAGGGATGAGCTGGGTTAGGTTTTTGTTAACCTAAGAATGTTCTAAGATTTCAGTCAGTTGAATGAGTTTGGAGGAGTGATGGTGTGTGTGATCTTGTTGACAGGTGTGTGTATTACGTGTTCAGATGGAACCAGAGGGATTGCTGTGCTGGGTTCTGTCCGGAGCGCTGGGTCTCTCTCTCCTCTCCTTCATTCTGATTCCTCTTCAGTGTTTTCAGCCTAGCCTGTAGCTGTTTTTATTGTGTTTTTGTTGACTTCCTCATTGTCACCCTTCGAGTCCAGAATTACATAATTTTGACATCAGTCAGAAACAATAACCAGGCAAGTTCAAGGATATTTAGAATCTTTAAGATTTGCTGTATTCAGTATCTCACAGAAATCTGTATTTTAACACGTGTTCTCAAGAGACAACACTATTGACCTTATTCTGCAATGCGCTCATTTCTGCAATTGTTTCAGAGCTTCTGATTCAGTTCCTTATGGGAGAAATGACTGAATAATAAATGTCAGAAAACAGTTAAACTACTTGCTCTACAAACAAGTATGTTCATGACTATACATAAAAAGTAGAATAACATAATAAGAAAATATCAGAACATCAAGCAGCAGAACCAGCCATTTTTACCTCTAAAAATCTATGGAAGTGAATGAGATCGGAAGTCTCCAGGCAAAAATATTCCAATGGCAGCGCACACTTGTACATGAAGAATGGCAATAAATCATTCATAGTTTGATTATCTGTCTTTTTTATTCTATTTGTGGCAATTTATTTTGTGATGCATGCATAAATTTGTCATATGATAAAGTAATCACACAACTATTTTATGAGTACCCATTTAACCCAAAATATTTGCTTAAAGGTATTTGGAGAGAAACTGCACAGAAGGACTTACTTCAAATATTCACGATGATAACAAAAATAAAGTAACAAGAGCTTAAAGTGCTTAAAAAACTGGTAAACTGAGACTTAGACAGACTCTCTTCAATGATTATGCTTTGCACCATTTATTTAAAAGTACTATGTCAAATAAAGTGTTTTCTTCTAAACAATAACAAGTGCTCAAAGTGCTAAAGAACTGAACCGCTAAACTGAAGATTAGAAATGAAATCAAGGCCATTATCATTTATTTGTTTATTTTTTTGTACGCAAAGTCATGCAAACTCTTTCTTTTTGTAACGTTAATTAAAGCTGCATTCTTCTCATATAATTGGTAGGTAAAATAAATTGGCTCGAAAATATTAACCGCATGCGCAGGCTCTAAAATATACAGTATATATATATTTTTTGTTTCACTTACGGCCGCACGCCGGAGATACTTTAAGCCCTGACTATACTCATTCATTCATTCATTTTCTTTTCGGCTTAGTCCCTTTATTAATTTGGGGTCGCCACAGCGGAATGAACCGCCAACTTATCTAGCATATGTTTTATGCAGCGGATGCCCTTCCAGCTGCAACCCATCTCTGGGAAACATCCATAGACACTCATTCACGAACGCCAACTGACCCAGCCGAGGCTCGAACCAGCGACCTTCTTGCTGTGAGGCGCTACCTATTGCACTACCTATTGCGCCACTGCGTTGCCCCAGACTATACTTTACTACACTACACTATACTACACTATACTATACTACACTACACTACACTATACTATTCTATACTATAGTATACTAACCTTTAAATGTCATTTCTATTTTTAAGAAATGTCACCAGCAATTTACAAAATAAAACAAAATATAAAGACTAATTACCAGAGAAATGTACAATATCTAAAACGATTAATCAATCAAATAAATCTCTTTGATTTTAACACAAAATCGATTTTTATAGAAAAACATTTGTTCCAAAACACAGCAAAAACAGTCTAATTATTATTATGATTATCAATACTTATCAACATTTAAGGGATTCTTTGATGATAAAAATATCCAAACCTCAGCATTTATCTGAAATAAAAAGCTTTTATAACATTATATTACAATATTGAATAGGTTGGAGCTAGTATAATTTTTTCCTTTTTTTTCTTGTTTGTCAAAGAACATTTTAAAATCAATAGTTTTATTTAACAAGCATACTTTAAATTTAGCAAAAGTGACAATAAAGTCGTTTATAATGTGTTACATGTTTAATTCACATAAATGCAGTTCTTCTGAAATGTCTAGTCATCAAAGAAAGCTGAAAAACTCCTCCCTGTAAATCCGTCCACTTTGCCCACCAGGATGTAGATGTAAGTCTGATGGACTGCAATAACACCTGAAAGAAGCAGAGGAGCAGGATGCTAATATACTTAGAAATAGAAATTAATGTGCCAAATATTGACTATCGTGACCTCAGTTTAGATGAATAGAGTAATTTGCCCTTATTCTATTATGCAAGTCACCCAAAAATAAAAATCACCCCATAAACATTCATATAACCAGAGGCTGAATTGAAGGTATATGATGGAGTAAATTTTGGGGTAATTTTCATTTTTAGGTGAACTATTCCTTTAAGCCAATTTCGTCAATAGACCCTTTTCACATTTCCGGGTTTCTGAGGGTTTTATTCTGAAATAATAAAAGAAAAACTCCACGATAGTGTTATAAATACTTTTAGAAAAAGGAAAAAAGTAGAGTGAGACTGATGTAGGCAGTCAGAGGAGAGAATAACGTCAGATTTACTGTCCTGTCCATAGACGCTGCATTAGAAACGCCTCGCACAAGTGGTAATTCTTTTTTGTAATTCGAAGCAAAGACAATATAATACATACATAAATACATATAAATGTTCGCACGATTTAAAAAAAATTCGAAATATTAAAAACGTTTAAGTATTTCAGATGCTGATGACCGTTAAACATAACAGGCATGTGAAAAGGGTCCATATAGTATCAGAAAGCTATCAGAAAATGATCAACTGTGATCATTGTAATGTGTTTTGTATCTGCTATGTTGTCCTGGGGGATGGTTTTTGAAGGTTGTCTGTCGCTTTCAAGATGGCCAGCCATTCTGGATCAAGCTCAAGCTTCTCGTAGGAGCCTCCTACACAATCTGCAATGACAAAACAACCGAATTTACTGCGGGATCTCACTAAACATGCTGAATGATGGAAACAGCAGGATCATTACCTGAAAGAAGACATTCGTCAAGTAAGAGAAACCTGTTGATCTTCAGGGCAGCATTATTCATGATTCTCAGCCTGAAGAGGCAGACAGGTGATGTTATTCATTTTAAACTGATCTCTACATTTTATTCAGCCTTTTTCACACATTTCATGCCTGAAGCCAGTAAGTGAAGAGATATAAAATTGTCATAAATGAAAGTAGTAGCTTATTTTGTAACAGATATAGGCCCAGTTTCACAAACAGGGCTTAGATTAAGCCAGGACTATGCCTTAGTTAAATTAGGCTATTTAAGCCAAATTTATAAAAATGGCCTTAGAAAAATACATTACTGGTGTGCACCTGGAGAAAAAAAATGACATTAATGTATTTTAAGACATCTCACTGCAAGTTATTTTGAGTTGAGACATCTCAAACATGCAATTTAATCTTGACTAGCCTTAAACCTTGTTTGTGAAACCGGGGGATAGTGTGTTACAATTTATATCCGCATAACTTATTGCTTAAGACAGGGGTGCTCAACCCTATTCCTGGCGATCGACCTTTCTGCAGTTTTCAGTTGCAGCCCTTATCAAACACACCTGCCTGTAATTATCAAGTGCTCCTCACGTTCTAAATAATTGGTTCAGGTGTGTTTGATCAGGGTTGGAGCTGAAATCAGCTGGAAGATCGATTGCCAGGAACAGGGTTGAGCACCCCTGGCTTAAGAGAACTAATAATATTGACGCTAAGAGTTTATTTAAATAAAAACTGCTTTTATTCTAGCCGAAATAAAACAAATAAGACATTACCCAGAATAAAAAAATATTATAGGAAAAACTGTGAAAAAATCCTTCTGTTAAACATCATTTGGGAAATATTTGAAGAAGAAAACAAATTTGACTTCATATTACAATGAATGGCATGTGGTAGGCTATGTGTGAAACAGGCTTAATTCAAAGAAAACCAAAAGCTTTTGAATGATCATTCAATTGAATGATAATTTAATAAATGAGTACCCACCTGGTGCTGCATCAGTGTTGAGTTGAGTGCTGGTGAGTAGAGATCCAGTATCCAGTAGGTGCTCTAGAAGCTCAGCAACAGCAACAGACAAAGTACAGCTCTCCAATTCCTGTTCAATTCAGGTTTATTTGTATAGCACTTATATAAAGTATATGTGTCCATGCCTGCAATGTGTTTAACCGCTGAAATGTTTTTGAGTAATGTGTGTGGGGAAAGTATTAATCTATATACATATATCGTCCCGAGGTGGAAATAGAGAACAAAGAAAATAATTAGTGTAGCTGCTGTTCATAGTGTATTTACACAAGAGATATTAATGTCAATGTGAAAATGAAGTGTTATACATAAAAGGGCGTTATATAAACAGAAAATTAAACAAATATATAAAGCATATAAGTATTTCTAACAAAATGCCTGGTGCATAAAGAGAGGAGTGTGTCCTACAGGTGGTCTGTCAAGCCCGCTCACCTGCACAGGCAGTCAGTGTAAGGAGGATAAAATTAGGTTGATATTGTCTTATTTTCCACACCTGGTAAGAACTCTGGCAATTTGCACTAACTGTAGTTTGTTAATAGAAGATGCTGGGCAACCAGCGGACAGAGCATTACAGTAATTCAGCCTAGAAGTCATAAAAGCATGAACTAGCTATTCTGCATCTAAGACGGATAGTATGCTTCTTAGCTTAGCAATATTTCTCAGATGAAAGAAGACATGGGATATATGATTTTCAAAAGTTAAATTGCTGTCTAATATAACACCCAGATCTTTTATAGTAGAGCTAACGCTAACTTTGTATCCCTCTAATTACAGGTCGAGATGTGAGATCTGCTGTGTACAGGATTTTGGCCCAATAAGTAATAATTCTGTTTTGTCTGAGTTTAAGAGAAGGAAATTGTTGGTCATCCAGTCTTTAACATCTTTAATACACTCAGTTAGCTTAGACAGTTCAGACGTCTCATCAGGTTTTGTTGAAATATATAATTGAGTATCATCTGCATAGCAGTGAAAGCTGATCCCATGTCTTCTAATAATGTCTCCCAGGGGTAGCATGTATATTGTAAACAGCAAAGGGCCTAAAACTGATCCTTGAGACATCCCGTACTTTACTAGCCTGACTTGTGAAAGCTGTCCATTTATTTAAGCAGTTGTGAGTTTGATGTAGTTGGAGCTAAACTATGCAGAGCTGTGGCTCTCCAGGAATTGAGTTTGAGATCACTGACTTATACCATCATAAAGCCTGTCCCTGGATTTTAAGCGATCTATGACGATATTGTGGTCGATGGTGTTAAAAGATGGTGCAGCCCTGAAATCAAGTAAAACTAGTAATGAGATGCAGCTTCGGTGAGCAGCTAAAAGAAAATTGTTGGTTATTTTCACAAACGCAGTTTCTGTAGTGTGATGAGGCCTGAAACACTTCAAAAACATTGCCTAGCTGCAGATAGCAGCATAATTGGGCAGAAACGGCTTGTTCTAGTATTTTAGACATAAATGGAAGATTTGAAGTAGGCCTATTAATTGAAGTTGCTGGGGTCTAGTTGTGGTTTCTTAATAATAGGCTTAATAACAGCTAGCTAGAAAGGACTTGGAACATGGCCTAAAGATAAAGAAGAGTTGATAAGGTTAAGAAGAGGTTCTCCTACTACAGGTAGTAACTCTTTCAGTAATTATGCTTGAATTGGGTCTAGCATACGTGTAGCTGGTTTAGACATATCTATAAGTTTATCTAGCTCTTCCTGTTTCTATGATTTTGAAGCGCTGTGGATTATTTAGATTTAGTGTAATGTTTAATAAATCTGAAGTATGAAGCAGTGCAGAAAGTTTAACATCTTCTATTTTCTGTCTGAAGCCTTCTATTTCATCACCACTAATTCAAGTCATCACTACGGTGTAAAATAAAAATCTAGGATTGTTATGGTTATTCTCTATTAGTTTGTGGAGGTGTTCAGCCCTGGCAGATTTTGCAACCCTCCTATAGCTGGACAAATTATCTTTGTACGCAGTTCTAAAGACCTCTAATTTGTTTTTGTTTTTTTTCCACTTACATTCAAGGGAACGTGAGTATGACTCTCTCTATGATTCTCTCTAGCCTTTTTTTATTGATAGGTGCCACAGTATTTAGTGTGTTAGTGAAGACAGCATCTATGCTGCTAGTTACTACATCAAGCTCATTAAAAGCTTGGAAGACCAAACTTTAAAAAAAAAATGTCTATTTTCACTTATTTGCAGTTTTTCTGGTTTGATTCTTCTTAGATTTTTTCTAGAATACAGAGTAAATTTACTTCTTGATCTAATAATACCAGATATAGATATAGATGTAGATAGCCAGATATGCATTACTGTGATTCAAGTGGCATATGCAAGAGTCTATATGGCTAAAATGTGAATTTTCACTTACTGTACTAGTCAGACAGAACAAAGCATCCTGGAGATGTTGTCTGACAGACAGAGTTCAGCTCCAGCTCTGCTGGGGTGCAGACCATCAGCACGGAAAAGCCTAGGACCCTCCCAGAAAAGATTCCAGTTATTAGCAAAAAGCAGCTTCTGTTCTTCACACTATGTTAATAGCCATTCATTCAGAGCAAAACATCCACTGAACCGTTTATTTCCTCAGCAGTAAGTAAGAAGTGGTCCAGAAAGATGATCTGCGTGGTGGGTGAGGTGCGTCAAACCATCTCGATTAGGCTTCTGAAGTGCCTCTTCAGGATCTCCGTTTGCCTCAGCCCGGTGTCGTTCATCCCCTAGTAGAGGACGACAGCTTCAATGCTCTCGCCAGCGCTCAGGATAGCAGGTACCTCAGCAGAAACATCCTAAACACAAGCACCAGGAAAGCAGTGGGTGCGTACATTGCTACCTTTAGTGGATGCAGTGAGGATGTGACAAACGATGTAATTGCCAATGATTGTGACGTCGCGTCCCATCTCGTGGAGGGGGTCAAAGTGGTTCTCCGAGGGGATCTTGAACATCGGAGGCAGCAGTGGAGGAAAGCCCTTGCACCGGGTCCTGACTCATGTTATGTCGCTGCTGCACCCAGGGGCTGCGGTAGCCCTGTGCTGGAATGAACCACACCTGAGTGTGCCGCATCCCATGCGCTGGGCCTGGACAGAGAAACACATGGGGTTGAGGTGGACGGAGTGTTGAGATTGTATCACACACTTACCTCAGATGAGCGAGCACCAACCCCGGGAGATGTCAAGCAAGGCCCATTGTTCCCAGAGCTGTGCTCGCTTTATCTCGAGGTCACAGATCTGTGCTTCCACTGCCTCCAGCTCCAGCTCCAACACCTCCACCAATGCTTCTCCTGCACATAAAGATAGACACAAAAGCAGAATTATTAGGGGTGAAGAGCCAAGATTATAAAAACTAGGTCAATAGTACTGTATAGTAATAAATAATAGCAGTGGCGAGGCTACATAAGGGCCAGGGTGGCACTGGCCCACTCAGATTAAGGGTGGCCCAGCCAGATAAAAATATTTTAAAGCTTAAAATTCTGTATTGAAAACATGTAACGGATGTAAGGTGGAATATGAATTTGATGGTGGAATATTGAATGTCGATGATTAACAGCATCCTTAAGTTATTGTAAGTTCGTCTATCAAATTTAAAGTCCCCCTACTATTGTAAAAAAATGGAACTGTCCAACTGTTGCTCTGCACTTTGCGCTGATGAGCGCTTTTGTTTTTGATTTGATTTGATTGACTGAGGCAGCAGCTCTGAAAATGAAACTAGAAGTGCTGTCCAGCTGACTATTCTGATCTGCTGGTCAAGAACATTATAAGTAATGAAATGACAAATGAGTATTATGAGAAAGAATTAATAATATATTCATCTGGTTTCACTTGTTTTCAGCATTAAATGAAATCCCTTATTTTGGTAGCTTCATAGTAATGTTGTAGTGTGGTAATCTTGTTTAGGCGATCATTCAGAGTTTTACATTTCAAAAGTCTGAAAGATTTAACAGGACATTTGTAGATCTTATTTGCAGAAGTGTAGTATCAGAATCAGTTTATGTAAATGCTTATACATGTATGGGCACTTAGATGTAAATGTATTGTTTACATTTTTAGATTATATTATATGTGTAATTGTATTTATTGTAATTTCTTTTTAAAATTCTACTTGTTGTATTAATATTATATGTTAGGAACCTAGGGTCTGAGAGTAACACAATATGATTCTTTGTGTGTCCTGTAAATGTGGTTAAATTGACAATAAAGCTGACTTTGACTTATATTTATATGTTTATTGCTGAATGACAAGGTCAGTTTTCTATTGGCCTTGTGACAAAGTGAATGATTTCAGATTCTCTGCACATTTTGCAATTTATTTATTTAAAAATGAGGATTGATACTCAAAATTGTCACTTGTTAAATCAATGACTGACTACGTTATCAGAGATCATAAATATAAGAAACTAGTTATTATAAACTTAGTTCAAGAGTAGGCACTAAGGCCCAATCCTATTTCACTGAGGTCCACTTATTTTGACATTTCTGGCCTCGCTCCTCACTAATAGTAGTAGTAATAATATAGTACATAAAATACTTCAGGCAAGGTTAAATAAAACATATACAAATAAACAATGATTTAGGATTTTCTAGTCAGTTAAACATTATTCAGCAACACAAATTAAATCACCACTGTATAATAATAATAATCCTGAATCATTTTCATTGAGTAAATATTTATATAAATGTACAATTAATCTTTAAGCTGTAAAAGTTTAATTTGCTGTGCCCAAATTGCTTCAATTAGCTGGAAATGCTTACACAGCCACAGGCCTTAAAAACACATGCTAATAATAAACATTTAGGAATAAATGTTGAAATCACTCCAGAATGTTGTTAACTGTATGTCTGGTCAACTATTATCCCAACTACATTGCAGAGGCCTGCGGTTTGACTATTGCGGACTCGCACATTGCGATATTGATTATACAATGATATATTGTGCAGCTCTATTGTAAATTAGATTAAATTAACTTTTTTTAAAAATTAAAATGTACTGAGAATTGCATTAAACATTACCTTAATAGCCACAAAACATTGTTTGTGCGTCTGAAACCACCTACTACATAGTAAGTACTGCATTTGAATTTAAACCTAAATTTACATTTTTATCCCAGGACGTACTACATCTGCCATTTTGTCATGGTCACATGACCTACCTGCGTCAGTTGCATGGCTTCACTCCCATTCAGCATGCATGGGATGCGCAATTCAGAATCTACTTCTTGCATACTGATTTTCGAATTCTATGAATTCGGACATACTACTCGGCTCGCATACTGATTTTAGCGTACTTTATAGTATGGAAGTATGCGGTTTCGGATGCAGTCCATGTTTTAAACAGGATGCAGTCCATGTTTTAAACAGTCCTCCAGACAGACAGCCAGTGTTGCCAGGTGTAGCTGACTTTTTCCAGCCCAAAAACATGCGAAAACACCCGCCCAACAACCTCGATTTTACAAAAAGTGGGGGGTGGGGGGTGCATAGATATATGGGGGAACGGTCCCAAAATTGACGCAAATTGGGGGGTTACGGGAGATCGCGGGCAGGCGGGCGTACCTTTACAATACCGCCCAAATATCCACTACCCGCCTATGCTATTTTTTACCCGCAAACTTTGATTCAAAACCGCCCAATTGGGCGGGAAACCGCCCAATCTGGCAACACTGCAGACAGCGGTTTACTTCTTTGTTGAATTATTCAGTTGTTTGACTGAATCGTCTCACTCCTTAGACTTCACTACCACCTACTGGGAGATTTAGATTCTTTTTTCAGGATTATTCTCATTTAAAAACATTATATTTTTAATATTAAAATGCAATAAAATACAATAAACTCTATTCTTTAAAATAAAGGGATAGTTCACACACACAAAATCATTTCCTCAAAATCATTTACACACTTTTGTGCCATTTAAATCTGTATGAACTTATTTGTATTGTAGACTATTTTTTGTAAATGTTTACTTGCTCACTTCTTTTCACTTTTAACACAATAATGAACTGAAATCTTTTTTCGGTGGTCATTTCTGAGTAAATTTTATAAAATTAAACATAGAATTTGTGCAAAAATTTGCATTAAATCAATTCAGGATAACCAATAATAACTTTTATGTGGCCACTTTCCCCACGACCATAAGTATTACATGTTTGATGAAATAATAAATTAATTTTATTCATGTGTTTTACTGAAAGTTGACTTCACCATTTTAAGACACTAAAGAGTTTTTTTTTTTTCAAAAATGTAAAATATTGTTTAAATTAAGGTAATTAATAAATATTAATTATATTGTATAGTGTTATATATATACTGTATATATAATTTTGTGTGCGCGTGCGTGTGTGTATATATATATATATATATATATATATATATATATATATATATATATATATATATATATATATATATATATATATATATATATATAAATATATATATATATATATAGGGCAACTTGGTGGTTCTGTAGGTAGTGCTGTCGTCTCACAGCAAGAAGGTTGCTGGTTTGAGCCTCGGCTGCGTCAGTTGGCATTTCTGTGTGGAGTTTGCATGTTCTCTCCGCATTCGCGTGGGTTTCCTCCGGGTGCTCTGGTTTCCCCCACAGTCCAAAGACATGCGGTACAGGTGAATTGGCTAAGCGAAATTGTCCGTAATGTATGGATGTGAATGAGAGTGTATGAGTGTGTTTCCCAGTGATGGGTTGCAGCTGGAAGATAAGTTGGTGGTTCATTCCGCTGTGGGGACCCCAGTTTATTAAAGGGACTAAGCCGAAAAGAAAATGAATGAGTGTGTGTGTGTGTGTGTGTGTGTGTGTGTGTGTGTGTGTGTGTAATAATTTTGAAGTTTCCATTCAGGTGTCATCTTCTGTCTGGAGCATCAGGCCAATCTTCTGCTGTCCAGAACCAGGTGGTTTGTCTTGGTCGGGCATCTCAGCTGAGACCTGTCCACTATGGGTGACCCTACCGGTAGCTGTGAAGTACCAGTGGCGTAGCTCTCAGCATCACTGATGCACACAAGCCCTCACAGCACGTCAAGCTGCAAACCATGTGAGGGACCCTAACCTAACCTACCCTAACCCAACAGCCAACACTAACAACCCTAACAACCACTAATGTGCCAAAAACCACTCAGAGGAGACCAGCAACACGAGAGCCGAATATCAACAGCACTGACAGTCACCAAAACATCCAGCAATGTGATA
The DNA here is from genome assembly GCA_903798195.1 of Danio kyathit. Taxonomy (NCBI): domain Eukaryota; kingdom Metazoa; phylum Chordata; class Actinopteri; order Cypriniformes; family Danionidae; genus Danio; species Danio kyathit. Next base: position 65,269,734 of record LR812525.1, read on the forward strand.
AAACTTGAATGAAAAGTCAAATTTGATGTAATGCAAACTTATTCTATAACTATATACAATATATACAGTATGTACATACGTGCCCATGATCCTCCATCTGGCACTAGGATGGCTCAGTGCCTGGGCTTCTTTCTCCGGGGCTCCTTGGGCAGCGGCTCTTTGCTGATATCCACCATGATATGAGGGGGGGACGCTGGACCCAGACCTGCTCTCCGTGATGAAAACCCGTCCATCAGGCTGCTCGGTCTCCAGCAGTGCAGGCCGTTCCAGCTTCTCCCACAGCCGCTGCTTGATCTCGAGTCCCTGCTGAAGGCTGTATCGGCTAGCGCGTCTCTTCTTGGTGGAGCTCATCACACTGCAGTAGATGTGCTGATAGTCCTGCACACTCCGACCGTGGATGGACAGCGGCTCTTCCTGTGGACACTTACCCACTGAGAAGACTGAGGCTGCGGGGCAGAGGACAGGAAGGACAGCTGCGTTCCTCAGGTATCTCTCCTCCAGAGAAGTGTCCAAGGAGCAGCTGCAGGTGTCCGGCCTGGCCGCCGCTGCTCGCTCATCAGAGGAAGAGACGCGCTCCAGCATGAAGTCCTTCAGGTGCCTGGGGAGAGTCCTGGTCCTGCTCGAGCGCCGCAGAGTCATCATGAACAACTTCAAACACTTCCCAAACTGCTGAAACTTTGCCAACGGGAGATTTGTTCAGTGGTTTGTAGCGCGATGATCAGGACTGATAACTTTATAGACAGTTGTGTGGATTTGTAAACCAACTCAGGTTGCCGTGGTGACAGAATGTCGAGGCTCATTTAAATGTAAACAATAATTGATATCAGCGTTAAGTCAATTAGAGCAGCAGGAGCTGTGTGTTTGAACAGTACAGTCTTTGCTAAATGTTACTAAATACAGAAAATATCCCAATAATTATTAGGTATAATAATAGAGAGCCCATTTACCTAAATAAATAAATTTTTCTATATGATATTTTTAATTTTGAACTTGAAAATCGGGGGGAGAGACAGCTGTATGGTGATGTGAGCCAAAGGTGATGTTCATATGTACTTGATACTGTTAAATATACTATATTATTTGTATATTATGTAGCCTACACTGTAAAAAAAAACCCAATTTTACAGAAAATATCTCTAAATTTTTCACAGTAATTTTTTGTCATTTCAAATTATATTCAAAACTTAGTAAAATGACAAACAATCTCTCTAAATTAACAGTTTGACTTTCATTTTAGGTACTTTATCATTAAAGACAAATTACTGACATTTTTTGTTTTTTATACAGGGAAATTACACTATTATTTATACAGTATTTTTTCTGTTATTTTAAATTATATTCAAAAGTCCGTAAAAATTACAAACAATATCTGTAAATTAACAGCTTGACTGTTATTTTATGTACTATGCAGTTAATGACAAATTACAGCAATTTGTCTGTTTTATACAATAAAATTGCCGTATTACTTACACAGTGTTTTTTTCCTGTTTTTTTGAAGTACACTTAAAATTACGTAAAATTAAAGTAATAAATTTTAATTGTAAAAAAAAAAGAAATCGTAAAAAAAAGGTCAAATGACTGGCAGCTACGGCTGCCAAACAAAAACCATAAAATTACGGTAAAATTTATTTTGTTGAAGTAAAGTGCAAAAATAATAAATCTACAGATATTTTCATTAAAATGTTTAAAGAGAAACACTGTTATTTTACAGACTTTTCCTAGATTATTATGATCGAACACCATCAATATAGTGACTGCACTAAATGTTTAGGAGAAAACAATGTTATTTAAAAGAATTTTCCCTAAATCATTATGATTAAACACCTTTAATAAAATGCCAAGACATGCTCAAAGTCGTAATTTAACAGTTTTATTTTGGATCAAAAAAGTCTGGAAAAAACAACATACAAGATACAACTGATTAAAATTCTCACAACTTTAAAATTACAGTTGTTACATTTTATTGAATAGTATTTATGTAAAACATGTTGAGGTTTAAGTTATATGGAATGACTCAGTTCCAAATCTTAAGTGAAACTATAAAGTGAAGGGGACGCTGACAAAGGAGTGCGGATCCAAATGCAAGTTTATTACACATAGATGGTCAGGCAAGCAACAGTCAACACGGGGTTGTTTATTTGAACTGAAATCTAAATGGTAACAACACACTCCACAAGTTACACCTTTATGAACCCGTTTTCTTGGCTTTCACAGAAGCGCAGATGTTCGCTTTAATGCACTGCGCCTTTAAGCATTAGCGCTTCTCTGATTGGTCGGTCACGCTCACATGATCTCTTCCTCCTAAAAGAGGCAGTACCAATGGGCAGTACTGAGTACATTAGCTCTGTAGGTTATCCGTGACAAGGTAAGACCCAAACTTTGTTTCAGCACTGTTCAAACTTATCATGGCAAATTAGTATGCGTATTTAATAATAATGCATGTTTTCCTAACTGCATATTAAGTGGTGAAATGACATTGACGTTAGCTAGCATGCTAGAATGGTGAATGTTCAGGGGTGCTTGTGTTTGCTTTAATGTTATATTTCACATGGTAATATGTGCTTTGTCTATAGTAGATTTTGCCCTTTTGTATATAAATATTAAATAAAGAACAGCAACAAAAAACTTAATTGCCATGTTGCTCTTTAACCCAATACAAAACGAGTTGTTTGCAGTGAGCGAGTTAAATTGAACTTTGTATTGAGCTGGCCTGATAGTTACTGTAGATTACAGCTAACACAACAACACAACTAAATCACACAAGTAGGCAAACAGTACATTTTCTGGCCAAAACCACATTTTGTCAAATAAATAAAAACTCTACATTTGAAAATGCTGGATACTTTTTTCTATATTTGCTAAGTTTACAACTTTATCAAAACACAGTAAATCTGATTTAAAATCCAGTTATTCGGTCATCTAGTTTGTTTGTCCAGCTTGAACACACAGTCAGTCATAGCAGACGGACAAAATGCTGACAATTAATTCCATTATGAAAACTGCATTATTTGCCATTTTCAGTTAGAGCATTAAATATTTGATCTATTTAAATAGATAAATATAATAATTCAGTCTGACAGTTTCTACATTCTCATGCATGTTTGTGCAAACGTGTGGATTCCTTTTGGATAGTTTGTCTACAGCATAGGGAAGTCATCTGTACTTTATGGATATAAAAGGAAAATCTCAGAATTGCTGTCAGTTTTGACACACAAACACTTACTGTAAGATAGATAAATAGATTGATCTATATAAAGATGATTTATTACAGCGATTCTTTACAAAAACAGATAATGTATAATTATGTATGTAAAAATGTATTATTTTTATTGAAGAGTACGATTACAAAAAAACAGTAAAAATTATTAAATTTAAAAAAGTTTTAATTAAAAAATGTTTTTTTGTAATTTTCGAAATTTTTGGCTGTGTTCATTGAAATGTACAATTATAAAAAAATACCTTGGTTTCTGAAAAATGCGAAAAACATGAGTATACATACATAACACACATAACAAGTATATAAACTACAGTATATTATATTACCTGTATTATATATTATAAAGGATATAACTCTAAAAATATTCTTGAACTTTTAATAATAATATTAATAAAAAAACATTGTTGTTTTAATAATAATAATAATAATGTCTGACGCAGTGGCGCAGTAGGTAGTGCTGTCGCCTCACAGCAAGAAGGTCACTGGTTCGAGCCTCGGCTGGGTCAGTTGGCATTTCTGTGAGGAGTTTGCATGTTCTCCCCTTGTTGGCATGGGTTTCCTACGGGTGCTCCGGTTTCCCCAACAGTCCAAAGACATGCAGTACAGGTGAATTGGGTAGGCTAAATTGCTCGTAGTGTATGAGTGTGTATCGATGTTTCCCAGAGATGGGTTGCAGCTGGAAGGGCATCCGCTGCGTAAAACATGTGCTGGATAAATTGTCGGTTCATTCCACTGTGGCGACCCTGGATTAATAAAGGGAATAAGCCGAAAAGAGAATTAATTAATGAATGAATAATAATAATAATAATAATAATAATAATAATAATAATAATAATAATAATGATTGCTATTATTATTATTGGCTCATCTCAGGGGAACCAATTTACTGTAATGGTACTTCATGGGTTGTTTGGAGTTGTGTAAGTATATAGCAAAGATATAGGTGCTATACAGTGGGGCTTCATGATATTGGAAAAATCTGATATTGCGATATTTTATTTTTCTGTGATTGTATATTGCGACAGTTTCACCAGATGGTTTAAATCAGGGTTGTCAAATGCAATTCCTGGAGGGCCGCAGCCCTGCACAGTTTAGTTCCAACCCTAGTTAAACACACCTGATCAAACTAATTGAGTCCTTCAGGCTTGTTTGAAACCGTAAGTGTGTTGAAGCAGGGTTGGAACTAAACTGTGCAAGGCTGCGGCCCTCCAGGAATTGAGTTTGACATCCCTGGTAGGGTTGTGACGATGAGGAAATTTCCCCACCGGTTAATCGACATGTGACAACACCGGTAATACCGGTATCACCGTGGGGGTGGGCGTTTCCTCTTTTTTTCTGCTTTTAAATATCCTATAAATGCGTGCCTATTATACTTTCACTTGGCAATTCGCGTCAAACTACAAAAAAAATCACTGTTATTAAACACAGAACTTTTATTAACACAACGAAAAAAACAACATCAATGCTACAGGCTGAAAAAAACTGTGGAAATTGGAACCAAACAAATAACAACCATAGAACGTTTATTACTTATGTTAGAATGTTTTTAAAACAAATAAGAAAATAAAATAGAAATATAAGTAATTAAATAGCACAAAGTTTAAAAAAGATTAAACGAATGAACAAGAAACAAATATAAAAAAACTTCCAAATGACATCAGGCTACAAAAATGACAGGTCGGCAGTCTTTAAAAAAAAAAAAACAAAAACACTGCATTTTTTTTACTAACAGTGCAGTCTACATGGTCTTTCCCAGGAAACCCAACAAGTTGACCATCTCTGATCTTGGGGCTCACTATGTTCCCCATCGTGTTGAACACTCTCTCGGATGCGCAGCTTGTTGCGCACACGCAAAGATACATTTTGGTTACCTTTGCCAACAGGGGGAACCTACTTTGGTTGTCTTTTGTTGTCCTACCTGACTTCAATGTCTTTATGTATTAATTAGCCTAATGTATTATATATTAATAGCTTAGTCCTTATAAACAATCCGTTTATAAAATACATTAATAACGAATATAGGTTACTGAAGAATAAACCGAATATGAAATATGATCCTTGCATAATGATCACATCTAAACAAGCTAGCACTCAATTTATATATAAACTATAAATAAAAAAAATTAAGAAATTTTAAGTAATGGAACATTATGTAAAAAATCTAAAGACTACAGGCTAAATAAAAGTGCCTCATCAGAGCTGAACATCACTGTGCGGTCACCGAGCACGTGTCAGTTTAAAGCTTCTGTAAAGATCAGACAGCCTATACAGATCACACAATCTCAATAAACACTGTAAATGTATAAATATTTCGATAAGTATTGTTAATGGAATATTTCTAACGACATGATCTTGCTTTTCGTTATATTGATGCCGGCTTTAAGCTCTCACGTGCGCGCGCGCTCTCTTTCTCTCTTACCAGCGGCAGTTGACGGGCCCACACACTACACAGCATACAGTGGCAAGGTGACAAGTGCTCCACGGGACCAGTTTTATTTTTTGATTTGCGTGTTGTTCCTTTTTTTAAATGCCTTTTATTTTTAAAATCTCTCAAGTCAATATTGGCTATCGGGTAACAATCTCCCTCAGAGATATTGGAGTTCAATAACGTGGTGCGCAGTAGCTATGACTTTCGGCCAACACCTCCCTGTACGTTTACACACTGCATAGATAGACTACAGGCCTACAGCCCTGGTGTGTTATGAATTGCGTGTTTTAAATGACAGCGACACATGCTACATTTAGTTTTAATTGTAAAATATACATTATAACTCAGTACACTCTAAAATATAATTCTGTGAATGGCTTGCCTATTGGCAGCGTAGCCTATAATAACCGTTGAGCATAAATAGGCTAAGCATATTTTCAATAATATTAAAACACATGAATACAAACTAGCCACCCTTTGATTTTTTTCGTTTTCGTATATTTTTTATCAAACGAAAAATGCAATGAATTGTTGATTTTGGTTTTCATTTTATTATATTTCATATAATTATTAGGCGGCGACTTGACTTGTGTGGCGTCTATCATGGATGACAGAGAGAGAGAGAGAGAGAGAGAGATGAGATCAAACCTCAGTTTCGATGTGTGGCCACACGTCACATTTACTTTACTGCAAGTTTTTAATATTGGCTCATCTAAATTAACTTTTCATTCGATTAAAAGCCGAAATATTGCCAGACAGACAAACGCAACTTTCGGTTTTGGAGGGAGACTTCAGTGAAGACGCACACACACACACACAGGATACATTACACTCTTGTCGGCCTTTTCATTATTGATTCTTTTAACATTAAACTCATAATAATCAAGTGCACAAAAGAACAGATGAACTTCGGGAAAAGTATTCATTGCGGTTGCCGCGAGGTTTCTTTGTTTCTCTGCAGTTGGCTTGTCAGTGGCGCGGCAATCACTTTCAGTTTAATAAAAATAAGATTATTTATTACTAAACACTGTGAGATGATGGTCGCGGGATTTTTTAAATGAGGCGCTTTTGGTTTGCATTTTGACACTAAATCGTCCGCCATTCTCTTTCTGTAAATTCGACTCATGTCGTTCTTCTCACATGATAAAGGAAATATGAAGCATTGTAGCTATGTTCAGATTTTAACTACAGCCTACTGCATGCTCTCGTCTTAAGTAAATTATTTGGAATTATATTTTCCATTTAATTCAAATAAATATTGAATTAAAAAAAAGGAATACTTGAAAAAATGTGGGCACGGTGTCACGGTGGAAAAGTGATGTCACCGGTGTTGCGACTTAAAACCGGTAACACCGTCAACACCGTCTATCGTGGCAAGCCTAATCCCTGGTTCAAATAGTTCCATTTAGGTTTTTTTTTTTTTTTTTCTGGAGAGTCTAATAGTATTGAGGTACAGAAATTGAATAATCACAATGCAAAAAGAAATGTTTTTCCTACTTTCTAGTCATTAGACCAGTCTGGTTCAAATAGCAAAAAACTTTCAAAAGTAATGGGTCAAAATTAAGTTAAACTTAAAACAAGTGAAATAATCTTGTTTTTCGGTTTGAAATATAGATGTTTGGACTAGAAACAAGACAAAATTCTCAAATTTTGGACAAGGGCTGCACAATATATAGTTTCAGCATCGATATAGCAATGTGCGCATCCACAATAGTCACATACAATAGTATGTGTACAATAGTGCAAATATCTACATTCAAGTGACACATTCACTGCGTGTCAGGATTGCCTTCTGAGGCGCAAGTCAATTATTAAATAAAGAAAAGATTCATGCAGCCTCTCCTACCGCAGCAAATTTCTTTTTTTTTTGTTGATATTGGGCTCCAGTTAATCAGGAAGTGATGATTTTCTTCGCTTTAACTCGTTGAATGGAAATGCTTCTTGTTAATATAGTTTTACGCATAAAGTTAATTCGCATTTTTGGAAGGAAACATAGCTATTGTGATATGTTTATTTTTGTAATAAAATAAATGTACATAAACCAGATTTTGAACAATTGGCACATTTTTGTTAAATTTTGTTAGACCAGGAAAATTATAGCTAGCTTAATGAATACATTATTATTAATGTAAAATAATGCTAAATGCTTTGGGTACATTTGATTCTGTTACTAATTGTTGTTTAACTTATTGTTCAACCTTTAAATTATTGTTCATCCAGAGTTGACATTTTTCGCACGTTATGATTTTGCCAAGTACGATGCGATCCTGGATTAACATCTATGTTGATCCTGGAACATCATTTTTGTTGGAAAATGTAATCTATACTGATAACTAAACCTATACTAAACCATAACGGAATAAAATAAAAAGCCTAAACTTAACATAAAAGGTAAAGGTATCACTTAATTCTGATTGGCTGATTAAAATGTTGTTCAAGTGAAAACAAAGCTTTTTTTTTTTTTTGCATTGTGATTATTAAATTTATGTACCCGGATACTGTTTAACTCCCCAGAAACCCATCAAATATGAGCTTCCATCCATCTTCTGAAACTGTATTCATATCGCAATATTTACTGCAGAAAAATAAAATTTCCCAATATCAGATTTTCCAATATCATGCAGCCCTAATTTAGACTCACTCAACATTGCATATCCTGCTATGTGACTATTGCGAATGTGCACATTGTCATGGTGATGCTGAAACAATTAATTGTGCAGCCCTACTATACAGGTGCTATGCGGCTGTAAAGTGGTTATCCTATGATTACATCTAAAGAACCACTAATTTATTTTACCACTACAGTATTTAGCCCATAAATAAAAAAAATAAGATAAATACAGCACAAAGCTGTTGCCTTATTCTATGTTTAGAGTTTAGAACAGTAGGCTTTCTTTTCTGTCACCCTGTGTTTAAGCATTTGAAAAACAGACAAGAAACATCCATGATTTTGGTATGGGGTAGGGTTGTGTGAAAAGAAAATGTAAGCATTTTAGAAATGTGTTAATTAACTAAATATTGTGTAAAAACAACATATATTGTGTTAATAGTAAGGTCACTACAGCATGATGTTGTGCTAACTGTGTTTAGAGTTTTGAAAATGTGACTACAGATTGGACAAATGTAAGTTAGCAATTGATAACTGTAAACTCACATATTCCAATCCTGAAAATGATAAATGGAGTTTGTTAAATGTTATCAAGTGGTACTGAGTTTATGTCCATGGCAAATAATGTGCAGTGAAATGATATACAGGCAGTGCAGAATTATTAGGCAAATGAGTATTTTGACCACATCATCCTCTTTATGCATGTTGTCTTACTCCAAGCTGTATAGGCTCGAAAGCCTACTACCAATTAAGCATATTAGGTGATGTGCATCTCTGTAATGAGAAGGGGTGTGGTCTAATGACATCAACACCCTATATCAGGTGTGCATAATTATTAGGCAACTTCCTTTCCTTTGGCAAAATGGGTCAAAAGAAGGACTTGACAGGCTCTGAAAAGTCAAAAATAGTGAGATATCCTGCAGAGGGATGCAGCACTCTTAAAATTGCCAAGCTTCTGAAGCCTGATCATCAAACAATCAAGCGTTTCATTCAAAATAGTCAACAGGGTCGCAAGAAGCGTGTGGAAAAACCAAACCAAAAACCAAGGCGCAAAATAACTGCCCATGAACTGAGAAAAGTCAAGCGTGCAGCTGCTAAGATGCCACTTGCCACCAGTTTTGCCATATTTCAGAGCTGCAACATCACTGGAGTGCCCAAAAGCACAAGGTGTGCATTACTCAGAGACATGGCCAAGGTAAGAAATGCTGAAAAATGACCACCACTAAACAAGACACACAAGCTGAAACATCAAGACTGGGCCAAGAAATATCTCAAGACTGATTTTTCTAAGGTTTAATGGACTGATGAAATGAGAGTGAGTCTTGATGGGCCCGTGGCTGGATCGGTGAAGGGCAGAGAGCTCCAGTCCGACTCAGACACCAGCAAGGTGGAGGTGGAGTACTGGTTTGGGCTGGTATCATCAAAGATGAGCTTGTGGGGTCTTTTGGGTTGAGGATGGAGTCAAGCTCAACTCCCAGTCCTGCCAGTTTCTGGAAGACACCTTCTTCAAGCAGTGGTACAGGAAGCAGTCTGCATCCTTCAAGAAAAACATGATTTTCATGCAGGACAATGCTCCATCACACGCATCCAAGTACTCCACAGCGTGGCTGGCAAGAAAGGGTCTAAAAGAAGAAAAACTAATGACATGACCTCCTTGTTCACCTGATTTCAACCCCACAGAGAACCTGTGGTCCATCATCAAATGTGAGATTTACAAGGAGGGAAAACAGTACACCTCTCTGAACAGTGTCTGGGAGGCTGTGGTTGCTGCTGCACGCAATGTTGATGGTGAACAGATCAAAACACTGACAGAATCCATGGATGGCAGGCTTTTGAGTGTCCTTGCAAAGAAAGGTGGCTATATTGGTCACTGATTTGTTTTTGTTTTGTTTTTGAATGTCAGAAATGTATATTTGTGAATGTTGAGATGTTATATTGGTTTCACTGGTGAAAATAAATAATTGAAATGGGTATATATTTGTTTTTTGTTAAGTTGCCTAATAATTCTGCATTGTTAAAGTCACCTGCACACACAGATATCCTCCTAAAATAGCTAAAACTAAAAACAAACTAAAAACTACTTACAAAAATATTCAGCTTTGATATTAATGAGTTTTTTGGGTTCATTGAGAACATGGTTGTTGTTCAATAATAAAATTAATCCTCAAAAATACAACTTGCCTAATAATTCTGCACTCCCTGTACAGATGTAGTTGTTCAGTAAAAGCAGTATCAGAAAATGCTGACATATTGATTTTATGATTTGTCTACAAAACTTTGAACGTCATTAATGTTTATGGAGGAATAGCAGACAATTACCAAAACGCACCGCAATATCAAATGCAAATATTTTCTTTTCTACTGAAAATCATGGCTATTTGAATTATCTGAGCAAAAAATGTGGAAACACATTCAATTTAATTATGCCATTCTTTTTTTCCTCCTGAATGCTTTAAGTGCCTTAGGTTGAGAACATGAGTGCTCCAGCCATCACAGATGCTAAATATGTTTTGGGAGAGAAAATGGACGAAGGCATCCCAGATTTTCCCAATGGTCCTCTGGACAACTATAGGAAGAAAGCATCCTTCAGCTGGAAGGACATGATGCGCTTTCTGGAGGGGGATGAAATCATTGCATTCAAGGTAAGAATGATATGTTTTGCTCATCATTTATGTATGTGTGTACTGTATGTATGTTGAGGAAAAATACAGATTCAATGACCAATGTTGCTATTATTCTACAGTTATTTCAATGTTGTTATTGTGTATACACAGTACATTACCTGACAAAAGTCTTGTCGTTGATCCCAGTTGTAAGAGCAACAAATAATAACTTGACTTCTAGTTGATCATTTGGAAAAGTGGCAGAAGGTAGATTTTTCTGATGAATCATCTGTTGAACTGCATCCCAATCATCACAAATACTGCAGAAGACCTACTGGAACCCGCATGGACCCAAGATTCTCACAAAAATCAGTCAAGTTTGGTGAAGGAAAAATCATGGTTTGGGGTTAAATTCAGTATGGGGGCGTGCGAGGGATCTGCAGAGTGGATGGCAACATCAACATCCTGAGGCATCAAGACATTTGTGCTGCCCATTACATTACAAACCACAGGAGGGGGCAAATTCTTCAGCAGGATAGCGCTCCTGCAAAAATCAAGGCATGATAATATTTTATTTTGGTCAGATAAACGTAATCTAGAGGCCTTTGCCTTCATATAAGCCACTTCTGATGCCAAATGATCAACTTGGATAGACGAGAAGACTTTTGTCAGGTAGTCTATAATACAATGCATATGCTTCTGTATATAAATTGTATATAAAATGTCATAATATAACCTAACATTTAAAAAAAAAAAAAAAACGTTTTTATAATCACATTTTTTATTTAAATACACTTTAATGGGATTACACACATTCGTATACACGTACTACTGTATACAGTATATACACACATTACTGTATATAATTATCTATATTAAATTAACTGTGTCTAATAAAACTAAACGAGCAAGAAAAAGTTTTACACAATGTTCATATTTTATGTCATTAGATGTGATTGCATGTTTATAAAAACATTACATAACTTTTACTTTACTAATACTATTATAACCAAGAGGTGCTATTAATCTGTGATGATTTGAACACATTTTATTGTGAAGAAATTGGTTCAGTAGGAATGTATAATTTCTTCCATCACTAGTCCACAGTCATTGCTAGAGATTGTTTTTCTGTTTCTCTCTCTGAGCAGCAGCACGTGTTCAGGACTCTAGAGAGGGACCCGCTTTTTGCCCGGCAGCCTGGTGAGGATGTCCCAGTGGAGCAGAAGCGAGAGCTCACCTTCCGCCGCTGTAAACAGTTATTCAAGTATGACTTCATAACACGAGAAGAGCTCATGCAGAACCCCTGGAAGATGACCGTCCTCAACGACTGCCTGGGAATGTATGACTGGTCTTTGTGTGCCAAGTACTTCCTTAACAAAGGGGTGAGACCACTTCACTAAACACACTCCAGAGATAGCTTGTATATTATGGATGATAAATAAACCAAAACTGGAATTGCTTAAGTTAAACTCGTTTGTTGCCTTTTTGTAAAACAATGGCTTTAATTTTACCTTCATTTATTATTCATGTTTGTTTTTAACCTTGTTAGATGTTTGGAGCCACTGTGGTAAACACAGGATCTCAGAGGCACTTGAAGTTTGTGAAGGACATCGAGCGGATGATGGTAAATGATCACTTTCTTTTATGACATGCAGCAAATATAAAATAATATCCGCCATAAAATATTCATTGGACATTAGGATGACAGTGCACTATAACTTAATTGCATTCATTACAAATAGGGCTCTCTTAGCATTTTACAAGATGGCCACAATTTTAAAAACTCATTACCAGAGCGAAATGCAGGATTTTATGTGTTTTTTTTTAAAGACTCTCATGAAATTATTTGCTTTTATGGATGATCATATTTTAATGCTGAGTGTTTTTCAGTTTATTGCATTTTACAATGGCCATGACTGTCTTGCATATAAATATTCACTAATGTACAGCTAGAACAGTTTGAAACAAGCAGGTAATGAACAGAACGTTCCATGGTGTGAATGTGTTTCTGTATATGACTACAAACCAATTTGTTTTCTGAAGCTTAATCATTGCAAACCACACGAGCCGCTGGCAGGAATGTAACAGCATCTCTGTGTCTGTTTAGACATTTGGATGCTTTTCGTTGACAGAGCTAAGCCATGGCAGTAACACAAGAGCCCTGAGGACAACAGCCAAATATGACCCCAGCACTCAGGTACTTTAGTAGATGCCTGCATGTGGTTATACTGTGTGTTTAGTCTTGGACTTTTGCTCAAATGTGTAACAGAAAAAGGAACACATTGCACTCATTGTGCATATCACTGCACAACATAATTCTTATCACTTTTTAGAATGAAATTGAACATGACCTGATAACTAGCCGTAACCAAATAAACGGTGAATGTTGATTTATTAATTCTGGTTGATGTAGTAATGCTCCTACTAATGATAGTTATATTAATAATAATGATTATAATACTAATCATCAAATAAATATTTAAATAAAGATAAGTTAGATCATTCAAATATGGAATCATCATTATGTATGTGTATACTGTAGTGCTCAGCATAATTGAGCATCATTTTGAAAATGAATATTTTTCTCCATTTCTCAGTGAATATAGGCAATGTATTTTGGTCCATTTAAACGAAGCATATTTATTAAACAGGTATATTTATTAAAATAATATTTTAGTCACCAAACATACTTGCAAACTGAAAGATAATACAATTAAATTCAAGCAAAATCTAGAAAAAAAAATTACAAACTACAAAATTTCAACTAAATTTTCCATTTTTTTTTTCTTTTGCTTCTTTTGAATTTTTTTTCCCCCTCTTTTTTAAAATTTGTATTTAATATTTTTTTTATAACATATTAATTTGGCTGTACTAGTTTTTGGACCGTTATCGTTAGTTATTTTGTTAGATTAGCTCCAGATTTGTCTTCAGTACTGACTAAACTAATGTATTTGCACAAATATAATATTGTATAGCTTCCTATTTAAAAGATAGATTTGTGAGGGATGTACTTGTATATGATGAGCACTGCTTATACCGTGCAGAGGAAATCAATGGGAATGGAAATAAACTTAACCCTAATCATAAATTGTTTCTAATCAAGTAATTTTAGGGGAACTATCCCTTTAGCATTGACATAATAAAGGCTGTTGTGGATTGATGAATCCTGGTATAGCTGACGTATTTTCAAACATAATAATTATATGTTGTTCTTGTACAGTGTCTGAATAATTCAAAATAAAATCACAGCCTGGGCAATATGGAGACTCAACCATATGGGCCTATTAATTTGAAACCTATCAAAGATATAACATTTTTATTTTTTTAGTTTAGTTCACTTGTTAATTAAATTCTCTCATTACTTTCTCACCCTCATGTTGTTCCAAATCCCTGAGACCTCCATCCATTTCAGAGCCCAAATTAAGATATTTTAAGACTTTAAGGTCTCTGGTTTAGAATTACATGAAGATTAGAAATGAATGGCAAAATGAAAATTTTGACATGTTTTAAAATAGGATAAAACTTGGTGACTTGTATCACATTCTTTATGTCAGGCCTGTAGCCAGCCTGGTGAAAAGAGTGATTCTTTTTTTCTCTAAATGTGAACCTTTTTGCAGTTATTTACTTCATTTTCTATTTAATTATGATTTAAATACTGCATTTAGTGACAATTTAAGCAGTGTATTTAGCTGGATTAGCTTGTCGGATGGTCATCATGACACTTTTTGATTTACCAAAAATATTTCCTAAAGATTTAGAAAGAAATATGAAAATTATTTGTTTTTAAAATACAAATGATATAATATATCAATAGGAAAAAATAGGAATCTGTTAAAGTTTTAAATTAAAAACTGTAGCCTATTGTCATTTATTAGGCAAATAGCAAACTGGCCAACACATTCGACTTTCTTCAGTCAGAATTTGCCCATTTTAATATTAAACAATAATAAAAAAATAATTATAATAATAATGTAGAGCTTCTCAATTTTTTTTAGCCTCTCTTGTCAAAAAAATTACATTTGAAAAATCATGGATGACGACAACAGCCAAAATAGTATTTAAATTCATTTTAATATAGGCGGCTTTTGGTGATTCACAACTTTTTATTGCTCACTGTTTTAAGTATAAGGTCCAAAATTTAGAATAAAAGTCACTTGTAAATTTTCTATTTAAAAACAATACAGTAGCGAAAGATGACTCCCTTATGTCAGATTGTAAAATGAAAATATTTGTTAGCATTGGCCAAAACTGATTAGCTGAAATCAGCTGAAGCCGAAGCGACAGCCAACAGAGGATTTCGCTTGGCCTTAAAGCCTTTTTCGATGGGTTATTCTCACTATTTAATGTAATAGCAGTCAAATTAGGACAAATGAGCTCATGAATTGGACCATTTCTGGACCTTTGTCAGTGAGGGGAGGGTTTTCCAAACCACCCGAACACCCCTGGCTAGGTGCCTGTATGTGAATACAAAAATATGTTAAGGGGTTGTAACAAAAAGAATAACACTTAGTACCTTTACTGTCAAAAATGTGTGACATAAATAGTACTTTTACAATGTAGATTATGTCAAAGCAGCTTAAAATAGAAGATTATAGTAGATTGAAACTGTATCAGTCCAATTTTCAGTGTTGAAGTTTAGTTCAGTTCAGTGTGGTTTAATTTTCACTGCTGAAAGTCCAAACACTGAAGAGCAAATCCATCGATAAACAGCTCCGCAAGTCCCAAAGAAAGCAAGCCAGTGGCGACAGTAGCGAGGAAGAAAACTTCACCAATTGACGAAAGTGAAGGGAAAAACCTTAATAGAAACCAGGCTCAGTTGGGCACAACCATTTCCAGATCATAAAAACTGTTTTGACATTGTCCCCTCAATTTTAATTAAGGATCAAATTATATTATTGAACAGAAATATATTACGTCACATTTTTTTATTAGACAAAAGAAGTCACTATTGACTTTGAAGGTACAATAAACCAGAATCTCAAACTATGACTTTCTTATAGCGAAATCCACCAGTGTTTAGTTTGTTCAAACAAAGCCATCTGTCTTTATAACATATTTATTATTCTTTTATGTCTTTTACCTACTTTTAACTTTCCGTAGCTTATGTTTGTTATCCCTGATGGTCCTGATTGATATCATTTTAAAATCCAGGAGTTTGTGATCAACTCTCCAGACTTTGAAGCAGCAAAGTTCTGGGTGGGGAACTTGGGGAAGACCGCCACTCATTCAGTTGTATTTGCCCAGCTCTACACACCTGATGGAAAATGTCACGGCCTTCACTCTTTTATAGTGCAAGTATGTGTAAAATACATGTTCAGTTCATTTGCTGGTCTTGTTAGTGCAGTTATGAATAATGTGGTTTTCATGTAATGATAGGTCAGGGATCCAAAGACCTTGTTGGCTATGCCAGGAGTGATGGTTGGGGATATGGGGAAGAAACTGGGTCAGAACGGTCTGGACAATGGGTGAGTTTACTCATTATGAATGTGAGCTGTTGTGATTGCAGTGTTTGGCCGTTAGATGGCAGTAAAAGAAGATATTATGGAAAGATATTTCCATTTGACTGATTTTAAATATGTAATAGTATATATATTTTTCTTTCTGCTTAAATGACATTCATTATACCTTTCATTGTAATAATGAGTAACAAACAGGTTTTATGATTTTTTTATAAGGTTTTAAAAATATCCACAATAAATGAGTGATTTTGTTGTTAGTTTTGCAGTGTTTCACAATGTGAGGATACCTCGGGAAAACTTGCTAAACAAAACGGGAGACGTTGCGCCTGATGGGCAATATGTTTCACCTTTTAAAGTGAGTAAGAAGCATGTTTGTCTGATAAAAGTTACATAAGCTGGTTAGTTTTATTGCTGTGACACTGTAAAAATGTTTATCTTGATGTATAGGTTTTTATGGGAGGGTTAGGAAATCACATATATATCCAGAGTCAATGTTTATCAGAGAAAGGACATTTTCACAATCTTTCCTGTAATATTTTTCTTTTGCAAATATTTAAAAACAATAATTCATGAATATTTAATATTAATTGAGGGTGTCACATGGCGCAGTGGGTAGCACAATCGCCTCGCAGCAAGAAGGTTGCTGGTTCAAGCCTCGGCTGGATCAGTTGGTATTTCTGTGTGAAGTTTGCATGTTCTTCCCAGATGCTCAGGTTTCCCCCACAGTCCAAAGACATGCGCCATAGGGGAATGGATGAAACTGGCCGTAGTGTTTGAGTGTGAATGAGAGTGTATGGGTGTTTCCCAGTGTTGGGTTGCGTCTGCTGTGTAAAACATATGCTGGATAAGTTGGTGATTTATTCCGCTGTGGTGACCCCTGATTGATAAAGGGACTAAGCTGAAAAGAAAATGAACGGATGAATGAATTAATAATTAATTTTACAGAAGGAATAATAATTTTATAATCAACTGTATGATAGGTGTGCAGATCAGCAGTATTGTATTGGGCATTTTATGAACAAAGGAAATAATAAAGGCATTTAGGTGTGCCTTCATGTGGACATCTTGCAGGTCATGTAAACGTTTTGCTCTCTCTGCAGTAAGAGAGTGCAGTCGTGCGGTGGCTGTTATTCCAGCTGCTGTTCGCTGCTATGCAAGATGTACCAGAAGGAATCCCTATGCTTTCATTTCAAACAAACAGGGAGTTTTTAATCACAGGGAAAGCCAGGCCGGCAGCCAATATTACTGACAGAAAGACATAAAGGGGCTTTTCTGAAAACAAACAGAGGAGAGAGCTTGAGGATGGATGAATGATATATCATTTGCCCTCCTTTTCCTTCACATTCCTTGTCTTTTTTAATTCGGTTTGGTCTTATGTTTTTTTTTTCTTTTCTTTACTAATTTGTCCTAACGACACACCTTCGTAGGACCCCAATAAGCGGTTTGGGGCGTCTTTAGGTGCTCTGTCAGGAGGTAGGGTGGGCATCACCAGGATGGCACTGGTCAATCTGAATCTGGCAGTGACTGTGGCTGTGCGATTCTCTGCCACACGCAGACAGTTTGGGCCCAAAGAAGACGAGGAGATTCCAGTGCTGGAGTATCAACTGCAGGTATAGACTTGACACTTTTCTAGTAGGAACTTTTCAAGGGATTGTTTACCCATCCACTTAACTTAATCTGTTTGTGCTACTTTCTTCTGTTCAACAAAAAAAAAGGTATTTTGAAGATTGTTGGAAACTGGCAACCAATGATTTCCATTGAACCCCCCCCCCCCCCCCCCCCCCTACTATGGATGTCAATGGCTTTCCAACATTCTTTAAAATAGCTTCTTTTGAAACTCATAAATGTTTGGAACCACTTGGTGAGTGAGTGAATGGGGAGTAAATGTACATTCTTGGGTTACTACATCAACAATAATTACATCAAATTCAGATAAGTGATTTAGGGGTTAAAATCTAAATTTTCTCCCTTTTGAATTAATTGTTTATGAGCAAAAATAAATTTAAAAAACTATAATAATTGCATTTAAGATTTGTATGAATTGCAATTGGACAATATTTTTTTATTTAATAGAATTGTAAAAAATAAATTTGCAGCATGTTTAGTAACATGCAAATACAGCTTTTTAATTTACAGTCCTGCTCTAGAGTCATGTACTTTAGAAGTACTTATGTGTACACAATATATGAACTATGCATGAGCCCTGAGTCTTTGTAGTTTTGTACTTGGTTACTTTTTATGATAAGTAATGAATTCCGTTACTTTTGAGTAACTTTTTCATTACTTTTTCTTACCTAGCTGAGGCTTGATCTTTTTTCAGATCCTGCAGGTTTTTTGTTTTCTTCTTCTTTTTAAATAAAGGAGCTCTGCAATTAAAAATGCACTGTATAACCTTCATTTACCTTTTAAAAAACACATTTAAAAAAATATATTATAGGATAATGTTAACTTCTAAGAACTTTCTGAAGCCAGAGCTATACATGTATATTTGTAAATCATGTGAATACTTCCATCAATGAAATATAAGGTACTGGCCATTCTGTCATTGAGTGCATGATTCAACTTGACTATGTTAATTTTAATTCAGCCATTTATTTTTTTAAAAGCTAATAACTTTTTAACTCTCATTACATTTTTAAAAATGTAACTCAAATACTTTTTTTTTTTTAAGTCATGCATTGCTTTACTCATTACTTACAAAAGTAACATTATTACTTAGCTCGAGTAATTTTAATGCATTACCCCTAAAGTGATTGCATAACAAACCATTACCGCCATGGCTATTCTCAAACATTACCAGCACAGCTATTCATTAATCACTGTAAAGAATATGTCTTTTGACCAGTTATGTCCATGTTCTCTCTAGCAATGGCGTCTTATTCCATTCCTGGCAGCAGTGTATGCACTGGAGCACTTCACCAAATCCTTCAGCATGAACTTTGTGGAATTTCAAATTGGACTTTTAATGAAGGACAAGAGCGACAGACAGGTAAAATCATATACTTAAATATTCTCAGTATATAAGCATCCAAAAAAAACATTGATAACTGTCCAACGTATCTTTAAAAGGAGTTTCAGTCATTTTCACATGAAACAAGAAGCTAATAAATGTTATTTTATTATTATGACAGCAGATATGTTTGTGATTTTCATTTGATGTTTACATGAGAAATGCTAAGCAGGTGTAGCATTGATTTTTGAATTACAGTTGGATGCTCTTACAAAAGAAGTGAAGAATGTGTATTAATCTTAGAAACTATCTCACATAGTTCAATACTAATTGTAGCTTTTTCATACAGGACATCCAACAAGTATTTACAGTGCTTTGCTTTTTCAACATTTTTTCATGTTACAGCCTTATTCCAAAATGGAATAAATTCATTATTTTCCTCCAGATTTTACAAATAATACACAATAATGACAACAAGAAATACATTAGTTTTGAAATATTTTATACATTTATTATAAATAAAAATAACTGTACATAAAAAAAGTGTACATAATGATTCACAGCCTTTGACATGACACTCAAAATTGAGCTCAGGTGCCTCATGTTTCAACTGATCATTTTTAAGACGTTTCTTCAAGATGACTATGCACAGCATTTCTCTGTAAAGAGAAGAGAACCTTCCAGAAGAACAACCATCTCTGTAGCACTCCATTAATCAGGCCTGTATGGTAGAGTTTTACAAAAAACACTTGAAGGACTCTCAGTACCATAAGAAACACAATTCTCTGATGAAACAAAGACTGAACTATATCTAGAGGAAACCAGGCACCGCTCATCACCTGGCACTTACAACCCCTACAGTAAAGTATGTGGTTAAAGCATCATGCTCTGAAGAGTTTTTCAGCCTAAAAACTAAAACTATCTCTGGAGAGATCTGCAAATGGCTGTGCACTGATGCTCCCTATCCAACCTGAAGGAGATTAAGAGGTGCTGCACAGCAGAACAACAGAAACTTCCCGAATTTGGTGTGCCAACTTGTAGCACCATACTCAAAAACACTTGAGGCTGTAAATGGTGTCAAAGGTGCTTCAACATAGAAAGTATTGAGCAATATTTATTTATTTATTTATTTATTTATTATTGATTTTTTCTTTCAAATATACTTGTGACATTTGTAATAGTTTTTTTCTAGAATTTTGAGGGACAATTATAAATTTTTTTTTAACTCTTTATTTCCATTTTCATTGAAAAAAAACCTTCACACATACAGTACCACCTAAATCCCTACAAGAAAGAGATGAACCATATATCAAAGTTTTCTTGCAAGTACTTGCTGTGAATTTAGCTTACTACAAAAAGGAACTCAAAATCCTACTTCCCACCCCACCTATCTAACATTGATCAAAATATTTATGGAAGGTTCATAAAAAATAAAAATAAAAAGCATACATTAATAACATTTACAATCATAATATGGAACTGGCTGGGACAAAAATTAAAAATTGGAGTTTTACATGGACAATAAAACCAAAAGAGACATCATTCATTCATTCATTCATTTTCCACCTCTTTTCTGGGGTCGGGTCACGGGGGCAGCAGTCTTAGGAGAGAACCCCAGACTTCCCTCTCCCCAGACACTTCCTCCAGCTCCTCCTGGGGGATCCCGAGGCTCAAAGCTCATGACCATAGGTGAGAGTAGGAACGTAGATTGACCAGTAAATCGAGAGCTTTGCCTTTCGGCTCAGCTCTTTCTTTACCACAACAGACCGATACATCGACCACATTACTGCTGCCTGTCAATCTCACGCTCCATCCTTCCCTCACTCGTGAATAAAACCCTAAGACACTTGTTCTCCTCCACCTGGAGTAAGGACTTTCCTCCAACCAGAAGTAGCGAGGTGGGACCATCCTCCTGCAGGGGGAGCCGTAAGGGGCCAGTGCATTGTGGAAGGTTAGGACCACGACAACCTGATCGTCAGGCACATAAACTGGCTCTTGGGAGGGAAGGAGCCCGAGCTTCAATCTATTCAGTCTGTCTGCAAAAATAATATGAATGGTTCCCAAACCTTGTTAAAATAAGTACAATTTGTCACTTATTGTGAATCTCAGGTCTTCAAAGTGTAACATATTTCCAAGTTCTCTAGCCCACATTTCAAAGGTGGAGACAGCATCAGATTTCTACATTTGTAAAATGAGTTTTTTTGCAATACACATACAAAATAGAATTGCTTGTGTTTGGTTTCTACTGCAAGAACTGTCCTCTGCTCTTAAAAAGTCTAATACTAGGGTCAGGTTTCAGATTCGTTGAATACACTTCAGAAAGAAATTTAAATATATCTTTCCAGAATGGTTGTAGTTTACTGCATGACCACAAAGAATGAAACCGAGTTCCTGTTGACACATTGCACTTATTACAACATGAAGAGATTGTTGGGAATATTTTATAAAGTTTTGATTTAGAATAATGGAGCCTATGAATGACTTTATATTGGATCAGATGATGTCTTGCGTTCACAGAACATGAATGTACATTACTCAAGAAAATTATAAATATTAATATATTTTGGACTTTTTAATAATAATTAAAAAAAACTGAGAATAAGAGGATAGAAGTATATTGATATAAGTATATATGGCCAGGCAAGCCATCTAATATCTAAATCTCAGCAAGTAAAAAAGTTAGTAAATAAATTACAGTATGTTCAAAGAGATATTTTTATGGAACATAACTGTAAGATTATTACTGAAATTCTTACACTACTCGTTGTCACTGTGAAACGGCGTACACAGCACCTTATAATAATATACAATGCAATACTTGTCATACGCATTTGTATACAGCACCTTATAACTTGTATATTTATAACAAAATCTGTACATACAATTCATCATCCAGAGCTCTTTTGTCTAATTGCATCTCTGTTTAATGTTTGTCATCTTTTCTTATATTTATTTTTGTGTTGTCACTTGCCACTTTATGTACAATGGAAGCTTCTGTAGCCAAAACAAATTCCTTGTGTGTGTAAAGCACACTTGGCAATAAAATCGATTCTGATTCTAAAATGTATTATCAGGGTTTTTTCCTGGCTCAAAATGCGACGGAGGCATTTTGCATTATTTATGTAATCTTATAAAGTAAAACATTATCTCAGTTAAAAAAAAAGCTAAATGTAATTAAATATATGACCAGTGCTTTAGCGTTACTTGGGGTCTGTCTGTGGCAGAGGTGGCACAGAATTGATGGAGATGGCCACTTCATAACTCTCCATGCAGGAAAAACCCTGAATATTATTTTGTTATTTATTACAAGTAATGCATGATTGCCCATCATTTCTTGAATCACATACGATTATGTGTGCCTTTTCTTAGGCTGAACTGGGCAGAGAGATCCACGCCTTGTCCTGTGCGAGTAAACCCTTGGGATCATGGACCGCTCAGCGAGGCATTCAGGAATGTCGAGAGGCCTGTGGAGGACACGGTTACCTTGCCAGTGAGCAATTCCTAAAAGCTTCATTGCCTAAATATTGCATTGGAAACATAAACACCAAGTCTAATATCAAAAGAGCTTGTACTAAGCTTCTGTTTGTCTTCTCATGTTTAGTGAACCGACTGGGGGACATGCGGGACGACAACGACCCAAACTGCACATATGAGGGAGACAACAATGTTTTACTGCAGCAGACCAGCAACTACCTGCTCAGCTGGATCCAACACAAACAAGAAGGTCTCTATCCTCTAGATCTTTATTAACATCAAGAGTCTATCTGCATGTGTCTGCTTGTAGTGTTGTGACATACTATACACATACAGTTTCCAGTTACAAGCCTTCATTCATTTGAAGACAGAAAGCTCTTTCAATAGTCATTTATGACCACCGTTTAGTCATATCACATATTGAAAAATGAATCTTTTACTAGATGAATCACTGTCTGGCCATCTCAGATTATGGATATAAATAATACGGTCATGATTTTCAATTAGTAGATAGTATTAGGATAGCTTTTGGATATAGTATAGGATGTTAGATAGCTTTTGGAAATGGGCCCGATTCATGAAACATTCTTAAGAAGAATTTCTTCTTCACTGCAATTCATTCATTCATTTTCCTTCAATTTGGCCCCTTTATTCATCAAGGGTAACCACAGTGGAACGAACCAACAACTTATCCAGCATATGTTTTACACAGTGGGTGCCTTCCAGTTGCAACCCAGTAGGCTACTAGGAAACACCCATACACACTCAGTCACACACACTCATACACTGCGGGCAATTTAGTTTATTAAATTCCCCTATAGCACATGCCTTTGGACTGTGAGGGAAACCGGATCAACTGGAGGAAACCCACACGAACACAGGGAGAACTTGCAAACTCCACACAGAAATGCCAACTGATCCAGCCAGGACTTGAACAAGCGACCATCTTTCTGTGAGGCAACAGTTCTAACCACTGAGCCACAGTGTCTCCCCTATTCAAAGCAATTTTCTAACTTGTAACAAAAGTAAAGATTATTTTGTATTCCTAAGACATCATATTAAGGATGTTCTTTATCTCTCTCTTTTTTTTTTTTTTTTTTTTTTGTTTACAAAGATTGTTTTAAGACAGAACTTTAAAAAGAATGAATCATCTTTATTACTGTAACTTACAACTAGTGTGTGTGTGTGTGTTTGTCACAGTGGGCTCACTCACAAATGCACGTACAGTATCTCAGGATTTATCAAAAAACTGGTATTTATTTGTATTTATAAACACTCACAACAGGCACTGGAACATCAAAACACAGGTTGGACAGGGAGTCGTTACAATACAATACCAGACCAAGAACTATGCAAACTCAGGAATATGCAGTCCCTGACAAAAGTCTTAAAATTGACCTGAAGTGCTGCTGAAATATATTTCTAATTTTTTTTTTTACTAGAAATCGCTTATTTTAATCCCTTTAATCCATTGTAATAATGTTACAGTGCAAAACGAAACTGACAAAATGTATTCTAATAGTCCCAGCTTGGTAAAGCCCATTGAGTCAATTTTTGCAAAGACATACAGTAAGTGTTGTCGCCTTGTTATACTGTATGAGCTTCACCTGTGACTAATAATGGATCAATTAGGTCTGCGGTGTGTATAAAAAGAACCCCAGTACAATAGACCTTCACATCAACTGCAAATAGACCTCTGCAAACATGGTTAAGAGTCACCCTGAGACTAAAGTGTTGATTTATCAAGAGGCTGAAGACCAGATCCACTGCTGATGTGGCAGACACTGTGTCTCAGTGTCAAGTACAGAGGATAAAAAAGATTTGAAGAGACTCTAGACGTTTCTGATAAGCCCAGGTCAGGCAGACCCCGCAAGACAACTGCTCAAGATGACTGTTTGTTGGCTCAAATCCAAGGCCAGCCCATTTTCCACTGCAGCAGAGCTCCACGAGACCTGGTCACCCTGCACTGTAAACCCCAATGTTATCTTTACTTAAACAATTAAGTTGACTGAACATAACTTAACATTTTGCATTTTGGTCCTATCGCTTAAAAATATTATCAGTTACTATTTGTTAATTTAACTTATGTATCATGAAAATGTATAAACTTAGGATTTCAAGTGTAGTGAGCTCAAAGTCATAAGTGATCCTTTGAAAAAAATTGGTCATTTTCACAAATGTAATCTTGAATTTAAAATTCTAATATGTGCAACCTTTTAAGTGCAAGGTCTTTTTAAATCAGAAAACAAATGGCTTCAGGTATAATTATCCATTTAAACATTTTTTCATAGTATATTATTACACACACACACACATGCATATATATATATATATATATATATATATATTCCTCTCCATGGAATAATGGAAATAAAAATGCTGTTCTAATGGAACTACAGGGCATTAGAGGGCGCTGGTCAGACACCTGGAATGTATAATAGGTGAGTGGGTGAATGAAGAAGAGATTAAGTTGTGGTAGAGGGAATGCATGGTTTCTTGGAGCTACTTCAAACTGTTTGTATTGTGAAGTCCTAGTTGGGAAACCTTGCGTTTTAACTTGCTAGTTTTGTAGACTATACTTAAATTATTCAGTTCACCAAACTCAGTACTAAGTTTGGTGAACTGAATAATTTAAGTGTAGTCTACAAAACTGGCAAGTTAAATAAACATAATTATGCAAGTTTTGGGACACTCCATTACTCAATTAAATTGAGGCAACGAGTTTACTCAATTTAGTTCAGTCAACTTATTCGGGTTTTTAGTGTGTGTCAACCAGAGCTGTTAGTCGGATTCGGTCTCGAAATGGCCTATATGACTGAATCAGTGCCCAGAAGCCAGCACTAAACAAAAGACAATTGAAAAACCAGGTGGCATTTACCAAGGCCCACAGCCTGCCAAAAGGATGGACGCTGGAAAAGTGGCAGAAGGTGGATTTTTCAGATGAATCTTCTGTTGAATTACACCACAGTCGCCGCAAATATTGCAGGTGACATACTGGAGCCCGCATGGATCCGAGATTCACCCAGAAAACAGTGAAGTTTGGTGAAGCAAAAATCATGGTCTGGGGTTACATCCAGTATGGGTATGTGAGAGATCTGCAGAGTGGAAGCAACATCAATAGTCTAAAATACCAAGAAATCTTAGCTACCTCTTTTATTCCCAACCATAAAAGAGGCCAAGTTCTGCAGCAAGATGGTACTTCGTTGCATACTTTCATGTCCACATCAAAGTTCCTCAAGGTCAAGATGCTCCAGGATTGGCCAGCCCAGTCACCAGACATGAACATCATTGAGCATATGTGGGGTCGGATGAAAAAGGAAGCATGGAAGACGAAACCAAATAATATTGATGAACTCTGGGATGCATGCAAGAAAGCTTTCTTTGCTATTTCGGATGACTTCTTCAATAAATTGTATAAATCCTTGCCAAACTGCATGGATGCAGTCCTTCAAGCTTATGGAAGTTATACAAAATATTAAATTTGATCTCACAGCACTCACAAAACTTTTATTTTCTTTTGATACTTTTGCCAAAAATTGACCATTCTTTCTTGATTAAATGCTAAATCTTTTTTCAGTGAAACTAATATATTTCAGCGCATTAAACCTCATTTAGAAGCGTTTTAGCTTTTCATATGAGCTATTTCTAACACCAACTGATTAATTAAAAGTCAGGTTAAAAACAGGTGTTTCTACAAAATAGATAAGTGACAAGACTTTTGTCAAGGACTGTAAATACACAGGACATGATTGAACTGAATACATACAGGGGTGTGACACCCGTGGAAATAATAAATTTTAACAGATGGTGAGAAAACAGAACAAAGGAAACGCATGATTTAAACAGAAGCACATGAAACACAGACACTTCAGACTTGTTACAGTATGTATACATGTTCATTTTTTCTAAATATTAAATATTACAAATTCGCAATGCAGTGGCGCAGTAGGTAGTGCTGTTGCCTCACAGCAAGAACGTCGCTGGGTCGCAGGTTCGAACCTCGGCTGGGATGGGTCAGTTGGCTTTTCTGTGTGGAGTTTGCATGTTCTCCCTGCGTTTGCGTGGGTTTCCTCCGGGTGCTCCGGTTTCCCCCACAGTCCAAAGACATGCAGTACAGGTGAATTGGGTAAGCTAAATTGTCCATAGTGTATGAGTGTGAATGTGTGTGTGGAAGTTCCCAGAAATGGGTTGTGGCTGGAAGGGCATCCGCTGCGTAAAATCGTGCTGGATAAGTTGGCGGTTCATTCCGCTGTGGCGACCCCGCAAGGGACAAAGCCGACAAGAAAATGAATGAATGAATGAAATATTACAAATTCATAAAACTTTGTTACTGTTACATATTTTTGTATTACAAAATTTTATATTATAAAACTACAATATTTTACTTACAAATAAAATTAACTCTCATATTTATTATCTTATTAGATGTTCATGCTCTAGATGGAAATACAATGGGTTATCAACAGCTCTTGAATAAAAAAAAGTTTTTGTTAATTTTCTTGTTATTCCTGTCGGCCTATTAATTTTCTTTTGATGGTTAATGTTGTTAAACGAGTACATCTCATGTGCTTTTCATTCAAAAACTTGATCAGGATATGGCTTCTACTTTTAATCAGGACAATATTGTAATACAATTAAAATGTAGCTGTAATGACATTAGTGTATCTGTAACTGTACTTCAATTTTATTTGTACAAAAAAGTTCTTAAAGGAACACTCTACTTGTTTGTAAATAGGCTCATTTTAAAAGTCACCTATAGAGTTAAACAGTTGAGTGTTACCATTTTTTTTTTATCCATTCAGCCGATCTTCAGTTTCCAAAAATAGGGTTTCAAAAGTTTCCAAGAATAGAGTTGTTAAATACAAATCTTTTAAAGATTTTTTTCAAGGATTACACTCTTGCGAACTTCTCAGAAATGTCTTAACTAACTTCTTAAGAAGATTTGAACACATAAATATTAAGAATAAGTACTTTAATGACAATGTTTGATTCATAACATTCTTTGCAGAATATGAAAAGCATCTGATGTGATGGTGGATTTGAAATCTCTTGCTCTTTTTTTTTTTTCTCTCTAAATCTAACAAGGTAAAGGTAGGATCGAATCCCCTCTCGAGACTGTCAACTTCTTAGAGGACATGAGCAGCATTCTGCAGAGCAAGTTCACAGTTGGCTCAGTGGAAGAGTGCATGAACTCAGCCGGTACGCAACATTAACACTACATTCTCCATAACAGGGGCTCGTGTCTGCACATTCTTCACAAGCATGCACACAAAAACCACATTACTCATCTAGCATTCAGCTCTGTTTCTCAGGTAATCCTCCTCTTCTCCTTCTTCATCAGTCTGAAATGTATAATCTATGGCAGGGGTGGGCAAACTCGGTCCTGGAGGGCCGGTGTCCTGCACAGTTTTGCTCCAACACTAATCAAACACACCTGAACATGCTAATCAGTGTCTTCAAGATCACTAGAAATCTATTCACCTTATTCTCCGCGTACGAGCGGGCGCAGCCATTTGAGTCATTTTGGCCCGAGACTTCCGGTCTCATTCACTTCCATTCATTTTTAGATGTTAAAAACAGCTCGTTCTGCTGCTTGATGTTGCAAACTGAGGTTTTCCCATTATATTACTCTATTTTGTCTGTATAATCATGCAAACACTTGTTTGTAGAGCGGGTAGTTTGACCGTTTTCAGCCGTTTATTATTCCTAGTCATTTCTCCCATAGGCAACTGAATCGGAAGTTCTAAAACAATCGCAAAAATGAGCGCACTTCCACATTGAAGAATAAGGTCAATAAGCAGGTGTGTTTGGTTAGAGTTGGAGCTAAACTTTGCAGGACACCGGCCCTCCAGGACCAAGTTTGCCCACCCCTGATCTATGGAGTCCATTCAAATATCGGTTTATGAGTCATTTCAGCCTTGGGGCAAATCAGCTAGCAATTAATATTAAAAGTAGAACAGGGGCATATGGTCTTTTTTTTTTTTTAATATCCCAGATTTTTTCATGAAAAAAGTCGATTTACAATTTAAATGGATTTTTTTTCCCAAAAGTTGAAGGTTATTAACCTATATAATTAGCATAAGCATATCATAATTATATAATTATAGGATAAAAAATGAAAAAACTTTCCCTCAAGAACCTTGCTATCTGTCATTTAAAGATCAAATTTAACAAGATCTAATTACAATTGCATACAGGACTTTTATAATAATAATATACATTAAACCATTTCTAACATTACAGTGAAAGCAAACTCATAATGATTGTTAAAAAGGAGACCTTTTTCAAGATTAATTTATTTATTTATTATTGAATATACATTCAGCGGTTTATTCATTTCATATACAGTAAATGACTCGTGCTAATCTAGCGGGTTACATTATATTGCTTTTATTTATATGCTGTTTTTTTTTTTTTTTTTTTTGGCTGGTGTGCTTGTGGATCCGTGTTGTATTTAATTTCAGAGCAAAACATTTCTCAGACTATCTTCTGCTATGTTGTTTGTGTCTTTCTATGGCAAATGCAGAGGGAACTACGGGAGCCCAGAGGGGAGTGTCCCGTGTTAGGGGGAAAACCGATTTTCATTCAAACAAATTGATGTCAACTTTACACTTGAGATAATGGATAAAATCGATTTATCGCCCAGCCCTACTTAGAAGCAGTTAAATCATCAATATATTTTCACACTTACTCTCCAAATAAATGTGAAAACTATAGATCTTTACATGTTTAAATAAATCTTTTAAAAGACCACATCACTGCTCCCAAATGTAATACTATTTTTTTGCTTTTATCATAATAAAATAAGTTAATATAATTATCCAGCGGTATTTGAAATCCAGGCCTGAGCAGCAAATTATCAAATAATGTTCTTTATTATTTATTAAAAGTACCCAAAACTGCAATTTCTGTTATCATTTACTTCCTTTCCTCTTTTCAAACCTCTTTGACTGTGTTTGTTGAACACAAAAGAGGATATTTTGAAGAAAGCTGAAAAGCTGTAGTCATTCACTCTCATATTATTTGTTTTTCCTACTATGAAAGTTATTGGTTACAGGTTTTTAGCTTTTTATCAAAATATCTTCTTTACCGTTCAACAGAAAAAAAGAAACTTTTAAGTTTGGAACCATTTGAGTAAATAGTGAGTAAATTTAAATTTTGGGGTTAACTAAACCCTTTTTTTGGGATGTCCCGATCAGATTTTTTGCACTCCAGTGCGAGTCATTTGATTTAGCAGATTTACCGAAACCGATCCGATACTTCTATAATACATAAA
This sequence comes from Danio kyathit, assembly GCA_903798195.1. NCBI lineage: Eukaryota > Metazoa > Chordata > Actinopteri > Cypriniformes > Danionidae > Danio > Danio kyathit. The sequence goes on from LR812525.1 coordinate 65,299,749, forward strand.
AAAAGAATAAAGAAGAGCGAAGAAACAGATATATTAGCAGGTTAGGGTAATTTGGCAAGTTATTGTATAATGATGGTTTGTTCTGTAGGCTATCGAAAAAAAATAGCTTACAGGGGCTAATAATTTTGACCTTAAAATGGTTTTAAAAAAATTAAAACTGCTTTTATTCTGGACGAAATAAAACAAATAAGACTTTCTCCAGAAGAAAAAAATATTATCAGACATACTGTGAAAATTTCCTTGCTCTGTTAAACATCATTTGGGAAATATTTAAAAAAAGAAAAGAAAATTCAAAGGGGGACTAATAATTCTGACTTCAACTGTGTGTGTGTGTGTGTGTGTGTGTGTGTATACTGTATATGTATGTGTATATATATATATATATATATATATATATATATATATATATATATATATATATATATATATATATATATATATATATATATATATATATTCGATTCTGATTGGGAGGTAACGTCTGATTACAATCTAGTCTGAAACCGTGTAATCGGGGCCCAATTTTTCGATCACTTGATCGGATCTGGAAATCCCTAATTTAAATGTAAAATATGATAACTTCTAATGATTGTGAGCTTACATTATCGCTAATCAAAATATGTGTGAAAAAGACAATATTACATGTCATTTAGGAATATGTATACATATAAAAAATGCTAATAGGAAAAAAATGCTGCATAATTGTTGTTTAACACCTTTTAAAAAATAATTGCAAACGATATAAAAATCATATTTTTTTGGAGTTAATCATGCCATTGCATACTTAATTTGCTATTTGTCTTAGATCAGTTTGTGTAATATGGGATTTTTTTACATTTTATAAGTCTAATGCAGTATTTAAATAACACAGAATTATTGTTTTTTTTCTCATGATTCAGTGGTGTTATCTTTAAGAAAAAAGCATGCAGCACAGTTATTCAACTAGTGAAGTTTTAGTTTAGTTTAATAGAGTCATTATTCATTCACACTCAGTGGAAGCCAAATAAACAGACTGAGCCTCGTTTCAGTTTCATATCCCACTTTCACGGTGCTGGTTTTGTGTAATGTTTGTGTGTACAGTGTTTTTTTCCCCCAAGCACATTATCTAATGCGTAAACTGTCACACCTTCACCGCACACTGAGAAAATCTGAGAATGTGCGTCACGCTGTGTTTTTGTGAGGTTTACTGTTAAAAGTGCTCCTTGATGGTGCAGACGACGACTCCAGCGGGAGAGTTTTCACATTCTGAACCGAACTGCACATCTGCTAAACATCTGCACTCTTTATTGACATCATTCCTCGGCCGGTGACTCAACTCATTGTTGCCTGGTTACAGGGGTCAGAGGATCACCTTTTTAATTGGACAAAGACAGGGAGTGGACTGCTTGAGCTTTAACTGACGTTTGTCACCTTTCGCATCATGTGACAAGTGCTTATGGAGTTTTTAAAATGCGAGAGCAGATTTAATATTGTTTCTCATCCTGACTGTTTTACCACAATTACTTGAACGGTACTTTTTTCAATTCATGAGTTATTCAGTCCAGCCAAGTCATGACAAACAAGAGGAATAGTTCGAGAAAACATTGTCATCATTTACTTACGCTGTCCTACGGCTGCATGATTCTGGCTAAAATGAGGATCACAATTTTGCTTTGCTTAGAATAAAGATCACCATTTTCTCATGATTCTATAGATGTTAATTAAAGGTTAATATGAGTAGGCTATTATTATTGTTATTCTCAAGCATATAGTAAAACAACAATAATAATATTAGGCCTATTTGTGTGTCTACTGTTGGTTAAAATGCTTAATTTTAACAAGGAATGGTGGTCTTTAATAGTCTTTGAATTTGTCGTAGTTCTTAACGGACAGTAAAGTGACCAGAACACAACTACTCATAATTCTGAAGTTGAATTATTGTGTTTGAGACATATGCTTGCAATCTGTCATTGACAACATTATTAGACCATTTTTTTCACTGGTCAAATCAAACATTTGTCATTGTCAGACTCCCTTTTGCATTTTATTTCACGTTGTCATTGCCGAAAAAAAACATTCCTACCTGTGCGGCTTCTGACTAAGGAGAGAAACTATCGCACTGTTCACCAAACTGAACGTTATTTACAACTTAATTACCTGTTATTCACAGCCTATGCAGGTTCTGTTCACTAAAGTAGTCTTCATTAACGAGTGCGCACGTCCTTTCTGTGATAAACAAACAGCTCACGGTCAGCTCACGTGTGATTTTAGCAACTGCGAATGTCACTAAATAAAAACAAATTTAATTCTTGTGTAAATTATACCTTATGAATACAGTATGATGACTCTTTCAATGTCATTTGGAGTCTGACCATGTCCACGTTGCTGAGCAACATTCATTCATTCATTCATTCATTCATTCATTCATTCATTCATTCATTCATTCATTCATTAATTCTCTTTTCGGCTTAGTCCCTTTATTAATCCGGGGTCGCCACATCGGAATGCACCGCCAACTTATCCAGCATATGTTTTACGCAGCGGATGCTCTTCCAGCTGCAACCCATCTCTGGGAAACATCCATACACACTCATTCACAGTCATACACTACTGACAATTTAGCTTAACCAATTCACCTGTACCGCATGTCTGTAACCCCCCAAACTCCGCACAGAAACGCCAACTGACCCAGCCGAGGCTCGAACCAGCGACCTTGTTGCTGTGAGGTGACAGCACTACCTACTGCGCCACTGCGTCTCTTGCTGAGCAACATGTATAAAACAATTTAAAGACTTGAACAACTTGAAGATATAAATGGCTGAATCATAGAAAGGCTGGATTAGGATGGTGTTGGGGTTTGAATCGAGATTGTGATCTTTTAAAGATTAATCGTGCAGCCCTACACTGTCCCAATTATAAAAAATATTTTAATAGGATAGTTCATACAGAAAATGAACATTTACAGTGAATTTACTCACCCTCAGGCCTTGAAGATGTACTATAGGTGACATTTTAATATTCAGTAGAAGATTTTTAGCTGAATCTTTGGTCCTTGGTGATTTGTATAATATAAGTCAAATGTCTCTTGTTTTTGAGATTAATAATAAACACAGACAAACAAGTCTGAATCAATCTGGACATCAATGAGGTCTTATAAAGCAAAATGTTTGGTACAATATTGTACAATATGGTTAGCTTTAATTCACAGCCCAGACAAATAGTTCTCTGCGTGTACACAAGTGAAGTGAGCGCAAACGTCCCACCACTTGATGATATACAGTTAAAGTTAATATTATTAGCCGTGCTGTGATTTTATTTTTATTTAATTTTTTTTTATATATATATTTCCCAAATGATGTTTAACAGATTCAGGAATTTTTCACAGTATTTCCTATTATATGTTTTTCTTCTGGGGAAAGTCTTATTTGTTTATATGGCTAGAATAAAAGCTGTTTTATTATTATTATTATTATTTTTAAGTAAATGAGTTATTAAAACTGTTATTGTTTAGAAATGTGTTAAACAGAAATTAGGGAAAATTTTTACAGGGGGGTAATAATTCAGAAGGGCTAATAATTCTGACTTTAACTGTTACACGTGAGGTGACGAGAAAATGAGGATGCATGTTTTTGCCAAATGAGTTCTTCTTTGTGATTGTTCAAGATGCAGCAACTGCTATAAATTATGCTCACAGACATGACTTGATTCTGATAATTGATAACAAGTGTTCTCTTGCACATGTATGAAACAACCAAAAGCTTGTGCTCTCATGTACTCTCATGAAGTGTCCTCAAGAACTGTATGCTCAGACTGTGCATAATAAGCTAATAATGTTGTAAACCATGTTTAATTTGCTACAGACTGATCATTTCGCTTAGTAAAAGCACAGTGTGCCACCGGAAGCCTAGCTATTTATTTGGATTAAATTTATTGGGTGTTTATTCTTAATCTAAAATATAAAACCATTGACTGCCATTATACAAAAAAACGTTTCTTATATCTTGTATTATTATATCTTATTCTTATATTTCACACTAAAACACTATACAGACACCCATCAGAATAAGTGTTCAGAAGTGTGCTCTCTGCAGTGATGAAAACAATGGCTGCTGATGCACTGGAAGTTCCATCTCTGAAATCATCAATTTTCAAATAGGTGCTATACTTATAAATAAACTGCATATTTGAAATCTAAACCTCTACAAATGATACAGAAACAGCCATTTCACTCTGCAGCCCAAGAACGGTTGCTCATTGAAGTTAAGCAGGGCTGAGCCTGGTCAGTACCTGGATGAGAGACATATGGGAAAACTAGGTTGCTGTTGGAAGTGATGTTAGTGAGGTAAGCAGGGGGCGCTCAACCTGCTATATACTGTTGTCCCAATATAGTGAAGGGGACACTGTACTGTCAGTGAGCGCCGTCTTCGGATGAGACGGTAAACCGTAGTCCTGACTCTCTGTGATCATTAAAAGTCCCATGGCACTTCTCGTAAAGAGTGTAACCCTATATCCAGGCCAAATTCCCTCCCATCAGGCCCTTACCCACCATGGCTTCCCAATCATCCTCATCCACCGAATTGGCTTTATCAGTGTCTCTCTACTCCCTCTATAACTGGTGTGTGGTGAGCGCACTGGCGCCATTGTCCTGTGGCTGCCGTCACATCATCAAGTGGTTGCTGCACACTGGTGGTGGTGTGGAGATACAAACCCCCCCTCATGATTGTGAAGCGCTTTGGGTGTATGGCCATACACAATAAATGCACTATATAAATACACATTACTTATATTCTTGCCTAAAATTGTGTCAAAAATACATTATACAGCAGCAGTGTTTGTCAAACTTCAGTGAGTCTTCTGCTTTGCTCTCGCTGTGAGTGGAGTAATACATAGGGTTGATGAGGCTGAAGAGTGCTGATACCAGTATTGCATTACTGTACTTACAGTATTTTAAGAGAACTATTTGGACTAAACTCATTATATGGCCATAGATGGACCAAAAAGATCTTGATTTCAGCAATTCTGAACATATTTATATAAATGTTTTGCATGTATACTATATTGTATTGTACTGCATTTGTATCAATTAACATGATGTCTGTTTATTTATTCAGAGTTTATTTTTCTCAGTTTGTCCATTTGAACCTTTTTCAGAAAATAAAACAAGTACAATATCAAGCATAATCAAGAACCAGCCAAGACCTTCATATGTGCATCAAACTTGCTCATTTATTCAGAACATTTATTTCTGCCTCATTTTGGGGGTATTTATTAAGTGATGAGAAGAAATTTGAATGGTTTCACTTCTTGTGTGGTCTTGTTTCACAACCTTCTTTTCATAACAAACTCATTCTCTTATATAGTGGGGATTGCAAATTGTATTCTGATTTATTAGTTCCTTTATAAGGAGGGAAAGTGCTTATTTGGCCTTGTTTTGTTGTTCAGAAGTCTAAAAGGATGTTATTGATGTCTCTGAACAGATTAGGTTAATGCAGTTGTGGTCTGTACATTTTTGATCATAGATCATCTGTTTATGCTTGCACAATAGCATGACTGTGAATGCACTTAAAGAAATTGTTTAGCCAAGATGGAACATTGTAATAACACAGTGGTGTGGGAAATGCATATACTCTAACTATTGCCTTAATGAACTTCTGATTTACTAATATATTGTTTTTAACTAAGGTTGTTGTAGAAGTAATTTTAGGAATTGGATGGAATTACAGATTGTAGAATATGGTCATGCAGAGTAGGGCATAATAATAAGGAACTGCAGGTAGTTTAAAGTAAGAATTGGTCCCCATACTGAAACTCACTCACTTACTTACTCGCTCATTCACTCATCCTTAGGCCATCCAGATATAGGTGCCTCATTTTTTTTCTTCATTTAGAACATTTATAATAAATAATTTTGAAGACACTTTTATCCAATCAACCTACAAATTAAGCTGTTAAATAAGGTTTTTAGCTGATACTGGTACTTTGTTGCTGGTACTTTGATTCATAAAATGCAAGTGAGCTGCTACCAGCAATTTGAAAGAAGAAAACAAATGAAGGCAAAACTAAATCAATATCTGTAGTGCCCCAGACTGAAGTAAACGTGCTCATTACAGCTTGCTGAGAACATCGATTCAAGGTTATTAGCATTATTACCTTAAATAAATTATCGATAACCATTGTTTCAGCTAAAAATCAATCTTTTAAATGTATTTCTCTACTGAATAAAAAATGACTATTGTAGACGGTATGAGAGGAGTAAATTATCAAAAAAAAAAAAATATTTTGGCTGAACTTTTTAAGTTGATCTCTGTATGGATCTAGATATTGGGTTACTTCTGCGTCATGTGTTGGAGAATTGCGTCCAAACCTCAACTATCCAAAACACGAGACCCTTGTTCTTTAGTCACAGTCCACACCCGGATACCTAATCCATGATTACATCTGTGTGAGTGTGTGTGTGTGTATGCACCAATCCTCTGCAAAACACAGCACTTCTAACAACAGCTCCAATATCTGTTTAATATGATCTTGTTTGTTGACCTTTATCCATGTGCCTTTCCATATAAATGCGAGCACTTCATTACACTTGATTCAGTTTGTCATATATAGACACAATATTCACAATCTGTCATGTGGTTTATTTTTGTCTCTTATTCCGTGTCTTGCATAAGCAGTCTATCTTTTTAATGTAATTGAATGATTTGGTATTGTGTCCTCAGTGCCCCTGGCAGCGTATAAGTGGCTGGTGTGTTTCTTACTGGGCGAGAGCCAGAAGAAGCTGTTTCAGGAGAAATCTTCTGGACTGGGAGACTTTGAGGCACGAAACAACAGCCAAGTAGGTTTTAATCCTGCACTTTAGTAAGATAAGACCTTTAAAATGATGTGTGTCTTTGTTTACTGGCAGCTCTGAGGGTTGTGGGGTAGTCTGTATTTTTGTACAAATACCCTGGTACCTCATCATACCTCACATGTAATCTGTTTACAGTACATCAACTTATACCGATTATTTTATTTAATGACCTCATGGAAATTTATAGGCCATAGACCGTTTAACTTCAGACCTGAATTATGTTCCAAGTTTCACAAAAATGTAAAACTATGTTTTCACTGGAGGCTCCTTTAAATGAGACTAAATTATAATAATAAAAATTCAACACCCTTTAATTGTATTTATATTTGGTCCATTTCTATGGACATCAGGTCATGAACATTATACCAACATAAAGTACAAAAAACATACAAAGCTGGTAAAATCTTAAATCTTATTTTCAAAATCACAAACATTAAGATTGTAACATTTTTACTTTAATTGTGAGGTTTTTGTTGTATAGATTGCTTCTTGTATGTAACTTATAAACAATGATCTTACAGTCTCCCTCATGACTCCATATAATGTCCACATATGAGATATTTCCATCTGCTATATGCTCAAGAACTTCAAGATCTGCATATTCTGCATATTAAATTGTTTCAGCAATGAATTACTACACACACACACACACACACACACGTTTGTTTTTGTGAAAAGTGGGTACATTACATAGGTTTCCATTCATTTTATACAGATCAAACCATATATTATATTGCCCTCACCCCACCCTACCCCTAAACCCAACCATCACAGGAGACAGTGTACAGCTTTACTCCCTGAAAAAACTCATCCTGTGTGATTTATAAGCTTTTTGAGAAGTGAGAACGTCACCAATGTCCTTATATTTCACCTGCTTTTAGAAAATACCTGTGTCATACCTATGTCATTATACAGATTTGTGTCCTGATATGTCACAAAAGCACGTACACACACACACACACACACACATAATATATATATATAATAGTTCATAAGTTCAATCAGCATTACAGGACATTTAATTTCAGTAACAGATTTTGAACCCATTGTACATCCTAATGAACAGACATATTTGAAAAAATCCTCTAAAGCTTGCTGTGTTACAAAAGATTATAAACTTTAATTAGTAAGTGCCATCCCTCTTTTTTGCATACAATCTATGAAATATTGGCAAACATCTAATAAATCTGAATAAAAACTATAGATTGTAAAAGATATGGACGTAGTATCCGTGACGTCACCCATAGGTTTCTGAAGCTACAAGTAGGCGTGGCCTACCGGCGACATTTTGTTCGTGCGTCATCGCTCTAACCGGGGGCTACCAATCAAGGGCAAAGAGGCGGAGCATGAGTGGAACTACAGATGTCTGCTATCATTTTGCTAGACAGGCTTTTCTTTGGGAGAAATGCTTAATACTTCATTACCTGCGACTCTTCTTAGTCTTTTAAAAACACTGTTGTAATACATAGAGCCACTAAGCATTGTTCTTTTGACGTTTCTCTAAAAGAGGAAAACGCAAATTACTTTCAAACACTTCAAATATAGTCTGTGTTAGTAAATGCAGAGCTATTGATGAAATCCAGGCATAACACTGTATGACAATGTTTCAGATGACTGTTCTATAGCCTACAGCTAATTAATCTGTCAGATTCTGGAGTGCATTACAGGTCTAAGAAAACTATAAATGATAAATTATCTTAAATAAAACAAATACATTTATAGAGATGGTATATAAGTATATAATTTCACTCACCTGGGGAATGGAGGCAACGTGAATGGTTTGTAAGCACAATTAAGTGTACACAGCATGCCATATTATCTGATAATTGCAGGAAATAAATCCAAAAAGCAACTGACTGTGTAACGTCACAGAAAAAAAAAACAAATTACGATGGATATGCAGAGTTCAGCGGCTAATCAGCCGGAATCAGCTGAGGTGAAGTGACGGCGACCAGCGAGACCTAGCTGTCCCTCAAGTGGCCACACCCTTAATTATGCAGACTTATTAAAACTTAATGTAAACGAACCGATTGAGTTATAAAAAAAATCACCCACTCACAGTTGAATATTAGCTGTAGTAATATTAGTAATATTAGCTATATGTACCAAAATCGTTCTTTGTACAAGGCTGTAAACCCCTTTTTTCTGCTGTAAAGTTAGCCATTTTAACATTGGGGTCAATAGATATGTGCTCTATTATGGAGCCAGGCCTAGCGGAAGTTTGATGAATTGCAGTTTCAGTTACTTCTGTATTCGCTTCATGAGGGAGAGCGGGATGTTGCCGCTTGATAAAATCATTGTAAATGTGGCTTACGTCTGTGTCTGGAGTGAAGTGATGCAAAGCTGCTTTTCAGTGTAGCGTTTTTTTCATTATTATAATTTTTATTTTCAATTTACAACATGCTGAGCCTTCCCGCCATTCCATTGGATGACAACCGTCCACTCTCATGGACTGCGGGCTTTAAATTAGATGAAATGCTCAGGAACCACAAAAAACATGGGCTGACATAAGATGGTATGTACTAAGATGGATTTCCCAAAGAAATTTTAGCATAATTTGATTAAAATAGTTAAACATTAAAATTATATTAGTTGCTCTGTCAGAAATAAATTTATATTTGACCACTGAGATATTTTTTTTTATTATTTTATTGATCATAAGTTTTACTGATTACAAGTCGTCAAGTCATGTCAATGTTTATTTATAAAGCATTTTAAAAAACATGTGTATACCAAAGTGCTGTACACACATGCACCATCTAAAACAAAGGAAAAATACAACAGACATCAGACTCTCATGTGGTATTAAAAGCCAAAGAGTAAAAATGAGTTTTAAAAACAGAAAGGGTTGTGACCTGCCTAACATGGAGAGGCAAATGGATTTATGGAGTGTACAATTGAATGAATGCAGACAGGTATTTTGGTGCTAGTCCATTTAGGCATTTAAACACCAAGACTAAAATCTTAAAATTTTACCTAAACTGAACAGGAAGCCAGTAAAGAGAAGCCAGTATGGGTGTAATGTGTTCTCGTTTGCATGTCCTAGTCAGCATTCTGCACCAACTGCAGATGAGTAAGGGAGGCATGGCTAATACCCACACAGGGGGCATCACAATAATCTAGCCGAGGCGACATAAAAACATGTATAATTCTTTCAATTCATTAAAAGACAGAAAAGACTTTACTTTAGATAATTGCATTAACTGGAAAAAAAATAGCTTTAATTACTGAATTAATCTGTTTATCCAGTTTTAAGATAACACCCAGGTTTTTACATTAGGTTTTACAAAAGGATTTAACACAGGATGCTCCCCCACATCCAAATACCACCATTTCTGTCTTTTCTTCAGTGCACATCCTCATTGTCACATCATTCTTTATGTTGTAAATCATTCTAATATGCACATTTCTTCTTATTTTTATTATGATTAATGTTGAAAACAGGGTTGCACCAATATGTAAGTTTTGCCTGAAATCAATAACCAATAATTCTTTACATAAAGTACCTGATATATTGGTGGATAAATATATATATATATATATATATAATAAGTCTCAACTTGTAAATTATTTTTCTTAGTGATTTTAAAACAAAATACAAAGAAAATAATAAATAATAGATTTTATTTTGAAACCTTAACTGAAAAAAAAGAAACATATAATTTTTAGATCATTTGTCAGGTTTTGAGTGTATTGTGCCTTGGTAATATACTGTATTGCTGGCAATATAACCTTTTTGCTGCTTAATATTTGTAAAAACACTCTTTTCTTCTTTATTGTAAATATTTAATGCATGCTTGTTGAGGAAAAAATACAGACCCCAAACCTTTGGGGGAAAAAAGTACATTCACTTTATGTAGATCAGATATGTAATGTTAAAAATGGGGGCAATTTACCTGCATTCTCTATAGATAACCAGAAATGTGCTGCAAATAATCAGTGGTTTACTGCTGTCTTAAGGCTGGTTTATACTTCTGCTTCAAGTGATCGGCGTGACCCACAGCGCAAGCCTTGCTCGTAGCTGTGCATTTATACTTCTGCGCGCTGTTTCTGTTGCTCTGCAATAACACTTCTGAAACACTAGCTGGCAGTAGGTGTTTGTTTCTCTGTGTCGGGTTTCTTCGCTGGTGTTTTGTTTTTAGACAAACTTCCTTAATGTACAAGTGGCTCAATTTCGCTCATTTTGAGGCGGAACCGGCGAACGTGCAACAACTTTAATCATAAGGTAAACACAAAACAACAGCTCCTTCACAGGACTCCACACTTGTAAACACTCGCGGCATCATGTTCGCGCGGCTCTCACCTCTGCCCACACTCGTCAGCGCTACCAAGCCGACCAATTACATTTTTTTGAGAGGTCCGCGTCAACATTGCCAACGGCCACGGCAAGGACTATGCGTGCATGCGTAGCATACATGTGCGCTTGACGCAGAAGTATAAATCAGCTTTCAAAGTGCTTAAAAGTGCAGTATGTAAGTTTGACACCCAGTGGTTGAACTAGGTATTGCATTCCTGGATTAAAACGCACTCATTCAAGGTTGCCAGATTGAGGACCAACAGGAGTGAGCCTGACTATCGAGCCTAAAGGCTGATTTAAGTTGTGTTCTGTATAAAAGCAACGGCACACGATAGAAGAAATATCCTCCATTTTCTCCATAGCAGTTTTTGTTCTAACTAGTGCCTGGAATATACATTTTAGAAACAGTTTCTATTTTTTTGCAGCTGAACAACAAGATTAATTCCTTACATTTATATAACGCTTAGCGGTAGCCATATTGCGCCAGACCGCAAACCACACACCAGCTGATTGGTGGAGAGGAGACAGAGTGATGAAGCCAATTATGATATGGGGATGGTTAGGAGGCCATGATTAACAAAGGCCAGAGGGTAGATTTGGCCAGGATGCCAGGGTGAAACCCCTACTCTTTTTCGAAGGACATCCTGGGATTTTTAACGACCACAGAGAGTCAGGACCTCAGTTTAATGTCTGAAAGACGGCACTCACTGCGGAGTATAGAGTCCCCCTTACTACACTGGGGCATTAGGACCCACACAAACCACAGGTTGGGCGCCTCCTGCTGGTCTCACTAACATCACTTCCGGCAGCAACCTACCTGTCCTATGTGGTCTCCCATCCAGGTACTGACCAGGTGCAGCTCTGCTTAGCTTCAGTGTGCGACCATGTGAGAGTTGCAGAGAGCTAGCTGCCGGCCATATATAGATAAATGACAATGATCATCTCAGGTACATCTAATGTGCTTTATTCAGTGTTAAATGCTAACAATGCGAGTTTGAATGCCATTTTACATGACATTTATTGCCATATACTGAAAGCAGTAGCAGATAACCTCAGATCTTGAAAATAAAATAAACCGTATGAAATTGAACTCTAGAACTGTGACTCCATGCAAACCAACACATATCAGTGATGCAGCATCTATATTTAATAAAGTTAAAGAGGTTTAATATGTAATAATTAGTTTATAAACCTTACCGTTTTCCTGAAGTGCAGTGAGTGCACTATTCTGTGCTTCTGAATGGCTGTATTTACATTTCCGTCATGTTTTGTCTGGTGCTTATCACTGCAAATCTCATCACGTAGCATGTTGTTAGGACACAGGGTTACAATATAACCTGCTCAGCTAATGTTTATGTTCATAATATTTATATTACTTGCTAATTAATAACCTTATGTGGAACTCTGTTATGTGGAGTCCGCTACTGTCCACCAGAGGTCACATTTTAGTTACGGACACATGCTTTGAGAGCCTTCTTTCCTAAATGAATGAAATGCATGGTTTTCCAACAAGACAACCCGGGGTGCTGAAATATAAATGTCTAAACTGGCTTTGGGCAGGTTAAAGGGACCAAAACAAAGACAGCCATTCCAGCACGGAACTCACATTTTTAAAGCAGAATATCTGACTTCAGTGTTTGTTTTTCAGATAAACAAGAATGTTCACTTGGCATGTTTCTAAAATATCTGCAAACATATTATGGTATTTTTATGCTTTAGAAGAGTCAAAAACTTACATACAGCACCTTTAAGTAAGGCATATCTGAAGGAACTTTGACTGAAAGTTGTTGTTAAATTTTATTATATGCACGCTTATAAATAAAAATTCCAAAAGTTTTTTTTCATAACAGTGCCATAAAAGAGACATGCTACGTAGAATCCATCAGTGAATAATTATAAAAAAAAAAAAATTACAATTTTTTTTTTACACTCTAAAGAAGCTTTTGTGAAATAAAAAGATTTTAATAATGTAAGGTTCTGCAGCTGTTCATTCAAGAGTCACGTTTCAGCAGTCATGTTATTGGTGAATGGAATGTTATTTTTGTTAATATTTTAGTATCAGGCTGAATTGTGAGGATAGTGCACACTGTTTCCCATTAATACTTTCTGTACAATGCTGTTCTGTTTATGACTTATATTTAACATAAAACAGACCTCTGGTTCCACTGAGCAGACACTTGGCTCCAGCATATCCCTTACTTGATATCGGTTCCACTAAGCTACAAATCTGCATCACACTGGGCATTTCAAAGAGCCGATGTCTGACCTCCACATCTTGAAGGATTTAAGCCCTTTTGCCATATCAGATTCATAAATATGTGTATGTCCGTGGGGTCCGAGACACATTCAGGATGTGTGAAATTTGCTCATGTCACGTTTCTAATGGGATGGACTGAATGAAGCATCAACAAATTAGTGAAACGCAGCCAATACAGTTTATACACACCCAGTGACGCCTGGAAAGTATTTAGACATTTATTCTAATGTGACTTAAAGTATGATCTTTGACAAAAACTGCAAATAGTAATAACTGAAGCTGCAAAATCAATCTGGTCTTGACTTTGTTGTTAATGATAAAATAATTTAATTGAAGAATTGAATAACTAAGTCCATGTGCACTCAACAAAACTACAGCATTTTCAAAGGTGACTAAACTAAACACATCTGGACGTTGTGCTCATAAACTCAACAGAAACTTTTGTTATTTGGATATATATATATATATATATATATATATACAAGGTTTCCGCTACATTCATTCATCCGTGGCGGGCCGCCACGCCAAAATCCATCCCGCCACGGCTACATTACAGCTTCTTATTTAAAACATTTAGTCGTGTTTTTTATAGCGGATTATAATCGCACCAAAACATATTAGAGGTAAACCGCGCAAACTTTTCTGTAACCGTAGTAGTGCTGTGCGCTATTTGTTCAAGGTGACATGCTGACTGACTCTCTGACAGACTGACTGACAGGTGCGTGAGTCTAGCAAACACTGCGTAGCTTTCAGTTAAGATGAACACAGTTTCCATAAGTATACTTTATTGATAAAGGTCAATGGCTTTGCATACAATGACTTTATCTTGCTGGAGTTTAATGCCGTTTCACTTTACTTCAGGACGCGTTAATGTCGGAAAACGCACTATATCGCGCTTCAGCATCGCTTACTGGAGAGCGCACGAGAAGATCTGCACTTGAACGTGTAAATTTGAGTGCGTGCAAGAAGTTCTGTGCTCGAACAGAGGAAATCGGCGCGCAAGCAAAGAGATTCGCATGCTCGTATTACATGAATGCTATCTCGACTTGTAATACTGCGTGTAATATTTGTCTTTGAAATAGTTGGCAGATCTGTGTAAAAAAAAAAGTCCTGCCGCCACTGCTGGAAAAAATCCTAGAGGAAACACTGTATATGTATATATATATATATGTGTGTGTGTGTGTGTGTGTGTGTGTGTGTGTGTGTGTGTGTGTGTGTGTGTGTGTGTGTGTGTGTGTGTGTGTATGTATGTATGTATGTATGTATGTATGTATGTATGTATGTATGTATGTATGTATGTATGTATGTATGTATGTATGTATGTATGTATGTATGTATGTATGTATGTATGTATGTATGTATGTATGTATGTATTAGAAGCTAAAGAAATCTGAAACAATGTACAGATCTTAATGTAATACAGCAAATTGACACTTTTTGGTTATTTTAATCACTGGAAATATATTTGTGTAAATGTTTAGGGGCACAGTTTTTCTACTTATGTTGTGTTCAGAGCAGCACAGTGCACAGTGGTTAGCACAGGCGCTATGGGTGAATTGAATAAACTAAATTGGCTGTAGTGTGTGAATGTGAGAGTGTATTGATGTTTCCCAGTACTGGGTTGCAGCTGGAAAGGCATCCGCTGTGTAAAACATATGCTGAAATAGTTGGTGGTTCATTCCGCTGTGGCACCCCTGATGAATAAGGGACTAAACCAAAGTAAAATGAATGAATGAATGTTGGGTTCACAATTTGCATGAGTTGATTATATTAAAGGTCATAACATGAGAAAAGAGGTGAATTTCTGCCAAGTGGCACGAATAACAAGAAAAATATGACACATTTGCTGAGAGCGTGCAGAATTCATCTAAATTGTGTTAAAAAAATAAATAAATAAATAACTAAAGCAGAAAATTTACCTCAGATGAGAAACATGCTGTGACAAATCTACTTGGGAGTGATGTGATGTGCATGTTCTCTTCACGATTGATGTGAACCCAGCATTAGGGCTGCACAATATAACGTTTCAGCATTGATATCGGAATGTGATTATTCACAGTAGTCCCGTCGCGAGCATACGCAATGTCGAGTCTGGATTATAATTTGCATGTTTTTTTTAATGCTTGTGATTGTAAAATGACCTTAATAGCATTCAGGCCAAGCGGCAACCTCCCGCTCTCCCTCGGGAAGCAAATAAGGAAGTAACTAAAACTGCAATTCATCGACTCGCCTTGGGGGGGGCTGGCTCCAGGAAGTCCAAGTGCTTTCTTTCTGCATTGGTAAATTGGCCATTTTTACAGCTGCTAAAAACATGTTTACAGCCTGGTACAAACGATGGCTTTGGTGCATATAGCTATGATTACATTTCATGACAACTGAGGGGGGTGAATTTTTTTTATAACTCATCCGTTTCGTTTTTATTAAGTTATATTAAGTTTGCATAATTAAGGGCGTGGCCACTTGAGTGACAGCTAGCCCTCGCTGGTCGCTGTCTCGTCACCTCAGCTGATTCTGGCTAATTAGCCGCTGATCTCGGCATATTAATCATATTTTTGTTTTGGTTAATGTTTCTTTACACAATCATTTGCCTTTTAGAATTATTTCCTGTTATTATCAGATAATATGGCATGCTGTGTGGACTTAATTGTGCTTACAAACCGTTTCCCAGGTGAACCGTTTCCTCCATTTCCCAGGTGAGTGAAATTATACTTACATACCATCTCTATAAATGTATTTGTTTTAAGATCATTTATCATTTATACTGTTCTTTAGACCAGTATTGCACTCCAGAATCTGACAGATTGATTAGTTGTAGGCTATAAAACAGTCATCTGAAGCATTGTCATACAGTGTTAGTGCTGGATTTTTATAAACAGCCTTGCATTTACTAACACAGGCTATATCTGAAGTGTTTGATAGTAATTCAAATTTTCCTCCTCGAAAAACGAAAAACGAACAATGTTTAGTGGCTCAATGTATTACAACAGTGTTTTTAAAAGTCTAAACACTTTATTGATATAGTGTACAACCAAGCTCATGTGGTCAGAACACAAACGAGTCACAGGTAATGAAGTATTAAGCGTTCTCCCAAAGTAAAAAGTCTGTCTAAGCCATGTCTAAGCAAAATGCTGAGAATCAAGCATGTGTCTGTAGCTCCACTCACTCTCCGCCTTTTTGCCCTTATTTGGTATCCCGCGTTTGGTGCTATGACGCGCAAACAAAATGGCGATGGTTGGCCGCGCCTACTTGTAGCTTCTTTTGCAGTGTTCAGAAACCTATGGGTGACGTCACGGATTTACAGTCTATGATTCAGGCATAATAAATTGTACCATTTATAACTTTAATGATTACTTTTCTTAAATTATTTTTATCATTCAGTTACTGTACGTGAATACCGTTAGAATCGGGAAACGATAAAACAGTTTATTCTATAGCATTCTTTAATTTTTATTTTTTTATTTATTTATTTTTTTTTTTAAAGCTTTTATTAATTTTTACATGGTGGCCCTGGTGAACATTTGTGGAGATGTTGACGTGTAGGAAACACTCTCATTTATCTCTCTGACATTTTCCAAACATTTCGGTAAGACTTTATTTTGATTGTCCCTATTGCACATTTTGTTGACTAAAAGTTGTTTTTCAATTACATGCCAATACTTCTCATTTCAGTATTAGTAGACTGTCTGCTTAATCTGCTGATACTGCTCCTTCAACAGACATTTAACTGACTATAAGAAACTTTGCAAGTACATGACAACTTACTGTACACTAACCCCAACCCCAACCTAACAGTCTACTTGTAATCTAAGAATTAGTTGGAATGTAGATGCAATGAAACCTAAATTCAACAAAATGCATTAAAGGGACCGTCAAAATAAAGTGATACCGACATTTGCACCAGACACTGTCTTAATCACTCCATATCTCTATAAAAACATTGTGCGGTTCTGAGTGTGCCTCACACAGGTGAGTGGGCTTGACAAATCACCTGTAGAAACACTCTCTCTCTCTCCATATGCATATCATATCTCACATATCAGTGTTTGGACTCTCAGTAGTGATTATTAAACCACACTGAACTGAGCTAAACTGAACTGAACTTAAACACTGAAATCTGGAATGACACTGTTTTTATACACTTTAATCTTTTATGTGAAGCTGCTTTGACACAATCTACATTGTAAAAGCGCTATACAAATAAAGATGAATTGAATTTAATAGAATATGCACCGGACACTTTACTTAAACTCCAGCTTATAAGGAATCAATAAGGAAAACACTACCAATGTTTCCATCCAAAGATGCAAATGAAATTTATGTGCAAAACTGAAATATTGCATAAAAGACGTGCGAATAAAGCAGCATTTCCATTCAACAAGTCAAAGAGAACAAAATCGTCACTTCCTTATTTACTGGCGCCAAATATCAACAGTAAAAACTGAATTTGCGGTAGAAGAAGCTGCGTGAATCTTTTCCTTATTTAGTGAATGACTTGTGCCTCAGAAGACAAATGCCAACATGCAGTGAACGGTGACATTTTAAGGCGTGAGACGTGGAGCACAGACGCTCTTGACAGTTCTGCATGTCATTTAATAATATAATCACACTAATACTGAGATGGTTACGGCATTTAAGAATGACCAAGACAATATTTCAGATGTTTTAAATGTGCTCAGCCTGCTGGTTTGTTCATTCACACACATTTTCATCATCACATGATCTCTTATAACAAAATTACTTTTTTAATGTACATACTGGAATTTGTTCGGTAAAATCGTTTCCATCGTAGTTTATGGGCATCTTTTTCTAACGAATAAAAAGTTTATCCTACTCAATTATGCGCATCAGTTTTTATGTGCATTTTCAAAATGTATGCGCATCTTGGCGTTTCCATCAACCAATTTTTATGTGCATGTCCAAAATGCACATAAAAATAAGTGGATGGAAACCTAGCTAATGTTTATTTGTGAATGTTCTACGCAATCATGTTGCACTAATTGTTTTCTTCAACCTTTAATACTTCTTTTGCACGATATCTTGCACAATATTATTCTGTCTTATGTATGAGTACTTGTATAGTCTATTTTAGGTTATGTTTGTAGTTTTATAGTATAGACCATTTTGAGGGATGTAAATAAAAACAATGGACCCAACGTATTTCCTGTTTTACATTTTTAATTTCTATAGCTTCTGAGAATCCAAAAAGAGCCACATATTGATAAATATTGTTATGATAGTTGTTACAGTTATAAAATAGTTTAATAACAAGCAGGAAATGTTCATGGGCCAGTGACATGACCAGATTGGAATGGTCTATATGTATCGTCGGGAGTTGGTTTAGTTAGATTACTGCTCCAGTATGTTAGTTATATTTGGGTTTAAAATAGCTCTTAGCTTCAGTGTTGTGTTCATATTTATGATTATGTTTGCTTATGTGGCATTGTGGTCCTGTGTGACATGACATATCATTTTATTTTGTCCACACATGTAGTGGAATGGCAATACAGCTTGACTTGATTTGACGTAGAGGAATTACACAGCTAAAGCGTCCAATAATGGACTACAAACCAACCTGATCTCATAAGGAAGCATACCTATTTTACATATTGTCAGAGAAGTGGCTAGTTTGTATGAATTTATATGTTTTCTTTTGATTGGAGCATTATTTTAAAGGAGGCTTGCCCCCAAACCCAACCCATAAACCAAACCATCATTGGGGTATGATCAAATCATACTAAAATGAATGAATGAGATCTTATAAATTCATATAATTAAATAAAATAAAAAAAAATACAAATTGCAGTGAGATTGCATTTGTAAAAACCCACCACTGAGAAATGGCATGCTCAAGTCAGGCCTGCAATAAAAGTTTGGGGTTGATCAACTAGTTTATACAGCCAGTATGTTTACATGGACACCAATAATTGATTAACAATAAATGATTATGAGTCTGTCATATAAACAGTGATTATTGATGACCTTAACCTGATTAAAGTCATAATCGAACTTAACAGAAATGAAATTAAGACATGTCGAGTATGCTGATTTTAGTTGCATTATTGAAGTTCAGTACAGACATGTAAACACCGCAATCAAACTATTACCGTCGTGTAGGATTTTTGCTGCATTTTGCAACAGGATATTCCATACGCACATGGCTGTTTGACACTATTCTCTACACCTAGCGAGTCAGTAAAGGACCACAGACACCTGCATCGTGAAATGCTAAGCTTTTTTCCCATACGGCGTGCGGTCTCAAATTCCATTAAAACAACACAGTTGTTCATACCAGCAGTCCTTTCAGTGGTTCATACTCGCATCCAATACCTCAGTTTGTCATGCATAAAATGTTCCTGAATGTAAAACAGGATCATGAAAGCAACATTCAAAAAGCAACTCATGGAAACACCTTAATTATATTATTGTCTTATTCAGATTAAGGCAAATCATTTGATTACTGATGTCATCATTTCATTGTCGTAGTTGTGCACATGTTGATGTGGTAAACGAACACCATTGTTACTGTCTTACACATAGTATATTGATGAGAAATGAGAAAACCGATCATGTGAACTGAAAACTGAGTACAAATTCTTTTAATTTATAACATACACAGTAAAATCTGTATTCACTGATCATTGAAGTTTTTAACAAATAAACATTAGGAAATCTTGAATTATTCCAAACTTTTGAACTGTGGTCTGTGTGTGCTTTATGACAGTCTACTTCAGCCAAAAACATGCAGCCAGTTAAAGGCCACATGACATAATGAGTTGAATTTGGACACTTTCCAATGATCGCCTCAACCTTCAGCTTTCAGACACATGAGAGTGAGCTTAAACTGGAGCGCTCTTGAGCAACAAACAGCAGTGGAAGAAAAATGGACGTGATCAAGCAGGTGATAAATACACTGCTAAAATGCTGTTCAGTTTTTGTCTTGTTTCTAGTCCAAATATCTAAAAAAAAAATCTTAAATCAAAAAGCATTTTTCTAGACAAGTAAAAGTCTTGACTTTTTTCAGAAATTGTGAAAATTAAGTGAGTGTTTCCTTAAAACAAGCAAAGTAATCCTATTTCAAAGTGAAAACAATATTATTTTGCTTACGTCATTGGTGGATTATTTTGCTTGTTTTAAGGAAAAACTTACTTTTGACTTATGAAAACAAGATAATATCCTAAATACTTCTTGATTTAAGATTATATTTATTTGTTTGGACTACACTGTAAAAAAATCCTGGTTGCCTTAAATTTTTAAGCTGAATCAAATTAACCTTATGAGTCCATTGAACTTATATTATGTCAAACTGACTTAAAACAGCTTGTCAACAACTTATAAATTTAAGTTAGAACATGATTAACTTTGTTTAATAAGTTACAATGACTTAAAAACATGTGCTGTCAGGACTAATTGATCATATAATTTTTTAGTGTAGAAACAAGACGACAACTCAAGGTACTGTATGAGAAGCGTTTTTGCAGTGTATGTACTGTATATGACCATGTTTAAAATGTCCTGAAATCTGCAGAGAAAGCAAAGAGAAATTAATAAAACAGACATTCCTTACGCACAATACTGACCCAGCAACCACCAAAACACAGAGAATCACTCTCTAGCAACCAGACACAAACACAAGCACACTACCTAGTTCATGCAACATTTTTCCTTAAAATGTTCCTCTCTATAAACATCCCAATTAGTGTCTGTCACTGTTCTGTCATGAGCTGGCTTAAGATTATGTGGCTTATAACTCCCTGAACACTCTTACGAGATGTATGTGTTTGAGTTTGTGTCCTTGGATTTAGTCTTCCTGTAACTCATCTTTCTCTTTTTCTCTCTGTGTTAGGTGTATTACTGTCGTTCATTGGCTATTGCCTTTATTGAGCACACAGTGCTGCAGCGTTTCCATAATCTGATTCAGGATGAACAGACTCCTGCTGCTCTCAGATCAGTGCTGGGGCGTCTCTGTGCTCTCTATGGCTTGTGGACACTCACCAACCACATGGCCATCCTGTATCAAGGTAAACCACTGTTTAAGACATCTGATTATCTGCTTTTATTATTATTATTATTATTATTATTATTATTATTATTAACCCTTATGTGCTGTTGGGAATGTTTTTATCCACTCTGGGGGGATTTTTAGTCTTAATTTGGTCATAACTTCTTCTGTGTTACAGCTAGCAGAATGTTTTTCGGGGACAAATCATATTTTGACACATATTTTGAGAAAATGTTTTTAATTTTTAAAGAAGTCAATGATACACTCTGGGAAAATGTACTACCCTTTTGTTTTGTTTGGGATAAAAACATCCACTGAATTAAACTGCTGTAAAAATGCATCATATATATATATATATATTTATTTATTTATTTATTTATTTATTTATTTATTTATTTGCATAAATCTGTTAATCAACCTCAGTCCTGATTAAAACTAGTAAATTGTTTAGAAAAATACAGGATTTTAACTCTTTAATTGCCAAATTCATAAAGGATGTCACTGATTTGGGGAAAAAAACACACACAAAAAGACGTATTTTCAATGTAAAAATTAATTGGGGACTGGATTTATTTATCACAGTATTGGACATTGCCTTTGATGAATTGTTTTTAATTATTGTAGCTGACGCTGATCGGTCAGCTTGTATTTTGTTTATTGTTTTGTATTTCATTATTTGAATGTGTGTTGGTAGGTTTATGTTATAAATTTCCTTGTTTCCGGTTGGCTTGAGTTGGAGGTCACATGATCTTTCTTGATAGATTTAACCTGTGAGAGTTTGTATGGACAGCATAGTGAGATCTCAATGCGGGCACCTGTTAAGTGTTCCTGCTCAAACTACTGCTGGTTATCAGGCCAACACGGTAAACTAAACATTGTTTGTATATTATTTGTTTATGTTAAAGTCCTTTTGATTTGTGTTTGTGTGAAACATTTGGTTTGTTTGTTTATCTTTTTAGTTTTTACGGTGTTCAATAAATGAAACGTATGGACATTAGTATTTGGAAGCGTGGACTGTTTTAATAACCGGCGGGTAGCTATAATTATTATTTCCTCTAATTTACTGTTGGTGGCTGTTTTTGCCCCATTGACTTCCATTTTTTTGATTACAAAACCATGACACCATATAATTATGCATTTTTGATTGTTATTGGTTTTGCCTGTTAGCAAGAGGTCAAATTTGTCGTTTTTACTGTTGATCATCAGTTGGCACCATTAACCCTTTAGATAGGCCTGTGAAAAAAAACGCCTAGTTTCTGGATTTTATATGAGTATAACAGCAAATTAAAGCGTGTGTATGTGTCTGAGTGTGTGAGAGTGTGAGACCTTTTCACACTTACCTTGATGTGTCTGAGAAAATCTAAATATGCATCTCAGCTCTCAGAACTACATGAAGTAAACGAAAACAAAGACTGTGTATTTATGCACCACCAAATGTGCTTTTAATGGAAGTCAATGGGGCAAAAACAGCCACTAACAGTAAATTAGGGAGAATCTAACAATGCATCAAAGCCAGTGTTGTCACTAATCGTTTACATGTTTAAGACTCTGATAAAAGGTAAAAAAAATCCAGTCTACAATTAGTTTTTGTGTTAAAATACGACATTTTATGTGTGTTTTTCATCAAATCAGTGACATCATTTATGAATTTGGCAATTAAAGAGTTAAAATCCTGTAACTTTTAAAAACATTTAGTAGTTTTGATCAGGATTGAGGTTGATTAACTGATTTATGCAAAAAAAAACGCAGAAAAAATATATATCTGAAATATATAAAAATACTTTTTGATGCATTTTTACAGCAGTTTAATTCAGTGGATGTTTTCATCCCGAACATAACAAAAGGGTAGTATATTTGAACAGTGCACAATGGATAAGAAATTGTGCATTTCCATTTTTTGATAGATGAGTTTCTTTCTTTCTTCTAAACACAAAAGAAGAAATTGGAATCAGTTGGCAGTAACCAAAGACTTCCAAAAATAAACAAACAATAAATCAAAAATGGGACATTTTAAATATTTTAGTTCCTGTTTCAGAAGACATCAAATGACGGGTCTGAAAATGCCCTAATAAATTGAGGTTTGCAATCACAGGAATACATTTTATTTATATTATACTGTTGTATCACGTAAATATGATGTAATATTGTCTTAAAATAAACAGCTATGTTAAATTATAGCATCTCATAACATTAGCTTTAGAGTTGTTGTTTCTTTCTTCAATCGTATAAATATTGCCTTGACGTGCTTAAAACCTTTTCATAAAACATTGAAATCTGGTCACACATTAATTTACTGTGTCCTTTTTACAGTTCAATTGTACATTTAAGCAGTGGGCAATATTTATTTACGACATGCTATAGAGGTTTTGTTTGTTTGTATTGTAATAAGGTGGGTTATTGCATATAATTATGCATTTTGTTCTGCTATTACTATCAGCTTTATTTTTCAATAGCAGACTTTTGGAAATTTAAAGTCGCTAGGTTACATTGACATTTACTTGTAACTTTTGTTACGTAATACAGTATATTGCAAACTGGCATACTTTCATATATAATGTAATGTCTTAATAATACAATTTCATATATATATATATATATATATATATATATATATATATATATATATATATATATATATATATATATATATATATATATATATATATATATATATATATATATATATATATAAATAAAATTATTATTATTATTATTATTTTATTTTTTTTTATTTATTATTATTTTTTTTTTGTATGTGTGTGTGTATGTATAATAAACACACTTTGTTCCTAATTTTTCCGTTTGTGACACTAAACCACATTTTTATTTTTTGCAATAGCCAAAAATACATTATATGGGTTAAAATCATCTTTTTTTTTGCCATAAATCATTAGGTTCCACAAAGATATTTTGTAAATTTTTTACTGCAAATATATAAACATTTATTTTCATTAGTAATGTACTAAGCACTTTATTTGGACAACTTTAAAGGTGATTTTCTCAGTATTTAGATTTTTTTAAACCCTCAAATTCCAGATTTATGAAATTATTTATTCAGCTTTCAGGTAATAAATGAATATTAAACACAGTTTTAAAAAACTGTATTACTGGCTTTGTGATCCGAGGTATCATTTTTAAATTCTACTCATTATTTCCTATAATATCTTCTGAATCAGACCTTTTTGGAATTCATAGAAAACTTAATTTCAGAATTAAAACTTAATTCTGTTTTTAAATGAAGACAGAATCATGCATACAAGTAAAACTGTATGAGAAACCGTAAAATACATTTGCAAATCTTACTTGAACTTTGCTTAAACCTCAAAAATTGAAAGTGTAGTGTAGGTGTTTGAAGGCTTATTGAGTTTGATTTTTGTGTTTACAGGAGGTTATTTTTCTGGTGGGCAGCCGGTTGACTTCATCCAGACAGCCATTCTCACTCTGTGTGGGCAGGTTAGTGTTATGTTAGCTGTAGATAATTCACAGACCCCTTCAGTAATTAGTGTATGACGGTGCAAACAGCAGAAAGGCTTTAATACAGCAGATGCCCTCTGACTGTGTGTGTGCAGCTGAAGGATGATTCTGTGGCATTGGTTGACGTGTTCGCTCCTCCTGACTTCATCCTCAACTCTCCCATTGGCAAAGCGGATGGTGAGGTAAGAAACATAAAGAAAAGCCGTCTACAGTCCTATGGAATCACTTATGTAGATAAATGTCCTTCCAAAAGCTGCACAAGTAATCATCTAATATGCAATGACTCCACAAAGGTTTGTTTTATCCATTTTTGCAGTGACTTTAAGTGACTTTAATTAAGTGGTCACAAGGTAAGTTTTAGTCTTTTATAAAACATTGACAGGACTCTGTACCAAACCTTGACTTCAGTACCTTGAAAGAAAATAAATCATTTTAATATGTTGAATCTATAGTGTGGCATGAGTGATCAGATGGTTGTGTGTGTGCGTGCGTGTGTTTGTGTGTGTAAACAGACCAGGGGCCTCATGTACAAATACTTGCGTTGAATTAAGACTAAAACATTGTGTACGGACAAAGCTGTAAATGTGTGTACGCAGTAAAAAAATCAGATGTATGAAACACTGCGTACGGGGAATCCCATGCATTTTCTCTTTGTACATCCAAATTAACGTGAAACTGAGCCTCGTGCACGAGCGCAAAACCCCTCCCTGCCTCCTCCCCCATATAAATATGGTAATGACTCCACTTTGGCAAAAATTCGGTTAACGCAGTGACATCTGAACATCGCACTGTGAGTGAATTCAAAAAGAAATGGTCCGATGTAAAGGTGCAGGTTAAGAGGAGAACAGAGGCGCACTGTCAAAGTGTGGACCGAACAGGGGATGCTGAACTAACACCCTTTGAGGAGAGAGTTGCCTTAATTGTGGGCGACACTTTACTGTCTGGAGTAGTATCCGTGTCTGTCCTTTATCAATTATAAATGAATAGCAATGTTGGAGGCACCAATAGAAACAAATACACGTACGCCAGACATGAAGTTGGCGTGGACCAACGCTCATTCTCACGTTATTTCATCGTTAGTAAATCCAAACGTGAGTGTGAAATCTGGCGTACGCAAAGTTTTTGTGCGTACGCATCATTGATACATGAGGTCTCTGGGGTCCGTTTTTCGTACATGGATTACTTAGTTAGCTGGATTTGCTTATTGACGATTTGACACGATCCAGGATCGTTTCATTCTTTAAAACTCATCTGAAAGTTGTTGTCATAGCAACAGGTCTGGTAGTTCATTTCTTATTCTGGTTGCTTATTTCATATAAACAAGATTAGATTAGGGTCATTTCAAGCTAAGGTAGTGCTGAAAGTATGTACCAAATGCTGATATTTTCTTACAGTAGTAGTTATATATACTTGGGAAAATAGTAAATATATTTTTTTAAACTATATATATATATATATATATATATATATATATATATATATATATATATATATATATATATATATATATATATAGATAGATAGATATATATATATCCGATCCGCAAACTTGTTTGAAGAACCAAATTAGCCAGAGATCAGTTATTAAGATTAAAAGATCCAGTATCTGCCAGATCATCTTAGATCATTTAAGCGAGGTACAAAGAACAGACCCCAACATGAAGAAACAGAGCTCATTTCAACCAATAAAATTCTAATAAATCAAAATGACAAGTTGAATTATTCATTATTATTATTTTTACTACTAATAAAGCATCACGTTATAAAATAAAACAAACACAAACAGAACACCTGGGGTCCGTTCTTCATACCTCGCTTAAATGATCTAAGATGATTTGACAGAACCTGAATCTTTTAATCTTGATAACTGATCTCTGGCTAATTTGGTTCTTTAAACAAGTTTGTGAATCAGATTAAAATGTCTGGATGAACTGATCCGAGATCACTGCGTGTGGTGTAAAGGACTGATCTATCGATCCTCGAAATCTTGATCAGCAATGCAATGATGAATGACATCATGAATGACATCAATATTCAATTGTCCATCTGAGCAAAATTATATCAAATTCGTAGTAAACGGTTTGTTCAATATGATACGCAATAACTGTCCACCTTTGTTGTGGGCTACAGGTTTTACACTTTCATGTATCAGAGTATTTAGCAATTTATTTAGTTTTGCATTTAGAGGGGATTTTCTATATTATAGTAGCCTAGGCCTATTCAAGTTTCTTAATAACTGGCTGTTTAAATTAGTTTAGTGTCCAAAAAGCATTTTAAAGTTGCTAAAGTTTTCTGCAACTTTTGCGAGTCAACAAATCTTCGTCATATTAGATGTCAACACATGTGCATGACTGCATAAATTATTATGCCTTAAAAAAACTTTAATGTTGTGCATGTCTATTATCATACACAAATTATATTAAAGCTGGGTCGGTACCTTAAACTAGTGCGGGTTTGCATCTAAAAAGTCCATATTAACAAATGTTCTCTTTGAACCCCTTGGGGAGAATTCTTTGTACTTTTATTTTGCAGTGCAGATTGCATAGGTTTGTATACGTTGATATAATTTTAATATTTAATAAACAATTTTAATATATTCCCAAGTGTATATAAGTACTACTGTAAGAAAATATCAGCATTAGGTACATACTTTCAGTAATACCTTTGCTTGAAATGAGCCAATCTAATCCTGTTTATATGAAAGAAGCCTGCTCCTAAGCAGGTTTGAGCTATCAGAGCTGTTGCTTTGACAACAAATCTCTGATGAGTTTTGATGAACGAAACAATCCTGGATCATGTCAAATCGTCAATAACACACATATATATATATATATATATATATATATATATATATATATATATATATATATATATATATATATATATATATATATATATATATATAGTGTTTTTTTTTTTTTTTGCTAGCCTGTAAAATGTGTTGGCCTGACAGCTAGTGATGATGCAATATTCACTGGAAAATTGTACAGCATACTGTGTCACATAAATTGGGTAAAATTAACTTCACCTTATAAAATCAACAATTATTAAAACTTTGGGTGGTGCGTTTATTCAGTTTTGTCACAAAAGTGAAAGAAAAAATGTGTATTAATTAAAGCAAACCTATTTTATGCTATTGGAAAACTTAGAGGGTTTTTCCATTATATAAAACACTGCCCTTAAGTGTGTTTAATTCAGAAACATGACTCTGACTAGACATTACAGTGACTCATTCCTCCAGTCAGATTCTCTCAGCACTTGTTTGGCAGGCCATGTATTTTTGAGAGTAAGACAAAAACAAAGCTTTATGGAAACACTAGACAGAGTCTCACACACACACCCCACTGACACAGAGACCTTCCCCCTGATTCCCCTACTGAGCGAGACACTTTTCATGTTTACAGTCGGGGAGATGTTTACTGGAAATGAACTTCAATTTGGCACTCAGTCATTTTCCGACTCATCTGAGGTTCTGATAGAAGTGAAGTGTCTTATTTGTGCAAGCTTTCCATACACTAGTCCAATTGAAGAGTTGTTGTTAATAGTAGTTGTTACTATTTGTCCTAAGTTCAAGCTGAACTTTGGGTATATTAGGGTTATTAGAATTAATAAATTATCTTTAATGACAACTGTGTAGCTCTCATTAAGAAAAATAAAACAACCAGTTCATTACACTTGTATTGTTTTACAAACAAAACAAAATAAATACATTTCTCTCATTGTACTATAGCAGTTAAGTTTAGCTCAGCATTTTGGTAATAAGGCTTTTGATGCCTGCATGTATATTGCAGATGTGTGGATTAAGTCAAAATATTGAGAAAGTTTCTCATTATTTCTAGAAAGTCATTATTATGAGATGAGAAGTCATAATTTTGACTTTTTTATCTTATAATATCAACTCATGTATTTTTATTCTTCATCATTTTGACTTCAAGGCATGATTTTTTTTTTTTTATCTGTCAGAAATGGGCTTCCATATCTAAGAGAGCTCAAAAAAGTAAAGAAAACATGAAAATAGAAAAACAACATTTTGATCAATTTGAACGTGATCATATAATGGCTACATTATACTGGTTACCTGTAAAATACAGAATAGTATTATTATGAATGTTTTTTTTCTGTAGTACATTGCACAATTTATAGTACATTGCCTCACCGTCATATGCAATCCTCTCAAAGTATGCTCAATATATGTCTTTGCCACAGTCTCGATTGAGGTGTAGTGTAGGTTCAGTCTCTTCTGTTGCACCTCCTGCACTTTTAAATGGTCTATCATTAGTTATAAAATCTTCATCAAGTCGGGACATTTTAAAAAGGCTAAAATAAGAAGACTTAACTATTTATTTTATCTTTATTTAACCTTTGGAGTGTGATTGGTTGGAGAATTGTGAATTTTCTTCTGTAAAATGCTTTTTTTGATGTTTGTTGTCATGAATTGTTTTATTCATGGTTGATCATGGTTAACACTTTGGTTTATTCTAATGGTTTTAAAAGCTTGATGAATAAAAGTTGAGTTGATCGGTTTCTAATTGATCTTTCAGCTCTACAAAAACCTGTGGTCTACAGTCATGCAGGGTAAGAATGTTCTGGAAAGGCCATCCTGGTGGGCTGAGTTTTGTTCTGACAAACCTGCTGTTGGATCTCTCCGAGCCAAACTCTGAATCCTCACACTGGAAAAATCATGGCAGACATCCGTCTGTTTATCCTTCAAGCCAAGCAGATTTATCCTGATATTGCAAAACTGTCATACAGTTGTCACAGATAAATTCAACATTAAGTTAATTGATTTGAGAAAATGATGATATTGGTGTAATATAATGGACAGATTCAGCAAATCCTTTTAAGATCAGAATAAACAGTACATGGAGTGCTGTAAACATTAATAAAAGTATTTGTACAGCGCTTTCTTATTCACTGTGCCATGATATACTTTTATTGATAAACTCCATATATATTTTGCTGTGTTGATTAAACCTACATTTCCAGATCTGTTTCCAGAAGGTGACATTGGCCGGCCAATTTACACATTTATATGATTCTTAAGAGCTAAGCTTCTCAATGGTACTGTAAAAAATACCTCTTTTACCCCGTCAAACACCTCAGTCCATGGCTGATCATGGCTGATAGCCTGCCAATTGATTCTTGTGGTGTAGCTAAATTACGCACCACACACACAGTTCTCAACCAAGCCTGGAGCTTCTGCTGGATTTTAAGTGACTGACATGTAGTATTTGAAGCTGTCTGCACAATTTAATGACAAAATACATATAATCATTGCATATAAATGACCATTTCTTGACAATGCAGCCTGCCATTATCAGTGTAAAATGTAATCAAACTAACATCTACTGTATATAAAGTGGCACTGCTGGATTTGACTGTCTCTGAGCTGTATAAATGAACAACATCATACTGACAAACACAGCTCTGGACACATAGAAGAAAGATGATTTTAGTTTAAACACGAGTGAACTGAAGCTGACAATAACAACTTAACAAAACGAGAATTGTATATAAAGAATGAAGCTTTCAGACAAATTGTAGGTATGCTTACATTATTTAAGATAGTTAAAAAAGCTCCCACGTTTTCAATAAATCTATAAAAAGGAACATTTCATCTGATGTCACCAAGTAGCTAAACCCATGAAACATCTATACCCTAACAAATCCTTTACAATAACAATGTTTAGGTACATTTCTCAGTGAATATAGGCAATGTATTTTGGTGAATTTCAACAAAACAGATTTATTAAACAGATATATTTATTCAAATAATATTTTTGTCACCAAACACATTTAGAAACTGAAAGATACTACAAATAAATTCAAGCAAAATATTACAAAAACAAATATTACAAACTACTAAATCTTTAAAAAAAAAAATTTAGCTTCTCTTGATTTTTCCTGTTTTTTATTTTTTAATTTAAATTTAATATTTTGTTAGATAAGCTCCAGATTTGGCTTCAGTACTGACTAATCTAATGTATATGCACAAATATAATGTATAGCTTCCTAATAAAAATATTAATTAATTAAAAAGAGATTTGTGAGGGGTGTACTTATGTATGCTAAGCACTGTATTCTGGCATTGAGTTCTGTTTAGGAGTGAATATGTGTGATTTCATTTGAACTGCATGGTGAATGATTTTATGCACGTATTTTATGTTGTATTGTATTAATACATAATGTATAATTTAATTGCAACAAATCTTGACTGTTTTAATAATAATAATAATAATAAATATTTTTAATTAAGTATGATTTTTTTTTTACTAAATGCATGTCAGTACTACTGTACTATATATACTGTATGTAAGGAATAATTGACAATGAGCCATTGAATTATTAGAAAAGTAATACACACCCAATGTGGTAAGCGGCCAAGACATGACGAGGAGTGGGCATTATTGTCAAATTCATTTTTACCTAAGGTGTGCGTAATGTTCGAATGATTCAATGACCAGAATCAATTATTCTGCGTATATAAACTGTATATAGTATAAAAACTGCTGCTCTGTGTAGAGGACTAATTTATTTAATCTCATTCTAACAACATAGGCTCATTGAAAATATGCCTCAGCCCACATTTTTGCAAAATGTAAGATGCACCGCTCTGGGTACATTTTGTTGCACGTTTCAGTTAGAGGGCACTGTCTACATTTTTGCGAATCTGAGATATGTTACTTGTACAATTTAATCAGCCTGATCTCAAGAGGAAACGTGACAATTTTACGTTTTGTCAGTTTAGTGGCTAATTTCAGTTGTGTGAAAATGTACGACATTTAAAAGGAGGCGTGGCTCCCAACCCCACCCATAAACCCAACCGTCTTTGAGGGATGAGCAAATCGAACTAAATTGTACGAATGAGATCGTACAAATTCATATTAGCCACTACATCAAAAAGTTGAATTGCCGTGAGATTGTGTTGGTTTTATTATCAAATACATGTTCTTCTTGTAGGAAGTCGAACAGATGACAATCTTGTAAATGACTGACCAAAACCATTCCCTACACCCAATCAATAGTGTTTTCAAAAGCAAACCTAAGAGAAAAAAGTAGCAGCAGTTGGAGTTAACTTGTTAACAGAGGTTCAGCAGCAGGACCACACCTCACTTTGTCTCCTTAACCAATCACCTACTCCCTAACACTTATTTAAGGCAGACCAGCCCTCTAGCACTGTTCTTCTCGTTCTCTCAAACCCACCCTCCCTCCCTCTATTTTCTCACTTCCCATTCACAATCATATAACCCTCTCTTCCCTCCTAGGTTAAATTGTGGGGTCCAATCACTCTACCAAAACATTACAGAGACGATACCCCCACTTTGAATCTCTGGGCATCATCTTAGGGCGCCCGATTAACCTACCGACCTTTTCACTGTTTTTCCTCCTACTTCCCTTCCCCTTCATCCCACTGTTCCCTTACCATCCCTTTCATCCCTACAATAAAGTCTAGCTTAAAGTGTGGTGTGGTCCATGCCGGTGAATCTTATTTTGATTTTATCTCTTGTGGAACCATGCTTCACCAGACTCGAACCCGAGCACTATTTGCATCACAATAAACCATACAAAGTCGGCTACTGAGCAATCTTACCATGACAGAAATGCTGTTCATATGGACAAATGTGTTTAACTACTAATAACAAACACTGTTAAGTTTGTTTTGTGATATTTAAATGGTGTTTAGCAAAGAACTGTTCACTAATCCTTTATTCGTCGATAATATGTCCCTGTAAATATCATCAGTGTGAAAAGGATCAAATGTTGTATGTGTCATACTGCCCAGTAGTGTTCGTTTTGACCTAGAAAATGGAGTCAAATGTATTGAAGTACGTATTTAAAGTTTCACAAATATGTAGGCTGAAGCATTTCCAGTGAGCCTGTGTTGCTTTCAAAGCCCTTTGTTTTGATTAGATTGTTGTTATTTGCCAAAACTGAAATCATTTGACATAGCGATGGCACTGTAATGCAGTTCAAGACCTGCCTGGAACTACTTTAACTGTGGGGTTCCTTTAAAATAGTTCCCCACTTGTTCATCAGCAAATCAGAATCAAGCATTCAACAGCCAGTGTGTACAGTATGTGTGCGTGCACGCGTTTGACTGAGACAATCTTCCTGCATTCCTCACGTTGATGTGAATCTTCAGTGATGGCCCTGGACAACAGTGTGCACTTCAGTGGTAAATCTGTTTTTTGTGCGTCTGCAGAAGCGTCATATTGAATTACATCCTTACACGTTATATTCGAATAGCCTGTGGGTTCTTTGAGAAGCTCCTCTAGTTTGTTTTTATTGATGCCGTCAGCTTTCGAGACCAAAGTGTGCAGGACGTTGTGGCATTCAAATACACAGCAGATGAAACCGAATGAAACCATCTGAATGAAACCATCTGGAGTGTTTATATTAAGGAAATAAGATTTACATTATAGAATCAGATAATATTTCTTGTTTCTTTACTTTTTTACATACTGTATAGTAACATTTAATGGGCACCTATTTTACTCCTTCCACAAGTTGTAAGGTAAGCCTTTGGTGTCTCCAGAATGTGTCAGTAAAGTTTCAGCTCAAAATACCCATTAACTTATTTATAATAGCCTCCAGAATCTGCCCATTTTGGTCTCTGAGGTCAGAGTAGCTGTTTTTGCAGGCTGTGGCTTTAAATGCAAATGAGCTCCTTCTCCCCGCCCACTGCTCCGACGTGTGTGTCTGCTTCTCATCATGTCCTACGTCAGATCAGGCCTGGCGCCAGCATGCCATAACTGAGTGGGCAATTAATTCCCATAGTGGGGCACTAGACCTGATGACTGACTTTGGTCCCTCTTGTTCCTTTCATTTAGACTATTTATTCACTTATTTATTACTTTGCATTGCCTAAGTTACTGATATAAGGCAGTAATATACTTTTTATAGTCATAATAATATGTAAAGTTTGGCTTTTACTGATTTTATCAATGCAGGTTATGCAACGATACTGTTTAATAATGCAGACAGATCATGACTTCGGCGCCATATTTTATTCATATTTATTTACATATTATTTAGTTACATATATATTCATTCATTTTCTTTTCGGCTTAGTCCCTTTATTAATCCAGGGTCGCCACAGCGGAATGAACCGCCAACTTATCCAGCACATGTTTTACGCAGTGGATGCCCTTCCAGCTGCAACCCATCTCTGGGAAAATACATATTTATATTCATTTTTATTTATTTCCATTTTGTTTCAAATAATATAAATGTTTAACATTTAAGACATCAAACTATACCCACACTTGCAAGCTTACCCATGGTTAGACTATTCGTATAACCAGTAAATAAATATAGTGAAATCAGCAAAACCGAGTCATCACGCTTCACATAGCCTTACCCAACCAATCATTTATCAGTGTTTGGCAAAAGTTAAAAGTTACAATCTAATGTCATTTAAAAAAAATAGTAGCCTAGCTTAAGTGTTACTTATACTGTACATTATAAGGCATTAGTGTAGCCAGAAAAACAGTCTGTCTACCTACGTCAAAAAAAAAAAAATTCAGTTATTATCGTGAAAATTGGTTAGGCATGGATAACATGCAATTCAATATAACTTTTGTTATAATTTTAAAGGTAAAAATTATTTATGTTAGGCTATCATGAGTGGTTTTTTTTTTTTGGTTTTTTTCGCGAAATTGTCTGGTTGGCATTTGAAAAACGCCACCATAAGCCATTCGGCTATTAGGCCTACTCATCATTTTATTTATTTATTAAGCCTATTTTAATAACTTGTTTTCAGGGCCATAAGCTACAATAAAATCAATATGCTAACTGTAATTTAGCCGTTAAAATAGGCCTACAATATATTTTCTGGTGTTTTAATTTAGCATGAGCAAATAGCATTATAGCCTGAATTACATCTATATATATTTAAGATTATTATTCAGCCTACCTGCAGCGCATGTGAGGTGGATCCACGGCAAATCCACATACTTACGCACCATCTACATTTTATATTTATAACACTGCAAACTTGACTTCGCAGGCCGATCGTCTTTAATCTCAAAATACATTCTTTAAGTGTCCTAACTTGAGACTGCTGCTGCATAATGGGATGTTTCTCTTCACAACTGTTAAAGTGTGCTTTAGCGATGTCAAAATGAAAGCAAACATTTAAAAGGGTTCTGCATTTGTCAATTTCATAGCTTAATTCTAATAATATTAATAATAATGAATATAATAAATTATACTGTTGTTTATAGTGTAGACCACTGTGGGACTGTGCAGTGTCCAACTAAACATATTTATTAGGCTTCTCTAATATTAATCCCTAACTGAAAAATGAACAGTCAATTGGCATTTGCGTCACTGCTAAAACAGCTAATTTCTTCTGCGTTTTTTCCCTTTAGAGCTCAAGAGGGTTGTATTTAAAGAGTTAGTGACATGAAATGAATTAGGCTACTTGCCTTCATGTCATCTACTAGTTTTCTCCCGTGTGAGTTTAAAACGGGCGCACCCTGACCTGACACAGGGACCTGATCTCTGGACTATTGCTTTAATTTCACAATTTTCATAATTTAATTGCTAAAATGTAATTAATGACAGAAAGAATTTTCAGTTTCGAGTGAACTAATCCTTCATGAAAACTGCCCCCTTATAATGCCGGGACTACGTCAGATATACAGCCATCAGAGACAGAGACAAACTTGGATGAAGCTGAAATACAGCTCATTAGTCAAAAATACCAAGTAAGTTTATTTGTGGTGGAGTTTATTCAAGCCTTTCTGAAATGATGAGTCTCACACAAATGCCATTTGCAGCACACACACACACACTGATGACAGTGGACACACTATACCTACACACAGTTCTGTCCAAACAGCTTACAAAAGTTGATTTTAAATGCCCTTTAAGTGCATAACATAAAGAGTTAGCATTAGCATCATCTCCTGATCCCATTAATACACAATGGTATCACCAC
Organism: Danio kyathit; assembly: GCA_903798195.1. Lineage (NCBI taxonomy): Eukaryota > Metazoa > Chordata > Actinopteri > Cypriniformes > Danionidae > Danio > Danio kyathit. Next base: position 65,335,547 of record LR812525.1, read on the forward strand.
AGTACTTTTTGTGAGCAGGATCTGGAATGTAGTTTTCTTTTTAAATATCGAAAAAGTAATGTTTGGTCTCAAACCAACACATTTTTAAGTTAATAAACAAGTGCCTACATTTAAAGAACCGCGATTAGCCTTGTTTCATGAAGATTATTATTGCAGGATACACCCAGTGTAACACATCTTTGTTTCATTTATTTTTTTATGTCATGTTTACCCAGCTTTCAGACACCAAGATCTGTTCTGAATTGAAACCCTTGGGTGTGTTGGCATCACACTTCAGCCACAACAGCATGCTAATATGCTCAATCCAAACAGCCAGTCATCTGTCGACCCTGTGTCAAGTTTCTGTTTGTTCTAACTCTTGAAAGACTCTGTTTTGATTTCCTCTGTGGTCACATGTGGTTTGGTCTTAATGATTTGCACTGACAAGAGAAAAAAATGTATATATATTACATTACTTCATACTGTTAAACTTTTTATTTAATTGTAGACCAATGACATCAGCAGATGTTAAATGTCTTTTTTTTTTGTCATTTTTTTTTTTTTACATAGTGTAAATTGCTTCTCTGACGTAAACTAATTAAATGAAATGACATATTTTAGACAGTGTTCCTTCAGTTAGAAAAACTATTGTGATTGTTTTAATGTAATTGCAAATGTAAAATGAACAACCCACCAGCATTGCATGTGTAATATGTAACAGCTAAAATATCTACTGTATGTCCTACCTGACAAAAGTCTTGTCGACCTATCGAAGTTTTAGGAACCACAAATAATAACTTGACTTCTAGTTGATCATTTGGCATCAGAAGGGGCTTAAATGAAAGGCAAAGGCCTCTAGATTACGCTTATTTGAACAAATTTAAATATGTTCATGCCTTGATTTTTAATGATTTCATTAGGACAGTAAGGTCTGACTTTGCTTAGACAGAAGTCTTGTCACTGAACAGAAATAATGTTCAGTATAGAATATAAAGTCATGCTGCAGTGGAAACAGAATGAATATTGTGTCTGACTCTATCATGAGCTTGGAGGACTGCATCCATACATCTCTGCAATGACTCAAATCACTTATTAATAAAGTCATCTGGAATGGCAAAGAAAGTGTTCTTGCAGGACTCCCAGAGTTCATCATGATTATCTGGATTCATCTTCAATGCCTCCTTCTTGATCTTACCCCAGACATGCTCAATAAAGTTCATGTCTGGTGACTGGGCTGGCCAATCCTGGAGCACCTTGACCTTCTTTGCTTTCAGGAGCTTTGATGTGGAGGCTGAAGTATGAGAAGGAGCGCTATCCTGCTGAAGAATTTGCCCTCTCCTGTGCTTTGTAATGTAATGGGCAACACAAATATCTTGCTTCCTCATGCTGTTGATGTTGCCATCCACTCTGCAGATCTCTCGCACGCCCCCATACTGAATGTAACCCCAAACCATGATTTTCCCTACACCAAACTTGACTGATTTCTGTGAGAATCTTGGGTCCATGTGGGTTCCAATAGGTCTTCTGCAGTATTTGTGATGATTGGGATGCAGTTCAACAGATGATTCATCAGAAAAATCTACCTTCTGCCACTTTTCCAAATGATCAACTAGAAGTCAAGTTATTATTAGTTGCTCTTACAACTGGGATCAACGACAAGACTTGTGTCAGGTAATGTATAAAAACATTATATCCAAACAAAGCATTGCAAATTTTGTACTTTAGGTAATTTTTTTTTACTTTATGATATAGCTGATGTTAGATCCAGTGAAGTTAGCTTCATTCTTTAAACAAATCTGTGCCATGTATGACCATCCACTTTTCTTACACTGGGATATTTCAGAAGTCTGTCTGTTTCTAAAGTCTGTATCAAAGCAAAAGTTCTTTCCAGTCGTCCTGCTTCGCTTTTGACATAAAGCAGTGTTCGTATCTAATGTCAGCCGTTAAGCGATTCAACATCAGTAACTTGTGGGCAGTGGTGCAATTTTATCAAGCGTTTTCAGTGGTGTAAAGTAACAATTTACAAATACTTAAATTACTGTAATTGAGTAGTTATTCTCAGGAATTGTAATTTACTGAGTAGTTTTATAAATGAGTACATTTACTTTTTCTTGAGTACATTTTTAGTGCAGTATCTGTACTTTTACTCCACTACTTTCCTTCAACCTGCAGTCACTACTATTTATTCTTGTCTATGGGGATTAGAAAAATCAGTCCTGTGATTCCTGCCCAATCAAATCACACAGAAGGTAATTTGCATCATAATGAACTACCTCAAGACATGTACGATGTCAGATTGATGTTCTACCATAACGTCATGGGGACGCTGCATTTTGTTTGGAAATGAAAATCAGGCTGACGTCTATGTCCAATGTTCAACCTAAAACCAACCAAATATCAATGTCTAATGATGTTATAGCTTGAAGTTGTGTGGATGTTACCACTATGACATCTATTAGATGTTGGATTTTGGTTGCCATACCTGATGAATAAATGTCAGTATTTGACGGCATATATGACGTTGGTTTAAGATGTTGGCTCAATGCTGGATTTTGGTCACTTTCTAACAACCTAAAATCAACCAAATATCAACGTCATTTGACGTCATTATTGGACATCAAAATAACGTTGTTCTTAGATGCTGGCTAGACATTAAATTATGGTCACCTGACATTACAACCTAAATCTAACCTAATATTAATGTCCTATGACGTTGTGTGCCTGCTGGGCAATAACTAGATGCACTACAGAATGTTACGTTTACACACATCCACAAATGACATGTAAATGCATCAGCTTTTAACAGCATAATACTCACTACTCTTGAGTACTTTTAAAAGGGCTACTTTTTACTCATAGTTTAAGTAATAATCACAGCAGATACTTTTACTCTGCTTGCACTACATTTTTAGGCAAGTAATGGTACTTTTACTTGAGTATGATTTTTCAGTACTCTTTCCACCACTGAGCGTTTTGCTTTAGAGACACTTAGAGAAAAAGTCTGCGTTCACAAATCCCACAACATACACTCACCAGCCACTTTATTAGGTACACCTTACTAGTACCGGGTTGGACCGGATCGAGACTCATCAGACCAGGCAACTGTTTTCCAATCTTTTATTGTCCAATTTTGGCCTGTGTGAATTGTAGCCTCAGTTTCCTGTTCTTAGCTGACAGAAGTGTCATCCGGTGTGGTCTTCTGCTGCTGTAGCCCATCTGCCTCAAAGTTGGACGTGTTGTGTGTTCAGAAATGCTCTTCTGCAGACCTCGTATGTAACGAGTGGTTATTTGAGTTACTGTTGCCTTTCAATCAGCTGGAACCAGTCTGGCCATTCTCCTCTGACCTCTGGTATCAACAAGGCATTTGCGTCCACAGAACTGCTACTTACTGGATATTTTCTCTCTTTCGGACCATTCTCTGTAAACCCAAGAGATGGTTGTGCGTGAAAATCCCAGTAGATCAGCAGTTTCTGAAATACTCAGAATAGCCCGACTGGCACCAACAAACATGTCACATTCAAAGTTACTTATATCACCTTTCTTTCCCATTCTAATGCTCAGTTTAAACTGCAGCAGATCATCTTGACCACGACTACATGCCTAAAGGCATTGAGTTGCTGACGTGATTGGCTGATTAGAAATTTGCATTACCAAACAGTTGGCCAGGTGTACCTAATAATATGGCCGGTGAGTGTACAAACAACATACAAATAAGCTGGTTTATTTTTGTATCTAGGAGAATATTTTTAGCTTGAACTTTTGCAGGATGTTTTAATAGTCCAAAGATCATGTCAAGGGATGAAAGATATTTTGCTTTCTCAAAGTTTCTGGAACCTTCAATTTCTTGAAAAAATAAACTGCAGAATGTGCAACAAGCAGATTTCCAGACGCAGACAGCACATCTCCATCATGACCAGCTTTCCATTTATAGAGGCATTTTCTGAAGCCCCTCATCTCAGAAAACACAAAATTGTAGGTTGTTCTTGAAAAATTACAGCAGACGGGCTGGCAGCCATCTTTCCTCATTGCCAAGTCAATTTGTTTCTTTCTATATACAAGTTTAATGCAAATGTGCTTCTGAGTTTCAATGATCAATTACTGGAAAGTTTGAGGCATTTCGCGATTTTAAAATCTCTAGCTAATTAGTTAGTAGATCTACTCACGGCTCTGCTGTGCACTTTGTATTCAATTTATTGTTTAGTGTATTTTTAAACAATCATTTTGTTCTCAAGCCTTCATTAAGTTAGGAAAGCATGAAATTAGTTTCAAGAGATCACACTAAGCTAATCATTGATAAAAAAGCATGTCCCAGGAGAGAGCCATGAGTTCATAAGATCCTCGAGCTCCCATTTGAAGGGGTGAGAGAGGAGTTTGAGCTCAGGTAGGTCTCGAGAACTTCCCTACTGTTTAAAGCTAATGACCAAATAGGAATTGCTATGAAGAGATATACTGCTGACTAGGAGCACATCTATGGTGGTATTTTGGATTAGTCAATTAGCTTAATTTGCATGTCTTTGGATGGTGGGAGGAAACCGGTGGACCCAGGGGAAACCCACGCGTGCATGGGGACAACATGTAAAATTTGCACAGAAAGGTTAACTGGCCTGTAAGGACTTGAACAAGTGACATTCTTGCTGTGAGGCAACAGTGCTAACCACTGGGCCGCCATGCCACCCTATCAAGAAAAAGGGAGGATCAGTAGGGGTGGAAGGGGGGATTCTTCAAGACGAAGATAGCTGAGAAACTCTGGTTATTTATAGTGAATCATCCGATTGGTGATTCATGCATTAGCTAATACGGGACCAGCTGTGGTCAATCATAAGTTTGTAATCCTCTTGAAATTAGTTTATAAATAAACCTCACAATGTGATTAATTTGTAATGTTTTAAATATTTTGTGTGGACATGCTACAAAATGTAGACATGTTAGTAAAGTCTATAAATTAGGATGCATGCTATGTAAGGGATAATGTACATCTAGGCGGTTGTAAAGCCTAACGCCTTTTCGGCAGCCCAACATGAAGTGGAGAATGGATTTATTCTGCCAAAAGAACCAACTACACTGTTAAAGCTGCTGGGTTTTGCACAGATCCTACATGTTCTCCCAACACAAATCGATTAAGTTACTTAATTGCTTTTACAAATTTAAGTAGATTGAACATAAAACAATTAATTTGTCCCACAAAACTGAATAATTGTGTTGATTCAGCTCATATTAACAAGCTATTCTTTCTTGAGAATAGATGTCAGTATCCTGCTTATTACAAAGCTACTTGGCAGATAAATCTAAACAATTAGACTCAAAACATTGATCTGAGCTATTAACTCTTTAATTAAATGTAAAGTTGACTGAAACACCCCCCCCCCCCTTCTCAGCAGGGTGTTTTCACACATCTAGTTTGAAAAGTCAAGAAAGTGGGTGAGTCCAGCTTTGTTTTGGTGGGATCGTCGAGTGGCCAAAGAGGGAAGGGTTTGCATGAAAAGGGGAGTTTCAGAATGAGCATGCGCTGATTTTCACAGAGGCAAAACAACACACAGATGCAGGGGAGAAAGACAGTGACTACATTTGTCACGGTTGTGATCTATCTGTTCTTCTTGCATGTGTGTGTGTGTGGGAAGTGGGTGTGTTTGTTTGGGTTTTCACCACGTGGTGTGTGTGTATGTGTGTGTTTACATTCATCAGCTGGGTTGTCACGTGTCTTTTTACCACTCACACATATCAGCTGTTTATCATTAAGCCACAGCTGCTGCGCGTTACAGCGCCTTTAAATGTTCAGTGTTTTGTATCTCGTGTTATCAGTCCGTTGTTTGTTCACTTCTGTGTCTGCTCTCTGTTAGACTCTCTTGCTCTCTTTGGTGGAAGCTCTCCGATGTAGCCTGTTTCATTTGGACCTTATGCTCGTCTCCGTTTCTTTGATGTTGTTACTACTACCTGCTCTGAAGACAACATTATCTTTGAGAGACTTCACCCCAAATCCGCTTGTCTATTGAACTTTACCGTGAGTAAACTCGACGATTTCCTTGACAGCTGCTCCATAGCGCTACCATCCCCTTCCCTCGATATCTGGTGAGATATCCATTAGAGACTGCTATACGACGTTGGTTCACGGACGAACCTTTACCACTGTTGGCGTGTCGTATTCTGTTGTGGGCATCCTTGCCCTATTATATCTGGTGAGATCTATACCAGTTGTGACTCTTTAAATAAATCATCTTGTTTTTACTTGCATTTGGGTCTCCTGTGTATACCTTTGTGACAACATTTACATGGACATCAGTCATCGAATTATTTGCCAAATTATTAATTTGTCAACTTTAACTGCAGTTTGGCACTTTCACTTTCATTCAGGAACATTTCATGCATGCCCCCCATGACAAACTAGATATTAGATGCAAGAATTTTTGATAATGCATGCCGTATGGGTGAAAAAAAACTCTGCATTTCTCGGTAACTTGCGACGAAAATTCTACACAGCGGTAATAGTTTGATCAAGGTGTTTACATGTTTGCATTCAGAGAGCAGCATTTACAGTGCATCTTTCAGCCCATAATATTGTACCATGACATTGCAGTGATATTAAATATACTGTAAACTTATTAACTAAATCATTTTGACTAAGGTATGTCTTTAAAAACTGAAAAAGTACTGCTGACAATACTAACTAACTTTGCCATCTGAATAAACGAACAAAGAACACTGATCACACACTTACTAAATCTGTAGAGACAAGACAATCAACACCAACTGGAACCGCGTCTTTTTAAAAAGGAGACAAGCGGCAAATCCGAATTTCACCATTTCCAGATGCGAAAAGCTCTCGGGTGAAAAATGTTCCTTACAAACATAATTTTGTTGTGTGTTAGCAGACCACTGTAATCCACAAATGTGAGTCTACACGCAAGCTGTGCTCTTATCATGGGGAAATGGAAACAAAACCTTTGTTGCAGCACATTTATAAAAGCAACACTGATGACCCATGTCTCCAAACAATTCTTCTTCTTCTACTTGTTTTAATGACAGTTGGCAACACAGCGTGGCGTCTCTCTGCCATCTGAACACAGTAACAGGTAAAAACTTCTTCGAAGTTATTTCATGCATATTAATGAAGTTGCACCTCATTCACAATAGAGCGTACTGATTGGTTCAGACCAGTCTTTTTCATGAATTAATGCTGAAAACTCAAAGACGTCACGTTGTACCGGCTGGTACAGACATCCAGTTTACACTCTGGAATTTACACATCGCCGTGACGTAGCTGCAAAATTTATTTTCTAACCAGAAGAACAAATTTGCTCGAAATAACGCAAAAACTTATTTGTTTTGTGAAATATATTTGTCCTGATAGTGTTTTTAGCAGTGTGGGACACTTGACTGTCAACATCTAACTGTCAACATATGACTGTCAACATCTCAAAAAACGTGTCTGTTTTGTGACCCTTTAAGTCAAAAGATGCTTTTAAACTGTCAAGAACCATTGGCACTGTATATGTAAGGGATAATAAAATAATTGCCATGTGTTAAAGGATATTAAATGCACAACACGGAGACAAAGAACTGGTCGGCGTAAAGCAGAGTGGGTTTGCCTTTGAAAAGTGCATTTAAAATCCCACTTATGCTATGGTCATTTGTTATTTGCTATAAGATATAGACATTAATGCCCAATCCCATTTTTATTTTTGTACTCCTTCCCCTTGTCCCATGAAAGAGAGTGTGATAGGGAAGGGCTTCAAATTTTACCCCTAGGAAATGGGACAGCACTACAACACCTGCACATGTCATCATGTCATCACAATCTCATACTTTATATGAGATCAACCATGGCCACTGCTGTAGTTATTCAAGTTGCGTTATTTTTTGGTATTTATCTTCAGGAAATGACCAACGGTGACAATATCATTTTATCATACCCATATAATGTGGCAGAACGATCATAACTGTACTGTGTATTCACACCATGGCCATATCTATGTAAACACACGAAAACAACATTAACGTTATACCAGAATCTGTAAAAGGGTAATCACCAGACTTTTCTGATAGGGTATTCGAGGGTCATCAAGTGTCAGATGTAAAAGAAATTTAGCTGTTTTTAGCATTTTTGAAAGCAGGATGGGAAAACACAACCATGGTTATAAATGTATTAAAACATGTGCTTGTTTGTTGTAAAAATTCATAATAATGACAAAAAATACAAATTTGTGCATCTCCTTACTTCTGTGTGCAGCCATGCTGCTGTTGTAGCAGGTGTATTCTGGAAAATTACCCCTTGGTTTCGAGTGTGGTCCTGAAAAATGCAAGTTTCAATGAATATCTATCCCTTCCCCTTAGCTCTACGTCTTCAAGCTAAAGATAATTCGGACACCCCTACCCCTTCACGTGAACACACAAAAACAGGAGTAGGGGTAAGAGCAAGGGCTAAGGGGTAAAATTGGGATTGGGTCTAAAACTAGTTTTGCTTTTTTAACCGCAATACTTGAATGATTTTTTTGTCAGTTATGTGAAGATCTCCTTGTCCCCACACTAAATCAGAGAGAGGGAGTGCAAGTGTGAATAAAAATGACATGGGAATATCTAATAGCTCATATTGACCTTATTCTGCAGTGCAGAATTAAGCTAATTTCTGTGATTGTTTTATAACCTCTAATTAATTTGTCTATTTGGAAAAGTCTAGGAATAATAAACACAAGTAAACATCAAACTACTTGCTCTACAAACAGTTGTTTATGATAATGCATAAAAATAAAGCAATAGGAAAATACACATTTGCCCATAAAAGAGCACAATGATCTGTTTTTTACAACTAAAAATGAATGAAAATGCATGAGGCCAGAATCTTGAGCCCATAAGGTTCCAATGGCTGCTTAAAGTGAAGTTTAAACTAGTTTCGATAGGATCTTATGTTTTCGATTGCTTGCGGCTGGTCCCGCATTATTCACTTTACGATTCACCAATCAGACGATTCCTAAGCCACTATAAATACCCTAAGTTACATATAACAGCCATCTTAGTTTTGAAGAATCCCCCCTTCCACCCCTACTCCTCCTCCTTTCCTAGATGGGTGGCATGGTGGCCCAGTGGTTAGCACTGTTGCCTCACAGCAAGAACGTCACTGGTTCTAGTCCTTACCAAGCCAGCCGACGTTTCTGTGCGGAGTTTACAAGTTCTCCCCGTGCTCACGTGATTTTTCCCCGGGTTCCCCGGTTTCCTCCCACCGTCCAAAAACATGCAACTTAAGTTAATTGACTAATCCAAATCGGCACCATAGACATGCACCTAGTAAGTAGTTATCTCCTAAGAGCAATCACTATCTGTTCATTAGCTACTACAGCAGGGGAGTTCTCGAGATCTACCTGAGCTCAAACTCCCCTCTTACCCTGCAAACGGGAGGGAGCCCTGTTACATGTTGCTACCTAAACAAAGCTGGATTCACCCACTTTCTTGACTTTTCAAACTAGATGTGTGAAAACACCCTGCTGAGAAGGGGTTGGGGGGGGGGGGTATTTTAGAGCATATTTGTGAGTTGGTTAATCATCATCTGCCCCCTGATGATGCTCATGTTGGTGTCTTCAAGATTACACGTTAGTATGGTTATACTGATGTCTGGGCAAAGTGCATTTTATGTTGAACCAATGCTATCTCACGGCAATTCACAACTGTTTGATTTAGTGGTTAATTTGTATTAATTGGTATGATCTCATTCATACAATTAAGTATGATTTGCTCATCCCTCAACGACGGTTGGGTTTAGGGGTGCAGTTTGGTGCCATACCTCCTTTTTAAAATGACTGAACTCGTATGAATTTGTATGAATTAGCCACTAAACTGACAAAACGTAAAATAGTTACGTTTCCTAGTGAGATCAGGTTGGTTGAACTGTGTTAAAAATTGACTGGAACTAAATGTGCAATAAATGATTTTATCTTCCAGCTAATCAGAATGAAGAATTTCAACAGACAATGGAATAACTGCAAATAATTTACCTTGTATTGTCATGATTTACCAATAAGAATCAAGTATTCCAGAGAGTTGTGGAATACAATTGAATAAAGTAGATGACAGTTTTAAATATTATGGCATAATTATTTGTTGAACTCATAAATCTTGGTGTTTTTCAAGGCAAGTCTCATCTTTGATGAATATTCTAAAGCAAAGTGCTGCTTAAAATATGCAGCCATTTGTCATGTCTGGAGTTTGTGATCCACAGGTCCTGTCCAGACTAGAGAACAAGCTTTGTTTACTGGAACATTCTGAAGAGCATTCTGGATCCATGAATTGCCACCCAACACACACTGACTATCGTGAATCAGGACTTTTACTAAACACGTGTCTTTTACATATCAATATCAGATTATTAACGTGATTAAAATTAAATAAAAAATGTATTTAAATTAGAAATGGCTACTCTAAAATTCAGCAAGTACATGCCAAGAGATCATTTTTCTAAGAAAGTTTTATTTCATTGGTCCAACTTTCATAGATCCAGCTGAAGAGAACCAAAAATATGAGCATATTTGTAGCTGTGATAATCAAGACATAATACACAGCAAAATCCTCTGAGTGAAATTTACTCAGTTTAGATAGTATGAGTTAAGCTGCGGTCACACTGGACTTTTCTCCCCATAGACTTCCATTCATAAGCACGCGAATGCGTCAGACCGGAAATGCAAGGTCACGTGTCAGGTTTCGCATCACTTGACTGCGTGAGACCAATCGAGGATCAAAACATTACCTCTCTGAACAGAAATTTAAAACATGGAGCAATCGCTCGCTTTTTTTAATGTCTAATCATCTTGTTTAATCCCGCCCCTTTTCGCAGCGCCGCACGACAGAATTTCGCATTATCAAACTCTAGCGTGAACGCAGCTTTAAAGTTACTCAATTTAAAGAGACAATGAAATGATTAATTAGGTGATGATTGAGGACTGATGATGAACACCTGCTGTTAATGAGCAGAAACACAGAAGAGAAACACAAAACTACAACTGACTTCAGTCACAGCCATTAGATGAAATCAGCTGCAATATAATACATTGAATCTCTCAAAATCTCAGCAGAGGATCAACTCAAACAATAAGCAACTCCGCAAACAGCAGCTTTACTTATTACCAACCTGTTTGCCCTTATTTAAAGAGGGACCAAATACTCTCTGAGCTGAGTAAACTTACTCAGAGGATTTTGCTGTGTATGCTGTAAACATATTAGACAAACAGGGACATGAACATGTACAAACTGATGATAGATTACATGTAAAGAAGACATTGAGAAGACACAAGTGATATAAAATTTATATACAAAACAACTTGCACAGCAATTGATTCTTGCCACTGGTTCCACAATGAAGTTTCAGCAAAAAAAGAAGAGGTTTTTGACAACTCATAATTGAGACATTTAAAGAATCGAGAAGAGAATCCACATGCCAAAAGATTAAAATAACCATCATCAACATCATAAATGTTTGTGTTGTTTTTTATGTATTTATTATTCATGAAGTGGACTTTTATTTCATATTATAACAGTTCTTAAATGCAAATTTCATCTTAAGCTAAACATTTCATTGTGCTTATTATTTTTGCTAGAAACTTCACCAGCTTTGTTGTCTTCTACAAAATACAGTACTGTACTTTTCAGATTTGCCATAAACGAAATCTTTCTCTGCTTTAAAGAAATGAAATGCCGTTCATATAAAATCTCTTAGGCAGACTTGACATGACTTGCTCAAGGTTAGATTTCTCTCAACTTGTCAAATATGTTCTTGGTGTTTCGCAAAAGGATTAAACATCCTTTTAGCCACGACAGCACATTGCTGACATAAAAACCCATTGTCTTAAGTGTAAGTTTGGTGGTTCACATTCTTGTAAATGATAACATCACTGCATGATGATGTCAGGCTCGATGTTGAAGAGCAGGTCGTCATTTCCTCGTCGCACCTCCAGCAAAAGGGTCATGTCTTGGTTTAGTGCCTCCTTCAGGTCACTGGTGCTCAGCAGAGGCTCTCCATTTAATTTAACAATGATGTCACCGTCTCTGATGCCCCCTCTGAAATATAGGAGAAATTGTACAATTGTCAGTTGGATCTTTATAACTTTAAAGAGTACTGTACAATCAGCTGGTCAAATGGAAGGGCGATCATGAACACAACAGTCAGAAATATCCATGATCCATGAGAAATATCCAAAATGATCCATATTGTAACTTAAACATCATATATGTACATAAAAAGAACAAAATTAGGTTCATGATAAATTTGCTTTTTAAAGGCGTACCACCCAAATGACAGCTTTTGTCCCTTTATCTCTAAGGGTGAACAGGTGAAAGTCAAAAAAATCAGTTGCTGATTTGAAATGATTAAAAGGGCACCTATTTTACCCCTTTTTCAAGATTTAAGATAAGTATTTTGTGACTCCAGAATGTGTCTGTAAAGTTTCAGCTCAACACACCCATCAGATTAATTATTAGACCTTTCTGAATATAGGAAATTTGAGCTGTTATGTTATTGTAGCTGTTCGTGTTTTATGTTGCCTGTGCTTTTTAATGCAAATGAGCTGGTTCTCTCCGCCCACCGTTCCCACATGCGTGTCAGAGCCATAAAGATCTGCCTGTATTGCTCTGATGCATGTAGCCTTCACGTAGATAAACAGCACAGTGACAGACAAGAATGAAGCAGATCTCCCTTACTACAGTATCTTTCCCAATTGTTATTTGATGTATTTGTTGTGGAGTTAATTCAAGCCTTTCTGCAATGATGAGTCACACACAATGTTGTTATAAAGTTTGCTCGCAAACACACGCGTTTAGATTTGCACTATTTTAGCCCAGCAAATGTGACAGGATGCATGCTAATATCTACTGCCGTATGGATGTCCGTTATGTTAATGAACAAAATAAACCTGATTTAATTCCACAAACCATGATTAAAGCGTCTTCTTTTATAATTGTACTGACACTATCCGGCTGTGGTGTTGAATTACGTAGCGATTTTACTGTCTTTATTACAAACATGCACTGATTTTAACTTAAAATGTTTTAAACTTGTAAAACTCATGCTTGAGCTGCAGATGATCACAGAGAGCTGAACAGATCTTCCTGTCTTGTTGATATGATTATACACGTTACTATGAACACATGTTAATACACAGCTGTCAATAAATTCGATGGGCTGGGAAACTGCACTCCTATGTCACGTTGCAGTCGGCCTCAAAATGGGAGGGATTTGGATCCTATTTTAACGTCAGGAAATTAAAAAAATAAGACTTATTCCCCCAGTTTCACAAACAAGGTTTAAGGCTAGTCATGGATTAAAATGCATGTTTGAGCAATTTTTGTCTACAGGTGCACACTAGTAATATATTTTTCTAACGTTTTTAAAAATGTGGCTTAAATAGCCTAATTTAACTAAGGTCTAGTCCTGGCTTAAGCTAAGCCCTGTTTGTGAAACTGGGCCATTGTGTTTATATCACTCCAATATGACTGTGGACACTATACCTGCACACAGTTCTGTCCAAACAGCTTACAAAATTATCTTCATCATAGGTGCCCTTTAAATATCATTGAATCAGTCATCTGCACATCAATAACTGTCTGGTTTAGCTCAGCTACTAAATCCGACCTCCGAAGACTACGTCGAATAGTTCGGACTGCTGAGCAAATCATTGGTACAACCCTCCCTACTCTCCAAGAACTGTACTTATCCAGAGCGAGCAGAAGGGCTGCCAAAATCACTCTGGACTGCTCACACCCAGCACACTGCCTGTTTGAACTGTTACCTTCTGGTCGACGCTACAGAGCACTGCACATCAGAACAGCCCGACACAGAAACAGTTTCTTCCCTCATGCAATCCATCTCATGAACACTTGATGATAATAGTTGTGGAACCAACATCACTACCTGCTATAAACTTTTTTTTTTTATATATACACACATACACTTATTTAACAACACCCTTTACATGCCAATTTGCACATAACAGCTGCACATATTATGTTGTATATAGTTATATAGCTGTACATACACTTGTCAATTTGTATATTTGCATTCACTTTTTAAAATATATTTATTATCTGGTTTTTAATCCTGTCTGTAATTCTGTAACACTGTAGAAGCTCTGTCACGAAAAGAAATTCCTCGTATGTGTGAATATACCTGGCAATAAAGCTCTTTCTGATTCTGATTCTGATATTTTTAAACCTGTGTTTTATCTTTTAGCTTCTCTCTTTAGAGAGAAAAAATGTGCACAAAAACGATAAGCCAATGTTTGCCAAAGAACTTTGATTATAAAAAGGTTTCCCTCCATTATCTTATTCACAAATGAAAAAAAAGAATAATGAATGTACAGTAGGAACATCCACACGGAGTGGATTTTATTTTTACACACTTAATCCTAACCACCCATTCAGAAACGAAACATCATTACAACATCATATATCTATTACTACTTAGACGGAACATTTCAACTAGTGTCATTTATTAGTGTAGACTCTGGTTTAAAATAATTGTTCACACTTTACTGACGAAGAGGAATTCTCCTATTCTCACTGTCCTTCGGCTTAGTCCCTGATTTATCAGGGGTTGCCACAGTGGAATGAACTACCAATTACTCACCTATACACTCTCTCATTCACACACACACACACACACACACACACACACACACACACACACACACACACACACACACACACACACACACACACACACACACACATACATTCATTACGGGCAATTTTGTTTACCCAGTTCATCTATAGTGCATGTGTTTGGATTGTGGGAGACACCAACACGAGGAGAACATGCAAACTCCACACAGAATTGCCAACAGGCCCAGCTGGGACTCAAACCAGTGATCTTCTTGCTGTGAGTCAAATGTGACGTCCTGAAGAGGAATTAGAGTTTGCAAAAAAAAAAAAAAGCAAATTTCCATCAGCAGCCTTAGTTATAATCATCTGATATATGCAGTGCAATTATTGAGTGACAATGATGCTGCATAAATGGTAGACCTCTTAGGCAGTTGATTAGTGACAGGACGTTTCTTTCTGTTTCTTAAAAACAAAAAGTTGCATCATAAGTTCTCCTGTGTTTATAGTCCAAGCAAGGCCTGCAGAAAAGCATCTCTGAATGCACAACACATGAAGCAGTAGATCACACCAGTGCCACTCTTAAGTATACAGTATATCACTGCAGCCCAGAGACTTTGAAGTGGGAGGAACTTCAGCCACAGGTAGGTTTACAGCTGCATAGGTTTAGAGTTAGTATAGAGTAGACCAGTGGTTCTCAACCACGTTCCTGGAGGACCACCAGTACTGCATGTTTTGGATGTCTCCTTTGTCTGTCACACCTATTATAGGTCCTTCAGTCTCTGCTAATGAACTGATGATCTGAATCAGGTGTTATTGGTTAAGAAGACATGAAAAATGTACAGAGGTGCGCATGGATGGATTTGCTCTTCAGTGTTTGGACTTTCAGCAGTGAATATTAAACCACACTGAACTGAACTAAACTGAACTTCAACTCTGAAAACTGGACTGACGCTGTTTCAGTTTACTAGAACTTCTATGTTAAGCTGCTTTGACACAATCTACATTGTAAAAGCACTATAGAAATAAAGATTCCATGATTTTCTTTCTTCCGTTTAACACATAACAAGATATTAAATAGCCACTGACACCGAAGGTTGTTTTCTTCATTGTGCTTTACCTTTGTGTTTAACAGAAGAAAGATAGTCAAACCGGTTTGAAACAACAGGAGGATGATTAACTGATGACAGAATTTTCATTTTGGTTGAACTTTAAAGGTCAATTGACGTGAAATAAAAATAAAACATTATAGATGTTAGTTTCAGTCTGTTAGTTTTGAGGATATCTATTAGCTAGTGTGCTCCAAAGCAGTGTTAAAAACTGATTTAAACATGCAAAGCTTGCAGATTGTCACTAAACGGATCAACGTTTTCTTTTTCACATCACCTCATCCTTCAGTTTCGTGTCAAATCTTGACCAATCAAATGCTCTCTAGTGTCTGCCATGCCCCGCCCCCTTCAAGACGCTTCTGATTTGCTTTGCCTTTGATGCAGTTGAGCTTAGCCACTCTCACTGGCAGAGCCGTGAGAAAAACTAAACATTATTGGCTGTTTTTTTCTACTATATATCCCACCCTCTCTTCATTTTTGAGTTTTGAATTACGTCAAACACTGAATTAAAATTGCACATTTCAAAGCACTTCACAGGAATTTTAAGAAATGCTCCACTTTGTATTGTGATATACTTAGTACATCAGTTTAATAAGCCTGTTCAATACAAATCTGCCACTTCTCTTTTCCAGTAGTGGTTTGTGATCTTAAATAAGTTGTCATCCTCTGAGCACAGACGGTGATAAACTGCTTTGGCTGTGAGTTCTGAAGCTCAGCCACATCTGAAGGACCACAGGGCATCTGGTTTGGCTGATACTCACTTCTGAGCAGGCGAGTGAGGAACCACCTCATGGACGAAGATCCCGCTGCTGACATCAGGGAAATCGGGATTCTGCTGCTTCAGCTCTTCCACCAGACTAGAGGAACACACACAATACACACACACACACACACACACACACACACACACACACACACACACACACACACACACACACACACACACACACACACACACACACACACACACACACACACACACACACACACACACACACACAATGACTAAACAGCCCAGCATTCATTTACAGTGTGTGTGTTGTTGTGTATTAAGATAGTTCACCCTAAACTGAAAATGTGTGTATTCACCCTACACTTGTTCCAAACCTTTATGACTTTTGTTTTACTGTTGAACACAAAGTTATTTCAAAAAATGTTGTAAACTGGTAACCATCGACATCCATAGTGTTTGTTTTTTCTACTATAATAATAATAATAATAATAATAATAATAATAATAATAATAATAATTCCTTACATTTATATAGCGGTTTTCTAGACACTCAAAGCACTATTGCACATTAAGGGGAAATCTCCTCATCCACCACCAGTGTGCAGCATCCACCTGGATGACGCCACAGCAGCCATATTGCGCCAGACCACAAACCACACACCAGCTGATTGGTGGAGAGTAGACAGAGTGATGAAGCCAATTATGATATGGGGATGGTTAGGAGGCCAGCGGGCAAATTTGGCCAGGGTGAAACCCCTACTCTTTTTCAAAGGACATCCTGGGATTTTTAACAACCACAGAGAGTCTGGACCTCGGTTTAACGTCTCATCCAAAAGATGGCACTCACTGAGCAGTATAGAGTCCCCGTCACTATACTGGGGCATTAGGACCCACACAGACCGCAGGTTGAGTGCCTCCTGCTGGCCTCACTATCACCGCTTCCAGCAGCAACCTAGCTGTCCCATGTGGTCTCCCATCCAGATATTGACCGGGCGCAGCTTCAGTGGGTGACCATCTGAGAGCTGCAGAGAGCTAGCTGCCGGCGACTATGGAAGTCAATGGTTACAGGTTTCTAACATTCTTCAAAATACCTTCTTTTGTGTTCAACAGGAGCTCATAAAGGTTTGTGACCATTTGAGTGTGGGTTAATACTGAGTAAATTGTCATTTTCGGGTAAACTATCTCTTTAATTGCCAGTGTGTTGTCAAGAACACTTACGCATCTGTGATGGTGAGCATTCGGATTCCAATGAAACGCTTCTTCACAGACCTTGTCTCTGAAAGAAAATGTCAATGGGCAAACAGTTTTAACCCTTTAAATTTAAGGACTGCTGTCTATGATATCGGCATATTTTCATCCACTCAAATGGCAGTAAAGCTCTCCTTGTATCTGCTATGGTGAAGAGAAGCAAGGCAGCACTTTGTTCTACACAAAGAAGCAACAATTTCAATGTTTTTTATTTATCTTTATTGATATGTTTGCCAATATTTGATTAGTAGGTTGCATATAAAAATAATAATAGCATATACTAATAAAGTTAAGAATTGATTGTAGAATTACAAGCTTTAAATCAGTTAAGTATGACGTTAAATATGTCTGTCCATTATAATGCACAGTGGTTTATAATAATATGCAGACAGTAAAATATTCATTCATTAATTTCTCTTCGTCTTAGTCCCTTTTTTTAATCAGGGGTCACCACAGCGCAATGAACCACTAACTTAACCAGCATATGTTTTATACAGTGAATGCCCTTCCAGCTGCAACCCAGTACTGGGAAACACCCAAACACTCATTCACACACAGATACACTACGGCCAATGTAGCTTATTCAATTCCCCTATATGTGTTTGGACTTTGGGGGAAACAGGAGCACTTGAAAGAAACCCACGCCAACACGGGGGTCAACTGGGGGTCACGCCAACTGACCCAGCCAGGGCTTGAACCAGTGACCTTCTTGCTGTGAGGCGATGGTGCTAACCACTGAGCCACCGTGTCGCCCCTGTCAGTAAAACAAATACCTTAAAATAAAAGTTAAACTGCTATATTTAGGTTCAATATTTAAGGTCAAGGCGACGCGGTGGCACAGTAGGTAGAGCTGTCGCCTCACAGCAAGAAGGTCGCTGTTTCGAGCCTCGGCTGGGTTAGTTGGCATTTCTGTGTGGAGTTTGTATGTTCTCCTCATGTTTGCGTGAGTTTCCTCCGGGTGCTCCTGTTTTCCCCACAGTCCAAAGACATGTGGTATAGGTGAACGGAGTAGGCTAAAATTGTCTGTAGTGTGAATGAGTGTGTATGGATGTTTCCCAGAGATGGGTTGCAGCTGGAAGGGCATCCGCTGCGTAAAACATATGCTGGATAAGTTGGTGGTTCATTCCGCTGTGGCGACCCCATATTAATAAAGGGACTAAGTCGAAAAGAAAATGAATGAATGAATTTAAGGTCAACAACTGTGTTTTGATTTGAGGTTGATTGAAATGGACAAAAATAAAAAATCAATGAAAGAGTTTTGACATTTTTATTATTTTTAATTTAGTCTCGTTTATAGAAGCCTATAAGATATACTTCTACAGTTTTCTGAAACTTAATTCAGGTCTGAACGGGTTAATCCTGCAAGAACAGCTCTCGAAAATAAAATGTCTAATATCACACGCTACAAATGTCTAAAAATGTCAAATGTACCTTTGTTTTGCTTTCCCAGTGAATCATTTAAGAAGCGAGTGATTCTGTCTGAAGGAATGGCAAAGGAGATTCCTGCAGCTACTTTCAGCGTGTTGATTCCTATCACCTCTCCATCCTTACACGAGAGAAATTAAAAAGAAAAAAAGTAAGTATTAGTATGTTTTAATAGGCACCTAAGATGAAAATGCTTTCAAAATTCTCAAACTCTTTAATTATAACACATGACGAACTCACAATGAGAAGACTTACATTTATAGTTCACATTAAGCAGAAAATAGTGTACATAACAAAGAAATACATTTACACATAGATTCAGAGAATGGAGAACTATCAAAGAAAGCTATTAAATCTCAGCATGAAATAATTACCAAATTAACAAGTGGTCCACCTGAGTTGCCATACTGTGAAAAGAAAAGAACAAAATACAAATAATTAATAATAACTCAACAAATATTACCCAAGCCTTATCTTAATGAGGTTAGATTTGCTCCAAAAGTACTGAAAATAAATGTTCTAGCACTGATCAAAAATATGAATACAAAGTGTAATTCCAGTGCAAAACTCAAATGCAACCAACTGTCAGAATCACCAAACTACAGAGAAACGAAACAGGTCTCAAGTATAAAAATTATAGTACCGAATAATAATGCTAATCAATAGTTTTTTCAATTATTAGTCTAGAACAGGGGTGACCAATCTCGTTCCTGGAGGTCCGGTGCCCTGCAGGGTTTAGCTCCAACTTGCCTCGACACACCTGCTTGGGTGTTTCAAGTATACCTAGTAAGACCTTGATTAGCTTGTTCAGGGGTGTTTGATTAGGGTTGGAGCTTAAATCTGCAGGACACCAGGTCTCCAGGAACAAGTTTGGTGATCCCTAGTCTAGATTAAATATATGTGATTCATTTATATATTTTTTTCTTTGTTCAGTGTCACATAAATAAATGAGAAATAAATGCATAAACTACACTAAAGTTTAAATATTACAATTTAAAAACAACTATACAATAGTTTCAAAAATGGCCCCACATTATATGAAATGACAATGGTCATTATATGTAACATCATGGTCCCACTTTATCTGAAATGGCCTTACTTACTATGTACATTTAAAGAAACACTCCACTTTTTTGTAAATAGGCTCATTTTACATCTTTAAGTGCTCTAAACTAAACTAAAAGTGCTCTCACCAGACCATGAGATCGACTGAATGATTTTAAATGTGGTAAAACTCAACTGTTTTAAGAGTTAACTGTTTAACCCTACAACTAGAGCAGTTGTAAAATAAGTCTATTTTTTAAGGTGTTCCTTTAAATTACTTGTTATCTCCTTAAAATGCACTTGTTATGTACATACAGTATACACTCACAGGCCACTTTATTAGGTACACCTGTTTAACTGCTCGTTAACCCAAATTTCTAATCAGCCAATCACATGGCAGCAACTCAGTGCATTTAGGCATGTAGACATGGTCAAGATGATCTGCTGCAGTTCAAACCGAGCATCAGAATGGCGAAGAAAGGGGATTGAAGTGGCTTTGAACGTGGCATGGTTGTTGGTGCCAGACAGGCTGGTCTGAGTATTTCAGAAGCTGTGCCACTCCTGTCAGCTAAGAACAGGAAACTGAGGCTGCAATTGGCACAGGCTCACCAAAATTGGACAATAGAAGATTGGAAAAACTTTGCCTGGTCAGATGAGTCTCGATTTCTGCTGTGACATTCGGATGGTCGGGTCAGAATTTGGTATCAACAACATGAAAGCATGGATCCATCCTGCCTTTTATTAATGCTTCAGGCTGGTGGTGGTATAATGGTGTGGAAGATATTTTCTTGTCACACTTTGGGGCCATTAGTACCATTTGAGCATTGTGTCAACTCCACAGCCTACCTGAGTATTGTTGCTGACCATGTCCATCCCTTTATGACCACAGTATACCCATCTTCTGATGGCTACTTCCAGCAGGATAACGCGCCATGTCATCAAGCGCGAATCATCTCAGACTGGTTTCTTGAACATGACAATGAGTTCACTGTACTCAAATGGCCTCCACAGTCACCAGAGCTCAATCCAATAGAGCACCTTTGGGATGTGCTGGAACGGGAGATTCACATCATGGATGTGCAGCTGATAAATCTGCACTAACTGCGTGATGCTATCATGTAAATATGGACCATCTCCTGAGGAATATTTCCAGTAGCTTGTTGAGTCTATGCCACGAAGAATTAAGGCAGTTCTGAAAACAAAAGGGGGTCCAGCCCAGTGCTAGTAAGGTGTACCTAATAAAGTGGCCGGTGAGTGTATGTTTTTAAATTGTAATTCTGTATATGAATCTGTAATTAACTTTAAATTTATAATTACACTGTTGACACATCCCTCACAATTAAACCCACCCTTAGTTCTACCCATACCACCAAACCTGTCCCTAACCTTAACCCAACCCAACCTTAATAGCACCGCACTTTAAGATTCCCATTGTTGAACATTTCTGCTGTGTGATTGGCTCCTAGATCAATATAGAGTAAAAAAGTCCAGAGCTTATCTTTGTTATTGACATACATTTGATCTCAATTGGATATACAGTAATATTGTTTATCGGCCCAATCCTACACATCACCCGTTAAAACTCATAGCATGTGTTGTTCTGTTTGTTGAGTGTCTTACATTGATGATGGCGTCAGTCTGAATATAGTCCATGTCTGAGTCCTGGAGCCCCAGTTCTTTCCCATCTCTCTGTGCGGTGCTCACAATTCCTGTCGTCACTGTGTTCTGCAGGGCAAATGGGCTGCCGATAGCCACCACAAACTCACCCGGCCGCAGGTCTGCAGAGTGACCCAGCAGCAACACGGGCAACTTTTTCTGCCAAATGGGTGGAAGAAAGACAATCAGCAAACACACTGTGACTTGTGTTGCATAAATCAATTAACAAACCACCTGCATGTGAAACACTTCATCCTCTCTGTCTGCACCAGACATGTTCTTATTAACATACTATGTTTATGGAAATGTAGTTAAATTCAATGTGCCTCATGCACTTAAGTGGGCTTGACAAACCACCTGTAGGAGATGCACTTTATTTCTTTCCATATGCACCAGACACCTTTATATAAGCATCCCATACTTCTAGGAAAACACTTCTTAGTGTTCTTCACACAGATGAGTGTGCTTGACAAATCATCTCTCTCTCTCTTTTCTATATCTTAGCATTTATATACTGCTACTCTGATGATTTGAAGTGCTTCTTTTATCCTCACTTGTAAGTTTCTTTGGGTAAACGCATCTGCTAATTGATTAAATGTACAATCATAATTCAGTAGAAATGTCTGTTACCTGTGGGTTGATTTTGATGGTGGCAATGTCTGACTTCTTGTCAATGTCTTGGATTGTGGCTTCATACACGTCTCCATCTCGCATCTGAACTTTGAGACGCTGATGACCCGAGACTGACGTTGTGCTGGACACCACATGGGCATTTGTCACGATTAACCCAGTTTCTGACATCACAAACCCAGAACCACTTGACAGTGGGACCGTCCGACCAAACAGAGGGTGGCTAGAGGGACAAAAATGTACATAGCATGGAATAAGGTAAAATTCACATTGGTTAATTTGACATACTTGCATTGAACATTTAGAGTGATTAGATGGACTGAAAACATGTTAAATTTGGGTTTGTTCTCTTCCCTTGTAAAGAGACAACTTATTAAGGAAATACTTTAATAACACTTTATTTTAGGGACCAGTTCTCGCTACTAGTGGCTTATTATTACCTGCCTATTGTTAAGCTATTGGTTTATTTGTACTTATAAAATACATGTTCTCCATGATCTTATTCTACTACCCTAATCCTACCCAATACCTAAAACTACTACCCTAAAAGTAGCACTTGTGAGTACTAATTATTAAAGGGCACCTATGATGAAAATCATCTTTTGTAAGCTGTTTGGACAGAACTGTCTGTAGGTATAGTGTGTCCACAGTAGGGCTGTGCAATTAATCGAAATCGAATCGCAATTTAAAACGTTGCGATTAGCTAATCGCAAGAGGCTCCGATGTGAAATAAATATTATTTAACTTCCCTTACCCAGAGCAAATGCGTGAACGCCGTCTGTTTGTGATAGTCTTACTAGCCAATTGGGTGAGCACACTTTCATTCTGCCCAATCAGAATTGCGCAATTGGACTATGCGGAACGCCCACATAAAAAAAAAACAAACAGGGAAAGTGCGGATGAGTGAGATGATGGTATCTGCCGCTTCAGAAGCATTAAAAGACGAATTAATATCAAAGAAAAACAGCATGTCGGTAATATGGGAATATTTTAGTCACAGACCCCGAACAAAAACAGGTCATTTGTAAGAGCTGGCGCAGAATTGTTGCCACATCACAAGGAAATACAACTACCAGCACCTAAAAAAGCACCACAAGCGGCTATATGAGGGGTGTTTTGCTAACAAGTCAACTAAAAGTATTGCTAGCGACACTCAGTCTAGTAGCAAGCAACAGCAAAGTACAGTATTTTATATTGTCATGTAGCACAAGTATTTAAGCATGTTAACGAGAGACTGTTGCAAACATCACGTGCATAAATCACGCCATGGACATTACATTAAAATGCCTACTGGTTTTAAAAGGCCTAACGTATATAAAAAAAGATGGCCAAATGAGAACTTTTCTGTCATAAACTATAGTAAAACAACTTGTCAAAAAGAATTTTAAAAAATGAAACCCATGCTAACAGATTAAATACAGGAATGGAGAAAAGATCGCTCTTTTATTATCAGCTGTCAGTCACCACCCGCTCTTTTTTTTTTTCGTGTCATTGCGCCTTTGCCATTGCTGTGTAAATGTAGACAATCGGATACGAGTCACTTTTAAAAGATAATGTAAGCCAGTCATCAATCACAAAATTGGAATTGCATTGGAAATGCTGACTAAGTTAACGCCTTAACTCACTACCTCGCTAAAGACACGGTGCCTTTTAAGGCAGTGACCAAAGAGGGATTTAAAAACCTCTTCCAAACGCTAGATAGGAGATAAACTCTTCTGTCTCGCACATATTCTAGCCATTTTGCAGAACCACAGCTGTACGTTTAACGGCATGATATTTTGTGTAACATCTGTGATAATTATTTTGTTTTAGACAATATAAGCTACAGAAAGGCTCCTATCAGCCATGTTAGTTTGCTGAGTGTTCCGTATTTTTATAATTATTATTATTATTTGTTTGTATAATAAGCTACACTATCTCCCTAATTTGGGCGACACAGTGGCGCAGTAGGTAGTGCTCCGGTTTCCCCCACAGTCCAAAGACATGCTGTACAGGTTGCGGTACAGACTAAATTGTCTGTAGTGTATGAGTGTGGACGAGTGTATGGATGTTTCCCCAGAGATGGGTTGCAGCTGGAAGGGCATCCGCTGCGTAAAAATGTGCTGTATACTGTAGGTTGGTGGTTCATTCCGCTGTGGCGACCCCGGATTGAAAAAAAGGGACTAAGCCGTCAAGAAAATGAATGAATGAATCTCCCTAATTTGAGTTGAACTTGTTTACAGACAGGTAAGGTCATTTTATTTGTGCTTACTGTTTGCTCTAGAGAAAAACAAGTGTTTCATTTCTGAATACTTGAAAAACAAATTTGAATAAATGTTTAAGTAAGTTAAAGTCTTTTCAGTTTCTTTTTTTTAACTAACACTCACTGCATTTTAGCAGTAAGAAGCTATGATGGAGATTATTGAGCTGAAGTTTGTTTACTAAATTAAATCGCAATCGCAATATCTGTCAAAAAATATCTATTTTCCCCAAATCACACAGCCATAGTCCACAGTCATATTGGAGTGATAGATACACTATAAGTCCCTTTTTTTTTATTTCCTGACGTTAAAATAGGACCCCAATCCCTCCCATTTTGAGGCCCACGGCAACGTGACATAGGAGTGCAGTTTTCCTCGCCCACCCAATTGATTAACAGGTGCCATTTTTCTATAATAACATGTAAACACATGTCCACAGAAGATTCTTTTGCAACTAAACTGGGATTAAACATATCTGTTACAACTCTATTTATAAGTTTAATAAGTTTGAAACATTTTTAAAACAGAGCACATTTGTAATAAAGAGAGTAAAATCGATGTGTAATTCTTAATCGATGTAATCATGCGTGTGTGTGTGTGTGTGTGTACTGCAAACGGCATTTGTGTGTGACTCATCATTTCAGAAAGGCTTGAATGAACTCCACCACAATTACATCAGATAAACTTACTTGGTATGTTTTTGCCTAATGAGCTGTATTTCAGCTTCATCCGAGTCTGTCTATGTCACTGTGCGGTTTATCTGACGTAACACATGATGTAAAGCAGACACACACGGGGCAACGGTGGGCGGGGGGGGAGCAGCTCATTTGCATTTAAAGCCACGGGCTACAAACAGAGCTACACTGTAGTCAGACAGCAATATGGGCAGATTCTGGAGGCTATAATAAATAACCTGATGAGTATTTTGAGCTGAAACTTTACAGACACATTCTGGAGACACCAAAGGCTTATCTTAGAGCTTGTAAAAGAGGTAAAATGGTGCCCTTTAATGGTTTGTAAAACAGTGAGAGTTGTACCTTAAAATAATTTCTACTTTACTGTAATTTTTTTACAAAGTGCTTTTTTTTTTTTTTTTTTTTTTTTTTTTTTTAATGTGCTGTATGTTCAGAAACATAAAAATACTCTAAACAATGCTCAGTTGTTTCAAAGCAAATCTGGGAAGATAACAGGCGAACCCAATTGTACAGTTAAACATTTATTAAAATGTGTAAAACATGTAACCTAATGGTTGAATCTTGGTCAAATATAAAATATGTTTATAAATACAAATACTTTTATAAACCAAACCCAGGGTTTGGGTTTGTCCATATTTACCCCAAAATTAGTTTTAAGAACAACCTACCATCTTTACAGTGTAGTATTCTCTATTTAAGTACATTTACTGTAAACAGTCTTTTATTTAATTATTATAACATTAACTGAAAGTACCGTTTGGAAAATATGCTGAGAAAGATGCACAAATGTATGTTAAAGTGTAGCTAGGATACAGCTCCGGATACGCACATCAATATAGCATCATTTTTGTGAACTGTATAACAATAATTAATCATTTTAAAGTACTATGATGTTTCGGTTAGGGTTAGGGTGGCTGTAGACATAAAAAAAAAAAAAAAAAAAAAAAAAAAAAAAAAAATATATATATATATATATATATATATATATATATATATATATATATATATATATATATATATATATATATATATAATTTAATAAATAACATAAATAATACTCGGTACAAATACTGTTTTTACATTAATAAAATACAATTAATGGGAAATGTAATAAATAATATAAATAATTCTCATTAACTCTATCAACAACCTAAATATACACCTAATTCAGTTAAGCAGATATCTTTTTGCACTAAAGGTATATTGCAATAGCTTAATCACCTCAAATATTCAAGCTTATGTAAAAAAACAATCACAAAAACAGAAAATTGTGACCCTGGATCAGACTGGTCATTTCTTTTGCCAGTATGCAAAAATACATTCTATGAATCAAATGTATCTAATTGTTTTCTTTTATACCAAACATCATTATAATATTGAGTAAAGATCATGTTTCATTAAGATATTTTGTTAATTTCTTCCTTCAATAAATATATCAAAACTCAGTTATTAATTGGTAATGTGCATTGCTGAGACCTTAATTTGAACTTTAAACTTGATTTATTCAGTATTCCAATTATTTTTGAACTCTCAGATTCCAGATTCTCAAATATCTCTATCCCTGCCAAATATTCTCCAATCCTGAAAAAATATATATTACTGGAAAGCATATTTATTCAAATGTCAGATAATGCATATATCTCGATTTCCAAAAATGGACACTTATGACAGCGTTTGTGGTCCAGGGTCACAAATATGCACCTACTGTATATAAAACATGTGTTTTCCCTATTTCTCCTTGCCTGACATCCCTCTCAAATGACCAGACTTGGCAAAAGCAGCAGTGCAGCGCTTGGTCTTTCACACACAGCTGTGTTTGTAAAGCACCTTCCTCTCACTTCGAACACAGAGCACTGCAACACCATCTAAGTGCTTGTGTGTGCTTGGACTTACTTGAGGAACAGCTCAATGTGCACCACAGCAGGGGCGATCTTCTCCACCACGTCAGCAATGAAGTTGAATTTGTACCTCGGGCTGTTGGGATGTGTGGGACCTATACTAGCAGAAAGAATTACTCATGTTAATTGATAATCCCAATCTGGACTGCTTTACATTTACATTACACTCCTGTAGTGCAGCTGCTCTTTCTATTGTCATGATACACTCTAAAAATGTGTTTTCTTTTGATATTTATTTATTTTAAAGCTAAATATGGTTTTGTTATTTTCCCTTGTAAACAGTGTCCTTATTACGGAAATACTTTCCAAAAACCTCCAAATAATACACTGGTTCTGGACACTTAACTACTTGTTAACATCCATGTGAAACTGAAGTTCTTTGGACATGTATTTTAGTATGATGCCATATTTAGGGGTGGAGTTTCATTTTTTTAGCTCCTCCTCTCATCTTTCACTGGCACCAAACCAAGGATTGGAGTGGCATGGCTAAACATATCTCAGCCAAGCATTCAAACTGATGTCATCAGAGAAGGACTGCCATTCCAGAGCAGAAGCCAATGGTCAGATTTTGAATAAGCATTACCAAAAAAGGTTGTTTTTTTCAGTGGATGTTTTCAGTGGATTCAGTGGATCAGATGTATTAATTGTTCATCTTAAGACCAACAAAGTATGCTAGTATAATAAACATTGTAAGTTTCGATTTCATGCAGACTTTAAAGGTCCCATGAAGTGCTTTGAAATGTGCATGTTTATATATTAGATGTTTGACATAATCGCAACTAAAACAAGAAGATAGAGCGGAACACAGAGTAGCTCCTCCCTCTTTTCAAAAACAGCAAATTGGTTTAGTCTATGGCTGCTTCCGAAACTGCCTACTACTCATTAGGTACTGCATTTGAATTTAAACGTACTACTCGGCCGTTAGAAAAGTACGTTCTATACAGTATGAATGTGAGCAGTATGAATGGAATTCGGACGTACTACATCCGCCATTTTGTCATGGTCACGTGACCTACCTGCGTCAGTTGCGTCGCTTCACTTCCATTCATGAATTCTCTCGCGGGGCATCATGGGATAGCGCAGCGTGCATGGGATGCGCACTTCAGAACATAGATATATACACTAGATATCGCATAGGGACCCTGAAGATGCGTCAATAGCGCCGCCACATCGGTACAGTGCTCCTAGGACAAACGTCATTCAACCGCACTAGTCAAGACAGTGTGCCAATGTGAAGATGCTGGACTTTAGCGCTGTGTACGGGTGTAGTAACGAGCAAACAAAGAAAACAAAGCACAAATTCATCACATTTTATAGGCAATATTTCGTTTTTAATGTTTTTGTATGTTATGAACTTTTGTGCTTAACAAGTTTGTTATTGATGATAAAACAGTCTCTTACTGCAGTGACCATAAGGCAATGTAGCATCAACTTGCGCTAAATTCTAAGCTTATGCTAGTTTTGTTGAATATAATAAGCAAACAATGTTATGAAATATGACAAGAAGATGCTGCGGTGCCAGAAACTTGTATTATTGTCAGCTAAGTGAACGAGTCGTTCATAACGGAGATTCATTCACAAACGAATAGCTCCCTCCGTCAGAATGAGAAGTGAAAGCAGGAGAGGGGGTGTGTTTCAGGACATGGATTAGATCAAATTAAACAGGGATGGAGGATAATGCATTTCCATGCACACAAACACTCACTCTTTGTCAGGAATGCTCGTGCGGTCACATCCATCAATGTAGAAAAGTGATGTAAAATTATAATATTTCGTAATTTAAAAAAATATTTGCATACGGACCACCAGGGAAAACTCCCGATCATAGATATATGTGTATATGTGTATTTCTCTGGCTTTGGATGGCCACAGTCCTCCACTTCACCTTGGTCCTGCATTCATTTCAAAGGAGCGCTACCCTGTACTAAAATGGCGGCTCTATTGACGCGTTCCTTCTAATAGACAACAGTAGGGTAGGCGACATCTAGTGTATATATCTATGACTTCAGAATCTCGCCGGAAGTAGTAGGTCATCCGGGTACTTCTCGCATACTGATTTTCAAATTCTATGAATTCGGACATACTACTCGGCTCACATACTGATTTTAGCGTACTGTATAGTATGGAAGTGTGCGGTTTCGGACGCAGCCTATATCACAACTCTCTCAGTCAAAACTATTGAGCTCAAGCACACCAGACTCATGAGAATCACAGTCTATAATAGTAAAAGTGAGTCTAACTGATCGTTACTCTGCTTTAAAATACAGCTTTAAGTGTAATTCAAATGGGTTCAATATGTTTTGTGATCATCTGCATAAAAGCATCATAAATACAAAAAGCATATTAATAATAATCTCATAAGAGTATATTATATGATAAACATAAGAAGGCTTATGCAAAAAAGACGGATCTTAAGATGAGATTTAATAGTGTGGAGAGTGGAGTCTGACTGAAGTGGCTCTGATTTGCAGGCCTGCAGTGTTTATATACTTTCCAACACATTCAGATGGCATGCAGTGATGAGTTGGACAAAGTCTTTTCAAACACAGGAAATGTTCCTCTGTAATTGGGTCTAAAATCACTAGGTGGTTTTTAACCTCACGCATGCTTGAGTTGTGTTAGGCTTGCAGTGTGTTTGGAGAGAACGAGGGAAGTGTGAAGATATAGTGATAGGGCAGGGCATTTTCTACAAACATCAGGGTGGTTTTTCCCTTGACTTCTGTTTCCTGTTACGGTGTTGGCACAGATATCATTACTTTGGGTGCACACCCTGATTGTCCTACTAACCTAAAATCCAGAGCCAGTAAAGAATCAGTTTAAAAGCTGGGTTAGTGCTTTGGTGCATTAAAGGGATAGTTCACCCAAAACTGAAAATTCTGTCATCATTTACTCATCGTTCACGTGCCACAAAGTTTTTCCTACTATGGAAGTCAGTGGTTAAGGGTTTCCAGTTTTTTTTAGAATAATGTCTTTTAAGTCCAGCCTTATGATGGTTAGTAAATAGTGAGTAAATTTACATTTTTGGGTGAACTATCCCTTTTAGTGCACATAATGGACATGAGCTGCTTCATTGTTTCTTTGACTTGATTGATTGATTGATTGATTCATTCTTTCATTTTCCTTTGGCTTTTCCTTCCAGCATGTGTTTTTATGCAGCGGATGCCATTCCAGCCGCAATCCAGTACTGGGAAACACCCATACACACTCACATTCACACACACTCATACACTACGGCCTATTTAGTTCATCCATTTACCTAAAGGGCATGTGTTTGGACTGTGGGGGAAACCGGACCACCTGGAGGAAACCCACGCCAATACAGGGAGAACATGCAAACTCCACACAGAAATTCCAACTGACTCAACCATGGCTTGAACCAGCGACCTTCTTACTGTGTCAGTGGCTAACCACTGAGCCACCATGCCGCCCTGACTTGATTTATCATTTATTCATTCATTCTTTTCAGCTTAGTCTCTTTATTAATCTGGGGTAGCCGCAGCGGAAGGAACCACCAACTTATCCAGCATATGTTTTACGCAGTGGATGCCCTTCCAGCTGCAACTCAGTACTGGGAAATACCCATACATTCTCATTCACTCACGAATGCGGGGAGAACATGCAAACTCCACACAGAAATGCCAACTGACCCAGCCGAGGCTCGAACCAGCGACCTTCTTACTGTGAGGCCTAAGCGCTACCCACTGCGCCATCGCGTCGCCTTGACTTGATTTATGTCTTTGGTAATTAATTAATTAATTAATAGTTTGTTACATAGAAAGTAGTCTATGTTGTAATTAAGAGTTATGTGGCAGTCTATTTACAGTTGAGGTTAGGTGCAAGCAAGTGTTACATGCAGAAACCCAGAATGCCCCAGAATGTACAATATATTATGTTTATAATCACATTATATGAAGTATCTTTTGCTCTGCTTGATCAAAAACACAATAAAAGAGTAATACTGTAAATTACAGAAGTCCTAAGAGGCCATGCATTAAAATATTTTTTCTCTCTTGTTTTATAATAATAATAATACATAAATAAATAAAAGCAAAAAAAAAAAAAGTCGTGATCACGACATAACAACTTTTTGTTATGTCGAGATCACGAGAAAATTAAGTCGTTATCACGACATAACAACTTTATTAAGTCGTGATCATGACAACAACTTTTTGTTATGTCGAGATCACGAGAAAACGAGTTGTTATGTCGAGATCACGAGATAATTAAGTCGTAATCACGACAAAACAAGAGAGAAAAAATATTTTAATGCATGGCCTCTTAGGACTTCCGTAGTAAATTGTATTTTATTTAACCAATTGTTCATTTAAAAAGATATGTGAATATGTTTTTAATTGTTATTTATTTCTGTGATTCAAGGCTGCATTTCTGAATTTCGGTGTAATATAATCCTTCAGAAATCATTCTAATATGCTTATTTGGTGCTTAAGAAACATTTTAGATTTTGATCATTGGTAAAACTTTTCTGCTGCTTCTTATTTTTGTGCAAAATGTAAAGTTTCAATTACTATTGAAAAGAACCATAAAATACACATTAGCGCACATTAAATTGATTAAAAGTGATGGTAAGGACGTTTATATTATTACAAAAATAAATAAAATATTCGGGATGGCTCACGTGAAACTGACGTTTCGACACAGTGTCGAGATCCTGAAGCATAAAGGCTGATTTATACTTTTGCATCAAGCACACGCGTATGCTCCGACACATAGCTCGTGGACGCATAACCCTCGCCGTGGCCATCAGCGATGCTGACGCGGACCTCTCAAAAAATGTTACACATCGAAACGAGGCATATCGCAAGCTCTGTGACTGGTCGGCTTGGGTGGGAGCAAGAGCCGCATGAGACTGATGGAGCGAGCACTGATGGTGTTTACAAGTGTGGAGTCCGGTGAAGGAGCTCCAGATGGACACTTTTGTTTTGTGTTTACCTTATGATTAACGTTGTTGCGCATCTGACGGTTCCTGCCTCTGAATGAGCGAGTTTGGGCCACTTCTACATTAAGGTAGCGTTCAGAAAAAATAAAACACCAGCAAAGAAACTCGACATAGAGGAACATAAAAACCTCACTACCAACTAGCGTTTCAAAAGTGTTATTCCAGAGCAACACAAACAGCATGCAGAAGTATAAATGCATGGCAACGCGCAAGCCATCCGCCATGGGTTACGCCGATCACATGACGCAGAAGTATAAACCAGGCTTAAGTGTTTTATAACACTGCACCAAAGCATGATTAGAAACACCCAGGTCACGTAACTAAAGTGATTCGAAACACCCAGGTCACGTAACTAAAGTGATTCGAAACACCCAGGTCACGTAACTAAAGTGATTCGAAACACCCAGGTCACGTGACTAAAGTGATTCGAAACACCCAGGTCACATGACTAAAGTGATTCGAAACACCCAGGTCACGTGACTAAAGCGATTCGAAACACCCAGGTCACGTGACTAAAGTGATTCGAAACACCCAGGTCACATGACTAAAGTGATTCGAAACACCCAGGTCACATGACTAAAGTGATTCGAAACACCCAGGTCACGTGACTAAAGTGATTCGAAACACCCAGGTCACGTGACTAAAGCGATTCGAAACACCCAGGTCACGTGACTAAAGCAATTCGAAACACCCAGGTCACGTGACTAAAGTTATTCAAAGCATCAGTCATTTCAGAGGCATTTCGAGACCTGGCGAATTTGCGTTTGCCTGACAGGAACATTGGAAAAAAAACTCTCTCATGTAGCTTAGTGGACTGTGCATGTACACACAGTCACTGCAGTGCAAATGCCCTGAGTTTGAATCCTGACTTGTACAAATACTCTGAAAGTATGACTTGATGTATTTTAATATTGTTAATTTTTGATGACCAAAACAAGACATATTTATTCACATAGTGTTCATTCGGATGTCAGACCAACAGAGCATTTAAAAACTAACATCTATAGTTGCATCACCCTGGATTCGAACCCATTACCTTTGCATGCTAGTCAGGAACTTTCACCGCTTCACTTAATCACTTGAAATCTAAATTACACAGTGTGAGGTTTAATACCTCAATTTGCTTAACTGTTTCTATCCTGAAGCTGTTCCAGAGCAATACATAAAAAAATGACCCCAAGGTGTCACTGTAGAGACAGGTTTCAAGACATTTCGAAGCTTTGGCACATTTGCTTCGACTGTTTCAGTGTTTCATGAAGCCTCGATGTGCCCACCACTAGTAAACAGTAAAACAAAGCATTGGTCAAAACAGGACAAAGAAAGCCAAGGAAACCGATTCGTTATGCTCACTTACAGTTTACACAAGACTTAGCAAAGAGTGTGTGTGAATGAGGCATCTTTGTAGTCCTAGTAATCAGTCCTCATCAGCTTCCAGCTGCGTGTGTGTGTGTGTGATCAGGGGCAATCAGGAACTGGTGTGTGAGTGCAAAGACTTCTGGGAGTTGTATTTCATAAAGTGGCAGATGTGTAGTTTTCTAGCAATCTGAAAAGGCTAGGTCACTGGTGATCATGACAGATTCAGTGTTTCAAAGGATTCAGATGAATGCTTAGCAGTGCCTTATGTACAAAAATAGAGTTCAACATAATTCTATTACGATGGCCGAGAGAGCTTAACGTGCTGCAATTTAAGAAAACACATGCAATTACAAAAAAACACCAGCAAATTAAGATAAGATCTTCTTTGGTTTGACAGCACACATGCTGCAAAGCCTCATAACGCAAACACAATACAAAAATGTGCTGCAAATGCCAACTTATTAAGTAAACAAGTTGCAATTTCTCATAATATGCAAATAGCACGGAACACAACAGAAATGTTTCAAGGGGACACAAAAACATTCTATCCTATATTAATTCTGGGTTCCACACACTCTATTTGTGTTGAGACAACATAAAGAAATTAAGTTAACTTATTAGCTTTTACAGATTTAAGTGGATTGAACATAAAACAATTACGTTTTCCCCCAAAAAAACTCAGAAATTCATTTTTAAACAAGTAGTTTGAACAATTAGCAAATGCCATTTTTTATGTATATCAATAAAGTGGGTCTATATATTTTTACTAGTTCTATATATACAGTATATTATAAAATTATGCTTACATTTAATATTTATGTAAAGCTATTTTTATATTCATGTACTTCAAATCTTTATTCTGGATGAAAGC
The DNA here is from genome assembly GCA_903798195.1 of Danio kyathit. Classification (NCBI taxonomy): domain Eukaryota; kingdom Metazoa; phylum Chordata; class Actinopteri; order Cypriniformes; family Danionidae; genus Danio; species Danio kyathit. The sequence goes on from LR812525.1 coordinate 65,369,958, forward strand.
GTTGAAGCTTTATATTTGGAAGCTGCTAGAATCCAAAAGAAGCATGCAATAAAAGTGCACTCGACTGTAAATCATTAATCATATGCAACACCCCATATAAAAGCACATTCCAGTGTGGCTGCATCACGGAGCCGTGACCTCCAAGATTTCAGACTGCCAAGTAAGTCAACTTTCACTAGCGGTGTGTGCAAATTTATTTAGACAGATGCATCTAATGTTGAGAAACGCCACTCAACCTGAAGTCGGCCAGGCAGAAACTGAAGATGAATGTTCTCAATAGTTTCCTCATTCATTTTTTCCAGTCTGGAGACACGATGAAGAAGAGCAACCAATCACACAATCCTGTGGAAAAGCTGCTGGGCGACATCTGTTCCTGAGTTATTTAATGCAGTGATTGTAAGCGTAGTGCTTTATTTTGAGGTTTTAGACTAGCCTAAATTGTCTAGAATGATAGACTATAATTTACGTGACTTAATGCTGTAATGATCAGCTGCTCTCCAAATAGCCATGGGGCTTCTCTGTGGGTTCTTTTGCATGTCTCGCTGTGTGCCTCACTACTGGGTTACTCACTAAATATATACATTAAAGTCAGAATGGATTTTAAATGGACTCTACTTATTTTTATATGTATATAGTGCTTGTTATAAAACATGTATCTGAGCACGTTGTTATTTTATAAAAATTCATTTTCCCTCAGAATCTTTAATCAAATATCATATCTCTCCTCCCTCAAAATGACTTTTCTTTACTTCTGGTCCCATCCATTCGTCAATCTTTTTTCACTTTGTTAGCAACACCCATCTTTCAATGATCCAATCAATTCCCACAGGACAGGACCGTTTATGTGGATGCACATGACAAAAAAAAGACAATTTTAACTTCTGTTTCATGGCGACTTCAAAAAGATCAGCCATAAATTTAAATTCTGGAATTAATTACGCACTCTCATTATTTATTCATCTTCCATACACAAATTAATATATTTTAGGTGAAATTCAAAAGATTTCTCTTTCTCTATAGAAAGCAATGATGCTGATACATACAAAGTCCAGAAAAGGAACCAAAAAACATTTTCAATATATTCCATGTGACTTCAGTGGTAAAAAACGATTTTTTTGCATCATTTTAAAGAGACTAAGGAGGTGTGCCTTTGTCCCACATTTTGTTCACTGGTTGGCACCCAAAAAAGCAACCTTATTTTTTAAATTGTTTATTTATTTATGTACATTTGTGAGGTGACAGGGCTCACATGGCAAGAACCTACAGTATATGAGAATATCAGCCTGATCTACCAAGGAAACGTACGTATTTACGTTTTGTCAGTTTAGTGGCTAATTCGTACGAATTTATACGAGTTGAGTCGTACGAAAATGTACGATTTTAAAAAGGAGGCGTGGCACCTAACCCCACCCCTAACCCCAACCGTCATTGGGTGATGAGCAAATCGTACTAATTTGTTCGAATTAGATCGTACGAATTCATACGTATTAGCCACTAAATCAAAAAGTTACGAATTGCCGTGAGATTGCGTTGGAGAATATATGTGCATATATGAAACCTACAGTATATGCAGTATATATGCACATATATGATAATATATACGATGCATATATGCGTATATATGCCACATTTAGACAAATATGACATGCATACATGTGCATATACAGGCCATATAGGTCTCCTGTATTGCTTCTTTATATCTACATATTAGCCCTATATGTACATACAAGATATGTCTCCTATAAAGCTCATATCTCACTTTGCCAACTGTCATACATGCTGCCTAGCTCATAATTTCTATTATCAAGGCAATAATTAAGAACTAAATAAATAAATGCAAAAAAACGTATGTATGTGCGAACACTTGAAATCGGTATCACATGTAATTGGCATGTTATGGAATTTAACTATGGCAAATAAGTGAGAGCCCACACGGAAAGAACCTATATAAACATATATGTTTAATCTAGATTACAGGATTTTAATATATGTGACATAAAAAATTGGCTGTTTTACTATATTATATGTACATCAAATATTTACATATCAAAACCTATATTAAAACATACAGGTTCTTTCCTTGTGGGGGTGGCTCAGTGGTTAGCGATGTCGCCTCACAGCAAGAAGGTGGTTCGAGTCCTGGCTGGGTCAGTTGGCATTTCCGTGTGGAGTTTGCATGTTCTCCTCATTTTGGTGTGGGTTTCCTCCGGGTGCTCCGGTTTCTCCCACAGTCCAAACACATGCGCTATAGGGGAATTGATTAAACTAAATTGGCCGAAGTGTATGTGTGTGAATGAGTGTGTTTGGATGTTTCCCAGTACTGGGTTGCAGCTGGAAGGGCATCTGCTGCTTAAAACATATGCTGGATAAGTTGGTGGTTCATTCCGCTGTGGCAACCCCTGATGAATAAAGGGACTAAGCTGAAGGAAAATGAATGAATGAATGTACATTTGTGTTATGAGTCATTAGCTGGAGTACCTACCAGACTCCCTAGAGGGCACTCCAGCCATATGAACACACCACCAGCTATTTACCCGGACTACACCTCCCATCATGCTTTCATTCAGTACCAATTGCAGCACTTAACATGCCTTAATTAATAAAAAATTAAAAAATAATTTTCCTTGCAGTGCTGCAATCCTTGTTGCGCTGATTGCATCATCAGAACCGGTGCTCAGGAAAGTGGCTGTCACAATCTTTCTGACACTGCCAGAACTTCATCACTGGGACAATTTGCGTGCAACAGTCATTAAGCGGCTATCAGTGAGCATGTCAAACCCCCAATCAAAGACTACAGATTTAAGCGTATAGGACTATGAGAATCCTGTAGGATTTTCCAAATTGGTCTAATAAAATTGTTGCAGTAATCGCACAATGTGCGCAGGGCTTAACACACAAGCATTGTTTTGTATGTAGTAAAATGTGCACTGGGACCTGGCACAGCTGAAAAGAGGACATAGGCAGACAAAGAGAGCACTCATCCAGCCTCTTAACCTTTCACCCTTGTGTATTACTCCGCCCACATATAGTGACAGCAGATCAATAAACTCACTCAAATATTGCAGCTGTTGGACAACATCATGTACTTTTGAGTCTATTTTAGGCGAGAATGTAGTTGTTTAGAATGCAACTATGCAGTTTATTTATAAAGATAGTGTCTATTTTCTTAAATTCAAAATTTCGGAGATCCAGAGCATCGGCGGCCATTAGCCTGTCATTGAGGAGAGCAAAGACTGTTTACATTTTCCATCCACAAGATGGCAACAGAGACCGCATAATTGTTACGATTCAAAGTACTTGTGAGGATCCAAAACTGCAAATGTGTAGTTTAATTGACGTAGTCAAAATAAACCAAGACAAAAGATCAAAAATAACAAAACAAGGAAAACTGGTAGAGAGGGCAGGAAAACAGAAGGACGCAACATGGTCCAAGCGGCCACTCCTCACAGTCCTGAGCACAGACAGAGAACATGAGCAACCCATAAACGAACAACGAACTGACAAGGAAAACATAGAAACGTAGACCATATATAGACGACATAATAAGACTCAGTTGGCAGGTAATCAGAACAGCTGAGTCGCGTCATGACATGTGACATAACAAAGACACATGGACGACCAAATCAAAACAAACTCACGTGACAAAACAGCAGTGTTGGGAGTAATGCGTTACAAAAGTAATGTATTACAGTAACATATTACTTTTTCAAGTAACGCAGTAGTGTAAGGCATTACTTTTACATTTTCAGTAATATTTTACTCGGTACATGTTCAGTAACGCGTGCGTTACAACAAACTTTTCGCCCGCAATACATTAACAAATAAAAAATACCGCAGATCTATTTTCTGTTCGTGGTGAGTGAACATACGTGTGTGTTGTCATTTATCTCCCTCTGGCTATTGGAACTTCTTTCTTTGAACGCGGAATGATTTCAGCCTCTGAGCTTGAGGTCCGGGGATAGTGGCTCAGCCTGGTTCGCAGTAACATTAAGCCCTAACGCGCAGCGGAAAAGCGGCAAATAGATGGAAATGACAGAAGACATTCGCGAGATGGACGTATGTGCATTTGGTGTTATTTCACTGACAAATGTCGTAAGTTTTACAAGTCGAGAGCGCATTCATGTAATACGAGCGAGCGAACGCGCCGGTGTGGTGAACAAAACTCCTCTCGTGCACTCAAAACACTGTCTGGGCTGCTCACGTGTGAATGATCTGCTCTCTCCGTCGGATGATGCAGACTCACAATTTGTGCCTTGTGTTTCCTCCTCTTTTTGTGCTTTTGCTCTCCAGAGATCCTCCTGTTAAATTGTTATCCCAAGAATGTTGATATGGTTTATACAGGTATATTGCTGCACTATTTACCTACAGGTTAAGGTAAATTCTATAATAAATACAAGTGTTTTTGAGAGTTAGGTATACTACTGTTTTAGGCTAGTAATATTTACAACTTGTTCATGAATGCTTCAGCATACTGTAGTATTAAGAATAGTGAATTCATAAAATGAAATACAAAGTTTACTACAGTAAAGTGTGGTGAATTGTAGTATATTATACCCTATGTTGTAAAAAAACACTACAGCATTGGGTCATTTATTATACATTACACTTGTGTTACCATAGCAACTATAGTATTACCACAACAGATTAATTGAAGTACTTTACTATAGTACATGCAGTACATGCCAGTATGTGTGTTCAGGGGCCCTGTGGAACAGCTTTTCCTCAAAATGAAGAGGATGACGGACAAAATGTCCTGCACAATCTTATCAACAATGTGGAAAACAGCAGAGACTATAGTTCACTTTATTTTAGTTGCCATGATAAAATGGGATTTATAGTGACATTTATTTGAAGAGTGAATAGTACAGTAGGCTATACAGTAATACCTTATCAAGTTTATCCATATTTTCTATCAGTTACATTTCTGCATGAGTTAGTTATATTTTAGTTTAAATGTTTTTGATTTGATTAGTATGGTGCACCTTTTAGATGTTTAAATGTTTTTAAAATAAAACATATTCTTTACATCCAACGTCTATTCTCTGTCTTTTAGTGTTTAAAACTGGAAATATCTCATCATATAACACACAGCCAAAAAGGTTATGGTTTATTAGATAAAAAAATGTATATGTAAGTTTATTTTAGTATTTTGGTTATTGTTAATAAACAGTGCACCAATATAAATCATATCAAAAAGCACAAAAGGAAGAGGGAACACAAGACAAATTGCGAGTCTGCATTTAATGTCACTGAGCGAGTGTACTGAGAGCGCGCAAGAAAATTTGTGCGTGAGCAGTGCATATTTGAGAGAACGTTAGAAAATTTGCACGCGAGCAGCGTATATTGAGAGCTCACAAGCAGTTTTGTCCACAGAGGCAATCGGTGCACGAGCATTATATTGAGAAAGCTATGCTCATCATGCTCACTTTGTGCATGACAGTTTTGTGTAGTGAGCCACTTGAATTTAAAGTGAACACAATAATGGCAACAATAAGAAGAGAAAAGAAATATGCATTTTGTCATGGCATTGGAGTTTACATATAGGCCTGTTGTGTCTAATATGAATATAGTCAAGCTATTCACAGATACGGGTCAGTTGGCGTTTCCCTGTGTTCGCGTGGGTTTCCTCCGGGTGCTCCGGTTTCCCCCACAGTCCAAAGACATGCGGTACAGGTGAATTGGGTAGGCTAAATTGTCCGTAGTCTATGAGTGTAAATGAGTGTGAGGATGTTTCCCAGAGATGGGTTGTGGCTGGAAGGGCATCCGCTGCGTAAAATTGTGCTGGATAAGTTGGCGGTTCATTCCGCTGTGGCGACCCCGGATTAATAAAGGGACTGAGCCGACAAGACAATGAATGAATGAAAGAATATTCACAGATATTGCCAGATAACCACTTTAACTCTACCATACTTTTAACAGATCATTTGTGAATCTGACTGTCATCCTCTCCTGCATTGTCTTGAGCCTTCACGTTGCCAGTTATATACTATATTGTTAGTAGCCTGGATAGGTCACAGTCATTATGCTACATTATATCGCTTTCTACTGGACGTAAAATGCTCTGCAGTACATTTGGTCACTTTAGAATGTTAAGTTCTAATTCTGGAGTTATTTTGGTAAAAGTAACTAAAAAGTAATATAAGAGTAATGTAACATATTACAATTCTGAGACAGTAATATTGTAATGTAAGGGATTACTTTTAAATAACAGTAACAAGTAATCTGTAATGTATTACAGTTTGGAAGTAACTTGCACAACACTGCAAAACAGACACTCCGGATGACGCACAAACCTGCAACCGTGACAATAATAAGCCCTTAGAGGAGCAAAACTGTGTCATTTCAAATTACAGCTAATCAAATCCTTATAAAAGAGGTAAGGGACATTGGGACAAGTCGATCTCTCTCTTTTGTATGTTGTAGTGTTGTATTTATACCAGAGTAATCTGGTAGTGTTTGCTTTGCTTTGACTTCAGCCTTTTAATCTTAAAATGTGAGGAAAATCACCTGTTTTGTCATCACTTTAGACATAATGCTTGAGAATTATTTAAACACTAGCTCTAAAGTGACGGTGGTGAATGAGCAACCGTTTCTGCTGTTCTGACATCAGCTGCAGATGTGAATGAATGGTGGAAGAAAGTAGTTCCTCATACAAGGGTTTTGAGACTGTCCGTGTTTGATTTTCTTCATTATATACACGATTTTTATTTATATATTTTTGTATGATTACAGTTGAACCACTGAATCACATGGAATGTTTTGACAATGATTTTGGTTCCTTTTCTGCACATTCAATCTCTCTGCAATCTCTCTTTTCTGTCTATAGAGGGTCAGAGAGTTCTCAGATTTCATCTAAAATGTTTTAAGTTGTGTTCCAAGGAAGAACAAAGGTCTCAGAGGATTGGAACGCCATTGCTAGTTATTAGTAATTAAAAACAGAATGGCCAGTTTCAATGGTCAGCGACACTGTAGAAACCAACAGTAACTAATTGGTAGATGATTGCTACCAGCTTAACTCCTTTTAATCTTGTGTTGCTGAATTATTGTTGTGTTTACAGAGATATTATCAGACCTAAACATTTGACCTAGAAAGCCAACCAGGCCATATCCTGATACACATCATTTCACCCCTTCATTCGTATTTTAACGCAGCTGTAGGTTGATAACGTGTCTCCAGAGAGGTGGTACCATTTCCAAAAAAGTGTCTGCAATCTCTTCCTGTCACCAGAGATATAAAGTTTTACTGCTGATGTGGAAGAACTTAGATTTTTTTCCTTTAAATGAAAAATGAAGGTTGTCACGGTGGTGCAGTGGGTAGCACGATCGCCTCACAGCAAGAAGGTCGCTGGTTCGAGTCCCAGCTGGGCCAGTTGGCATTTCTGTGTGGAGTTTGCATGTTCTCCCCGTGTTAGCGTGGGTTTCCTCCAGGTGCTCCGGTTTCTCCCACAGTCCAAACACATGCACTATAGGGGAATTGAATAAACTAAATTGACCGTAGTGTGTGTGTGAATGTGAGAGTGTATGGGTGTTTCCCAGTGTTGGGTTGTGGCTGGAAGGGCATCCGATGTGTAAAACATAGGCTGGAATAGATAGTGGTTCATTCCACTGTGGCGACCCCTGATGAATAAAGGGACTAAGCCGAAAAAAATGAATGAATGAAACATAAATGATAGGGTGTTGCTTAATGAGGTCTTGTTTTGTCAAAAAAAAATCAAGGCCCAGGGGAAACCATGGCTGATCCACACTGAACAAAGCAGCTCTATTACCAAACTTCTCCGCAGCTTCATTTGTATGTCAAGTGTGAGGTCAACAGTTCTGAAAAGATCCGCTAGTTTCTTAGTGTGAAAAAACATTGATGACCTGTGGAAGGATATTGAAGGATTTCTATTGAACCCTGAACTGAGTTAAACTCCACTGACATTGATGGATATTAAATTGTTACAAGTGATTAACTCTAAATCTGAACCGACCTACTGTAAACTGAACATTGGTTGTCTTCCGTAGACATGCTTTATATAGAAAGTTCGTACCTTACACAAAACTATATGCTCAACCAGACGGAATGATAAAACAGATTGATAAAGCAGGTGATAGTTTAGAAGTTAAACTAGCTTTGTGCTCAAGTTGAAGACACTGACTGAATAATCCTTACACAGTTTTACATCTCATGTTATGTGGGTCAATAGCATGTGGAACAACCCAGAGACCATGATGGCCAAGGTGTGTGTCTGTGTGTTTATATGTGTGTGCATGGATTAGATCATAGGTGTCAAACTCAATTCCTGGAGGGCTGCAGCTCTGCAGTTTTGCTCCAACCCTATCAAACACAGCTGATCTAAATAACTGAGGTGTTCAAAACAGTCTTGAACACCTTCATTAGTTGGATCAGCTGTGTTTGATCAGGGTTGGAGCAAAACTGCAGACCTCCAGGAATTGAGTTTGACACCTATGTGTTAGATTTATTTATTCAATATGTATAGAGTGATTTGGTCTTTTATAATCTGATGAGATTTTAATCATAACCCCCTTCATGCCTTTATCAAATAGAATGAGAATTGTAAATTATATTTATTTATTATTATAAATTACATTTAAATGGATATAGTTCACCCAAAAATGAAATATTTGTCATTGTTTACACAGATTTTACTTGTTCCAAACTGTGACTTTCTTTCTTTTGTGTTCAACAGAAAGAAAGGAAACTCATAAAGGTTTGTAACCACTTGAGGGAGGGTAAATAGTGAGTAAATGTTCATTTTTGGGTGAACTATTGTTTTAATTACAAATTTTTTTGGCATAAACTCATATTTTGTCCAAAAACATGCCTTCCTCTTGCAGTACACAAATCACTTACCTTGATTGTTTTCACACGGTCCTTTGTGCACGTTGGTGACCGCGGGCAGACCCTGCTGCAGCGCTTTCCTGCTCACCGCCTTCAGCTGGCAGATGTTGCCGTATGTGTTCCCGTCGCTGCCGCACACTTTGCTGCTGTACTTGCACTGGCACACGCCTTTGGATAGTCTCTTTCCTGACGGGTGTTTGCACTCCAACCCGTCTCCACAGGGCAGATCGTCCTTGCGGCCGCACGGCTCGCCCTCCCCCTGCGCGCACACCAGGCAGCAGTCACAGCGGTCCGGCACGTACCCGCTCGGACAGCTCGGGCTCGGACACTTGCTCACATCGCAGCGCTCCGGACACTTGAGTTTAGTATCCGCTACAGCAGCTTTGTAGTAAAGAAAAACGACCGAAACAAACAAAATGACCTGCATGTTTCTAGCTATAAGTAAAAAAGAGGTTATTCTCAAAGAGTTCTTGGATACTACTCAGTGTACTATGGAGATCACCATTACGCATCAAATTTCCAATGAAAAAGTGAGCGGTGCACGTTCCTGCAGGCTCTGTTGAAAAGGCAGTGTGTAGAGCTTTGTCCAGCAAGAGGAATATTTTTCTTATCAAAGACAAAGTGGTTCTCTGATGTGCGCAAATGCCGCCGATTCATGTGTAGCTCATTAAAGCAATGTGTGTAAGTGAAGCCTCTCGATATAAATGGTCATGCTACATTCGCATATGCCGACCATCTCTCGCTCTCAACATCCTCGATCAAAGTCTTGCTTTTCTTTTCTCTCCAGGAGAGGCGGGGAATTCTCTTGCCCCAAACCGTTCTGACGATGGGAAGTCCGAGTCTTTTGTGCGAATCGGTTCTTTTAAACGGATCGTTTTACAGATAAGCTGATGCAGCTATTGTTTTTACACTCCAAAAAGCTGTAAATTTATATATTAGCGTGAATTAACGTTTACATGAGGAAAAATGAAATAGCATTTTCTCAAAAATCATACTTTAATCATCGTTATGTATATCTTTTTTGTTTATAAATTCATAAATAGAATATATATTAAAAAATATAAATGAAATAAAAGCCCATTCAGTCTAATGTCTAACATACTACAAGCACATTGGAAATTGATTTAATTGTGTGCTACTATTTAAGTAATTTATTAAACTATTTTAATCAGTTTCATTAGTAAATATATTTTATGTTATTATCTTTCTTCTGTTAAACACATAAGAAGGTATTTTGAAGAATGTTGAAAACCAGTAACCATTGACATCCGTAGTATTTTCTTTTTTTGACCAAGTCAGTGGTAACTTTCTTCAAATTATATTTTGTGTTCAACATAAACAACGGTTTGGAACAAGTTAAGGGAGAGTAAATGATGACAGAATTTTCATCTTTGGTTTAAATTTTACCTAATGGAATTAAGCATATATATTCATTCATTTATTCGTTTTCTTTTCGGCTTAGTCCCTTTAATTACAATTGTGTAGCTAAGTGTCTTACATTACATTGTTAACGCTTGCATTCAAAGAAAACAAAGCAACTTTAGAATGTTAATTAAATAAAATATTAAATCCACTTTTATTAGTGACCAACAAAATCGCCTTTTGACAGATACATTTGAATGCCAAGGCACAGGCTTTGTTTTCGTTTAACTGGGTGTGTTTGGACAAAATCATGAATTTCACCATGCGTGAACATGTTTATGTAAAAAACGCAAATCCTGCCACCTTCTGCACAAACAACAGCCACTGCGGAGGTAAAAGTGTGTTAACTGACATCCCTTGCATGTGTCAAAAATATTAATTAATAAAAAATAGATTTTACAGAATGGAAAAACAGACATTAAAACATAAAGTATTAGTAATAGCAATAAGTTCCTCACCCTCAATCAATCCATGTATTTGACTTTCTTTTTTCAGACAAACACAATCAGAGTTATTTTCAATTTTATATATATATATATATATATATATATATATATATATATATATATATATATATATATATATATATATATATATATACATACACAGGCAGTGCAGAATTATTAGGCAAATGAGTATTTTGACCACATCATCCTCTTTATGCATGTTGTCTTACTCCAAGCTGTATAGGCTCAAAAGCCTACTACCAATTAAGCATATTAGGTGATGTGCATCACTGTAATGAGAAGGGGTGTGGTCTAATGACATCAACACCCTATATCAGGTGTGCATAATTATTAGGCAACTTCCTTTCCTTTGGCAAAATGTGTCAAAAGAAGGACTTGACAGGCTCCGAAAAGTCAAAAATAGTGAGATATCTTGCAGAGGGATGCAGCACTCTTAAAATTGCCAAGCTTCTGAAGCGTGATCATCTAACAATCAAGCGTTTCATTCAAAATAGTCAACAGGGTCGCAAGAAGTGTGTGGAAAAACCAAACCAAAAACCAAGGTTCAAAATAACTGCCCATGAACTGAGAAAAGTCAAGCGTGCAGCTGCTATGATGCCACTTGCCACCAGTTTTGATATATTTCAGAGCTGCAACATCACTGGAGTGCCCAGAAGCACAACGTGTGCAATACTCAGAGACATGGCCAAGGTAAGAAAGGCTAAAAAACGACCACCACTGAACAAGACACACAAGCTGAAACGTCAAGACTGGGCCAAGAAATATCTCAAGACTGATTTTTCTAAGGTTTTATGGACTGATGAAATAAGAGGGAGTCTTGATGGGCCCGTGGCTGGATCGGTAAAGGACAGAGAGCTCCAGTCCGACTCAGACGCCGGCAAGGTGGAGCTGGAGTACTGGTTTGGGCTGGTATCATCAAAGATGAGCTTGTGGGGCCTTTTCGGGTTGAGGATGGAGTCAAGCTCAACTCCCAGTCCTACTGCCAGTTTCTGGAAGACACCTTCAAGCAGTGGTACAGGAAGAAGTCTGCATCCTTCAAGAAAAACATGATTTTCATGCAGGACAATGCTCCATCAAACGCGTCCAAGTACTCCACAGCGTGGCTGACAAGAAAGGGTCTAAAAGAATAAAAACTAATGACATGGCGTCCTTGTTCACCTGATCTGAACCCCATAGAGAACCTGTGGTCCATCATCAAATGTGAGATTTACAAGGAGGGAAAACAGTACACCTCTCTGAACAGTGTCTGGGAGGCTGTGGTTGCTGCTGCACGCAATGTTGATGGTGAACAGATCAAAACACTGACAGAATCCATGGATGGCAGGCTTTTGAGTGTCCTTGCAAAGAAAGGTGGCTATATTGGTCACTGATTTGTTTTTGTTTTGTTTTTGAATGTCAGAAATGTATATTTGTGAATGTTGAGATGTTATATTGGTTTCACTGGTGAAAATAAATCATTGAAATGGGTATATATTTGTTTTTTGTTAAGTTGGCTAATAATTCTGCACAGTAATAGTCACCTGCACACACAGATATCCTCCTAAAGTAGCTAAAACTAAAAACAAACTAAAAACTACTTCCAAAAATATTTAGCTTTGATATTAATGAGTTTTTTGGGTTCATTGAGAACATGGTGGTTGTTCAATAATAAAATTAATCCTCAAAAATACAACTTGCCTAATAATTCTGCACTCCGTATCTATCTATCTATCTATCTATCTATCTATCTATCTATCTATCTATCTATCTATCTATCTATCTATCTATCTATCTATCTATCTATCTATCTATCTATCTATCTATCTCTCTCTCTCTTTCTCTCTCTCTCTCTCTCTCTCTCTCTCTCTCTCTCTCTCTCTCTCTCTCTCTCTATATATATATATATATATATATATATATATATATATATATATAGTTGAAGTCAGAATTATTAGTCCCCTGTTTATTTTTTTCCACAATTTCTGTTTAACGGAGAGCAGATCATTCAAACTTTCGTCCTCATGCCTCTAGACTCCCCCATCCCAGACCCTCCGGAGAGGTGGAGATTTCCTGGTCACCACTACCACCACCATATGGACCTGTTCCCTTCCGACATCTACTGTTGGTGCCCCACCACTTCCCAAGTGAACAAGGGCAATAGATCGCAGCGACAAAGCTGCGCTGCCACGCACGACATGCTGACCCAGACCTATTTTACTATAATGGTCATAAACTCATTGATTTGAGTTCATATTTTAAACTTTTGAAATATTTTTGTCATAAAAACGCGTCAATCCGTTTCATTATACATGCGTTAATCTTCTGGTGGTGTATGGGTTCATTTTATGAAGGATTTATACGCTTTTGAAACCAAAAAAAATACCAACTACTCAACACCATTAAACAGCATGAAAGCGCAAAGATTAAATTATTGATAAAACTATTCCCACTGTGTTCATCTGAAAGAAAAAAAGTCATATAAAATGAGAAGGGTTTGAGGGTTAGTATATTATGCAGTAACTATAATTTTTGGGTGAACTATTCTTTAAGATTATCTTCATTATTAATTTTAGATATTAACATATTGACAAAATAATTTTCAATAATAAAGATTGCTTAAGTCATGAGATATTGTGCCAAGTAGGTCATATAAAAGTCTCTTTTTTTCCATTTAAGAACTAAAACCGAAAGCAAGTAGGGCCTGAAAGCTGTCTCACTCCAGTAAACACTTGCTGGACAAATCAACATGAGTCAGACATTTTGTAAATAAATCAACCAACACACATAACATCCGGCAAACATAAAGTAAACATGGGAAATTCACACACAAGCCAAATCAAAACATGCAGTGAAGTGTCGTGTCCAATTAAGTCCAGTTCTATCTTGTTGCCCCAGTTATCGTGTGTTTGTATTGGGACGTGGACCTGAAGCTGTAGTCTGGAGCCAGGTTGATTCTGCGAATGTGGAGATCATTAGCGAAAACTCGTGCTCGCTGGTAGAAGAACAGTGAGAGCTCACGGTCCATGAGGAAGTTGTGGTAGATGGTGGCTAGTCGGGTGCAGAGCTGCAGCTGAGACCTCTTATTGCCCAGATCCATTGCAGCAGCCAAGGCCAGGTGATAATAGCCAGCAGCATCAAAAGGGTCCTGAGATGAAAAGACAGAGAGAGAGAGAGAGAGAGAGAGAGAGAGAGAGAGAGAGAGAGAGAGAGAGAGAGAGAGAGAGAGAGAGAGAGAGATTGATGAACAGGGATGTGGTTTTTTTCCCTTATTTGTATAGAACCCGAGGCAGAATTATTAGTCCTCTGAAATTAGAATTTTTTTTTATACACTTACCGGCCACTTTATTAGCTAAACCTTACCAGTACCGGGCTGGACCCTCTTTTGCCTTCAGAACTGAATTAATCCTTCCTGGCATAGATTCAACAAGGCACTGGAAATATTCCTTAGAGATTTTGCTCCATATTGACATGATAGCATCACAGATTTGTCAGCTGCACATCCATGATGCGATTCTCCCGTTCCACCACGTCCCAAAGGTGCTCTATTGGATTGAGTTCTGGTGACTGTGGAGGCCATTTGAGTACAGTGAACTCATTGTCATGTTTAAGAATTCAGTCTGAGACGATTCGCGGTTTATGGCTCGTTATCCTGCTGGAAGTAGCAATCAGAAGATGTGTACACTGTGATCATAAAGGGATGGACATGGTCAGCAACAATACTCAGGTAGGCTGTGGCGTTGACACGATGCTCAATTGGGACAAATGGGCTCAAAGTGTGCCAAGAAAATATCCCTTACACCATTACACCACCACTAGCCTGAAGCATTGATACAAGCCAGGATAGATCCATGCTTTTATGTTGTTGACACCAAATTCGGACCCTACCATCCGAATGTCGCAGTAGAAATGGAGACTCATCAGACCAGGCAACGTTTCTCCAATCTTCTATTGTCCAGTTTTGATGAGCCTGTGTGAATTGTAGCCTCAGTTTCCTGTTCTTAGCTGACATGAGTGGCACCTGGTGTGGTCTTCTGCTGCTGTAGCCCATCTGCCTCAAGGTTGGACGTGTTGTGCGTTTAGAGATGCTCATCTGCAGACGTCGGTTGCAACGAGTGGTTACTTGAGTTACTGTTGCCTTTCTATCAGTTCGAACCAGTCTGGTCATTCTCCTCTGACATCTGGCATCAAAAAGGCATTTGCACCCACAGAACTGTCGCTCACTTAATATTTCCTCTTTGTCGGACCATTCTCTGTAAACCCTAGAGATGGTTGTGCGTGAAAATCCCAGTAGATCAGCAGTTTCTAAAAAAAACTCAGACCAGCCCGTCTGGCACCAACAACCATGCCACGTTCAAAGTCACTTAAATCCCCTTTCTTCCCCATTCTGATGCTTAGTTTGAACTGCAGCAGATCGTCTTGACCATGTCTACATGCCTAAATGCATTGAGCTGCTGCCAGGTGATTGGCTGATTAGAAATTTGCCTTAACGAGCAGTTGGACAGGTGTAGCTAATAAAGTGGCTGGTGAGTTTATGTTTTCCAATTGCTGTTTAATGGGGAGTATTCATGTATTCAACATGTTTTTAAACATATAAGGATTTAATAACCAATTTCTAATAACTAATTTATTTTGCCATAATGATGTATAATCTTTTGCAGGTTACTAGTATTCAGCTTGGAACTGAAATTTAAAGATTAAACTAGGATAATTTTTGTCATTTCAATTTCAGGACCATTTCAATCAAACGTACATCACAAAATGGGGAAAAAAGGACAATCATAACTTCTGTTTCATGGCAACTTTAAGTGGTTTGTTCTTTTTTGACCTGTGTAATAATAATATTGCTAATAATATTGCTAATAATATAGACCAATATAATAATAATATTGACTAAGTAAGTAAGTAAGTAAGTTATTAAATAAGTAACTAAGTTAAAAAGTTAATAAATAAGTAATTAACAAAGTAAGTAAATAACCGAGTAAGTAAATAACTATGTAAGTAAATATGTTAGTAAGTTAGTAAATAAGTAACCAAGTTAGTTGCTAAATATGTAAGTAACTAAGTATATAATTATGTTAGTAAATAAGTAATTAAGTAAATAATTATGTAAGTAAGTATTTTAGTAAGGTACTGTATTTAAGTAAATATGTATGTAATTACTTAAATATGTAAGTATGTAATAAATATGTAGGTGTGTAAGTAAGTATTTATTTATTTATTTGACTTAGGAAATAATGTAAAACATGTCTTGGGAAATATTTGACAAATAATGACAATTTCACAGGAGGGTTAATATGTTTTGTCTTCAATTGTATGTGAACATCATGTGAATCCAGGAAATAAACAACATTTAAAATTGAATTCACACATATTTTAGCTTCCAAAAGCACTGCCTTTGGTGGCTGTAATTAAAACACCCAGAGTAAAAAATGTAAACTAGCCACAAAAAAGACACTACAACAACATTATTATTATTATTATTATAATTATATAATTAAAATATTATATAAATAACAATATTTTAAATATTATTAAACTTATAGAAATTAAGCCAGTAAAGAAATATATTACTATTTTTACTATTTCAATTTTTTTATTTATTTATTAATAATAATGATAATAATACAAAAATACAATTCCAATATACTATAATATTTATAACATATATACAATTTTTTTATACAATATATACAATATACTACAGAGCTTCTCTTTTGCTAATATTAGATTTTAAAAAATAAATTATTTAATTTTTCAAAGCCCCAGATGTGACAGGTCCAATGAATGGCGATTTTTGACAACTAAATGACAGAACGCCAGATTAATGGCTTCATGCTGTGATTAAAGACAAATGTGGCACAATGTTCATCCACATACAGTATGAGCAGCTCCTATTCTGGAGCTTCATTTATAAAAAAATTGCGTATTCACAGATTTAATCACCTGAGTGTGTTAATGATAAAAATCTCCAACATGCAGATTTATTCAGACATCAGATTTATAGTGTCCCGCACAGGTGTGTGCAATTTTCCTTTTGGCAGAGTGAGTCAGATATTTGGAAGGTATTTGGAAATCTGAGCAATACTTGCCCATGGCTATTCTCAAGGTTAAAACTATGTGGACGTTAACTAGTGTTGTTTTTATCTTAATGACATTAATTAGGGGATGTTTATAAGGTGGAGATCGGAATACATTCACATCTGCTCAATTTTAAGGTGATTTGAAAGATTTCACATTTGGAATAGAGCATGTATTGAGTTCTGTTGAGTTTGGGTAGCTTTAAAATGTGCATGTAAATAAGCATCCATCTGAATTTGCAGTATGAATCATTTAGAAATCTGCTGTTTGCAAAAGAGACACTTAAAAAGTTCAGTTTGAAAGCAGAAATGAAAAAATATAGCTATAATTATTAGTACTGCAATTATTCTGTTGCTATTTAAAAAATATATGTATTGAATAAAATATTGTTGTTGCTGTTATTATTTCACAGAGAAACAGTATAGTTGCAGTACTAACAATTGTGGCAATAATAATAATAATAATAATAATAATAATAATAATTATTATTATTATTATTATTATTATTATTATTGTTGTTGTTATTATTATTTTATTATTAATATTGTTATTATTATTAATTTACACAGCAACAATTGCAGTACTAATAATTAAGCCAATAATAATAATTATTATTATTATTTTATTGTTATTATTATTATTATTATCATGTCATTAATTTTGTTATTATTATTATTATTTTATTGTTATTATTAATATCATTATTATTATTTTACATAGCAACAGTATTTGCATAATTTACCATAATTTACTAATAATTATGGCAATAATAATAATAATAATTATTAAAATATTATTATTATTTTATTGTTATTATTATTATTATGTCATTAATTTTGTTATTATTATTATTATTATTATTTTATTGTTAATATTGTTATTATTATATCATAAATTTTGTTTTGGGACTAAGCCGAAAAGAAAATGAATGAATGAATTTTATTGTTAATATTGTTATTATTATTATTATTATTGTTGTTATTATTATTATATAATTAATTTTGTTATTATTATTCTATTGTTAATATTGTTATTATTATTATTATATCATTAATTTTGTTATTATTTTATTGTTAATATTATTATTATACTAATAATAATATTACTAATAATTATGGCAATAATAATAATTATTATTATTATTTTATTGTTATTATTATTATTATATCATTAATTTTAGTATTATTATTTTATTGTTAATATTGTTATTATTATTATTATTATTATTATTATTATTATATCATTAATTTTGGTATTATTATTTTATTGTTAATATTGTTATTATTATTATTATTATTTTACAGAACAACAATATTTGCAGTACCAATAATTATGGCAATAATAATAATAATTATTGTTGTTGTTGTTATTTTATTATTATTTTGTTTTTATTATTTTATTATAATCATATTATTATTATTATTATTATTAATACCATCATATTTTTTTTACGGTACTAAAAAGTAATTTTCTTTACTAATCTATTTTAATAGTAGCCATGTTGCATATAAAAACAGATTTTACTTCTTTATGTTCTCAACATGCCAGGATATAAAGTGTTACTTTAATTATAAGTATACCTATACAGTATATGTGGATTTAGACAATGAGTAAGCTTTTTGTTTTTGTACTATGAAGTGTGAATAAATAATCATTTATTGATTATGTACTTAGACTGCCACCTTCTGGTTTACCATGACATGGAAAACACTTTAACCCAGTACCAGCTTACTATACAGACAACTAGAATTAAGCAGTGTGTACATTAATTTTCTGAAGCATTTAGATGTTGTGACCATATTATGTTCAGAAATATTGTTTCAAAGACCAAACACTACTCAATGGATAAGACAGATGTTGTCAATCCCAACATTAGAAAAGAAAACATACATACTAAAAGCTAAACAGTGTACATTTGAAAACATATGCACAGTGCTTTCATCAGTTATAGCCAAGATGTGGAATTAACAGAGGAAGAAGTTTTTGTGTGGACAATGCAGTTCCAGTCTCACAGTTCTTTACTGATACACTTTTCAATATATATTTGCTGTAGCTTGTATTCAGTATGATTATTATAATTGTAACTTTTGAATAGATCACCATTAACTAAAAAAGGAGAATTAAAAGTTTTTGCCTGATTGTTTGTTTTTTGTTTTTGTTTAGTTTTTAATGTGTATACATGTCATTTTAATTTGTATAATTTGTAAATGCAACACGGTTATTGCTGTAAAAATGTATGTAAAGTGTTGTATTTCAATGTGTACAAACTGAAAATGAAAACAAACAAATATATGCCAAAAAATAAATAAATAAATAAAAAAAACAAACAATCAAAAAAACAAAACATACATACATATATATATATATATATATATATATATATATATATATATATATATATATATATATATATATATATATATACTGTTTCATTTGATTAACTAGATGGAGGATTGCTTGAGGAATGAAGTAATTGGTGTTCACAAGAGCCATATCTCAGCGTGTCTTACCTTTACGTCATAAAAGATGATGTCTCCAAGTGTTTGGTAAACTCTGACATAATACAGGGCTTCCTCGTCATACTGCAGGGGTGAAGGGCACAGAGACAGGGCTTTCAGAAAGTGGTGCTCCGCCATTTCAAACTGACCCAGACAATGGTAAAGTGTGGCGAGTCGATGGAAAGCCACTCGCTCATTCAAACGGTCAGCTGGAAGAAAACACACAAAGTTTTATCTGTTTCCAGCTGTTTCTCATCATGAACATGAGTTTACCATCTGTGCTATATTCTCAGAACCACACTCAATATTTTGTCAGGAAGCCAGAAGCTGTGATGGAGTGTAAATCATTATCACATTATGAATACCATGTCCTACTGTACAGTATATGTCGAGGTTTGCAGGGTTGCACAGTTATAGATTTTGGTTGGTTTCGTTTGAGGAATAATCACAGTTTCATGGTTATCATGATTATTATGCATTTATTAATTTCTAAACACTATTAGTTTAGAAAATCACATGAAAACTCCTTATATTTTAAAGTGCTTTTTATTGCAGCTCAGAAACCAATTAATACAGCACAAAATAATAATTAAAACAATACAGAAAAACAATAGTCCATTTCTCTTTGGACTAGAAAATAAGTGAAAAAAGTTTTTGGCTTTCAACATAAGTAATAATTTTATAATAAAAATAAATGACAGAACAATTAATAAATAAATAATTGATAAATAAATAGTAGTCAAAGGCTGCTGAACCTCTGTCTGAAAGGCACTTTTGATCAACTATAGTACAAAATTGTTTGCTATTTTCATTATGTATTTTTTTTTCTCTTTGGATTAAAAATGTGTGTATTCCATACAAAATGTGCTGTGTGCCTCCGTTAGAAATAACGAACTTGCACGGTCTTTAGTTAATAGCCTCAGCCATTGTTAATCCAGTGTGTGTGGGTATTTGCCTCTGTATACAAGCTTGGAACTTTAAAGTAGTGCACAGTTGGCATAACTTTGTTTAGTTGCAGCAGTTTAGTTCCACGCAGAAATACAGTGTTGAGAAGCCTTTACGATTAATTAACCGTGACGAATTAAAGTGCGGTTAATAGTGAAACCGGTTAATTGTTGCATCCTTAGCAGGAAAACAGATTGTTATGAGTGCATATACAGTATTACTGTATAAATCTGTTTAAAACAAAAATAAACTTTATTCAAAAATTAGTAGAGGTCAGATTTTTTATCTTGCTGAATAAACGGTTATTATAGTTAACCAAAAGTAAAAACATTTTGTTATTTGACATAAAATTAACATTCAATATTAACTAAAAAAAAATCCATTGAAAATAAATCATTCATATGTTTAAATATATTTATATGTTTATTTAAAATGATTTTACTTCAACTTGTTCACAATGAATTATTTTTCATTTAATTTAAAACTAACTCTTATTCTAAATTCTTAAATAAAATGACATTAAAAAAATTTATTAAAATACATAAACATTTTTAAAAATGTATGCAACTAAACATTATTTAAAGCATTTATAAAAAATACAAAGCATAGACATTAAAAATAAGATAAAACATTAAATTGACTTGATAACAAAAATTCTGTGACAGTTTTTTTTAGTGCTGGGTAAAGATTAATCATGATTAATCAAATCCATGAAATAAAAGTTTGTTTTGACATAATATATGTGTGGGTATTTGATAAATGTATTATGTATATGTGTCAAAACTATACAAAACTTTGACACATAGATATTTAAGTTTGTATGTAATTTGTATCATCTTATATATTCATTCATTCATTTTCTTTTTGGCTTATTCCCTTTATTAATCTGGGGTCGCCACAGTGGAATGAACCGGCAACTTATATAGAACATGTTTTACACAGCGGATGCCCTTTCAGTTGCAACCCATCCCTGGAAAACATCCACACACACTCATTCACACACATACACTACGGACTATGTAGCCTACCCAAATCACCTGTACTGAATGTCTTTGAACTGTGGGGGAAACCCATGCGAATGCAGG
Organism: Danio kyathit; assembly: GCA_903798195.1. Classification (NCBI taxonomy): domain Eukaryota; kingdom Metazoa; phylum Chordata; class Actinopteri; order Cypriniformes; family Danionidae; genus Danio; species Danio kyathit. Next base: position 65,391,274 of record LR812525.1, read on the forward strand.
GAGAACATGCAAACTCCATTCAGAAGCAACCTTCTTGCTGTGAGGCGACAGCACTTCATCTCATATATATATACAGTATATATATATATATACACACACACACACACAGTTGAAATCAGATTTATTAGCCCCCTTGTTTATTTTATTCCCCAATTTCTGTTTAACAGCTTAAAGTGACATTTAAAGGCTTAACTAGGTTAATTAGGTTAACTAGGCAGGTTAGGGTAATAAGGCAAGTTATTGTATAATGATGGTTTGTTCTGTAGACTATCCAAAAAAAAAATATAGCTTAAAGGGGCTAATAATATTGACCTTAAAATGTTTTTTTAAAAATTAAAAACGGCTTTTATTCTAGCCGAAATAAAACAAATAAGACTTTCTCCAGAAGAAAAAAATATTATCAGACATACTGTGAAAATGTCCTTGCTTTGTTAAACATCATTTTGGAAATATTTTTTAATATACCTAAAAAATATATATTTATAAATATAAATACACATTTTCTCAAATATTTGCGTGCATGTGTGTATATATATTTACATTATACATATACATAGTGCACACACATATTATATAAAAAGCCTTTTATTTTGATTAAAAATTTGATTAATCCTAATTATTATTTGCCCAGCACTAGCTAAAATAATGTTTTCTGTATAAATATAATTTATAAGGGCATCCGCTGCGTAAAACCTATGCTGGAATAGTTGGTGGTTCATTCCGCTGTGGCGATCTTTGATAAATAAAGGGACTAAGCTGCAGGAAAATAAATGAATGAATGAAAAAAACAATCTTACAGACTGCTTTTAAAAACAACTGTATGTAAGTTATTGCATGTAATATTTGTTAAGCTGCTTTGACACAATCTACATTGTGTAAGCGCTATAGAACTAAAGATGAACTGAATTTACAGTGGTTGTGTCTGTGTGTTACCTTACCCAGACTCACGCTGATGTCTAATGCTGTCTGAGCAAACTCAATGGCCTCTGAACTCTGTCCCAGCTGCAGCAGAAGCTCTGAGAGTTTATTACACAGCCGGAGCTGAGAGCCAACACTGCTCGTCTTCACCGCGATCGGAAGAGCTCGGTCCTTATACACACACACACGCACACACACGCACACACACACACACACACACACACACACACACACACGAATTCTGATCAAACTCAAATAAAATGATTATGATTTATGTTTTCTAATAAAAATATCCACTTGTTAAGTTGTGACTTACTCATTTAAGTTATGAAACACTGTTTCCAGGTCCAAGCCTCCATTCATTTGAATTGAGAAAGCTAATTATAGCCCTATATACTGTATCATTCTGATTATACAGTGTTCATTACTAGGGCTGCATGATATTGAAAAGATCTGACATTGGGTATACAGTTGAAGTCAGAATTTTACCCTAACCCTAACGGAGAGAAGATTTTTTTCAACACATTTCTAAACAATAGTTTTAATAACTCATCTCTAATAACTGATTTATTATATCTTTGCCATGATGACAGTAAATAATATTTTACTAGATATTCTTCAAGACACTTCTATACAGCTTAAAGTAACATTTAAAGGCTTAACTAGGTTAATTAGGTTAACTAGGCAGGTTAGGGTAATTAGGCAAGTTAATGTATAACGATGGCTCGTTCTGTAGACTATCGGAAAAAATATGGCTTAAAGGGGCTAATAATATTGACCTTAAAATAGTTTTTAAAAAATTAAAAAAGAAAAAACATTATCAGACATACTGTGAAAATTTCCTTGCTCTGTTAAACATCATTTAGGAAATATTTAACAAAGAAAAAATATTCAAAGAGGGGCTAATAATGCTGACTTCAACTGTATATATATTTTTGCTGTGATATGTATATTGTGATATGAATAAAATTTCACCAGATGAATTAAATAGTTCTATTTGAAACGATTTCATTCATTTAGATCGACTGGGATGATCCAGTCTTTTTCTATGCAGTGTGTTTGCATCAATCATAATAAATTACAAGCAAAATTAATACAACAGAGCAACAATAAAAGTGAAATATACAGTACTTTATGGTTGTTTGGAGTCTGAGGTACAGAAATTGACAATCAAACATGATCATCGTTGTATAAGTTATTTTAAAATACTAAAATTTTATAATATCTTTATCTTATAAACTTTAATAAATGATCAGATCATGTGATGTGACTATTGCAGATATACACATTATGATATCGATGCTCAAATTATATATTGTTCAGTCCTATTCACTATAGTCTCTGGACTTGCAGTGTTTCAGACACCAATATTTGTCTGACTTTTAACAGATGAGTTACTGTCTGTCCGGCTGAGATTCAGGAAATAACATTGAAATTATAATTTTCAGTAGCATTCAGTAGCAAGGGATAGTTCACCCAAAACTAAAAATTGTCCTGCTGATTTACCCACCACTAGTCATTCAAAATTTGTAGGTCCCTTTTTTTTCAGTATAACATTAGAGAAGATTTTGAGCTGAATCTGTGCTATTTGGTGATTCATATAATGCCAGTGAATGGTGACAGATTGTTTAGATAAACACATAAACACATACAAACAAGTCCATATCAATAGCTGTGGCTCCTGACGACACACTTGAGGTCTTGAAAGGTGAAACGATTATTTCATGTAAGAAATTGAACATTATTTACAATTACTTAATCCCAGGGTCGTTCATATCGAAGTTGATATTTAGCTGTACCATGTTGGTGTTTTGTAACATCTAATTTTTACAAGGTGGGTCTTAGCCCAACGCTCAATCCCCAACCTGGAGGACCAGGACATACACACATACACTACAGACAATTTAGCTTATCCAATGTGTTTGGACTGTGTGGGTAACCGGAGCACCCGGAGGAAACCCACACCAACACAGGGAGAACATGCAAATTCCACACAGAAATGCCAACTGACCCAGCTAGGACTCAAACCAGCGACCTTCTTGCTGTGAGGTGACAGTGCTACCCACTGCACCACCGTGCCGCCCCTATATACAATTAGCTTTTATATTATTAGCTTTTATTCACATCTTAGTCAAACAGTTACACACTTAAAACACAGTTACGGCACATGTGCGACTGTAGTCCCGTCTCTTTTGATGATGAAAGCACAAGAGCTGGTGATGCAATAACAAATATCTATCAACAAACTGCATCACCTGACCTCCGGCCATGTCCTAGTGCACTCACACGTTCATCATCAAAAGCCTGTGGGTGACCTGATGACCTGTGAGTGAGTAAATTAACTGGAATTTTTCAATTTTGGGTAAACCATCCCTTTAAATAGATAATGGAACACAAAATAAGACATTCTGAATAATGTTGGAAACCAGTAAGCATTGACTTCCATTGTTTGTCCTATTATCAGTAGTGAAAAGAGTACTGAAAAATCATACTCAAGTAAAAGTACCATTACTTGCCTAAAAATGTAGTGTAAGTAGAGTAAAAGTATCTGCTGTAAATATTACTCAAAGTATGAGTAAAAAAGTAGCCCTTTCAAAAGTACTCAAGAGTAGTGAGTAGTGAGTATTATGCTGTAAAAAGCTGATATGTTTACATGTAATTTGTGCTTGTGTGTGTAAACGTAACATTCTGTAGTGCATTTAGTTATTGCCCTGAAGGCACACAACATGATGAGACATTAATATTAGGTTAGATATTCGGGCTTGCGGACCTCTCGCTCCTCCACGCGCTCCATCCAAGCTTCGAGTGAGAGAAGCGCTTCATCCTCGGATGGCTGCCCTCTCACTTGATGACATAGAGGCTCAGATGTCCACCGCTGCATCGGAGGTTAGGCTGTCATGGTCTGATGAAGGATTTCCCCCCCTCCACTCCCTCCCCTCAGGAGCGAGCACGGCGGCGGCCAATCTTGAAACAGACATGATAACCGTGCTTTCCTGGGCCGTTTCGGTCTTGGGCCTGGAGATGGTTTATCCCCCAGCCCCGCGGCCGGACCGACTAGATGGGTGTAGGAGGAGGATTAAAAAGCAAGACCTTCTAGCCTCCCATCCCTATTCGTCCCGGAAGTGCACAGTGGGCTCACGCAGCCTTGAGGGCATCTTTCTCTGCCTGATCTGCGTGCGCCTCTGCCTCACCAGCTTTGATGGTGGAGCAGCCAAGGAGTACGAGTCGATTCCCCAGATTGAGAGTGCCATCACGGGCCCGCATGGTGCCTCCTTCTGCTGTAGTCAGCCTCATCTCCCGTCCAAGGCGTGTTGGTCTTCTGCCTCCCGAGCCAGAGCCCACACAGCCGCAGGTCAGGCTGCTTCCACCCTGAATGCTAGGGTCTATGCGCGCGCGCTGGCCCAGCTGCACGAGGGTGGTTCCGACCCAGGCTTGTTACAAGCCCCGCACCGCACCTGACTGAGCTCCACGGACCTCAAGTCCGCTGCGTGTGCCCTGGGAAGGACGATGGCCACATTAGTGGTCCAGGAGCGCCACCTCGGGCTAAACCTGGCAAAAATATGCACGGAGTCAACAAAGTTCACTTTCTTGACTCCCCCATATACCAGTCTGGCCTGTTGGGCAACTCCGTTGGTGGATTCACCCAAGAATTCACGGCGGTGCAGTCAGATACGATAGTCCATCCATCGGCGGGGATGTAAGACTGCTCCCCCCCCCCTGCTGAACCATCCACATCCACTGCTTGTCGCTGAAAGCACTTGTCTACGAGTGCTGCTCCACCCCCGCCTGGGCCTCCGGCAACCGGCAGCGCCGAGCACCTCACAGGCAGCCAGCGCTCCCCATCCCAGGGTGCCGTTAAGTCCGGTTAACGGACCGCAAAGCGCTCCTGAGACGGGCCATCCGGAGAAGAGGGAACCTGCTCTCTCCCCGGTGGGGGGCCGGGCTCCTCAGAGAGAGAGCATTTTTCCCTTCCCTGGATGTGATAGCCCAAATACTGCCAGTCTGGGACACGATGAAAAGCCTTCCAGCTCACAGGATCGACGCATTTCGCCAGTGGCTCATGAGTCTAGGAGGACGGTCTCCTTTCTCTCACACCTCCAGCCCTCCCATTCGGAGTCTGGGTGTAAGGTGAGAGTGAATCACTCGCCTCCACGGGACCCCAGCGCTCCCCGGATCAGCACTCCCACTCCGCGCTGCCCCACTGCTGGTGAGCGGTGAGTCCATTAGCGAGGGCTGTGCCTGTCTGGTTAGCGCGGCCCAGCCCTTCGCGTTGGCTCATACGCAGGATCAGACTCGGCTACGCGATTCAATACGCGAACGGCCACCCAAGTTCACGGGGGTGTTTCTCACCAGGGTCAGCCCTGTGCCCACCCCTGTCTTGCGAGAGAAGATTGCTGTCCTCCTGGCGAAGGATGCAATCTAACCGATCCCTGCAGCCGAGATGGAGAGCGGATTTACAGCCTGTACTTTATCGTACTTAAAAGAGCGGTGAGCTATGGCCAATCCTAGATCTGCGCGTTTTGAACCGCTGTCTGCACAAGCTGCCATTCAAAATGCTTATGCAGTAGCCCATCCTCTGGTGCGTTCATCCTCGGGATTGGTCTGCAGCAATAGACCTGAAGGACACGTATTTGATGTCTCCATGCTCCACGGCACCGTCAGTTTTTGCGGTCTGTGTTAAGGTCAAGCCTGGCAGTACAAGTCCTTCCTTTCGGGTTCTCTCTGTCTCCACGGGTCTTCACCAAGCTCGCGGAGGGTGCCCTAGCGCCCCTTCGGCTCGCGGGCATCCGCATACTCTATTATCTCGACGACTGGCTGATTTTTAGCCCACTCTCGGGAGCAATTGATTATGCACAGAGACAAGGTGCTCCAGCACCTCCACCTATTGGGGTTTGAGGTTAACCGAGAAAAGAGCAAACTCGCCCCCATACAGAGGATCTCTTTTCTCGGGTTGGAGCTGGACTCTGTGACCATGACAGCGCGCCTCTCCGGAGAGCGCGCTCAGCTAATGCTGAACTGTCTGAGAGAGTTCGACAGCAAAATAGTGGTTCCACTGAAATCTTTCAGAGGCTCCTGTGGCATATGGCATCCGCTGCCACTGTCACGCCACTCAGATTACTCCATATGAGACCACTTCAGCACTGGCTTCACGATCAAGTCCCCAGACGCGCATGGCACGCGGGCACACACCGGGTGACTGTCACTACGCTGTGTCGCTGCGCCCTCAGCCCCTGGAACGATCCCTCGTTCCTACAGGCCTGAGTGCCTCTAGGACAGGTGTCCAGAAATATTGTCGTTTTGACAGATGCTTCCAGCACGGGCTGGGGGGCCGTGTGTTGCGGGCATGCAGCTGCGGGCCTGTGGAAAGGAACCCAGTTGCATTGGCATATCAATCGCCTAGAGCTGTTGGCAGTCTTCCTCGCTCTCTGCCATTGTTTACTGGTGCTGGAGAGACAACACGTGCTGGTCAGGATGGACAGTACGGCGGTGGTGGCATATATCAACCGCATGGGGGTATCCGCTCTCGCCGAATGTCTCAGCTTGCTCACCGTCTGCTCCCCCGGAGTCATACGCGGTGCAATCGCTGCATTCCATTTTTCCCCACCGAGCTCAACCGTGCAGCCCATTCGCTCTCACAGCAGTTTCGCCTGGGAAAATGGAGACTCCACCCCCGACTGGCCAGCTGTTATGGGCTGCACCTTTCTCTCTCGAACTCAGAGATTTGAGACTCAGACACTTGGCGAACCCTGCAAAGTCCACTGGCTACACAGCTGGCCCCAGGGTGTGCATAATACGCATTTCTCCAGTGAGCCTACTCGCACAGATACTGTGTAAAGTCAGGGAGGTCGAGGAACAGCTCTCGTATTGTGCCTCTCTGGCCCAATCGGACCTGCTTTCAACTCTCCTCGTGATGGCCTCTCCCTGGCACATCCCCTGGGAACAGGGGACAGGCACCGTTTGGCACCCGCGCCCAGATCTATGCCTCACGTACGGTTCATAGATGGAGCGCGGAGGACTTAGGTGACCTACCAATTATGTGGTTAACACTGTCACTCAGGCTGAGCACCCTCTACGAGGCATGCCCACACCCTGAAGTGGAGTCTTTTCGCTGTGTGGTTATCTTTTTCCCCAAGAAGGAAACCCCGAACATGCCAGATCAGAGTGATGCTTTTTTTCTTCAGTTGACTGGAGCTAAGACTGTCCTCTCCACTCTGAGGGGTTGGCGTTACGATCATCCCCGCTCTAAGGATGCGGCGATGGCGGCACGCTGGGAAGTATCGTCTCATCATCCAGTTCCCAGAGGCGCGAGACATGAATATTAATTCTTCCTGTTTCCCTCTCATAGCCACTTGAAGATCTCTCTTAGGAGAGGTCTGCTCGATCACTCGACTCAGTATCTTTAAGATTTCTGTCCAGGTAGACACCTCTGCTGGTCGCGTTCACATCGGCCAAATGGGTGGGTATCTGGAGGCATTTTCGGTCAGCGAAATGTGCCAAGAGTTTTGGCCCGGCCCACTCTCACATTACCTGAGACCCCGGCCCACCTAGGTGCCCTAGGTTCCTACAGTGTTATTTCAGTTACGTAGTGAACCTTCAAGCGCTACCCACGGAGGAGGCAGACCCAGCCTCCTCGAAGCACGCATCCTTTTGGGCGTTAGCCAAAAAAATATATCTAAATCCGTAAATCTTCTGTTGAAGTGGGATAAGTAAGGGCCAGGGAACATGTTGGAAGACCGCGCCTCTGGTGACGCAGGTGCGCTCACGCTCTCTTTTGCCTAGCAAACCTCTCATGGGGGGCGAAGGTAAGGTTCAATCATTATGGCGTTTTCCATACATTTCCCCATAGTGGAAGTTTTTCCACATAGCTCCGGTTACTAAGGTAACCCTCGTTCCCTCCGCCATAATGATTGCCCCTTAGCTGTTGAGGTGAAAGTCTCTTCCGCTAAAAAATGATGCTTTGGATTTGCTTGCACTGTGCTCTTATAGCCAAATTAATTGCAACGAACATCAGCTGCGCAAACTGAAGCTGCCAACTCATTGGCATTTCATTGGCCCGTTTACATACTCTTTCAACTGATTGGCTTTCTGAATGAAATCCCCATAGTGGAAGATTCCACATAGCACTTCCGTTCCCCCCCTCGGGGCACGAGGGTTACCTTAGTAATCGGATCGTTTTCAGGGCTTGAAAACTCTGGGGTGTGGACGGATGGCGTAACCGTAGCAAAACTTATGCATTTTAAAATGAAAACGTATTAGTGTAAATGGGGCCTTATTACCATTTGTTGTTGAAACTGAAACTGCTGTGTGACGTCAGACTTAACAAGAGGATTATATTACAGAATAATTAAACAACAGGCAAAGTAGAATAACAACAGAAGGTGTCCCTCTTACCCTGTAAAAGCAAATGGCTTTGTCTCGGTCCTGTGAACTGTTGAAGAACACATCTCCAGCCGCCTCCAGCATCTCCAGTGTGAAGAGTGTGTCTCCCGTGTTCAAAGCCATGTCCTGAGCTACCTGTTACAGACAGAAATAGCATAAAATTGATTTCTTCTAAAGGAAAGGCCAAGTAGTTTTCCATTAGCATCATACTGGACATGAAACTTTGGGATGGCATGCTGTCAAACTGCTTAGAGTGGTGTGAAGAAGTGTGTTTTAAAGTTATTTTTTTGCATGTTTATCACACTTTTATGTTTCAGATCATATCCAAATTCACAGTATTTAAAAAACAGTAGGCGTCGGCCCCAGTGGTATAGTGGTTAGTGCGTCGACACATGCACTCCGGTGCTCACGGCGACCCGAGTTCGATTCCTGCCTCGCGGTCCTATGCCGATCCTTCCCCTCTCTCTGCTCCCCATGTTTTCCTGTCAATACTCTACTGTCCTGTCAGTTAAAGGTATTAAAGGAAAACCCCAAAAAAATAATTATAAAAAGAAAAAGAAAAAAAAAAAAACAGTAGGTGAGTTGGACCTGAATGACCACCTCTGTCAAAAGGATGAAGTGCACATCCAATGGAGACTTTACTTTCCCATAAAGCAGAAAGTGAGAATTTATAAATGGGAGAGAAGCGATGCAACTGTAGGTCGGTCATGTGACAATGACAGAACAGTGTTCCATTCATAGTACACACATTCATAATATGTAGAATGTACAGTAGTTATGTACAGTTCATTGCGGCAGTTGTTGCCCAATTTTAACACAAGTGTAATATACAGCAATATGGATGATGATCAGATGTTTTTGAGACTCCTTTTTTTATCAGATATCAGCACAGTTGTGTAAGAAATCAGTCTGCTTTGAGCCAACTTCCACTCTAAATCAGAGTTTCTGCAGGTTTCACCAAGTTAAATTTTTGACATCCTAAGACATTTGTAAGACCATTATGAATAAAATTTTAGACTTACAGGGTTAAATGTTAAGGATTTTCTTTAAATATGGCAGTTAGAAAAGATTTTCACTTGCCCTATCAAAAATGATTAAAATTTAGAACATTTAATAATACTACTTTTAAATAAAAAGATATAAGTTTTATTGAAATGGATTGTTGGTGATTGTATGGGTGTTAATGGTCAGATTGGGTAGCTACCTGTATACATGAACAAAGGAAAATTAAGACCTGTTAAAAAGATTTAAGACCTACAACACAACATTTCAGTAGATTTAAAGGGTTGGTCAACAGCTATATCATATTTTAAACTTTAGTTGATGTGTAATGTAGCTGAGTGAACATAAACAACATCTCTGAATGTAAGATGCTAGCGGATACACGGTCTTTCATCTTGTTTTACGCTTGAACAACTAAATGAATGCTGAAGTCTATTTACCTGAATGTATTGTTAATAGATTACAACATGGATGCTGTAAAAACAACCTTGTGAAATTGAAAATAGTCACATTAAGCTTTCACCGGAAGTTTATTGTTGGCTTTAAAACTCTAGCTGTGCATAGAGCCCATTCCGAATATATGTGAAAGACATGTAACGCATTGTTAGGAAAAAAAAATACAAGATAGCTCGCCTAACCTGTGTTGCAGCAGAAAAATCAATCAAAGCTTACACACGTAGCATTCCACATCTCACGCTTTATTCTTCTGTCAACAATGTCATTGTATATTACAGAAAAATAACTTAATTCAAGCATTAGAGAAAAATAAAAATAAACATCGGCCCCGCACACATGCGCTTCTTGTGTTACATGCGTCTACAGACTAATTCACACACACACGCACACACACACGCACACATATGTCGACTCTCTTAAAGGAGCCACACCCTATTTTCACTCGTTACAGGCACTTGTCAGATTTTATTTTAGAGAGAAGGCATGAGATTCATCCTTTTCATTTTCTGTCTGATTAAGGCTCAAACAGATACTGCAAAATCACAGTGGAGGTGTGATGCTTTACTGGTGACGTGGAGCCAATCCGCAAATCACAGCACATTATGTTAGCTGACCAGAGTCTCTTGAGGGCGGGTCTTTCAGAGGAACTCGTTTTCATGTTAGCGGAGTAGCTGAATATAGCTAAAGATTTTCAACAAATGAAGCATGAGCAGGGGCAATGCAGTGGCGCAGTAGGTAGTGCTGTCACCTCACAGCAAGAAGGTCGCTGGTTCGAGCCTTGGCTGGATCAGTTGGCGTTTCAGTGTGGAGTTTGCATGTTCTCCCTGCATTCATGTGGGTTTCCTCCGGGTGCTCCGGTTTCCCCCACAGTCCAAAGACATGCAGTACAGGTGAATTGGGTAGGCTAAATTGTCCGTAGTGTATGAGTGTGAATAATTGTGTGTGGATATTTCCCAGAGATGGGTTGCGGCTGGAAGGGCATCAGCTGCGTAAAAACGTGCTGGATAAGTTGGCGGTTCATTCCTCTGTGGTGACCCCGGATTGATAAAGGGACTAAGCCGACAAGAAAATGAATGAATGAATGAAGCATGAGCACACATTGCTTTGCATGTTATAAACACAACCAAGCCTTAAAAATACTTTCTGGACCACCCCTTTAAGACTTTTTAAGGCCTAAAATTTAGCTTTTGAGATTAAAGACATTTTAAGACTTTTTAAGACCCTGCAGACACCCTGTAAATGGTGCGTTGATGCTTATTTCCCAAAAAGGCTGAATTATGATAGAGAAGACAAGTTTCAACAATTTGTTGTCTCTGCATTGTTTGAGATGACCACATCTTGAGCAAACGGTAACAGTAGTAGAATGGGGGTGGGTGTGGACACAGAGAACCATTTCATACAATGGGATGTCGAAATGCATTAACTTACAGAGAACAGCTGTGGCAACAGCCAAGAAGCAACTTCATTAACATCTAGAGCAGGGGTGCCCAAGCTCGGTCCTGGAGGGCCGGTGTCCTGCAAAGTTTAGTTCCAACCCCAATCAGACACACCTGGGCTAGCTAATCAAGCTCTTACAGCTTTTTAGAAACACCCTTGCAGGTGTGTTGAGGCAAGTTGGAGCTAAACTCAGCAGGATGCCGGCCCTCCAGGACCGAGTTTGGTCACCCCTGATCTAGAGGTTGTAAATTAAAACTGTATAAAAGATTTAAGTTTAAGAATGTTCAAAGTTCATTTTGACTCCGCTGAACACAGAGTACTGCCGTGTACTTTGAGACTGCTATGCTGAATGTACACCTTCATTGAGATCTTTTTTACATCCTCATATTTTTTTGTACTTACAGTTGCGTCCCTAGTATTCTAGGCTACGATCGGTTTAATTGGTTAATCATGCCACAGCACACCAGACTCACATAGAAATAGTTACAGATAGCTCACTCCGTCCCTCTAGATAACATAACATCTTTAGATAAGATATCTATACAGTTTGTTGAAAAGACTTTTGGTTTGATAAATGATGTATGACTATTTTGCAGACTTTTATTTCAGAGTACATCACAGCTGCTTCTGCATTCCTGCCTGTCAGTAAATATCTGTTTGCAGTGTAAGCTAAGCTCAGAAACAGATGATCACAGAAGAGATACAAACGTTTTAATCTATTGACAATTGCTAGAGTAATGGCATGTAAAACCATTTGTGGAGAATTTTTGAACTTACCTAAGCCACATTGCTACTATGTAGATAGCAGAGAGCAATCTAACATATTGTATAAATGGCTTCTATGACAACTTTAAAATTAAATTTAATATTTTATCTTTAAAATATTTAATAATTAAATAGATTTAATAGTTACTTTAAATAGTTCACTCACCCTCAGGTGTTCCAAGACTATACAAGTTTCATTTTAAGTAGACATTATAAAGAATGCTGGAATTCTTACTGTCAACGGTCAACAACATTCTTCAAAACATTAACTGCATTAAACAGAAAACCCGAAACTCATACAAGTGTAAACAAGGAGAAAGTGAGTAAATGATAACGGATTTGACTACATTTTGAATGAATAATTGGTTTAGGATCTCACACTTGCCTACAGCTCTGCATCAGAGATATATTTTTAAAACGTTTTCATTCATTGAAATGTAGCTGCAACAAAGAAAAACTGAAAATCTGTTCAAGTTAAAGTATAAAAATGACTAAAACCAAGACGAAAAAAAGCTAAATAAAAAGATAAAAAGATGTCGGGCAGATGCACCTGATCACTGTTACACCGATGAAGGCAGTTATTTGTCGAAACGCGTAGGTTTTTAACGTATTTGTTCCACATTTTTTGAGTGCCTTGGACTGATTTTTGCTGTTTATTCTAATGAATCCCTTACCCAAAGAGCACATACACATAATTTAAGCTACCCCTGAGCACTTTTTGTTTGATTTTGAGGTTTTAAAGTATTTTAAAAAAGCATTTCAACTTTACATTTTACAGATTAATTTCTACATTTTCTATATTATATTATTTGTAATTTTATAGCTGTCAGGTTATCCATAAATCAGATATACAGCATACGCAGTTCATTTAAATCATAATTTACATTTGTATTTGAGTTTATGCTCAACATGTGGCCCCTGCCTATGGTTCAATGAAGAGGAACTCATGTGGATTCAGTGAAAGAGTGCTTAATGAAGGCTCTTTCACCTGAACATAGAGGTCCACCAGTTCTGTCTGTTGGAGGATGTGGTAAATCTTCCCCGCTCGTAACCAGGCATGAGCCTCCTTGCGTTTCTTGCCCAAGTCGATGAAGATGGCCAGACTTCGTTTGGTGTAATCTAAAGCAGCTCTGTTAGCTCTGTGAGACAAGACCAACAAATGAATGTTAGCAACTGAAATATCTCTGCTTAAATAAAAAGATATTTGATAATGGATAATTGGATAATTGACCCAAGTCCTCTCATTTTTTATCTTCATGTTGTTCCAAATCTTTATGACTGTTATTCTCATTCAGAACAGGGCTTAGTCCCTTTATTAATCTGGGGGTCGCCACAGCGGAATGAACCGCCAACTTATCCAGCACGTTTTTACGCAGCGGATGCCCTTCCAGCCGCAACCCATCTCTGGGAAACATCCACACACACACTCATTCACACTCATACACTACGGACAGTTTAGCCTACCCAATTCACCTGTACCGCATGTCTTTGGACTAAAGGTTTGGAACCACTTGAGGGTGAGTAAATTAATTTTTTTGATTAAACTATTGCTTTCATTTAAAAATTAATTCAGGTCTCACTTCTCAGTGGCCAGGTTGAGGTAGAGCTGGCTGATCTTCTCCAGGATCTCTGCCTCTGAACTCTTGTCTCCAATCCGCTGGAGGAGGTTGAGCTGGTGCTCATTATAGATGATGCACTGGGCTTCATCTGGACACACATCTTCATAAAGCTCACACAGGTGACGAGTGGTGTGCAGCTGGCCTGTTGGCATATAAAGAAAAATATGAAGGTATCTGTGCAGTGACCAGCAAACAGTTCCAATATTTCTCTATACATTACTAAAGAAGGACAAACAAGAACGTAGTCAAATGGCTAGAAAGGAAGGGCTGAAGAAATAAAGGACACAAATAAGTATCAATTTGAGATAAAGTTAAGTTTTAAATCATAATAATGTATGAATTAAATACATAAATACACTCAGACAGTTCATAAGAAACAAGCTGTATGTTTTCTTTTCAACTTCCCTGAGCTGGCAGACACAGCTGAACACTAAACACTAAACACACAAAAAAAATAAATCAACAAAATTGAAAATTTCACCTGATGTCACTATTAATGGTGTCTTTATGAGCTAAACTTTAGATACATTTTTTATGTTTGAAAGATGAATAAAAGTCTAATTGGTCTCAAACAAAATAAGGGTTAGTAAGGGTCACAGAAATGTATTTTCTTAGTAATCTAACTTAAAAAAGAACCAAGTAGAAACGTTGTGCTTTCACATTGAAATTAAACATGATCAGTTAACAAAATCCAACTCACCAATTAATTCATTATGTAATTTCTTTAAAGGGGAGCTATTATGCTCTTTTTTACAAGATGTACAATAAGTTTCTGATATGGTAACACTTTGGGTGGTGGTGTGAAGAGACCCCCCTCGTGATTGTGAAGCACTTTGGGTGTATGCCCATACACAATAAATGCGCTATATAAATACACATTACATTACATTACATTACATTACATTACATTACTTTATGTTGATGGTCCATTTGAGTATTAGTAGACTGTCTGCTTAATATCTGTTGATGCTGCTCTTTCAACAGACAATTAACTGACTATAAGAAACTTAGCAAGTACATGTCTACTTACACTAACCATAACCCCAACCAGTTTACTTATAATCTAATGAGAATTAGTTGGCATGTAGATGCAATGTAACTTATATTCAACAAACGGACCATCAAAAGTGGGACCTCTGATATCCCTTGAGTGTGTATGTGAAGCTTCAGCTCAAAATATTACAGTAATAATTGTTTATAACTCTGTTATTCTGTTTTGGTGGCTGTCGCTTTAAATTCAAATGATATTGTGCTCTTTTCTGAATAGGGCAGCTACAAATGCCTGCATGTGTCAGCATAGGAACAGATTCAAAAACAGCACTAATGTTATCTCTGTAAAAATGTTAAATGACTAATGTTCATTTGTGCATCCTAAAACAACATTCATAATCCTCTTATGCCGAGTTCAGACTGCATGATTTTAGCCCCGATTTTGACTTGCCGACAAGTTTTGACAAATCAGCGACAAATGCCTGAAATCACCGGCAAATCGGCGCTCGTTCACGTGAGTAACAATCCCACAGTGTGAATTATCAAAGGCGTGATCTGAGAAAATTGCAGAAGATTCGCCGACACCCTGCAGATATTTGGTAGGCTAAATTTCTGTAGCCTACCTGTCGGTGATTCAAATCATGCTGTGTGAAATGTGTTTTATCTGAAAATAACAACGGCGATTACTGACAGCCAATGAGAGAGCAGCATCCACTAGTATGGGTATCTGCAGGCCAGTGGGAGGTTGGGGGAGAAGTTAAAGGGCTTCTTTTCTGTCTTTTTGCACCCAAAAAACGAAGGGAAAACTAGTGTAAATTTGGCAGGAGCACCCGTGTCTGTTTGACGTCATCTGAGCAATATCACAACTGGGTCAAAAAAGAAATGGCTAATTCCCTTTAAAAGCCAGGTGAGCAAAATATGTACATTTTCTAGCCCACTAAAGGCTTCTTTCTCATTATGTAGTTAAAAACAAAATATATACTACATCATCTGTTTTCATGTCACTTTTCGCGTGTGTTTGGTTGTGAGATGTAAGCTGCGTCCCAAATGGCACACTATGCACTTATGGACTATGTACTCATGCACTTACACAGCATAGTATATGTATGTAGTGTCATCCCAAATGGAACACTAATGTTTTTTTACTAAGCGGAAATTCAAACCGTTTCCCTGATGACGTTTGACAGTTGCCAAATTAGTGAAATAAATGACCAAAGTACCAAATATTACCTGCCATGAATATAACTGCATTCACTATCAGGAGGCGCTATAATCACTCTTGTAGGGGAATTTTCCTTCCACAATCCAAAACAAATAAAGTTATCCAACATGTGCGCCCGATAGCTCCGCCCCTTCCGCTACGTGGGCAAAACTGTGGTCGTTGAGTGCGTGAAGTGTCCATCATTCTACACTTTATTTTACCGGCTGAATGAGTGCATAATCCCGGTAATTAAAGTGCACTTATTATTTTTACAGTTTTCAGTGTGAATGCACTACTTACACTATTTATACTACAAAATGGCGTAGAATAGTGCGTAGAAGTAGAAGTATGCGATTTGGGATGCACCTGTAGTTTGTGGACTGAGACAATATTGTTGGCGATTCTTCTATTTTAAAGTCACGCAGTGTCAAACCCCCTGTCGCTGATCCATCTTGCAGTGTAAACACAGCAGCGACGAAACGCTAGCCCAGATAGTCATGCAGTGTGAAGACATCTGTGACACCACTACTTTGAAAATCGTGCAGTCTGAACTCGACATTAGTCGCTGACATTATCTAGGTGAAAACTTTAACATAGAGTAACACAAACTACTAATTGCTGAATTGGGTGCTAATTGTATATTGTTCCGTTTTTTGGGAGTACTGTATGTTGTTGTATTTTGCATTGTCTGGAGCTAAAAATTATTTGATTTGAATTTAATGATGGATGGCTGCTTCTCACTCAGGGCTGTTTATACTAATGAGGAAAAGACTGTCACTAATGGGCGGGGCTTTCCCCCTCTGATGACACGTACAAAGAGAGAATGTCAATCAAAGCGTTTCTGCAGACTGTTTTTATCAAGTGTGATTATACAAAAAAAGAATTAATGAATGTTTACTATTAGATGCTACCTATATTCACACACTGTTGCCAACTACTTGTGTCTAAACTACTTATAAAAGTGATTTTTGCATCATAGGTCCCCTTTAATCAACCAGTTCTATCAACTGATCAACCATGGTAACCACATACTCACTACCACAACCATGATAAATACTTACTCTCAATGTTATCAATATGAGTGGCGATCAACAGGGCCCATTCATAGTAGATCTTCCCACTCTCGCTGTTTCCCTGAGAAATAAAGTGTCTCCCCAACTGGAGAAGCAGCGGAATAAAGCTGAGTTCATGCCCTTCATCCTCTAGTTCAGAGAACAGCTCCATGGACTGACTCAGGTTCTCCTCTGCCAGCCTTTTAGCTTTTACTTGCAAGCACATGAATCCAAAATTGGCCAGCGCCACGGCCCAGTTATGTCTATCCTCAAACTCCTCACAAATCTCAATCGCTGCTTGATAACTCTCAGCGGCTTGACGGATATCTGCTGAATGTCTGTATGAAATGGCCCGCATGTTGTAAACCACACCTTCCAGATGAGTGGTGCAGTGTTCTGGCAGTGATGCCAGCACAGCATCCAAAACATCTAGAGCTGTGCCAGGCTGCTGGTTACAGATGTACAGCCATGCCAGCCAGATAAATGCAGTTGTGGCGTCGGATTTGCCGATGGTGGACACGCTAGAGTGGTCCAGGATGGCGCACATGTAGCGAACAGCTCTGTCAGGCATGTTGTGTCTGTGGAAGAGCCAGGACAAACACAGAGCGTGGATGTGAACCAGTGTGGAATCATTGAGCGGGGGGGATAAAGCAGCAGCACGGGTCAGGAATGGAGCCACTTGTGTTGGGATGGACACTCCATGTAGTTCTAGAGCATTTTCCAGTAATAAAGAAACACCACAGAGACAGTGGGACACGGTGGCTCCGACCTATGGAGGAGAGCAGATAAATGCATATATCAAATTAAGTTTAAGTCTTATAGTTTACATTTGAAAGATTATGTGCATTTTAGTTCAGTTGCATTTACATTGAATGAACTCTGATTTGTTCAATTCTCTGTATGATAGAGTGACCTTTGTCTCAACCCCCACAAACTGATAGGTAGGAACTAAATGACCCTTTTACGATAGGTGTGACCCTTTCACAATCTCAATGGGTATAAGCACAACAACAGCTGAAACATCTGATAAGGGGGTCCTGCTGAGTAAACACAGAATGGTTTGTTTGATGCTAGCATAAAGTACTGTCCCACTTGAAGACCGACGAGTTAACATCATTGCTGAGGAACTGCACTATTCTTTGTCTTCAATAAAGTCTTCTCCCCGTAAGAACTTTGGTCGGCTTACTTATTTATGTATTAGAGTCATCTAATACATTGGCGAGCCACCCAAGAACGGTTAAGCCAAATACAGCAAAATCTAACACATTACAACGTAATATATTCACTCGCTGGTTCGAGCCTCGGCTGGGTCAGTTGGCATTTCTGTGTGCAGTTTGCATGTTCTCCCTGCGTTCGCGTGGGTTTCCTCGAGGTGCTCCGGTTTCCCCCACAGTCTAAAGACATGCGTATGAGTGTGAATGAGTGAGTATGGATGTTTCCCAGTGATGGGTTGCAGCTGGAAGGGCATCCGCTGCGTAAAAAACAAATGCTGGATAAGTTGGCGGTTCATTCCGCTGTGGCGACCCCAGATTAATAAAGGGACTAAGCCGAAAAGAAAATGAATGAATGAATGAATGATCCACGCAGGCACACAACATCATAAGATGTATTAGGTTAGATTTAGGTTGTGACATCAGGTGACCAAAATTCAATGTCTAGTCAGCATCTAACGACGTTAATTTTTTGTCCAATAACGACGTCAAATTACATCGATATTAGGTTGATTTTAGGTGGAGTTAGAAAATGACCATAATCCAAGGTCTGATAGATGTCATAGTGGTAACATTCACACAACGTCAATGTGTAACATGATTGAGATATATATGGTTAAAGACAGATCAGTCTTCTTCTATTTTTTCCTTGTTTAACGACGACTAACTGCTTAGGAGCATTATCGCCACTTACTGAATTTCACAAATACACTGTCAACAGTTTAGGGTTTCCCATTTCAGTCATTATTTCATTATTATATCGTAGCAATCATTTATGTTCAAATGTTCAACAGGAAATACGCTGGGACCATTGTTTTTGTTTACATCCCTCAAAATGGTCCATATATATATTAACTTGCTATTATTTCCTTTATTATAATGAATCCATTATATTTAAAATAATTCTGTCCAAATTAGATTGTTTATATATCTTTGAAAAATGTTTTAGAAATGCCAGCAAACGAGTATCTGCTATAGTCTCTGTCCAATAATAATGACAGGTCATCTATGATCATATGATTTTGACTGATATTGATATTGAGTGGCGATCGGAAACAATGTTCCCCATTCGCCCTTCTCGAACGCCATATTTGTGAAATAATATACACTATTGTTTATTATGCTATTTATTGACAATATATATAAAAAAATATTGATGACGATGTGCGTTAATAACATTACCATCCGTCGTAACCATATATGGTTTGTCTAGATTGTGTGTGCTGGATTGTGTGTGCCTGAAACGTGTGTGGTTCTGCGGACCTGCAGCTGGATATTACAGGTTTTCTCAGTCACTTTGGTGCATTTCTCACAACACTATTTACATTTGCACGACAGTTAATGCATTTCTCTAAACATTTAGTCATTTGTGCACATCATAGTAGCAGTTTCTCATTCCTTCCAACAAATTGCAAATACTTTTGGACATGCATCAATTGCTTTCATACAACTCTCTGCTGTTTTATAACATTATCACTTGCTTATGTCATGTCAGTCAAAATTAACTAAACTTGTGGATGCTGAATAGTCAGTCCATATTAAACTAAGAGTCCTCATTTCATTACTTGAGTCATTACATACAAAAAATTTTGAACTCGTCAAAATCTGTCAGGCAAATTTTATAAAATCTTTTAAATCTTTATTTCCTAAAAATGTCTTCTAAATTGAACAATTTGATGAATGATTTACAGACCTGTGTATGTTGTAGGTTCAGTTCCAATATGTACTGCAATATTGTCTACAATTGTGCTCAGCTCTACCCAAAGGAAGTTTACATTTGTTGTGTATAAGGGTGTATTTATTCTTTTGCACAATCCTGTGAATAGATTAGAATTGCGAAAAGCAAATGCAGTAAAAATTTGAAACATACATATTCAGTGTCTTGTACTCAGATATCTCACTAAATGCAGTGATGTCTAACTTTACTGTAGTTTTCAAACGGCTGTGCAAATATTATTTGGTTGATCTTAGGTTGATTTTAGGTTAGACATTAGACATTGACGTCGGCCTGATGTTGGGTTCTGATGTCAACCTGATTTTCATTTCCAAACAAAATCCAACATATTTTGGGGTACAACGTCAATATGACGTCATGTTGACATCCTGTGCCTGCGGGTATGATAGCTCCAGTATGTTTTCAAAATTTTTATTATCATCAACATTAATGTTTTGGACTTCTTAACATACAACTAAAGTACAGGAAATATGTATGCAACATTTAAAAAACTAAATTTTCACAACAAAATCCCTTTCAGCAAAAGTCAACATTTAGTGTGACCTCCCTTGTCCCTTTAAGCACACACTTTCTGTTCTGTAAATCGGTTTTCCTTTATGAATGCATCTATAACAGATATTCCTAAACGCACTATTAAGAAGCAGCACTGACCTGAAGTGATGCCCGGCGTGCACAGCTTTCAGCCAGGCGAGGTGAACCCTGCTCACTGTAGAGTCTTGCTAACACCAGGGAAACATGGCACATAGTCTCATCACATACTTCAGGAAGCTCATCTGCAAGGATTAAAAGCCTTTCAATGAAGGGGACAACACTCACAGCATCTTTAACCATCAGGTGGAGCTTTGCCAGAAGAAAACATGCTCGGGCCTCAGCGAGCTGATTTTTGGCCAGGATGGCCTTTTTCAGCACGTACTTCAACACTTCAGGATCCTCACAGCCAAACAAACAATCAGGGACGGCCATCAACAAAGCAGAAAAGCGTTCTGACACAGTGAAGAATTTCTCATGGTTCTTCTGTGTCAGATAAATAAGCGCAAGGTTGGAGTAAAGAGCGGAGAGCAGAAACATGTCTGAGAAACCATCCCGAGGAACATTCAAAGCTTCTTCATAATAAACCCGAGCTTGAGAAAACTTTGACCTCCCTGCACAAAGCTGTCCGAGAAGAAAACAGATTCGACTCTGTGCCCACGAGACACGCTTCTTCCGTGCTAATTCTCGAGCTACGCCTAAGTACGTCACTATATCCTCTTCATCAGAGTGACCCTCAAAATGCGTCATGAGGAATTCTGGGTAAGCGCTGTATAAGAGGTTGAACTCTGGCTGGTGCTCACGGCTGCTCAAGAAGGAGAGGAGACAGTGATGTTCATCTGGACTGCTGCCTTCCTTATCTGAGCAGACAGGAAAACGAGGGGTGTCTTGGGACACTTCTGTGTCATTTGTTTGTTTCTCCCTTTGGTGATTAATGATGAGCGATGAAACCTCATTTCTTTGAGGCTCTTGTGCCTCACTCAATATGTGGCTGACTTTCTGTTTTAGATTGTTCACTTCTGTTTGATGACTCTTGCCTGGAAAGAAATAAGCAAATCACACACATTAATTTCCAAATATATATATTTTTTCTTTAAAGTATTTGCTCTAGTTAAATGAATGACCGAATGAATTGTGAACAAAGAGACAGATTGCAAGAAAGGATGCACAGAAAGATAGAAAATGGACAAACAGACAGGCAGACACTGGCTTGCTTGGTTTGGGACTTATGGAGCTGCACATCTATGGATTTGTTCTTCAGTGTTTGGACTTTCAGCAGTGAAAATTGAGGGTGCTTTCACACCTAGACTTTTGTTCTGGAACCTGGCGGGTTTGCCCAGTTAGCGCGGTTCGTTTGGCATATGTAAACAGGGCAATCGCGATAGGATCCGCGCTAAAGCAATCGCCCTCATTCAGGCGGTCTCGGCTCGATTGAAGCAAACTCTGGAGCAGATCGATTGTAGTGAGAAAGCGATACGATCCAAGCTTGGCTATATCAGAATGTTTTATGGATATGTAATAGGCATACGGCTATATGAAGAGAGAATTATGAGTAGGGCGGGAGGTCATTCCAGACATCCCAATTCTCCCGAAAGTTCTGAGAATCTCCCGCAAATGCAGAGACTCCCGGATGCTCGCAAATGAGTGATAATCTCCCGCAAATGGCGCATCTCGCTTCCAGTGCTCAAATACGTCGCGCACCCTTCTCATCACCCCTCCCCACCGCATCCCTCCTCGCTCTTCAGACATGTCGCGCGTGTCAAACAGGGCTGAGCGGGACTCTGCAAAATAAACTGTGAAACTCTGACTAATGTGAGGAGAGTTTACTCACACGTGACTTGTTTTAGCTCTTTTGGTCCGTTTAGAAACTTTGCCGTGTAAAATCGAATCACACCAAGAACGAAGAGCAACATTGTAACAATTTTAATCCCCATTTCGCAACAAATGAATCGATTCACAGGTGTGAAAGCACCCCGAACCACACTGAACTGAACCAAATTGAACTTCAACTCTGAAAACTAGACTGACACAGTATCAGTTTACTAGAACTTCTATGTTAAAGGGTCTCGAAACATCAAAACACATTTTGACAGTCATTGAGATGTTGACAGTCATATATGTCCCATGTTGCTAAAACACTATTAGGACACATATTTCACACAAAAAAAAGTAAAAATTTGTTTTTTTTGCATTATTTCGAGCAAATTCGTTCTTCCGGTTTGAAAATAAATTTTGAAGCTACGTCACGGCCATGCGATCACTGTGTAAATTTCAGTGTGGAGACTGGATGTCTGTACCGGCAAGTACAACGTGACGTCTTTGAGTTTTCAGCATTCATTTATGAGAAAGACTTGGTTCAAACCAATCAGCGTGCTCTATTGTGAATGAGGTGCATCTTCGTTAATATGCATAATTTAGCTACGAAGACTGTTTTTACCTGTTACAATGTTCAGAGAGACGCCACGCTGTGTTGCCAACTGTCATTAAAACAAGTGGAAGAAGAAGAATTGTTTGGAGACATGGGTCATCAGTGTTGCGTTTATAAATGTGCCACAATGAAGGTTTTGTTTTCATTTCCCCGTTATGAGAGCGCAGCTGGACCCACATGTGTGGATTACAGTGGTCTGCTAACACATGACAACAATATGTTTGTAAGGAACATTTTTTAACCGAGAGCTTTTCGCATCTGGAAATGGTGAAATCCGGATTTTCCACTCGTCTTCTTTTTTAAAAAGATGCAGCTCCAGTTCGTGTTGATACAGACTTTGTAAATTTGTGATCAGTGGCTTTGTTTATGTTTATTCAGAGGCCAAGTTAGTTAGTATCATGAGCAGTACCCTTTCAGTTTTTAAAGACATACCTTAGTTAGACATACCTTAGTTACTAAGTTTACAGTACATTAATATTACTACAATATTATGGGCTAAAGATGCACTGTAAATGCTGCTCTCAGACTGTAAACATGTAAACACCTTAATCAAACTATTACCGTCGTGTAGGACTTTCACTACATTTTGTGACAGGATAGTCTATACACACACTGCTGTTTGACGCTATTCTCTGCACCTATCAAGTCTCTGCATCTAACGAGTAATGCAGAGGTTTTTTTTCTCTCAAACGCCGTGGGGTATTAAAAATTACATTAAAACAACACTCTTTCAGCAGTTCCTTGCATCGAATATCTCATTTGTCATGGGGAGCATGAAATGTTCCTGAATGAAAGTGAAAGTGCAAATTAAGAATGAAACCCAAAATTACATGAAACTTCGGAGGAAATGTGAATAGCGTAATGACGCGATGACAATAATTAATCTGTGTGCAAGAACATGTTCAATGGGATCATGAAAGGGACATTCAGAAAGCAACTCTTGTAAACATCTTAATCATATTATTGTCTTATTCAGATTAAGGCAAATAATTCCATTACTGATGTCCATGTAAACGTAGTCACTGTCTATCTCCCCTGTGTCTGTGTTGCTGTTGTGAAAATAAGCGCATGCACATAATAAAACTCCCCTTTTCATGCAAACCCTTCCCTCTTTTGCAGCACAGGCTCATTCTGAAAACGTAGTCCCATGGACGTTTCTGGAGATGGCGAATTATGTAGCTGGAGGTACGTATGGCTTGCATTTAATTTTGAATTTTTTTAAAATGAACGCTACGGGGCGGTATAACGGTGTTCCTTTCGCGCTTACCAGCTTAATGCTCACCTCCATGTGGAGGGCTTTCCCGCTGCAACCAGTTTGTCCGGCTAGCTCGTCATGTACGTTGGCGGACTTGAGACGCAGAGAGGAGTTGACCATGACGACGACGGGGTTCGAGTGCGGGGAAAAGCGGTTCCAGAAATGAGGTAAGACAAAAACAGAATCCAAAAAATAAAATGAACAAGTGAACAACAGGGCGAGACCGTGGTAAAATCTGAAAACGTAGTAAAAATCAGACAAGGGCTTTTCTTTTTCTGGACGGCTTTGGGTTTAGGGAAGTGAACAGGTGGGCAGGTCAATCGATAAAATTGGTTGGGTTTAGGGAAGGAGGAGGGTGGGTCAGCCGATTGGTTGGCCGGCCAGTCACTCGTTCGTTCAGTCATTCAGTCAGTCAGACAGACAGTCGGTCGACAGCGGCCTCTGGTGGGTTTACGCGAGAACAGCGTGGGCGCGAACGCCACTCGCGAGAGGAAAAAGCGCACGCAGTGGCCTCTCGCAGATTCCCAAAAACAAAAGCTGCAAAAATATGCATCTCCCGGAACGTATTTTGCGAACTCCAGAAACGTCCACGGGACTATGTTTTCAGAATGAGCCTGAGTTGCTCTTATGCCACTTGACACTCCCACCTAAACAAAGCTGGACTAAGGCCCCGTTTACACTAATACATTTTAGTTTTAAAACGGCGTTTTAGAATGAAAATGATCCTTGTCCACACTGACGTTTCACCCAGCGTTTCTGAACAACTCTCCGTCCATACTACACCGCTGAAAACACACATCACGTGACCACACACACACTCTGGCATGCACTGCAGCAATGAGAGCTGTGTGCATTTTGGACTATTCAAGGATCTACCGCTGGATCTAATCTCACTATATTTATTAAACGTGAAATTGAATTCATCTTGTTGTCTATATCTAACAACAGATTCCCTGACTTTGGTCTGAATCTATTAACTTGTTCTCAGGTAACGTGTTTTGGCTGAGCACAAAGATAAGGTAATTTGTTCATTTATGCAACCGTTTACACTGATTCTGCACATTTGACTGATTGCTTGTCTTTATTTCCTATATTTTATAAACGGATTGTACGTTAGCCTATACTTTTATAATGGACATTATTGAATATTAAAACTGATATTCAGCAAAAGAGAGGGTATGTTTTCACTGAAAGTGAAAGGAGGCAGTTATGTTATAGGCTCCGTTTTCCTATAAATATCCACACAGTGAAGATGACGTTCATATAAATATGTAGCTACACGACTCCTAAACATTTTGGTGTCTGTTAAGTTAATATCAAAATGTAAATAGGCAGTTCAATGTAGCCAGGATGATGTGAATAAGGTTATCAAGTACACTGTTCCCTGAAGATTTACCCGACATGTCCTCAGGAGTTTATTTTCCATATCAAGCTTGTGCAGTCTGAACTTACAAGAAGAGGATGCAAGACTGAACTGTGTGTAGGCTACTTACAGTTTTTCTCAGTCACTTTGGTGCATTTCTCACAACACTTTACATTTGCACAACAGTTAATGCATTTCTCAAAACAATTAGTACAAACTGCAAAACCTAGTTGATAACCTGCAAAAGCGTGTCACTTGCTCAAAATGGAGAGCTCATTCCTCAAAAGCAAGTATTGATGTCAATGAAAGTGTCAGTGTCCTCAAGATGAAAAGTCCTGACACCATTGTTTATGAACAGGATAGTCAAATGGCTTTGTCATGTTTTCATTATGACACTTTACTCTGTACATTTTGGTGACACTTCCTGAAAATGCTCAAGACAGCACTATATACTATTAGCACAGCCGTTTGAAAACTACAGTAAAGTTAGACATCACTGCATTTAGTGAGGTATCTGAGTACAAGATGCTGAATATGTGTGTTTCACATGTTTACTGCATTTGCTTTTCGCAATTCTAATCTATTCACAGGATTGTGCAAAAGAATAAATACACCCTTATTTACAACAAACGTAAACTTCCTTTGGGTAGAGCTGTGCACAACTGTAGACAATATTGCAGTACATATTGGAACTAAACCTACAACTTACATTGGTCTGTAAGTCATTCATGAAATTGTTCAATTTAGAAGACATTTTCAGGAAAAAAAATATTGAAATTTTTTTAATATAATTTGCTTGACAGATTTTGACGAGTTCAACATTTTTGTATGTAATGACTCAAGTAATGAAATGAGGACTATTAGTTTTATATGGACTGACTATTCAGCATCCACAAGTTTAGTTCATTTTGATTGACATGACATAAGTGAAAGATAATGTTACAAACAGCAGAGCAAATGAAAATAGTGTTGTGAGAAATGCACCGAATACATTGAAAAAAACTGTAATATTGAGGAAAAAGCCCATAGGCGAATGTTTGCAGCCACACCTCAGTTTTTCAGATGTCTCCCTTTTTCCCCCATCCACACTGACACGGAGCAGCAGCGTTTCCAAAACGCTCCGTTTTCGGCGCTCGAAAGCTCCAGCGTAGTGTGGACGGATGGCGTAACCATAGCAAAACTTATGCGTTTTAAAACTAAAATGGGGTTAATAGCCCTTTAAGCTGCTTTGAAACAATACATTGTAAAAGCGCTATAGGAATAAAGATGAATTGAATTGGAAAAACTTGAACAGACAGACAGACAGATAGACAGACAGACAGACAGACAGACAGACAGACAGACAGACAGACAGACAGACAGACATATAGATAGACAGACAGACAGATATCTTACTTTGAACTGAACCTGAAATTTCTTTTGCCACATCTGTGGGATGTAAAAAGAAGGTTAAATAAACAAATGTAACAAAATAACATTATATCACATAACAGGGATCAAGACAGTAATGTATCTTTTAAAGAGATTCACAGCTTTTACAGCTTTCTTATTAGAAGATTAGGAGACATACAGTTTAAAAACTTCAAGAATAATCTTTAAAAAACAGATGGCTACAAAATGTACATTTGTATATAAATGTTTAGCCAAAAACAGAATAAGATTAAATAAATAAATAAATAAATGTAAACGTACATATGCTAAAATATCAATTTCTTATTTTAAAGTAACAGCAGGAATTACTACCACAAAAACACATTAATACCACAAAAATATGTTATGATGCTTTCTGTAGAAAATACCAAATAAGTTGTTCTCCTAAAATATATGATAATAATTAAGAATATACCCTTGCCAATGGTTAACCTAGTGAAGGAACAAATAAAATATTCAACGATAAATTCCAAAATAATTGATCTTAGAATAGAAAATGTTAACTTTACAGATAGAAAATGCTCATCTAAAAAGATCATCTAACACTGTTGTTTTGATAAGAAAAATGTGTATGATATAAGAAAAAGATTTCTTTCATATCCTGTTAATCCTAAATGTAAAGAAGTGCACTTTAAAATTATGAATCACATTTATCCTGCAAAATTTCTAAGGTTAAAATTCAATATTGGTGACTCCAATTTTGTAATTTAGATATTGAAACAACTAAACACTTGTTTTTCCAATGTAATGAGGTACAAAGATTTTGAGATGAAGTATTAGTTTGGATACAACAGAACCTATCTGTAAGACTTATCTTCTTGTGGGAAATTATTAAGTTTGGCCTAATACTTAAGGTTAAAAAGATATCTTATAGAATGAATAATTTGTTGTTATTATTAAAATGTTATATTCATAAATTTTTCAAATTTTCCCCAACAGTAGTGGTTATTAAAGAAGAATTTGTGATATATTTAAAGACGATAAGAGAGATGAAAGCCAAAAACCAAGAAATTTATATTCATCATTGGAGGATTTTGGTTTCATATTTTGAGAACTTCAACTCCCCTGCTACGTATTTTTCTTTAACATTTATTTTGTTAATTTTTGCTTTTAATAAATGTTGTATTATTATTATTAACGAGAATGGAAAGATTGTGAATGTATGTAAAATGATTGTTATCTCAGTCTTTTGTGTAATTCTAAAAAGTAGTAATGCCTTTCTGTTATTGTTCAAGCATTAATAAAATAAATAAATAAATCATTGACGTTACATTAACTTGTTTAAATAATAAATTAAAAAGTAGCTTCCTGTCATGTTACTGGTGCGGTGCGCTTTAGCGCCTCAAGTGGATGAATAATGTAAATCTCATCAGGTGCTTCTACATCATCTTGACTAAACGACTCAACAAAACGATCTATCTTTGTAAGTTACTGTCGTGGGGCTGTCTGTTTAATATATATGTAAATATTAACTACCAGCACAATAAAACACAACACTGTAGCTATTTAGCATTATATCTTACAGCTGGTAAGTTTTGCTTTGATGAGCCTCGCGACTTGCAGGTGTTTTGCTAATAATGACTGTGCGCTTTACCATTTAAAACAGCTGGACGGTATGGCAGAGATGTCGAAGGCAAAAAGAAAACCTGAGATGGCTGTCAAAGCTCCACGATGGGAAGAAGCTCAAGGTAAAACCGCAAACAGGCGCGGCGAACGTTAACGTTTACGACATCGGTTTTGCTTTTGAAATAATTGTCACGTGTTTCACAGATTTCTGCAACCCTGATAAACTGCTGCTGTGCCCATATGACCCACATCACCTGATCCGAGCCTGCCGGTTCCCCTACCACCTCATCAAATGCAGGAAGGTGCGTGTGCAGCCCATAGCTCAGTACAGTACTGTACGTGAGTTGTTTTCTCTTGATCACGACATAACAAAAAGTTGTTTTCTCGTGATCACGACTTATTTTTTGCTTTTTTTTTTGTGTATTTATTATTATTATTATTATTATTATTATTATTATTATTATTATTATTATTATATCTGGCCAATGTTTTTTTTTTCTGCCTGGATGTCCTAGACATGCATACACAGCGGAGCAAAGATAAGTGTGTAATATTGGTGGAAGAGAGGCACAATTTTTTTTTTTTTTTTTTTGTGACAAATATAACTTTGAATGTGATCATAAGTAATACAATAGGGGGCAGGGGCTACTTGTACTTTTAGGGGACACTTTAACATACATTACAAACTACTTAATTATTCAAAGTCATTTTTTTCATGCATCACTCTGCAGTTTTTTTAAACAAGATAATTAACTTAAACTCAAAATAATCTTCCATGTTAATGACAAGTAACTTTTTATTGTAGATAACACATTTTTAACATCCAAGTACATCAAGGCACATGTTTTGCAGATACAACTTTAACAGATACAGATAATGTTTTCAAGTGATCTTAAACAAACCAAGGAGATTTTCACAGTAATTAAAAAAAAACAAAAATAATTATTTGAATTCTGGAGTCATAATAAGTCTTATTTAATATAGTTAAAATAAAAGCAGTTTTTAATTAAAAAAAATTAAGTATTATTAGCCTTCTTAAGAAATATTTACTGTATATATTGTGATTGTCTATGCAATAAACCAGTTATACAATAACTTGACTAATTATTCTAACTTTCCTAGTTAACATAACCTTATTACGTCTTTAAATTACACTTTAATCTGAATACAACTATCTTGCTATTATCTTTATTATGCACTGACTGTCACATGGGAATGACAAAAAGTAGTTATTAAAAATTAGTTAAACTATTATGTTTAAAAATGTGTTGTAAAAAAACATGTGTTTGAAGACTCATGCTTTGTCACGACTAAAAACAAAAATCAATGAAGGCAAAACTAAACGAGATGAATATTACTTTTACATGAGCGAGACTGAAAACTAAATTTGATCACTGTTACATATGTTTTCCGGTACTTGCTGACTGTTTGTAAATTCAAGACTGCATTTCCTTACGTAAAACTATGTAGACTCAATTTCTGATTAATTAAGGGCATCCACTGAGTAAAACAGAAGCTGGATAAGTTGGCGCTTAATTCCGCTGTGGCGACCCCTGATTAATAAAGGAACTATACCGAAAAAGAAGAATGAATGAATGAATATTATTGTAATAAATTTAGTTGGTGATGATGGGTATAATTTCCACACACTGAAATTCCATAAGCAACATCAAACCTGTGTTTAACTTTTATGAAGTAACACTGCTCTTGTGTTGCAATGCAAACACTGATGCTTTCTTTTTCAACCTTTTAACAAACATTTCAATGTACAGACTGTATGCTGAGTTCAACACATTTCCTTCATGTTGTTCCAACACAAGTCGTTTCAGTTAACCAAACTGTTTTAAAAATGAAGTGGATTGAACATCAAACAATTAGGTTATCCCCTCAAAACAAGTTGTGGTGTTTCACCTCATTTTAAATCCGCAGCAGCAGCAAAAAAATTGAGTGCACATGTATTTTTTATTTGCCTAATCAGAATCAGAAAGAGCTTTATTGCCAGGTTTGTTCTCACGCATACGAGGAATTTGTTTTTGTGACAGAGCTTCTACAGTGCAACAGAATTACAGAGACGGGACAAAAAACAGATAATAAATATATTTTAAAAATAGAAGTAGTGAATGAATAAAATATACAAACTGACAAGTGTATGTACAGGTATAATAATAATTATGACATAACTACATTTTCCAGTAACAGGCAATCATATCTTCTATTTAGCTAATCAACAAATTTTGAATAAAAGTCCCTGCTTCTACTTTTATTCAAAGGGTTGGTCCACAGCGAAATCATATTTGAAACATTAGTTGATGTGTAATGTAGCTGTGTGAGCATAAACAACATCTCTGAATGTAAGATGCTCAAAGTTCAATGCAAAGGGAGACATTGACTTTTACAGATTTAGCTCAGCAAGCCTACAGCGAATGACGTTTGGGGACTACCAAAAAAAATATCCGGGCTAGTGAGATCACAAGCACTTCAGGTTACTCTCATTCACCATGCGCACACACCCTGCGACACGACACATTGAGAGAAGTGCTTACAATTTTATTTTAATTATGTTCCAGAAAATTATAAAAGATGTATAGCTCTAGCATTTGAGAAAAGAGAACTTCCAGAATCTCTCCCAGTTCAGTGCTGGATTCAGCTAAAACTCCTCAGAGAAGGAGCAGCTCCAACTATAATAGCAGAAGCTGTGGATTGTGAGCCACAACCTGTAAGTGTTTTTATTTGTTAAAATTGATCAACTACATGCACAGTTTCTAGCGTTAACAATATGTTTTAGCGAGGATGTAAAAAACAATGTAAACAACTGGAAATGCTGTTTGGCACCACTAACAATTTAGCTACAAATTCATATTTATGTCAAACCGCTGTAAACAGCCACAATCTTTACCAGCGCTGCAGTGTCTCTCTGTGCAGCTGCTTTCCCTGCGTGCTACATATCAGATAATAAACTCACAAAAGATATGAGAAGGTTTCATATTACTTGCACATGCTGGTTCTGAATATATGTGAAAGACACTTGTCAGATATTATTTTAGAGAGCAGGCATGAGGTTCAGCTGTGTCCTCTTCATTTTTTTTTTTGTCTGATTCCGGCTCAAACTGATACGGCTAACAGCTACTCTGACTGACAAATTTGCAGAACGGCAAAGCGCATGCTTGAGTGAACCTCAGCACATAATGTTAGCTGACCAATCAGAGCCTCTTGAGGGCAGGCTTTCAGAGGAACTAAGAAATATGACAGTGGTTTTCATGTTAGCTGAGTAGCTGTATAAAATCAAAGTAAGATTTATGAAGAAAATAACATTTATTTTCTACAAATGAAACATGAGCACACATTGCTTTGCATCTTATAAACACAACCAAGCCTTAAAACTACACTCTGGACCACCTCTTTAAATAATGCATTTAGTCAAATGGATGTCATGTCATTAAAAATATCAGTCATTACTTGAAAAGGTCTGACTGCAGACTGGGTGCACATCACACCTAACACTGACCCTAACTGTATTGAGTGCATGTGTCTGAGACTGCATGTGGAAGTCTGCAGCCAGATAGTATTGCATTCCTTCTGTTTCATCATGACATTAGGGACCCTATCATACACCTGGCGCAATAATGCGCGAGAAATTTATGGCGCAGATTTGTTGCTATTTTCAGACCAGCACAACCGTAATTTTCACGTTTTGCACCACGTTGTTTAAATAGTAAATCCATTTGCACTCATGGGTGTGGCAGTCTAAATAGGAGGTGTGTTAAGGTGCATTGTTGGTGCGTTGCTCTTTTGAGGAACTGAAATAGGCTGCGCCATTGACCAACTAAAAAGCTGGTCTAAAATCCACTGCAGAGTGTGTTAGTTATGCGCCTATGCAGATCCAAATGCTTACACATTGCTGAATACACACAGGAAGTACAGCAATACACAAATATATTTACAGATGAAAACAATTAAAGGATTATAATGTTAGAAAAATTATGATTTTCTACATAAAAACCATTACCTCCATGCCTTTATGTCAGGGGCTTTTTTTCTGTTTATTCATGACTATTTACATTTGTATAATGTTACAAAATTAAATATGTAGGCTAATGGATATCTTCAGTGGAGTGCGGACAACACCGTTTCCTTATCCATGAAAGTAAAGTAAAGCGGTAAAGATTATCCTCGTGCTGCAGATGGTCCATTTAATTGTTCTCTTCCTAGTAAAGCGTTCAGTTTTTCCACTTACAAAATCCACCATGTAAATAGCAAATGCGCCATGGTGCAACGCAATTGACTCTTAAAGAGAATGGGAGATTGACTCTGATCTCGCCGCAACATGGTGCACACAAGACAGTTGGAAGTCTGAAATATGAACTGTGTCCATGGACAGCCGCCGACTTGCGGTGCCAGTGTGCGTACCCTGATAGAAACCTATGTTTAGAATTCTAAAATGCATGGCGCGATGCAGCGCATTGCCGAGCGGCTCATCTGGTGTGCCACCCCCTTAAGACTTGCATAATGTTTGTGATCTTAATCTCATTTGTAGAATCACCCTGAATTGGTTGGTAAATTATGGACATGTCCATTCAATGCGCGCCACCTGATGAAGAAAAATGAGCTTTCCCATCACATCTCAACATGTGTAGATCGATGCTCTGTTACTGAAACATATGGTAAGCCCTGTTTAACCATGCATAATAGTGGACGACTGCAGACACACACCAAGCAAAATCAACCAAACTCTGTGTGCAACCTGACTTGTACATCTGATCTCAACCTCTTTTGCTATGTTTAAAGTGACTAAGGACAAGACTGATGGCAAGTTTCAAATCCCAGTGAGCACCTGGACCGCCCCTGTGTGTGATGAAGACTGGGATGAAGGTAAGTCCCTTTCAAGGAAATCGTTTGTGGTCACATTTTCAAAGCTAAAGGGCAGCTATTTCCTATATACAAGACCAAGCGGTATCTGCTTAAGTCCACTCTCACATTTAAAATAACAGACTTCAGACTGACAACAAAATCTGACTTGAACTGCCCCAAAAATGGTGTTAAATGTTTTTATACTAAAATGCCATTAAAACAGGCATGTAACGTCAATGCATCAGTGAAGTCTTATGTACAGTAGGTGTCAGTATAATGGCTGCTTCTAGACAGCATACAGTGACGAAATGGCTGCTGGCGATTGGCCTATTTATTTTAAAAAGTGGCCATAAATGACCTTTCACTTTCTGTCCATTATAAGGTATTATGAGTACACCATCTTTGTATTGTATGTATAAAGACCGCAGTAAACAACCAGGAGCTACCTGATTAGCTAAATAGAAACTATTAGAAAAGATTTCTTAAACTTGCAATGTTGCTTACAGTTGTGGACCAAACATTTGTAGTTTAAAATTACACTCAAAGATAAGTTGGTATGATGTAAATGCAAGCTTTAACATCTGATCACCTTACAGAAATGGACAAGTGTGCATCAGCAGCGCCCCCTTTTGTCTGGGATGTGTCCAAATCGCTTCCCAAGGACAGGTCAGTGTAGAAAAGGGATGTCCAGTCCTGTTTTTGATGGGCCAATGTGCTGCAGGCTTTAATTTCATCTAGCTGAAACACTCTTGTTTTGAAATATCTAGTAAGTCTGTATTTGCAATGTCCCCTTTCATTTATACACCTTACCTTATAGGGATGTGCACAGTTATTCAATTAATCGAACGCATCAGCAGCGATCGAGCATGAAAACAATGATCGATTGGCTCTAAAATTTAATTTCTTTCTGATTGGTTATGCTGGTATTTTGGCGGTAGTTTGATATTTGATTGGTTATGGCTGCAGGGAGTTGCGGTCTAGAGACGAGATATGAGCGCAGATCGAGTATAGGGGGTCACACACCAGAAGCGCCGCGTCGTGCCACGCAGCACATTTCAGAATTCTAAACATAGGTTTCTATCAGGGTCTGAGCGGAGCGTGAGTGGAGCGGGACTATTACTTTAAGAGTGCAACGCGCCCATCTGAAGATTCCTCTCCGCACGCTCATCCGCTCAGAAACGCTCGCTCTATCCAGAATGACCTTTGATGGTTGTTATGCCAGCTTTAGTTTTAGATCTGAAAGTGAAAGTTAGCGTTCTGGAATCTAAAACTGAATCAATCAATCAATCAATCCATCCATCCATCCATCATAGATAAGCGGATTAGCTAAAATGAAACTGCGGCTTCATACTAATCATCCACCCGCCCCCACTTATAATTTTATCTGATATAGCCTATTTATCCGCACCCGATCAAAAACTTGGCCTGTGCTCTTTCTATTGAAAATTAGAGACAGCCACTGCTTTTTGCTCATGATCCAAACAAAGATGTGGCATACATGTAACATAAGCAGTTTCTAATCTAATTTAGACTGTATTATTTCTAAATCTGAAGCAAAAACAGAATGGCCTTTTAGTTTTGTGAAGCCTTACTTAAAACATTTGAAGAAAACCATAGATAAGCTGAATTAATGCATATATACACTGACACTATGAACACTATTTTATGGTATCTTTCTGTGGCAAGAAAATACCACTTTTTCTAAAGACAGTTGCTGCATTCCAATTTGCCTACTTGTATTACTGTACATATAAGTGGAGTGAGTATACTACGTATGTGAAGAAAAAGTACATACTTTTGAGTGTGTAATAGAAGATAGTGATGGGAAGTTCAGATCATTTTACTGACTCGGTCCTTTGAGTCTCGTTTATTGAGTCATTTCGTTCAATTTGCCAAAATAACAATAAAATGTTACAAGATGCTTCCAAACTCATCTACATTAGCCCAAACATTGACCAAAGAATGCTATAAGAAATCTAATGTACCTACTGTTTACCTAATGTTTTGTCTATGATTGATTCTGATCACCTCATCTGATAGGTCTTCACACTGACAGTCCCATATAAGCTTAACCAGTCTGAGCTGGAAACACCCATGATTAGTTCACCTTTCGAGTCTTCTGGTTTTTGAGTGTTTCGTTCATCACGTGACAGCATGTAAAGAGAAAGTACACTCAAACAGAGTCATGATTGGCTTCTGTCCACGTGATGAATGATTGACTTAAACCAAGGACTCAAGAGATGAACGAATCAAATCTTTATCCGGCTCTGACTGCATATGATTGGCTTCTGTCTTTCACATGATGAACAAACGACTTAAACCGAGGACTCAAGGGATGAACGAATCAAATCTTTATCCGGCTCTGACTGCATATGATTGGCTTCTGTCTTTCACATGATGAACAAACGACTCAAACCGAGGACTCGAGAGATAAACGGATCAAATGTTTATCTTTATTAAATCTCTATTTTTTTTATATTTTTCAGTAGGTTAGATATGAATTAATAGGCATTCAAAGATCTTTACCAAAAGCTCTCCACTTAACGCTCTGTTTCGCACTTTTGCCATGTTTGTAGTTTAACACTTTTTACATGTGTTAGTATTTCAAATTGAATTCACATCCAATATGCAATGTACTGTGTGCAATATTAGAGATTAGTGTACACACTGATTTTTACATCGAATTTCTACCAGAAATAATAGAGCATCCAGGTAGCTTTGGAATACTTAATATGCACACGGACATTTAATTTCACTCAGCCAGCCCCTGGTCATCTCATACAAAGTTGCTGCGTTTAAGATCTGATTTCTTTAAAAAACAGATTGTTTACTGATCTTTACTGCCTGGCTAAGATGCAGTATAAAGTGGGTATCAGACCAAACAAGAATCACTGCAGTAAATTATATTTCCACACCATGTGCTTTATTTTAATGATATAGGCGCAAAGTCCAAAGTGCAGGGCGCAAAAGCATTAAGGGCCTGTCAGAATCCACTTCTGCTATTTTAGGGATGGAAAAATCTGCTCTGCGCCGTGGTGCATGGTCTAACAGGGTTGAGCTTATTCTCTTAATGAGTTATAGGTGTATTTTGAGAATAAACCAATCAGAGTCTCATCTCACATTCCCTTTAAGAGTCAGTTGCGTCGCGCCATAGCGCATTTGCTATTTACATGGCAGACTTTGTAAGAGGAAAAACTGAACGCTTCACTAGCGAGAAAACAGTAAAACAGACCATCTGCAGCGCAAGAATGAGAGAATGAGCCTCCTCTTTCTTTACTTTCACTTTCACTCTCTTTCGTGGATAAGGAAACGTGTCGTACGCACACGCATTCATAAGCCGATTTGTTTCAAAACTATTTCTAAATTCAGTTCTAATTTCCAGCTAACGAATAAATAAACAATAATAATAAAGTGTGGTCAAATTCTATGCCACATATGGTCCAAAACCTGACAGGTGGGCAAATCTGAGCTTGTTTATAATAAAACAGATATAAATAAGAATTAATTAAATAATACTACTACTAATAATAACATTATACAAAAGCAAATTGTCATGAATAAACTGAAAAAGCCCCTCGAGATGAAGGCATGTAGGCAGTGGTTTTTATATTGATGTAGAAAATATTAATTTTTGTAATTTTTTTTAATTTGTAAAGATATTTGTGCATTACTGTACATCCTGTTTGTATTAAGCAATATGTAAGCGAGGCGCACAACAAGCTGGACTTTAGACCTCCTCTCAGCTGGTCTATTGTGCAGTCTATTTCAGTTCCTCAAAATAGCAACGCGCCAGCAATGTGCCTTAACACACCTCCTTTTTTAGACCAGATGGTTGCACATATGAGCTCAAATGCATTTGCCATTTAAACAGCGTGTTTCAAAACGACTCTTGCGTCGAGCTGAAACTAGCAAACAACATTTGCGTCGCGCCTTGCGCCGCATTGCGCTGGGTGTATGATAGGGCCCTATGTCTTTTAAAAAAAGGAAATTATCTTTACCACAGTATTTTCAATGGAATTTCTGCGCTAGCCTGCTGCTAATGAGGGCGCTAGCTTTTTATGCTTTAACAACCAAATGGATGCTCAAGTCTATTTAACTGATTATATTTGAATTACATTACAACATCGATGCTGTCAAAGGAACCCTATGATATTGAAAATAATCACAAACTTTTCACTGGAAGTTCATCATTGGCTGAAAAACACTAGCTGTGCATATAGTCCATTCAGCGTACAATGATTCGGGACATACTATTTCTATTTGTGAATAATATTTAGGATGAATAGTATGTGAATTGGGATGCAGCAAGTCAGTTGCCCTTCTAGATTTATTCCTATTCCTACTCAAATTGTATATATTAATTGTTTGGGTTTTTTATGTCTCAGCTCATTTTAATCTATTTTTAACCGCTTGTTACATCCGTAATTATCCATAAATTAGATGGTTGACAAAATCTTTAATTTATCACCATTTATTCCCCCTCAAGTGGCTTTGAGTTTCTTGTTTCTCTTTAATGCAAAAGTAAATGTTTTGAAGAATGTAGGAAACTGCTAGTTACTGACATTCAAAAACGCCACGAAAGTCAATGGCCACTGGTTATTGTTTAAAATATCTTTTGTGCTCATCTGATAAAAAAAAAAAGAAAACTCAAACAAGTTTTAACAAGTGGAGGATGAGTACATGATGAACAATTCCTTTAATTAAACCGTCTAATTAACAACTAAAAGGTTATTTAATTCAGCCACTAACAGTGGCTGTCCATTCCAATAGTGCACTTTTTAAAGGTATGGGACAGGTTTCAGACATTGCTTGGCTGGTTCATGTGTGTTTAACTAAAGTTAAAGCTTCTGCAGGACAGTGGCCTTCCAGATCTGTACCTCCCTGTTTTTAGCTTTTTAGGCTAGTTTCTTACCTAATTCATATTTGATATTAATTTGAATCCTACAATCAAACTACAGAAGCATTAACACACACTTCTATGCATTAGGAAAAACTCCAGTGTTTCCAGCAGTCTGATTACTGGCCTCAGAGCACCAAGAGTTCTTCCCTGGACGAGCGGCTGTACAGATTTTTCAGCTTTTTAATACAGCCATCATTCCTAAAACTTACTTTGCAGTTACAACTGCTTGTGTTCTAGCTTTTTATTGTATTATTTAAATTAGTTTTCAATAAGTTAATCTTCAGTTCAGTTTCCCTAAGGCGGAGCAGTAAAGGTGGTTTAGGTTCTGTTTACACCACACAAAAGAAAAGCTTACGACTAGGGTTTACATATTCAAGACTGTATTTGATGTGTTTTGTGCTGTCACAGTTGCTTTGTGTTTGCAATTCTGTTTCTGTGGTCTCTTGGAGACTGTTCATAAATATTTATTAATAGTTTTTTGGATAAAGACTTTTCATAGAGCAGATGTTATTGTAAAAACAGGTCAAATTTAATTTATGAACACTAACATGTTAAGATTCGAAACTCTTACCAAGTTTGTAGTTTGTGCCAACATCACACTGGCATGTTTTCTTCAATAAAGAAAGAGTCTCCTCTTTAATTTGCTCATGATCCAACAAAACAATTTGTCTGTCCTCATCCTTCAAGAACATGTCAGATGATCTGTAATGTAGAGCGAGATAAAAGTAAAGTAAAAGTAAAGCTGTGAAAACGGAACACAAACCGCTGAATGTATTAATGCTGAAGGACACAAGCACTTACTCACAAAATGAACCGGTGGCTTTGACCAGTTTTGTTTTGACAAGTCCAGTATCCCCAGTTCGCTCTGATTGTCCCATAAACCATTCAAAACAGGCCACCAGCAGGCCCTGGATGATGATGCGTTCACCAATCTGGAAGCTCAGTTCATCAGGCCCGTCAGCATCATAGTCCTCTGTGGTTTCGCACACTCCTACCGCTGTGAGAGTTTGGTACATTTAGTGTATGTTGGTAGACTGTTTCCATCCACCTATTTCATGTGCATTTTGGAATAGTGCATAAGAAGTGCTAATGGGAAAGCCATATAATTTAAAAATGTGCATAAAAAGCATGCACACAACTGAGTTCAAACTTTTAAGTAAGAAAAAATGTGCATAAACTTTAATGAAAACACATTTACCAAATAGCATGTGCATCAAAATGCGTTATGCGTTTTTTTTTTTTTTTCCCCCAACAGATCATTTATTCATTTCCTTCAGCTTAGTCTCTTCTTTATCAGGGTTCACCACGGGGGAATGAACTCCCAACTATTCCATTTTTTTTTTTTTATGCAGCGGATTCCCTTCCCATCCACAACCCAGTACTGGGAAACACCCATATACTCCCGCATTCACACATGCACTCAACTACGGCCAACAGTCTTATTTGGACTGTGGGGGAAACCATCCCCCTCCACTGAATTGGCTCTATCCCTGTCTCTTCACTCCCCCTATAGCTGGTGTGTGGTGAGCGCACTGGCACCGTTGTCCTGTGGCTGCAGTCGCATCATCAAGTGGATGCTGCACACTGATGGTGGTGTGGAGCGACATTTTCCTAAAGTTGGCCAGCAATATTGCTCAAAATATGCCCTGTGTATGATCATCATACGACTGGAGTAAAAATGCATAGATAAACTTTCCATCGCAGGAATTAATTGGTCATTTTCAATTGTAAACCGATTTCAAAATGATAGTTTTGCTGTTTCTGATCAAATAAATAGTTTTATATAGTGAGCATAACTGTAGTGAGCATAATACAGGGAGTACAGAATTATTAGGCAAGTTGTATTTTTGAGGATTCATTTTACTATTGAACAACAACCATGTTCTCAATGAACCCAAAAAACTCATTAATATCAAAGCTGAATATTTTTGGAAGTAGTTTTTAGTTTGTTTTTAGTTTGAGCTATTTTAGGAGGATATCTGTGTGTGCAGGTGACTATTACTGTGCATAATTATTAGGCAACTTAACAAAAAACAAATATATACCCATTTCAATTATTTATTTTCACCAGTGAAACCAATATAACATCTCAACATTCACAAATATACATTTCTGACATTCAAAAACAAAACAAAGACAAATCAGTGACCAATATAGCCACCTTTCTTTGCAAGGACACTCAAAAGCCTGTCATCCATGGATTCTGTCAGTGTTTTGATCTGTTCACCATAAACATTGCGTGCAGCAGCAACCACAGCCTCCCAGACACTGTTCAGAGAGGTGTACTGTTTTCCCTCCTTGTAAATCTCACATTTGATGATGGACCACAGGTTCTCTATGGGGTTCAGATCATGTTTTTCTTCTTTTAGACCCTTTCTTGCCAGCCACGCTGTGGAGTACTTGGACGCGTATGATGGAGCATTGTCCTGCATGAAAATCATGTTTTTCTTGAAGGATGCAGACTTCTTCCTGTACCACTGCTTGAAGAAGGTGTCTTCCAGAAACTGGCAGTAGGACTGGGAGTTGAGCTTGACTCCATCCTCAACCCGAAAAGGCCCACATGCTCATCTTTGATGATACCAGCCCAAACCAGTACTCCACCTCCACCCTGCTGGCGTCTTGAGTCGGACTGGAGCTCTCTGTCCTTTACCGATCCAGCCACGGGCCCATCAAGACTCACTCTCATTTCATCAGTCCATAAAACCTTAGAAAAATCAGTCTTGAGATATTTCTTGGCCCAGTCTTGACGTTTCAGCTTGTGTGTCTTGTTCAGTGGGGGTCGTTTTTCAGCCTTTCTTACCTTGGCCATGTCTCTGAGTAATGCACACCTTGTGCTTTTGGGCACTCCAGTGATGTTGCAGCTCTGAAATATGGCAAAACTGGTGGCAAGTGGCATCTTGGCAGCTGCACGCTTGACTTTTCTCAGTTCATGGGCAGTTATTTTGAACCTTGGTTTTTGGTTTGGTTTTTCCACACGCTTCTTGCGACCCTGTTGACTATTTTGAATGAAACGCTTGATTGTTCGATGATCACGCTTCAGAAGCTTGGCAATTTTAAGAGTGCTGCATCCCTCTGCAAGATATCTCACTATTTTTGACTTTTCGGAGCCTGTCAAGTCCTTCTTTTGACCCATTTTGCCAAAGGAACGGAAGTTGCCTAATAATTATGCACACCTGATATAGGGTGTTGATGTCATTAGACCACACCCCTTCTCATTACAGAGATGCACATCACCTAATATGCTTAATTGGTAGTAGGCTTTCGAGCCTATACAGCTTGGAGTAAGACAACATACATAAAGAGGATGATGTGGTCAAAATACTCATTTGCCTAATAATTCTGCACTGCCTGTAATTATTATTTCAGAGGCATTTTACAATCATATTACCCTCAAACATTTAAACACTAGTGTGTGAAGAAA
The DNA here is from genome assembly GCA_903798195.1 of Danio kyathit. NCBI lineage: Eukaryota > Metazoa > Chordata > Actinopteri > Cypriniformes > Danionidae > Danio > Danio kyathit. The sequence continues at coordinate 65,432,780 of LR812525.1, forward strand.
GAAAGAAAGAAAGAAAGAAAGAAAGAAAGAGGATTTTCTCACCAATCTGGAATGGAAGGTCACAAATGTCCTTTCCTCCACCCACTAACACAGTCTCTGGGCAGGACTTTAGAAACCACCTTGAGAAAAAAAATCGATTGTTATCAGTTCTGGCTGCTCTGTTTGATTTCACAACAAGTTTATCTGAAATTCAGAAGTTAATAGCACATACTCATGAAAGGGAGTGACTGGCTCCAGAGCTGGTTTTGCTTTAGTTCCTCTAGACCCGTCTGCTAGTGACAGGACAGTCCAGCCTGACCCTAGAAATGGAGGCTCAAACAGAGCGATGTCCCCCTTCTCCAGATAAAGGTCCTTTCCTGATGTTGAGCTGTCAAACATCTGATTGGCTGTGCAGCATCCAAAGAAAGACCCTAAAAAGTAAACAGTGTTGATTTTTTTAAAATAGCTGTAATACACATGACAGTTCTATTTGTTATTAATTTCAATGTTTGGGGTTTGCACTATTTATTTTTGTACCTTCTTGCATTAGAAAACCTTTGTACATTAGATTTAGTGTCTCGTCTTTAATTGAGATTTCAATTCCTGAATGGTGGTCAAGGGAGGTTAACCAAAACTCCTGGTCCATGAGAAGATTTTCCATACACTGACCCAAGAAGCCTGATGAAAAATAAGTAGGTAAGTCACCATTGTAAGGTTGAATCAATTTGTTTGCAAAAATAAAAAAATTCTTTAATTATAAAAATAATAAAGTAAAAAACAGCAAACCATAATAATATACAATAAAATTGGGAAATATATTTTTTGTATTTTTGTTTACACTAACTGGCCACTTTATTAGGTACAACTGTCCAACTGCTTGTTAAGGTAAATTTCTAATCAGCCAATCGCATGGCAGCAACTCAATGCATTTAGGCACATAGACATGGTGAAGACGATCTGCTGCAGTTCAAACTGAGCATCAGAATGGGGAAGAAAGGTGATTTAAGTGAATTTGAACGTGGCATGGTTGTTGGTGCCAGATGAGCTGGTCTGAGTATTTCAGAAACTGCTGATCTGCTCGGATTTTCACACACGACAATCTCTAGGGTTTACAGAGAATGGTCTGAAAAAGAAAAAATATCCAGTGAGCGGCAGTTCTGTGGGTGAAAATGCCAGAGGTCAGAGGAGAAAGGCCAGATTGGTTCCAGCTGATAGAAATGCAACAGTAACTCAAATAACCACTCGCTACAACCGAGGTCTGCAGAAGAGCATCTCTGAACCCACAACACATCCAGCCTTGAGGCAGATGGGCTACAGCAGCAGAAGACCACACCAGGTCTTCTTATGGCTACTTCCAGCAGGTTAACGAGCCATGTCATAAAGCTTGAATCATCTCAGACTGGTTTCTTGAACATGACAATGAGTTCACTGAACTCAAATGGGCTCCACAGTCACCAGAGCTCAATCCAATAGAGCACCTTTGGGATGTGGTGGAACGGGAGATTCGCATCATGGATGTGCAGCCGACAAATCTGCAGTAACTGTGTGATGCTATCATGTCAATATGGAGCAAAAAGGAATATTTCCAGTACCTTGTTGAATCTATGCCAAGAAGGATTAAAGCAGTTCTGAAGGCAAAAGGGGGTCCAACCCGGTACTAGTAAGGTGTACCTAATAAAGCGGTAAGTGTATAACTAGTAATAATGAAAAAAGTCATCTAGCATTGTAAGGTTGAATCAATTTGTTTGCATAAAGTTACATTAAAATAAAAACCGTAAAAAAAACGCAAAATAATAATATACGATAATATACATTATAAAAAGGGCAATATATAAAAGGGCAGTATTTTTTTTTTCGTTTATGACTGATAAAATTTTAAACAAAACATAAACATAATTACCAATTTTATTGCTTATTACATAGTTTTGCTATTTTTGTTTTATTTTAGAATATAATTTATAGCATTGGGCTTTATCTATGTAATGTAATGTGTGTATTTATATAGTGCATTTATCGTGTATGGCCATACACCCAAAGTGCTTTACAATCATGAGGGGGAGGAGTTTCTCCACACCACCACCAGTGTGCAGCATCCACTCGGATGATGCGACGGCAGCCACAGGACAACGACGCCAGTGCGCTCACCACACACCAGTTATAGAGGGAGTAGAGAGACAGTGATAGAGCCAATTCAGTGGATGGGGATGATTGGGAGGTCATGATGAGTAAGGGCCCATGGAGGGAATTTGGCCTGGAGACCGGGGTTACACCCCTACTCTTTACGAGAAGTGCCATGGGATTTTTATTGACCCCAGGGAGTCTATTTTTTTTTTCCCCAATTTCTGTTTAACGGAGAGAAGATTTTATTTAACACATTTCTAAACATAACAGTTTACATAACTAATTTCTAATAACTATTTTATCTTTGCCATGATGACAGTAAATAATATTTGACTAGATATTTTTCAAGACACTTCTATACAGCTTAAAGTGACATTTAAAGGCTTAACTAGGTTAATTAGTTTAACTAGGCAGGTTAGGGTAATTAGGCAAGTTATTGTATAACGATGGTTTGTTCTGTAGACTAGCGAAAAAATATATAGCTCAAAGAGGCTAATAATTTTGACCTTTAAAATGGTGTTTAAAAAATTAAAAACTGCTTTTATTCTAGCCAAAATAAAACTTTCTCCAGAAGAATAAAATATTATCAGACATACTGTGAAAATGTCCTTGCTCTGTTAAACATCATTTGGGAAATATTTAAAAAAGAAAAACACTGAAAGGGGGCTAATAATTCTGAGTTCAATTGTATATTTCAACAACATTTTCAACACTTTTGATCCGTTTAATTCACCATGTATTATCTTTCAATTTCTAAATATGTTCGGTGACTAAAATATTACTTTATTAAATACAACTGTTTAATAAATCTGTTTTGTTTAAATGCACCAAAATACATTGCCTATATTCACTGAGAAATGGAGAAAAATATTCATTTTCAAAATGGGCTGTGCTGAATAATGCTGAGCACTGTACATAAATGTATTATCTGGCACACTAAAATAAGAACAGACCCATTCTGTGGTAGGTGCTGAACCTCCATACGTCATCAATGGTTTTAAAAGTGATAAATATAGTCCTTTCCTCACTGTGAATGGATACAAAATGAGCAGACAATTCCTGCAAGACATGGAAACCAACATGTTGGAATTTGAGATTATTTCTTGTATATACATATATAGATATATATTATTGTATTCCAAATGAGTATAACCATACAGATATCAAGGTGACAACCCCTGAGAGGTCAGCTTCCAGCACACAGAGCTTCCTGCAGAGCACTTCCTGTGTGTTCTCATCGGCAGGAAGTCGATCCGGCCCCTCCACCATAGTCAGCTGCATAGCCAGCACTACAACAGGAAACAGCGTATGCATTTAACATTGTATCTATCAAAACATGAAGAGTTTAGATGGAAAAAAAACTCTAAATGCTGTCTGAAATGTTCTTTTAAAATGAGCATTTTTATCAGAGTGTAGGTTCAGTAATATCACTTTTATGATAAAGAATAATTCCCTTTCATGGTCTTTGAAATAACTGGACATAAACAAAGGAGGCTGAGAGAAACGTTCATTTTCAATGTAAATTTAAGACGGCACTTAGAGGTTTTTGCATCTGAACTCTTCACATATCCTTTAAAGAAACTCTTTTATTGAGAAATATGTTTTATTTAGATTGTATAACTAGTCTCTTATGTCAAGAATGTCTCATAATAATTTGAGTTGTACAGATCAGATTGTGATATAACATTCTTATGTAGCCTGTAAAAAATAAATCTTGAGGCTTGTAATTTTCGATTTAAAAATGTATGTGGTCATTAAAAATAATGTGCATATTTTTTTTAAAAAGTTGATATTCTGCATTTATTATAAAATATTGAGAAGATTTTGCTAATAAAATCAAAAGACAAATTTCACTTATTTATTTAAGCAAACCAGTGCAAATATTAGGCTTAATTTGAGAAAGCAATTAAGCTAATAAAATTGAGGAAAGATGGCTTCACGTTTATTTTAAGAAAAGTCACTCAATTATGTGTGTTTGATCGAGATGTTTGCATTTGAATCTCAATAGCGGCAGTGATCAGGCGACATTTTGAAGGAGCAGATCAACAGTGAGCATGTTAAGAGGTAAGCATTAACAGTTTACCATTTATATTGTCTTAAGTTCTTTCAGGAAAGACACATGCTGTTCAAGCTTGTTTAGGAGCTTGGTTTTTGACATACGACGTACATGGGTATTTTTAATCACCCATTCCTATTTGAAATTGATTTACTTCTACAAGGTTTCCGCAGGGTCTTAAAAAGTATTAAAAGTTGATGAATCAATTATGAGAAAAAAAGTCTTAATCGTGTTTTTACGAGGTCTTAATTTTTGTTCAAGCATTGTCCAAAGTGTTTGACTCCAAAAAAGCATAAATATATTTATTTTTCTCTTAATATTGACAATGGCGTGCTCGATCCACGCGATTGATTTGGGCCGGGGCACGTCCGACCTAGCTCTCCCGTCCAGGTGATGTCCCGTAATTTGCGACAAACACGGGAAGGTGATGTGACGCTCTCCACATGTAGCGAAACCATAGAGCGAAACAGATGGCAAAATGGGAAAATGTAAGTTTGCGTACACCTGGTTGGAAAAAATATGAGTTTAAACAGTGGCTGAAGCCTGTCTGAGTTTAAACTGTCGCTGAAAACAACCACGTAATTTATTCTTTTAAGCTTTGTTTCTTCCGAGCTTATCTGAGTTCTGTTGCACGGTGGTGCTCCAATGATTAATTTAACTACAACTGTTTATTAACAACTGTTTATTAAGTTAAAGGTTTGACACTGATTGCAACTTAAAGTGGCGACGAGGTCTTAAAATATTCCGAGAAGGTCTTTAAAAAGTCTTAAAAAGGTATTGAAATTTCCTTTAGGATTCCTGCATATACCCTTTTCTATGTTCATTCTGAATTACATATTGAAATTGAACAAATTATTTGCATTGTAATATTTAACAGCATTGATCTGGCAACATTTAAGCGTGGTGGACGAATGACAATGATCCTTGTTAAGTGGTAAGCCTAAGCTAAGCTAGCTATAGCTATTCAATGTGGTTTATGCACAGCTAGTGCTTTTCCATTTCATAAGGTTCCTTTTACAGCATTAATGATGTAATGTCATTAATAAATAAAATTAGTAAGTAAAATCCAACATTAACTGTGTTTATATATAATACTGTATACAATTACTAATATTTGTTTGCTTAATTATTCAGATTAATGAAGAAAATGTTGGCAGTATTTTCCCACAAAAGAGGAGGGACTTACTCAGGCAGATTTTGATAAAAAGAATGGGTGCCATACAGCAGGTATTTTTTATAATGTTATTTGTGTATTATTAATATTATTGTGCAATAGTACTAATTTCTACACTTTTGTTGCATCAAACCTCACATTAAATCAGGGATGAGACGAGAGATGTCGTACTCTGTTGCTGGTCTATTTGTATGAAAAAAAACTCAAAACTCAATCACTACATTGTTGAATGCACTATTCCTTGTGTAAACATGGTTTGTTTTTTATAAAATGATTTCTTTGTACACTAGTATACATTTTGAAAACACCCTGCCCATTATAAGTCAAAATACTTGTGTTATAATAAGCTTAATGTTTATTTTACAGTGTTGAAATGCAAAGAGAATTGCTGTCTACCAGAGGGATGACCAACCATGAGGACTTCTGCATTGTCTTGGAGGATGAGCGAGTCATGGTTGGCTTAGAAAATCTAGAATTGCTGAACTGGATTTATACAAATATTCCCCAAATTAAAATCACCCAAAAACAAGCTTATATTAAATTTCTGACACGAATTCAGAGCTTTACATTGCTGTAAATTTTAAATAGATTTGTTTAACAAATTGTATGTACCATTTTCTTATCAGTGGAACATTTAATAAAATGATATTTGGCAAGAATGCATTGTCTATGTATTTCATTATAAATTATATATTTTTCATTTATGAATGAGTAATTGTCATTAGTAAATGATGGTGGATTTGCTTAAATTATAAAAGCACATTCCACTAATAATATTAAATTCATCATCTTTCACTCAAAAAAATGGTAATTTCCACATGATTTGCTTAAGTGGTTTTTGCTTAACTGGTTGGTTTAAGTCTTGAAAACTACTTAAAAATATTACATGCAATAGTGTTACCACTATTTTTTAAGTAAATAGCACATACAATTTTTTACAGTGTGCACTGACATGACATTAGACACGTATTAAACAAACAAACACAGAAATATTATATATAATGCATCAACGCGTCAGCAGCCTTCATATAGGAAACATCTGTTCAAGTGACTGTAAGGAAAGGATTTAGCAGATGATGTATGAATGCAAGTTAGTTAATGCGAGGTGACATCATAAACTAATCAGACCTTTATACTGTTGTAAATTCCCGGTCTAGCACTACTGCACTCAAAACATTCTTTTCCAGGGCAATATTCAGGCTCAATCAACAGTTTAGAACTGAATTTAGCCATAATCATGTGATGTTTCACTGCTGTGTTTAACTGAGAGGGTTAATAAGTGAACTCAATGTGCTTTGTAAAGTCCAAGGTATGATCTCTACAAGTTACTCTTTTTTTTTTTTTTGAGCATCACAAGAGTAGGTCAGAGTTCAATTATAGTGGTAGGAGCATGTTATGTGGACAGAAAAGTAGTCCAGAGTTGACTTTACTGATGATGGCAAGTTTTATTTATTTGGGTCCAATGGGAAACAAGTTTACAAGTTTGTCATCAGACTGGGTGAAGACTGCAGTTCAGATCACAGCAGAGCAGTGTCTAGTGATGTCAGATGTCCGTGAGAGACATAGATATTGGTTAGATGTCGCCTACGCCATTGTTGTCTATTGGGAGGTATGCGTCAATAGAGCCGCCATTTTGGTACAGGGTAGCGCTCATTTGAAATGAAAGTGAGACCAAGGTGCAGTGGAGGACTGGATATCCGGAGCCAAAGATACTGTATATATATATATATATATATATATATATATATATATATATATATATATATATATATATATATATATACTCTTACAGTTAGGTCCATAAATATTTGGACATTGACACAATTGTAACATGTTTGGCTCTGTACCCCAACAATATGGATTTGAAATGAAACGAACAAAATGTGCTTTAACTGCAGACTGTCAGCTTTAATTTGACGGTATTTACATCCAAATCAGGTGAATGCTGTAGGAATTACAACAGTTTGCATATGTGCCTCCAACTTGTTAAGGGACCAAAAGAAATTGGACAGAATAAAAAATCATAAATCAAACTTTCACTTTTAATACACTGGGAGGCCAATTGTCCAATTACTTTTGGTCCCTTAACAAGTGGGAGGCACATATGCAAACTGTTGTAATTCCTACAGCTTTCACCTGATTTGGATGTAAATACCCTCAAATTAAAGCTGACAGTCTGCAGGTAAAGGACATCTTGTTTGTTTCGTGTTGGTGCATAAAGCCAAAACTAGTGATGTCCTGGTAAAGACTAGTGATCTCATGTGAGAGACTAGGCAGACTAGTGAGGTCCTTGTGATGTTAGAGACTAGACAGACTAGAGATGTCTTGGTGATGTGAGAGACTAGACAGACTAGTGATGTCCTGGTGATGTGAGAGACTAGATAGACTATTGATGTCCTGGTAATGTTAGAGACTAGACAGACTAGTGATGTCCTGGTGAAGTGAGAGACTAGTGAAGTCCTGGGGATGTGAGAGACTAGACAAACTGGTGAAGTCATGGTCATATGAGAGACTAGACAGACTAGTGATGTCCTGGTGATGTGAGAGACTAGACAGACTAGTGATGTCCTGGTGATGTGAGAGACTAGACAGACAAGTGATGTCCTGGTAATGCGATAGACTAGATAGACTAGTGATGTCCTGGTAAAGACTAGTGATCTCATGTGAGAGACTAGAGAAACCAGTGATGTCCTGGTGATGTGAGAGACTAGACCGACTGGTGATGTCCTGGTGATGTGAGAGACTAGATAGACTAGTGATGCCCTGGTGATGTGAGAGACTAGACAGACTAGTAATGTCCTGGTGATGTGAGAGAGTAGTGATGTCCTGGTGATGTGAGAGACTAGACAGACTACTGATGTCCTGGTGATGTGAGAGACTAGACAGACTAGTGATGTCCTGGTGATGTGAGAGACTAGACAGACTAGTGATGTCCTGGTGATGTGAGAGACTAGACAGACTAGTGATGTCGTGGTAAAGACTAGTGATCTCATGTGAGAGACTAGAGAGACTAGTGATGTCCTGGTGATGTGAGCGACTAGATCGACTAGTGATGTCCTGGTGATGTGAGAGACTCAGATAGACTATGATGTCCTTGTGATGTGAGAGACTAGATATGAGACTAGGTGATGTCCTGAAAGACTAGGGATCTTTGTAGAGACGAAATATGATGTCTGGTGATGTGAGAGACTAGATAGTGATGTCCTGGTGATGTGAGAGACTAGACGACTAGTGATGTCCTGTGAGAGATAGAGACTGGTGATTTCATGTGAGAGACTAGAGAGACTAGTGATGTCCTGGTGATGTTAGAGACTAGAACAGAACTATTGATGTACTGGTGATGTGAGAGACTAGACATAATATTGATGTCCTGGTGATGTGAGAGACTAGACAGACTAGTGATGTCCTGGTGATGTGAGAGACTAGACAGACTATTGATGTCCTGGTGATGTGAGAGACTAGACAGACTATTGATGTCCTGATGATCTGAGCGACTAGACAGACTAGTGATGTCCTGGTGATGTGAGAGACTAGTGGTGTCCTGGTGATGTGAGAGACTAGTGATGTCCTGGTGATGTGAGAGTCTAGTGATGTCCTGGTGATGTGAGAGACTAGACACACTAGGGATGTCCTGGTGATGTGAGAGACTAGACAGACTAGTGATGTCCTGGTGATGTGAGAGACTAGACAGACTAGTGATGTCCTGGTGATGTGAGAGACTAGACAGACTAGTGATGTCCTGGTGATGTGAGAGACTAGACAGACTAGTGATGTCCTGGTGATGTGAGAGACTAGACACACTAGGGATGTCCTGGTGATGTGAGAGACTAGACAGACTAGTGATGTCCTGGTGATGTGAGAGACTAGATAGACTAGTGATGTCCTGGTAATGCGATAGACTAGATAGACTAGTGATGTCCTGGTAAAGACTAGTGATCTCATGTGAGAGACTAGAGAAACCAGTGATGTCCTGGTGATGTGAGAGACTAGATCGACTAGTGATGTCCTGGTGATGTGAGAGACTAGATAGACTAGTGATGCCCTGGTGATGTGAGAGACTAGACAGACTAGTAATGTCCTGGTGATGTGAGAGAGTAGTGATGTCCTGGTGATGTGAGAGACTAGACAGACTACTGATGTCCTGGTGATGTGAGAGACTAGACAGACTAGTGATGTCCTGGTGATGTGAGAGACTAGACAGACTAGTGATGTCGTGGTAAAGACTAGTGATCTCATGTGAGAGACTAGAGAGACTAGTGATGTCCTGGTGATGTGAGAGACTAGACAGACTATTGATGTACTGGTGATGTGAGAGACTAGACATAATATTGATGTCCTGGTGATGTGAGAGACTAGACAGACTAGTGATGTCCTGGTGATGTGAGAGACTAGACAGACTATTGATGTCCTGGTAAAGACTAGTGATCTCATGTGAACGACTAGATAGACTAGTGATGTCCTGGTGATGTGAGAGACTAGACAGACTATTGGTGTCCTGGTGATGTGAGAGACTAGACAGACTATTGATGTCCTGGTGATGTGAGAGACTAGTGATGTGTCCTGGTGATGTGAGAGACTAGACAGACTACTGATGTCCTGGTGATGTGAGAGACTAGACAGACTAGTGATGTCCTGGTGATGTGAGAGACTAGACAGACTAGTGATGTCGTGGTAAAGACTAGTGATCTCATGTGAGAGACTAGAGAGACTAATGATGTCCTGGTGATGTGAGAGACTAGACCGACTATTGTTGTCTTGGTGATGTGAGAGACTAGACAGACTAGAGTTGTCCTTGTGATGTGAGAGACTAGACAGACTAGTGATGTCCTGGTAAAGACTAGGTGATCTCATGTGAGAGACTAGATAGACTAGTGATGTCCTGGTGATGTGAGAGACTAGACAGACTATTGATGTCCTGGTGATGTGAGAGACTAGACAGACTAGTGATGTCCTGGTGATGTGAGAGACTAGACAGACTTGTGATGTCCTGGTGATGTGAGAGACTAGACAGACTAGGGATGTCCTGGTGATGTGAGAGACTAGACAGACTAGTGATGTCCTTGTGATGTGAGAGACTAGACAGACTAGTGATGTCCTGGTGATGTGAGAGACTAGTGATGTCCTGGTGATGTGAGAGACTAGATAGACTAATGATGTCCTGGTGATGTGAGAGACTAGACAGACTATTGATGTCCTGGTGATGTGAGAGACTAGTGATGTCCTGGTGATGTGAGAGACTAGAAAGACTAATGATGTCCTGGTGATGTGAGAGACTAGACAGACTTGTGATGTCCTGGTGATGTGAGAGACTAGACAGACTAGGGATGTCCTGGTGATGTGAGAGACTAGAAAGACTAGTGATGTCCTGGTGATGTGAGAGACTAGACAGACTTGTGATGTCCTGGTGATGTGAGAGACTAGACAGACTAGTGATGTCCTTGTGATGTGAGAGACTAGACAGACTAGGGATGTCCTGGTGATGTGAGAGACTAGACAGACTAGTGATGTCCTTGTGATGTGAGAGACTAGACAGACTTGTGATGTCCTGGTGATGTGAGAGACTAGACAGACTAGGGATGTCCTGGTGATGTGAGAGACTAGACAGACTAGTGATGTCCTTGTGATGTGAGAGACTAGACAGACTAGTGATGTCCTGGTAAAGACTAGTGATCTCATGTGAGAGACTAGATAGACTAATGATGTCCTGATGATGTGAGAGACTAGACAGACTATTGATGTCCTGGTGATGTGAGAGACTAGTGATGTCCTGGTGATGTGAGAGACTAGAAAGACTAGTGATGTCCTGGTGATGTGAGAGACTAGACAGACTTGTGATGTCCTGGTGATGTGAGAGACTAGACAGACTAGGGATGTCCTGGTGATGTGAGAGACTAGAAAGACTAGTGATGTCCTGGTGATGTGAGAGACTAGACAGGCTAGTGATGTCCTGGTGATGTGAGAGACTAGTGATGTCCTTGTGATGTGAGAGACTAGACAGACTAGTGATGTCCTGGTGATGTGAGAGACTAGACAGACTAGTGATGTCCTTGTGATGTGAGAGACTATGACAGACTAGGGATGTCCTGGTGATGTGAGAGACTAGACAGACTAGTGATGTCCTTGTGATGTGAGAGACTAGATAGACTAGTGATGTCCTGGTAAAGACTATTGATCTCATGTGAGAGACTAGATAGACTAATGATGTCCTGGTGATGTGAGAGACTAGAAAGACTAGTGATGTCCTGGTGATGTGAGAGACTAGACAGACTAGGGATGTCCTGGTGATGTGAGAGACTAGACAGACTAGTGATGTCCTGGTGATGTGAGAGACTAGACAGACTAGTGATGTCCTTGTGATGTGAGAGACTAGACAGACTAGTGATGTCCTGGTAAAGACTAGTGATCTCATGTGAGAGACTAGATAGACTAATGATGTCCTGGTGATGTGAGAGACTAGACAGACTATTGATGTCCTGGTGATGTGAGAGACTAGACAGACTATTGATGTCCTGGTGATGTGAGAGACTAGTGATGTCCTGGTGATGTGAGAGACTAGAAAGACTAGTGATGTCCTGGTGATGTGAGAGACTAGACAGACTTGTGATGTCCTGGTGATGTGAGAGACTAGACAGACTAGGGATGTCCTGGTGATGTGAGAGACTAGACAGACTAGTGATGTCCTGGTGATGTGAGAGACTAGACAGACTAGTGATGTCCTGGTGATGTGAGAGACTAGACAGACTTGTGATGTCCTGGTGATGTGAGAGACTAGACAGACTAGGGATGTCCTGGTGATGTGAGAGACTAGACAGACTAGTGATGTCCTGGTGATGTGAGAGACTAGACAGACTAGTGATGTCCTGGTAAAGACTAGTGATCTTATGTGAGAGACTAGATAGACTAGTGATGTCCTGGTGATGTGAGAGACTAGACAGACTAGTAATGTCCTGGTGATGTGAGAGACTAGACAGACTTGTGATGTCCTGGTGATGTGAGAGACTAGACAGACTAGTGATGTCCTGGTGATGTGAGAGACTAGTGATGTCCTGGTGATGTGAGAGACTAGACACACTAGGGATGTCCTGGTGATGTGAGAGACTAGAGAGACTAGTGATGTCCTGGTGATGTGAGAGACTAGACAGACTATTGATGTCCTGGTAAAGACTAGTGATCTCATGTGAGAGACTAGCGCAAACTTGGTCCTGGAGGGCCGGTGTCCTGCATAGTTTATCTCCAACACTAATCAAACACACCTTATTATGCTAATCAGTGTATTCAAGATAACTAGAAATCTATAAGCAGGTATGTTTGACTAGAGTTGGAGCTAAACTGTGCAGGACACCGGCCCTCCAGGACTGAGTTTGCCCACCACTGGACTAGAGAGACTAGTTATATCCTACAAAAGACTAGTGATATCACATGAGAGACTAGAGTAATAATGTCCTGTGAGAGACTGGTGATCTCATGTGAGAGACTAAAAAGATTAGTGATTGGGGTTAGGGATTAGGTAGGTTAGGGCAATATTACAGCTTCATATGACACTACTCCACATTAACATTTACACTGGCAGCAAAATCTGATGGGTAGCATATTGCGTCATCAAAATGTGCTACCTACTTTGTGCTACCTACTTTTTGATGGGTTAGGTTTACCTGCAGAGCACTTCAATAGCTGGCCTCTACAATTCGTTGTATGGGAGTCGGTTACTCTAACAAGCAGACCATGGTCTTTAGCGCCTGTTGCTAGAGAACATTTTGAGGTCAGATGAGTGAGCTTTATCTGCACAGCATTTTACTAGCTGGCCTCTGCTACACTCACTCCCCTAAACCTTACTCCCATCCGGGTCATGGCACCAATGTGACCAATGTGCCTGTCCTACTATCACCCAAACCGCATGAACTGGCGACCTTCCGCATGGGAGTCGGTTGCTCTAACAAGGAGGCTAAAGAGGAGGCTAAAGAGGAGGTCAGAGGAGTGTGGTTTACCTGCATAGCACTTCACTAGCTGGCCTCTGCTACACTACCTATCAGATTTTTCTACTAGTCTAAATGTTATTTGGAGTAGTGTTATATGAAGCTGTAATATCGCCCTAATCCCTAACCCCATTCAAATACCATTCAAATACAGTGATGAAGCATAATCTGATGGGTAAGATAAAATGTCAGGACACCAGTCCACAGTACAGTTACAAACACAGTTCTCAATTGTGTTATTCAGACAACACACACCCCCAACCCGACTACCCCGGTCTCATGGATTTTCAGAGACAACTGTTGGCAAGTATGGTAAGAGACTTGTGATGTCCTGTGAAAGACTAGTGATGTGAGAAATTAGTGATGTCCTATGAGAGACTAGATAATGATGTCCTGTGAGAGACTAGTGAAGTCAATCATAATAATGTATTATTTCGTGTCCTAGTAAGGAAAAGAAAGCTTGGATCAACGTGAGCATGAGTGTTAATGATATGACCAAGTCAGTGGAGGTTGTTTACACATTCAACAGGATTTATTCACATCAGCAACAGTGTATTAAAGAGGAACTTGTGCATGAAGAGCTGGGGTTACCTGTAGGTACATTATCATCAGAAGCTCCTGAAGTACCTTTAAAACTTCCTCTTGAGATCCTGTAATCTGAAAAACATTTAACATGGTCTTAATCTGTAGTCTAACAGTGATTTGGGTCATTTGTTGTGCTGTACCTTGTACCTTTTGATTATTCATTCATTCCTTTTCCTTCGGCTTAGTCTCTTTATTCATCAGGGGTTGCCACAGTGGAATGAACTGCCAAGTTATCCAGCATATGTTTTACACAATGGATGCCCTTCCAGCTGCAACCCAGGACAATAATACACTACGGACAATTTAGTTTATTCAATTCCCCTATAGCGCATGTGTTTGGACTGTGGGGGAAACCGGAGAACCCAGAGGAAACCCACGCCAACACGGGGAGAACATAGAAACTCCACACAGAAACACCAACTGACCCAGCTGGGGCTCGAACCAGCAACCTTCTTGCTGTGAGGCGACAGTGCTAACCACTGAGCCACTGTGACACCCCCTTTTGATTATAATATGATTATAATATAATTGATTGTAATGAGACTTTCAGAAATGCTGTATTGATTAATACATTATTTAAAAAAAAAAAAATTGTTTCCAGTATACAATGTTAATCATTACCTAAGTTATTGAGAGTCGGAGAGGATACATTAATGAGATAATTAGCTTGAAGGTTTGTTATTATTATTTAATAATGTAAATAATATTATTTTGTTTTAATAATATAAAGCAGGGGTGACCAACCCTGCTCCTGGAGATCTACTGTCCTGCAGATTTCAGTTGCAACCCATATCAAATACACCTGCCTGTAATTATCTAGTGCTGTTCAGGTCCTAATTAATTGGTTCAGGTGTGTTTGATCAGGGTAGGAGCTGAACTCAGCAGGAAGGTCGATCTCCAGAAGCAGGGTCGAGCACCCCTGATATAAAGGTTATTCAATAGTGACACAATGGCGCAGTGGGTAGCCATGTCGCCTCAGCAAGAAGATTGCTGGTTCGAGTCCCGGCTGGGTCAGTTGGCATTCCTGTGTGGAGTTTGCATGTTCTCCCCGTGTTGGTGTGGGTTTTCTCCAGGTGCTCCGGTTTCCCCCACAGTCCAAAGACATGCGGTATAGGGGAATTGAATAAGCTAAATTGTCCATAGTGTATGTGTGTGAATAAGAGTGTATGGGTTGTTTCCCAGTGTTCCAGCATCTGCTGTGTAAAACATGTGCTGGATAAGTTGGCGGTTTATTCTGCTGTGCCAACCCCTGATTAATAAAGGGACTAAGCCGAAAAAAAATCAATGAATAATTATTTAATTTGTCAATATAATACCACAAAACATTACAGCTAATTTAGGCAAATTTCTGTTTGTGCTGTTGCTTCACCACCAGAAATTATGATGTCACTTCCTGAAAGATGATGTCATTGTTAGTTAGTATGGAAAGAAAGATAAAAGTATGGAAAGTTAGGAATGAAGGACACAGAAAAGGCTTGAAAATATTTGTATTTTTTAGTCATAGTTTGAAACCAACTCTCAAACCAACACAGTAGTTTTACAATGATGCGTGATGTACACATATTTGAAAAATTATGATAAAGAACAACTAATTTAAAGCATGGCTACTGATAAAGTACTCAATTAAAGGCTAGTCATAGGGGTAATATTCACCCAAAAATTAAAATGTATTAATTCACGCTCACTCAAGTAATTCAAATCCAAGAGTTCCTTTATTCTGTTGAACACAATGAAGATATTTTGAAGAAAGCTAAAAACCTGTAACCATTGACTTGCATGTGATTTTTGTAAATCACACAGTATTTAACTGTATGAACTGTATTTTACTGAACAGTTAGGCAGTGTTGCAGTATTTTAAAGTTTCATTTTTCAAAATTACTATATATTTTACAGTAAATGTATAGAATACTGTAAATAAAGATATACTAAATGCTTCTGTAAATGTAAATACAGTATTTTTTGCAATTGATTTACAGTAAGTTACTGTAGATTATACAAGAAATTGTTAACAGTGTAGGAAAAACAAATACTATGGAAGTTATATGATTATAAGTTTTCATCATTCTTCAAATTATCAACAGGAAAAAAGAAACTCATGAAAGTTGGAGGCAACTAAAGGCAATGAATGATAGCAGACGTTTCTTTTTTTGGCTGAATTATTCCTTTAATAGTGCAATAATTGTGGTCATAATAGCCTACTATATCAAAATCAGCTTACCGTTAAAGTATTTAAGAAATTATTTACTTGTCTGTTAATAGCCTACTTTTTTCTTTGAACTCCCCATGGTTTTTGTGGCTCACCCACATCCATACCTCTAGATGAAGACTCCATGATATTATCCAGTTCATTGCGTGTGTACTCATTCGACAGCTCTCTCCGTAGGGTCCGAACCCTATCCGGATCGGGCTCCACGCCGTTCCCTGTTTTGGACGAGTTTCTGCGAGCAGCGGCTGACATCCCGACCGAGTCCCGTGCGGAGGAGCGAATGACTGCGCGCTGTCGATCACGCGCTTTTCGCTCTCACAGCAAATAAAAGCGCACAGGTGGCGGAACTGATTTCAACAGCGTACCTTACAACATTACAAGACTGCAGACTCCTGTTATCCTTCTTGACGGCGAAAGTAAAGTCAGACAGCGTCCAGAATAATGTAGTCTTCATGCGAGCAGACTTTCACAACACTCCATTAGCAGGTGTGTGTGTGTTATGAGAATTTGGTATCAGTAAGCATTTTTGTTTTATAAATGTGACCTTGGCACCCACACTTTTGAGCAAAAGTTAATAATCACATATTGAGTAAACACTGAGATTAAAAAAGCAAAAAGCTGGTGGTCTGTATTATGAGTGTAAACTCAGTAGGTGTGTCTCTGTTTGGATGAACTAAAAAAACTCAGAGGAAGAGTGTCAGCATTTCCCCTTCCTCTCTGATTGGCTGCACTGAAGGAAAAATGAGCTTTTAAAACCATGTGTAATCATATTTTAAATGGGTATTAATATTAAAACAACACTGTGATTTCCTGAGTAACAGCAGCGCAAAGACTCATTCATTAATTTTGCTTGGCTTAATCCCTTTATTCATCAGGGATCGCCACAGTGGAATGAACCGCCGACTATTCCAGCTTATGTTTTACACAGCTGATGCCCTTCCAGCTGCAACTCAGTACTGGGAAACATCCATACGCTCTCACATTCACACACATACACTACAGACAATTTAGTTAATTAATTCCCCTATAGCACATGTATTTGGACTGTGGGGGAAACCGGAGCACCTGGAGGAAACCCACACCAACACGGGGAGAACATGCAAACTCCACACAGAAATGCTAACTGACCCAGCTGGGGCTCGAACCAGCGATCATCTTGTTGTGAGGCCACCGTATCGCCCCCAAAGCAAATATTGTGGGTTTGATTTTTAGTTAACTATCATGAATGATAAAACTAGCTTAAATGGCTTAAGAGAAGTCTGTTTTCTTTCCAAATAAAATTGTCTGTTATATGTAAATGTAAAAACCCTCAAGTTAAAACATATACATCATTAAAACATTCAAAACTGGTCTGCCTTTTTTGTTTCTGTTCTGATCATTAAAACATGTCTAATACAATTCACATGTAAACATCAAAATAGTAATAATATATGTTTATATGCATAATATTGCCCGAAAGTGTTGAACAGTCCTGGTACGGAGCCAACCCGAGACTTCTAGGGGAATTACGAAAAAAATAAAATTGGTGGGGGCTCAGAATTTTCCTTCAGAGCTGGTCTATAGGATTAAGAGTAATGCAATTTAAGGCAAGGCAAGTTTATTTATAAAGCACATTTCATACACAATGGTAATTCAAAATGCTTTACATAAACAGGAATAAAAGAAATGAATATAAGAAAATAAAACCAGATTAAAATGTGTTAAAACAGGTAATAAAAGAATGAAAAAGAAAAGAGAGATAATAGTGCTATCTGTTGGGCGCAGCACAGTGCTCATTCAGTAAAGGCACAGCTAAACAGATGTGTTTTCAGTCTTGATTTGAATGTGCCTAATGTTGGAGCACATCTGGTCATTTCTGAAAGCTGATTAGTAGCTGAAGGCAGATTCACCCTGCTTTGACTGAACTGTTGGAATTTCTAATATACTTGATCTTAATGTTCTGAGTAATCTACTAGGTTTGTATTCAGTGAGCATATCTGTAATGTATTGAGGTCCTAGGCCATTTAGTGATTTATAGACAAGTAATAATACTTTAAAATCTATTCTGAATGTAACTGGGAGCCAGTGTAAAGTCCTGAGGACAGGTGTGATGTGCTCTGATTTTCTGCTTCTGATCAGAATCCTGGCAGCAGCGTTCTGGATGAGCTGCTAGAATTTTAATAAAGAAAGAAAATTTTACAAATGAAATAAACAGTTTAGCCTATTAAAATATCCAACAACTATAAAGAAACTAAATAAAGTACTCAAATATCATCACACCTTCTCTTATGAATGGAATAAACAGATTGTTATTCAAGTTATGCATTCATTGTTCAGCAGTGCATCATTCTCTTGTTATCTTGTGATTCTGTCTTTTAATTAGGCATCTTGACCCTAAAAGAAAAAAATTAAAAAGAATAACTGATTATTATGATAACTCAAACTGACAAAGAATTCACATTTGTTAATACTTACTAAAGACAAATGCAACAATTGTCAGAACCATAAGATGACACTGCAATTATTTACAAGTTAATTATAAGTCTGTACATTCACTCGCCTTTTTAATAGGTGCCTTCAGAACTGTTAATCCTTTGTGGCATAGATTCAACAAGGTACTGGAAATATTCTTTAGAGATTTTGCTCCATATTGACATGATAGCATCACGCAGGGATGGACATGGTCAGCAACAATACTGAGGTAGGCTGTGGCGTTGACACAATGCTCAATTGGTACTACTGGGCCCAAAGTGTGCCAAGAAAATATCCCCCACACCATTACACCACCACCACCACCCTGAACCGTTGATACAAGGGAGGATGGATCCATGGTTTCATGTTGTTGATGCCAAATTCTGACCCGACCATCCGAATGTCGCAACAGAAATGGAGACTCATCTGACCAGGCAACGTTTCTCCAATCTTCTACTGTCCAATTTTGGTGAACCTGTGTGAATTGTAGCCTCAGTTTCCTGTTCTTAGCTGACAGGAGTGACACCCGGTGTGGTCTTCTGCTGCTGTAGCCCATTCGCCTCAAGGTTGGACGTGTTGTGCATTCAGAGATGCTCTTCATACTTCGGTTGTATTAAGTGATGACCTCTGGCATCAAGAAGGCATTTGCGCCCACAGAACTGCCGCTCACTGGATATTTCCTCTTTTTCGGACCATTCTCTGTAAACCCTAATGATGGTTAAGCGTGAAAATCCCAGAAGATCAGCAGTTTCTGAAATACTCAGACCATTCCATCTGGCACCAACAACCATGCCATGTTTAAAGTCACTTCAATCCCCTTTCTTCCCCATTCTGATGCTCGCTTTGAACTGCAGCAGATGGTCTTGACCATGTCTACATGCCTAAATGCATTGAGTTACTGCCATGTGATTAGAAATTTGCATTAACGAGCAGTTGGACAGGTGTACCTAATAAAGTGGCCGGTGAGTGTAGATGCATTAGAATGTAAATAGTAACAGGACAACAAGAAACATTAACGAGTGAACATGTTTCATAAACTTTGGTTAAAAAAAGAAATGCTGGTTTGTTTAAAAATTGACTTGTTTACAAACTAGTAAACCTCTAAGTGCCATCTGAGGTTGAGAATTTCACTTTAATGGTAATTCAAGAGTTCACACTTAGCTGATGATCAATAAAGCGTAATTGGCATGCTGTCCCGGGAGTGAGCCCTGAGCTCGTATATCCTCGAGCCCGGGGCTCCCTCCCGTTAGAAGGGCGACAGGGGAGTTCGAGCTCAGGAAGGTCTCGAGAACTCCCCCGCTTATCGCCGTGTGAAAAGTGTAAACTAAGGTTGTCGTAGGTAATAATTTGGTTTAGTCGATTGGCTATGGTGTATGTTTTTGGACGGTGGGAGGAAACCGGGGAACCCGGGGGAAACCCACACAAACACGGGGAGAACATGAAAACTCTGCACAGAAACGCTAACCGGCTCAATGGGAGGTTGAACCGGCGGTGTTCTTGCTATGAGGCAACAGTGCTAGTCACTGGGCCGCCGTGTCGCCCTATAGGAAAGGGTGGAAGTAGGGGGGGGGGTAGACTTCGAGACGAAGATAACTGGAGTGAAATCTCTGGTTATTTATAGTGCGTCCGTAATCATCTAATAGGGCAGATTACGGAGCTGATACGGTGCCAGCCGTGTTGATCATAAGCACGTGATCCTCTCGAAATTAAACCACACTTAATGTTTTTTCATTGCCTTTAATGCAAAAAAAAAAAAAAAAACTGAACATAAACATATAAGGCTGAAAAAAAATTATGATTTTAGAAGACAATTATAGATGGCAGTTAGAGGTCTTTGCGTCAGAACTCTTTAAATGTTGGTAAAATACAGTATAGATAAACCCAATAGTTCAGTATTTAGAGTTTACGCAGTCAGCTAATATGAAATACTGTTTCCTTACTCATTTGAATTGAGACCCAATCCCAGTAGCCAATTATGACTGCAGTCTATTCATGTCACACTTTAAAGTCAATCTTTTACAAAATCATGGTGTTTACTGTGTCTTATACTTTCAGACTTGCTTCATTTCAGACACCAATATTTGAAGGATTTGTTCAATGAGCATTTGAGAATGATAATGTTAGGCATGGATAAAATGTTAGGCGGCTAAAATCTATGGGAGACCAGGCATTCTCTTCATTGTGGAACTCTTTACCCTCTGTTATTCGCAATGCAAAGTATTTTTAAATTACTCTTAAAACTTACTTTTTAGGATAGCTTTTATTTGATTTTATATATGATTTAGATCTATTACTATTATTATTATTTTATGTGCTTTTAATTATTTTTTATTACTACATTTACTACCATCTTTGCATTCATCCTTGTATCTTTTACTGCTGCACATTTATGTCTGTAAAGTGCCTTGAGAAGCTACTTTTAAAGGTGCTATATAAAAATAAAGTTTATTATTAATATGATTATTTGATCAATAATTTCAGTACACTGTGAGCATATATTAGCACCATTTGTTTTTTGAATTAATATAATGTATCAAAAATAATATCTAGAAAAATAAGTCTGTAAAATAACAGAAAATGTACTGGCAGTTTATTACAAGGTTTTGTAGCGTAGGGCTAATATAAACCAACCCTGACAATTTAGCACTTTAAACTGTTAAATATCTTAATAAAAGTCACTTTTTCAAACTTTTCAAGGTTAAAAGTTGTTGGAAGAAAGATCAAGGTCCCATAATGCAATACAAAAGCTGAAATAAATGTGAAAAAAAAAGTCTAAATAAAATTATGAATCACAAAATATGGAAAACTGCTAATTTATGGATATTCTTTAAAGTGTGGAGCAATAGTGCTAAATTGAATGGCCAGTGTGTAAATTAACAGCAAGGTTTTATTTTTTAATGCATTGTGGACTTGATTTGGGAAAGGGCCTTTTTGTCATCATGATGGACCCTATATCACAATTATTTTACTATTACTGGAAAAAGTATTTGTTATAAAAGGCAGTGGTTATAAAGATGCTGAATTAGATTCCTACCCAGGTAGCAAAGAATTCTGGCCCAGTTTTGGCATAAATCTGGCACAGTAGGCCCTCATCCAGCACTGGCATACAGCATGTGGACCAAACATGGCCCTGGTTTGGCAAAGGTGGCACCGTCTTTAGGGCAGCACACAATACATGGGCCAGATGTCAAATGTATTATTTGGCCCAGATGTTAATAATTGATATATGGGCCATGTACGTTTGGCCTATCTTGACCCACATTTAAAATACATTTTTTAATATTTTAAAATAAAGAAAACAAATTCTAGCATTCAGGTCGCTTTGAGAAAAAGCAAGAATAAAGTGCAATGCTTCATGGATTTATCAATTCCATTGTAGTCATGACACACCAACTTATCTGGCCTAGGCTCCGTTATGGGTTATTAACTTGGCTGAGACTTGGCCCAGATATGGTCCATGTTTGGCTCTTGTCTGGAAGCCAGACTCGGTCCAATCATGTACCGTAATTCACTGCGGCATGTGGGTCAAGCTAAAGCTGATTGTGTGGGCCAGAGCTGGGCCAGAGATATTTTGTTATGTGGGTATTTACTTCTCAGGAATAGTTTATGGACATATAGGATAAGTTGAAATGTGTACACTGATGCGAAACCTTAAACAGGCATAATTAACTCACAATTTACATATCCTTATGTGGTTTCAAGACCTACATTGGTTTCTTTTTTCTGTTGAACACAAGGGAGATATTCTGAAGAATCTAAAAAAACTGTAATCATTGACTTGACTAGGAAATAAGTGGTTACTGATTACATCATTAGGAAAAACAAATACAGTGGAAACAGGTTTCCAGCTTCCTTCAAAAAAGCAATCTTCTTTTGTGTTCAACAGAAAACAGTAAGGTTTTAAACAAGTAAACAATGACAGAATTCTTAGTTTTGTGTTTGTGTCAGGGTTCTGGTTCCTTTCTGAACCTAAAGCGCCCTCTGGTGGAAGATTAGTATAGTCTATCTAATACTAAAGTGTAGATAGAACAAGCAGTCATTTTTTTTTTGAATAACCGATACTGAAAAACGCAGTTCGATTTGCTATTTTTCTGTTAATCTCAATGTTTTTTTCAAATATTGAAGCTCAAATATATATATAAAATTTAGCTTCTGCTGTTTCTGTATGGCAAGCCAATTTTATATTTAATGCAAGGGGCCAATTTAGTGATTTGGATCCAGACCTGGCACAGTTGGAATCTGAGCTGCATACTATTCTTTTTAATGCTCTCACCTAACCCCGCCACTCTCAGTGACATCACTAGCTCCATTGAGTGCATTGTGTCTGACATTGCATCTCTGAGATGCAGTCTCAGCTTTCATCATCAAGGTTGCATCCAGATACCATTGACCCTAAGAAATTAAAGCCATGGGGCCCAACAGTCCTAATATGCACCCTGTTTATTTGTTTCTCACTTTTTTCTGTCTCAATTATTTTTTTTCATTTATAAGTATTTTTTCAACATTTACTACTTAAAAAAATCTATAATAATAAAATTTGTTTAATGTTTTTAACAATAAATCGTCATCTGATTTGACTGCTAGACTGCTCCATGATTGGGGATGGGGGACACATTTGCATGAATGTAATAATTATCAAATACAAAATTGTATTTGTTAGACCCATACCATACAAAATTGGATAGAAAACTACTATATATCATTTATAAGTATAATTTATACTTCTTGGTATTTATTGTTGGCCCCCAAATTTCCTGGGGACCTAAGCAGTTACTTACTTTGCTTATTGGTTAAATCACCCCTTTTTCATTCATTCATTCATTTTCTTTTCGGCTTAGTTTCTTATTAATCTGGGGTTGCCACAGCGGAATGAACCGCCAACTTATCCAGCACGTTTTAGGCAGCAGATGCCCTTCCTGCTGCAACCCAGTACTGTGAAACACACATACACTTTCATACACACATACTCTACGGATACCTATTTACCTATAGCGCATGTCTTGGACAAACGGAGCACCCGGAGGAACCCACACCAACAGGGGGAGAACATGCAAACTCCACACAGAAATGCCAACGGACCAAGCTGGGGCTCGAACCAGCGACCTTCTTGCTGTGAGGTGACAGTGCTACCCATTGTGCCACCGCACCACCCTGTTAGCTTCTAATGTGTTGGTAAAACCATACCTGACAAGGCTCACTTCACTTATGCTTATTCTTTAAGACTGCTTTAGATACTTTGGATCATAGGTCCTCAACCCTGAGATGCCTTTCCGCAGAGTTGTTTTAACCCTGATCAGACTCAACCCCCTCATTTAGGTATTATTTCAGCTTCTTGCGCATTTTTAAAATATACTACTTATTCATTAAATAATATTATTTATTTATAGTACATATTCATTAAATTCTTATGCATCTGATACTACTTATTAATTTAGTACTATTTATTTATATATTAGATGACATTGATACTTATATTTAGATAGGCTAGTACTCATTCATTGGATACACTTAAATATGCAGGGTTGTAATAACCCAATATTGGGTCAATTATGGACAAACCCAATGTTGGGTTAATTTTTTTCATTTACATTTTAATAACATTTCTTAACCCAATAGTTATTTTGTCCAAATTTGACCCAACATTGGGTTACCAGTAGTAAATTGTAATTATTTGCCATTGACTTCAAAGGTGGTCTATCATTGAGACATCAACTATTCAGTTTTGACTACTAGGCCAATATATTCCATCTGTAATCCAACCAGTATATAATTTTATGTAATTATTCATTAGTACATTATCATTTTGTTTGTAAATACTGGTAGTGATCATTAGATCATGTTAATTTCTAACAGTACCACTTTATTAGGTACAAATAAATAAATAAAAATTAATTAATAAATTATATATTAAACACATATATTAAATGCAAGCGCTTTGTGTTTTTCTGAAATGTACTGTTAAATTAGTGTACAATTTTCAAATACAAATGTTTGCCAAATGTAAATATTCTGATATGATAGTTGAAAAAATGGACATAATATATATCTTACCTGCCTTACCTGACATTAAAAAAGTGGGTGAAACCTGTAAACATCACAATCATACCAACATGTATGCATACATTCCACAAAATGTTAAAATACTGCAAGTATGTTCATGACCTGGAATAGGAAATGTTGCACAATGTACAAACTTCATAGGTTAACTTGTATTAATTAATTAACTCAAACTGACCCATAAATGTCAGTTATTGTTTGCAACTTATTACTGACAAATAATTGATTTTGATAATTAAAATACAATAATATTACTAATAATTGTTGTTGTTGTTATTATTATTATTAATAGTCACTAGTTTTTATTACATATTTATTCATTATATACTGTTTCTTATTTATTGGATACTAGTAGTCAATGGCAAACATATTAAATCTGTTAGCAAGAATAGAATAATTAGTCTATCAAACCAACTACTTAATAGTTTCAAAATTAAATACTGAAATATACAATTTAATCTACTATTTAATTAACTAGTAGCTATCTGTTTAATAGGTATTAAATTAATCATCTTTATTGAAAGTTTACTAGCCTATTTCATTCATTCATTCATTTTCCTTTGGCTTAGTCCCTTTATTAATCTGGGGTCTCCACAGCGGAATGAACCGCCAACTTGTCCAGCATATGTTCTGGGACTGGGAAACACCATACACTCTCACATGCACACTCATACACTACGGACAATTTTGATAATCAATTTTCCTATAGCGCATGTGTTTGGACTTGGAGCACCTGGAGGAAACCCATGCCAACTCGGGGAGAACATGCAAACTCCACACAGAAATGCTAACTGACCCAGCCGGGACTCGAACCAGCGACCTTCCTGCTGTGAGGCGACAGTGCTAACCTTAGCCTATTTCAGCAGGCTATAACATTAACCCATCTCATACATACATACATACATACATACATACATACATACATACATACATACATACATACATACATACATACATACATTATGTATAATAACTAGAATGCAATGAATAAAGGTGAGTAGGCCAATAAGCACTAGATAATTAAGTATTAGTACTTAATAGAAAAGGATCTGAGATTGTCTAAAATCAGGTACTAATTGCGTGTAAATGTACTAGCTATACTACTAGACTGTTATAGATTAAACGGCTTGCCATAGTTCGGGGGTTGCCTATAAACAATAATCCAAAAACTGGTAAAGCCAGTAGAATCGTTACAACACAACAGTGCACCGTGAAGTAAAAATAAAAACAAAGTGAGAAAGTTTCTGCATTTTTTCTGAATGGGCTGCACAGCAAGCGTGTCTTGCGTGTACCTGTACTTGTGTATGCAGCGTGTAGTGCGCATGCGTACTGTGAGTGAGTGATTACAGACGGGATGGAGCGAGCAGCTTTCAGCGGGACTCACACACACACACACTGCTTGCGGGACAGACCGAGGGAGGACACGGCGACCGCTGTCACACAACCAGCCGCTGTCATCTAAACCAGCCTGACCCACTCACTTAAATAAAGCGGTAAGACTGGAATACTATTTACTGTAAAGTTTCTGCATTCACCGCTTTATATTTAAGCAGTTTTGGTGGTACTAGAGACAGACGGGGTTGACAGTTTATCGCTAACAGTTACTACAACTTTGATTGACAGTCAGATAAACTAACTGATAATAATCAAAAAGTATTATAAAACCATTAAAACATGTTTACACGGAGATATTTTGCAGTTGATGGCAGGAGGGAGCGAATAATGCTCGTGACATCAGTTGGCCGGTAGATTATTTAACACGTAAATTATACACTATGAATATGCATTTACTTTGCGGGTATTATCCTGTCGTCCTTTTTATAGCTTCAACCTTGCTATCTAAAACAAAGCAACTTTATAAACTGCAGCTATAAAAGTGTTTTGATGGCGACCGGCTTTATGTTGTCCAGGATAATGGGTGTGTCTCTGTCAGTCCTGAAAACAGCAACGTCAACTTTCCCAACGCGTCGAGCACACGAGCACGGCCCTGTCTGTCCTTATCACTTTCTCTTTCAGTTCATGGGAAATACATGTGCTGTAGGTATGTTGACAATCAAACGTTTTAAAAACAAGATTAAATGCATAGCCTATTTTAACGGAAAGCTATATCTTTTACAACACTTATTTTACAGTGTTGTACAACAAGTGTTTTTAAATGAAGTACTTTTAGATTGTTATTAATATACTACATGACGTTGCTTTTACTACTTGATATGTCATGGCATGCGAAACTCTATTTAATTATTTTATTTTGTCTTACATGTTTTTGTAAATTGCACAGTGGTAAATAACCTTTGATGTAGCTTTTTCTTAAAATACAACAAAAATAGATGAATGAATGAATTGGTAGTTTAAACATGTATATCACTAATACGTTATGGGAGAATTATACAGAATTGTTTTTGAACTGTGTGATACATTAAGATGTACTGAAAGTGATTCATAGTCCAGGTTAATAAGGTTTGCATTTATTGTAGTAGTTGGATTTTGCTCTTCGGTGTTTTGGCTTTCAGCAGTGACATTTATATGACATTGAACTGAACTAAACTGAACCTCATCTGTGAAAACTGGACTGAAGCAGTTTCATTTTAGTAGAATTCATCTATGTTAAGCTGCTGTGACACAATCTACATTGTGAAAGTGCTATATAGAAATAAAGATGAATGAATGGATGGATAGCTCTTAGTTAGACATAAAAAATAAAAATAAATAAATAAAAATTACTCTTTATCTCAACTTAACAAAAATAATCACATGCATGCAGTAGTATGTAATCATGTACATGTAATCATGTAAATTATTTAAAATAAATACTGAAATATTATAATATATTAATATATAAATAAATAAATATATAACTATTTAAAACTTTAAAAAAGAGAAAAAAATTCAAAGGAGAGCTAATAATTTTGACTTCAACTGTATGTATGTATATATATATATATATATATATATATATATATATATATATATATATATTTATATATATTTGACTTCAACTGTATGTATATATATATATATATATATATATATATATATATATATATATATATATATATATATATATATATATATATATATACATACATACAGTTGAAGTCAAAATTATTAGCTCTCCTTTGAATTTTTTTCTCTTTTTTAAAGTTTTAAATAGTTATATATTTATTTATTTATTTACATATATATTAATATATTATATATATATATATATATATATATATATATATATATATATATATATATATATATTCATTCATTTTCTTTTCAGCTTAGTCCCTTTATTAATCTGGGGTCACCTCAGCGGAATGAATTGCCAACTTATCCAGCAACTGCAACTCATCTCTGGGAAACAAATTCACACTTATTCACACTCATGCAGGGCCGGATTAACCAATGGGCCAATTGCGCACTTGGGGCCCCTGCAAGAGGGGGGGAAAAAGCCAATTTTGGAGCGTCTATTTAGGCTGTGCAAATAGCGCACCTCGCTGGAATAAGCTATGTATGCGGTTTCTGCCCACGAGTGTCTGACTTACAGAGATAACATAAGGAAAGAGCGCAGTGTACACCAGCGTGAGTGGCGTAGCTTGTAGAGCACACAGCAACATGTTTTAACGTCAGCCTGATTCGAATCCACCGTCTGCTGAACTCGTGCTTCTTTTTCTCTCCCTATTACATATCAGATTGGAAATACATTTATTTTTAATAGGAAGGAAACTTTTTTTTTTAATTAAATAATGCAAATGTGATATAAAGTCACAAGTGGCTCATGGGTATTTAATGATGTTTAGCCTAATTCAAATGTGTATAAACAACCAATTAAACAGTTAGCTGGTGTTAAATGTTAGCGATGTTAGTGGATTCGTCGTGTCAGAGAGGACAATAGAGAGAAAGGCCCTGAAGAGAAGATAGACAGGAGAGAAGAAGAGGTACAGTGTGTGATTTTGGATACTTTCAGGTTTATAATCAAGTTGACCTCTACTGTTTGCCTACTCTTCATCCTTTCTTCTCCTCTCTTCGAGGAGAGTAGAGAAAAGAGAGGAGAGGAGAAGAGAGACAGTAAGTCATTAATAGGCCCACACGGAATCTGTGCGCGCAGAATTCCGCAGATTTTCTGCAGATTTTCCGCAGATTTTTAGCCCATCATTAATTCTCTTTATTTACTTAAAGTTAACTATTTACAGCTAATCTAATTGGATTTGCATTTTAAACATTAAATGTAAGTTAAAAAGGTATTATTGTTTATTTGACATGTTAAGGTTTTAGTTATGATACTCCCAAAATAATTCCGCAGATTTTTACCAAAATTCTCCGCAAAAATAGCAAAAAACGTCCGCAGATTCCGTCTGGCCCTAGTCATTAATAAGTATTATGTTAGGCTCAGATTCATTGAACTAGATAAGAGAGGCATTATGTATTATATGTAGGGGTGTAACGGATCACGGATCCGCGGATTAATACATTTTTTGAATTTGTTAATCCCACATTATAACAGTAGCAGAGATCGCCTTCCGCATCATTCAAATCACGCATATGAAAGCATTTTGACTTCCCTGTAAGATATAATGATGACGGAAAAAGTTGTGTGTGGGACCTACCTAAATGCTTTCTTTGTCTATTAAGTTAAGGTGTTTTCTGTCACTGCCTGTTTAGCCTCAATGCATTCAGTGTAAAGCTGCACAATTACACATTACAAGATCGTGATCTCAGTTCAAACCCGCGAAACATGAATGATAAATGATAATGATTTGCATATGTTTATTAAATTCTTCAAAGCGCTGCATTTAAATCTGCATCGAGAGAGATTCAGTTTTTACAGTTTTTTAGTTTGGTACTAACAATTAAATAGTGATAATAGTAATGGGAGAACAGTTTATAGTTCAGATATAAGCACTGATGTTTATGGTAAAGATTTAACTGTTTAATGAAACATGACGCTGGTGAATTTTTGATGCTGATGAAAGCAATTACATTGAGTAACCAACAGATGGCGACAAATAAACATCAAAATGTTGTCACTGAATATGTTTTCAAAAATAATCCACCTATAATGAAACATGAAGTTTTATGTGTGAATTGTTGAATCATTAATTGAAGATAAATATGATCTGTTGTACAAGATGTTAGATTTCTATATTTAGCATTATCAGCAACAGTAGCCAAGATCATGTTTTGTATTGAATACTTTTCTTTTTTCAGCTGGTTCTTTCTTGGTTTTTATTTTTATTAAAATTTCAGGTTCTAAATTCTGTTTGTTAAAAGCAATGTTTTTGCAGTAATATTTTTGTATAAATGGAAATGAAATTTGAATTGCAAATTTGTGATCCGTTACACCAGTAATTATATGCCATGCCGATAATATGCTTTATACGTTTGTATAAGTTATACATTAAAATACCCTTTAAAATATTTATTTTTAGTACTACTTCAGTGAACTTGAACAAGTATACTAAAACATTAGTTTTCACTAGTTTTATTAGTATTTTTTTTTTCAAAGTATGCTTTAAAAGCTTTTTAAAAATAAGTAAATCCTTGTAGACTTTAAATATATACTGTATATCATTTATTTAAAAATGTGGGCAACACATTATAGATAAATTTGAATAAAAAAATCATTATATTATTCTTATTCAATTCAACTATGGGGGTGCGGCCGGGTAGGGGGCCCTACAAGACAATGTGCCCAGGGGCCTCTGAATTCTTAATCTGGGCCTGCACTCATGCACTACAGACAATTTAGCCTACCCAATTCTCCTGTACGGCATGTCTTTGTACTGTGGGGGAAACTGGAGCACACGGAGGAAACCCACGCAAACACGGGAAGAACATGCAAACTTTACACAGAAATGCCAACTGACCCAGCCGAGGCTCGAACCAGCGACCTATATATATATATATATATATATATATATATATATATATATATATATATATATATATATATATATATATATATATATATATATATATATATATATATATATAGTTATATGTATAAGTACTGTTTTTCAAAAATAACAGGAATTGTTCAGAAATCACATAAACAATGTAAATGGAGGGTGACATAAAGCGCTTGTAAGTTCAGCTAGTTGCATTTAATATACACTTACTCTAAATCTTTAATGGATTTATTTGCAGTTTTTATGCAGTTAAGTGTTTGAAAACTTCACGTTTAGTTTACATGCAGTAAGTGTTCATAATGATTACTCCTTTTAAAGTATGCTAATGCTAGAGTGTGTTTCTTTTTCACAGGGATTTGAATAGTCTAATGGACGCATGACTTAAAATAATAGGATATTACACTTTTAAAAAATAAAAGTGTAAGAAAGTGTTATGTGTTATGTTATGATCCATCTGTTCAGCTTTAACTGTCCAGCTAGGCAGTGTGGGTTGCTCAGTTTATTTGTCACATCAGCAAATCCACCATACCAGTGCAAAAATAAAATGACTGTTAATAACAATAGAACTACAGTTGCAAATTCTTACTTCCATTGGTTGGTGTGGATAAACAAGATTTGATGTTTTTTTGCCAGCTACTGTATCAGATAATGTTAATGTTGCCCATTAGCTTTCTATGGATTGTGATCAATGACACTCATCAAAATAGTGGAAATCAATGCAGGACCTGAAGCTTTAACTCATATTTTAACTCTATTGTTTGATCTCTTATATGTTCTGTTAATGTGACTTATGATAACCTGTTAACTTGGCGCAAAATGAACACTACCAGTTAAAAAGTTGGATGTCAGTAAAATGTGAAGTAAAATAAAAGAAATATATAGAGATATTTTGAAGAAATCTGAAAACCACTAATCATTGACATGCATACATGTTAATGATTTCATTAGGACAGTAAGGTCTGACTTTGCTTAGACAAAAGTCTTGTCACCAAACAGAAATAATGTCCAGTATAGAATATAAAGTCATGCTGCAGCGGAAACAGAATGAATATTGTGACTCCATCATGAGCTTGGAGGACTGCATCCATACATCTCTGCAATGACTCAAATCACTTATTAATAAAGTCATCTGGAATGGCAAAGAAAGCGTTCTTGCAGGACTCCCAGAGTTCATCAAGATTCTCTGGATTCATCTTCAATGCCTCCTCCTTCGTCTTACTCCGGACATGCTCAATAATGTTCATGACTGGTGACTGGGCTGGCCAATCCTTGACCGTCTTTGCTTTCAGGAGCTTTGATGTGGAGGCTAAAGTATGGGAAGGAGCGCTATCCTGCTGAAGAATTTGCCCTTTCCTGTGGTTTGTAATGTAATGGGCAGCACAAATGTCTTGATACCTCAGGCTGTTGATGTTGCCATCCACTCTGCAGATCTCTCGCACGCCCCCATACTGAATGCAACCCCAAACCATGACTTTTCCTTCACCAAACTTTGTTTTCTGTGAGAATCTTGGGTCCATGCGGGTTCCAGTAGGTCTTCTGCAGTATTTGTGATGATTGGGATGCAGTTTAACAGATGATTCATCAGAAAAATCCTCCTTCTGCCACTTTTCCAAATGATCAACTAGAAGTCAAGTTATTGTTTGATGCTCTTACAACTCGGATCAACGGCAAGACTTTTGTCAGGTAGTGTTGTAGAAAACACAAATACTATGGATGTGAATGGGTCAATGATTACAGGTTTTCAGCTTTCTTTAAAATATCTTCTTTTGCTTTTAGAACGCAGACTAACAGAGACAGGGAAAACAAAAACCAAACTGAACATAACTTAATTTTGACAAAATTATATTTTATTATATATGAAAATAGAAAAAAAATATTTTAAATTGTAATCAAAATTTTGTGTTTTTGATTAAATAAATGCAGAATTTTGAGCAAAAGAGACTTTAAGTAAGACCCCAAACTTTGACTTGATGTTTTTAAGATGGCGGACGAGGAACTGGTGAAGAAGATGGTACGGGCGGTGCTCCAGTCCAGTAAGAGTGGCGTGTCACTGTCTGACCTGCAGGTAGAGTATAAAGACCTGACGGGTGAGCTCATACCGTATAAACAGCTGGGATATGCCACACTGGATGCACTCCTGCATGGCATGCCTTCAATAGTAAAGCTGGATAAAGTGCAGTCTGGGGAGGTAAGACTTTCACTTTTGGTGTTCGGTAATTGAGTAGGTATGTATGAATACTAAGGCTTAAAATGGTTAAAACCCCATAGGTAGTGTGCCATGCTACAACAGGGAACGAGATGGCTCACATTACTAAGCTTGCGGCCAGGCAGCGCACGGCTAAGAAGACCGGTCAACCTCAGGTGGTGAACTGTCAAATGAGAGTTAAACCTGCAGCCCCTCTTGTTCTGAACGGTGAGACTCTCATCAGTTTACAAACACACTAGATTAAACCGAACTTCCATTTGTCTGCTTTTTCTTATAGTTCACATTTTTGTTAAAGCATTAGTTCAGCCAAAAAAATGAAAATTCTGTCATTAATTTCTCATCATTTCTCATGTCAATTAAATCTAAATTTTCGTAACACTAATTTATATATTAAGAGTTCAGATGCAAAAACTTTTAAATGCCATCTAAAATTTCAAACACAAGCATTTTTCTCAACCTTCTTATGTTTATGTTACCTTTTTTCACTTTACAGGCAGTGGAAATACCCTATTCATCAACATATATGTGAAATCCCTGAACCTACACACAAGAAAGTTTTTTCTCAGTCAAGAAAGAAATACCTTAATTTTAAATACCTTAATTAGTCAAGAAAGTCTGAGAAAAATTTTAGAAGGAAATTTTAGATGGCATTTAGAGGTTTTTGTATCTGAACTATTATATTTCAATTGAAATCTAAGAGCTCTCTCATCCTTCATAGACATCAATGGTTTCGAGATGTTGTTCTGAAGTCAAGAAAAAGGAACTAAAAGTATTGTTGAAACATTCCATGTAACTTCACTTCAGTGGTTCAGTCCTATGAAGCTCCAAGAACACTTTTGTGTCCCCCAAAAAAACTGTAAATACGACTTTGCTTGTATTCATGTATGTCTTCTTTCCT
This sequence comes from Danio kyathit, assembly GCA_903798195.1. NCBI lineage: Eukaryota > Metazoa > Chordata > Actinopteri > Cypriniformes > Danionidae > Danio > Danio kyathit. The sequence continues at coordinate 65,466,383 of LR812525.1, forward strand.
GCATGCGTTTACTATGGACAGTACAATGTTTTGCCTGCCATTAGAGTCAGCAGTGCACAGGCAAGCGTCAAATTGCTCAGAGTGTACTCATGCTCTTGTCTAATGCATAAGACAAGCAAACAATGTCATGTTACATTATTTCTGGTGCACAAAAGTGTTCTTGGAGCTTTGAAAGTTACAGTTGTACCACTGAAGTCACATGGAATGTTTTGACAGTGTTTAGGTAACTTTTTTGAACATCTCAGAATCCGAATCAGAAAGAGCTTTAATGCCAGGTATGTTCACACATACGAGGAATTTGTTTTCGTGACAGAGCTTCTACAGTGCAACAGAATTACAGACAGGACTAAAAAACAGATAATAAATATATTTTAAAAAGTGAATGCAAATATACAAATTGACAAGTGTATGTGCAGCTATATTACTATATAAAACATTATATGTGCAGCTGTTTTGTGCAAATTGGCATGTAAAGTGTGTTGTTAAATATGTGTATGTGTGTATAAAAAAAAAAGTGTATAGCAGGTAGTGATGTTGGTTCCACAATTACTATCATCAAGTGTTCATGAGATGAATTGCCTGAGGGAAGAAACAGTGTGTTTCTGTGTCGGGCTGTTCTGGTGCGCAGTGCTCTGTAGCGTCGACCAGAAGGTAAAAGTTCAAACAGACAGTGTGCTGGGTGTGAGCGGTCCAGAGTGATTTTGGCAGCCCTTCTGCTCGCTCTGGATAAGTACAGTTCTTGGAGAGTAGGGAGGGTTGTACCAATGATTCGCTCAGCAGTCCGAACCATTCGACGTGGTCTTCAGAGGTCGGATTTGGTAGCTGAGCTAAACCAGACAGTTATTGATGACTGATTCAATGATGGAGGTGTAGAACTGTTTCAGCAGCTCCTTTGGAGATTGAACTCCTCAGCTGACAAACAAAGTACAGCCTCTGTTGAGCTTTTTTGACAATGGAGTCAATGTGAGTGTCCCACTTCAGGTCCTGAGAGATGGTGGTGCCCAGGAACCTGAATGACTCCACTGCTGCCACAATGCTGTCCATGATGCTCAATGGGGGGAGAGCAGGGGGGTTTCTCCTGAAATCCACTATCATCTCCACTGTTTTGAGCGTGTTCAGCTCCAGGTTGTTGTGACTGCACCAGACAGCCAACTCCTTTACCTCCTGTCTGTAAGCAGACTCGTCACCGTCCTAAATGAGGCCGATAAATGTGGTGTCGTCTGCAAACTTTAGGAGCTTGACAGAGGAGTCTTTCAAAGTGCAGTCATTCGTGTACAGGGAGAAGAGCAGTGGGGAGAGGACACACTTCTGGGGGGCACCAGTGCTGATTGTGAGGTGAGAATGGATGAGAATTTTCCCAGCTTCACCAGCTGCTGCCTGTCCGTTAGGAAGCTGTTGATCCACTGACAGACAGATGTGGGCACGGAGAGCTCAGTTCATTTGGGCAGGAGAAGTTTTGGGATGATAGTGTTAAAAGCTGAGCTGAAGTTAACAAACAAGATCCTCACATAGAACATAGATCTCAGAACCTTTGCTGTACATGGAGGATGAGGAAGCTCTATGATTTCATCCAAAATACCTTATTTTGTGTTCTGAATTTTCATTTTTGGGTGGACTAATCCTTTAATTGAAACTGAATCCAGCACTTCTTGTGATTTCTCAATCATCTACAGTTGAAGTCAGAATTATTAGCCCCCAATGTTTTTTTCTTTTTTAAATGTTTCCCAAATGATGTTTAACAGAGCAAGGACATTTTCACAGTATGTCTGATAATATTTTTTTCTTCTGGAGAAAGTCTTATTTGTTTTATTTTGGCTAGAATCAAAACAGTTTTAAATTTTTTAAACACCATTTTAAAGTCAATATTATTAGCCCCTTTAAGCTAACTTTTTTTTCTGACTGTCTACAGAACAAACCATCATTAATAACTTGCCTAATTACTCTAACCTGCCTAGTTAACCTAATTAACCCAGTTAAGCCTTTAAATGTCACTTTACGCTGTACAGAAGTGTCTTGAAGAATATCTAGTCAAATATTATTTACTGTCATCATGGCAAAGATAAAATAAATCAGTTATTAGAAATGAGTTATTAAAACTATTATGTCTAGAAATATGTTGAAAAAATCTCTCTTTTAAACAGAAATTGGGGGAAAAATAAACAGGGGGACTAATAATTCAGGGTGGCTAATAATTCTGATTTCAAGTGTATTTATTTGATCACTATTTATAGTGTAAGATTGACTCTTTGTAGCAATAATGTGCAAGGTTTCTGGTATCAGTCTGGTGTTATTTTACATGTAAAAAAGTCCATTATTCTCCTTAAAATGCAAACTGGTATTTGTTATCATATTATTTATAATCAAAAATCAAACTGGTTTGTTGAGATGATAGTTTTATGGTTTACTTACTATTCTTTTAGTTATTTATATGTATTGCAATTTACTTTTGAGATTTCAGACATTCCGAGTTGAGTTTTTGTCTTGTTTCTAGTCCAAATATCAAACAAATCTTAAATTAAGAAACATATTCTAGACAATTAAAAATAATCTGCCATTGGGTTAAAGGAATAGTTTATTAAAATATGAAAATTTACTCACTTTTTATACCCCGTCAAGTGGTTCCAAACCTTTAAGTTTCTTTATTCTGTTGAACACAAAAAGATAAGATAAAGAAGATTTTGAAGAAAGATGAAAACCTGTAACCATTGACTTTCATTGTAGGAAAACCAAATAATATGGAAGTCAATGGTTACAGGTTTCAACATTTTTCAAAATATCTTCTTTTGTGTTTTACTGAAGAAAGAGCCTCATAAAGGTTTAAAACAAGTAAAGAGTGAGTAGATGATGACAGAACTTTCATTTTTGGGTGAATTTAAATCTCTTTGATTAAAAGGCTATTTCAAACTGAAAACAAGATTATTTCTCTTACCTCATTGGCAGATAATTTAGCTTGTTTTATAGAAAAAAATCTGGTAATTTTGATTTATCATTTCTGAAAGCCAAACATAACTATCTAAAAAATACTTCTTGGTTTGAGAATTTTTAGATATTTGGACTAGAAACAAGACAAAATCTCTAAGTAAGAAAAGTATTTTTTTTTTTTTGCAGTTAGCAGACTTTTATTCCGTTTCCTGTGCATGCCACGTCCTTTAGTTGTGCATATGGCCTATTTAAACTCCTTTGAGGATGTGAGTACGGTTGTGGATGTACTAAGAATAAAGCTCTGCATTAGATCATTCAGATTACAGGTTGCATCTGTTCTGGAAGCTGCAGACTCACTATCAGCACTGGCGTTTTCACGGCTCAGGCTGTCCCTTGATCAGTGACTCAGTGCTTACTTGGCTGCCGTGATACAGCAGAAAGCTGGCATCTGTATTGACCTAGAGAGAAAACGAGAGAGAGAGAGATAGAGGGAGGTCCAGAGACTGCAGTGTTGTAGAGAGGAACAGCAGAGCCTGCGTGGCTGTTCAGAGGAGGATGGTCTGCTATTTCATCTGTTATTTAATGACTCTACTGCCACGGCTCTGCCTGTTTCTCCCTTCTTAGCTCACTGTCTGCTGTCTTGCAGAAACTATCAGCCTGTGGAGTGCTTATCTCAGGAGGGCTGTAGACAGTGTTACATTTGTGACACCTCTCCATGCTAGGCAGGTTGGACGGCTTGCGCTGTTAGGAAGCGGTCAGCTGGGTTTACTGCCGGGTTGGAAGGTATGATGTCATTCTGTTACAGGCAGGTTAGTAGTATGATGTCATGCTGAATGTGCGTGAGACTAGATGGGTTTGAAGTCATTGGTGTCTGGTTGAGTCATATTATGTACATGTGCTGTTGTTGCATTTCATATCAAGAATATGTTGATAGGAGAGTGATAATACTGTTGAAGGATCTAATTTATGGTGAATTCCAGAAATTTATAGCAACACTTCACTGTTTTTGGAAATAGGCTCATGGTAAACTCCCTTAGAGTTAAAGCGAGTTAAAGTTTTACCATTTTTTAATCCATTCAACCGCTCTACAGGTATGATGGGACCACTTTTAGCTTAGCTTAGCATCAATCGTTGAATTGGATTAAACCATTGGCATTTCATTCATTCATTCATTCATTCATTCATTCATTCATTCATTCATTCGTTCATTCATTCATTCATTCATTTTCTTTTCGTCTTAGTCCCTTTATTAATCTGGGATCGCCACAGCGGAATGAACCGTCAACTATTCCAGCATATGTTTTACGCAGCGGATGCCCTTCCAGCTGCAACCCATCACTGGGAAACATCCATACACACTCATTCACACACATACACTACGGACAATTTAGCTTACCCAATCCACCTATACCACATGTGTTTGGACTGTGGGGGAAACCGGTGCACCCGGAGGAAACCCACGCGAACACGGGGAGAACATGCAAACTCCACAGAGAAACGCCAACTGACCCAGCCGAGGCTCGAACTAGTGACCTTCTTGCTGTGAGGCGATCGTGCTAGCCACTTCGCCACCATTACACCCCAATAGCATCTCACTCAAAAAAAAAAAGTTTTGATTATTTTCATATTTAAAGCTTCATTGTGTACTAATGAAAAATTGCTATTTACTAGGTCAGTGTAATAATCAAGGAACTTTGCTGCCAGTGTTGTCATAATTCATGCTACCTATCATAATGTGCGACCAACAGTATATTTGTATGGTTCTAGGGTTTGGGTGGGAATATTATGGGAATATTATCACCCCACTTCACACTAAAAGTATGCTGGTAGCATACTGGGTAGCATATTTTGTCATCGAGATATGCTGTACCTTTTTTTTGAATGGGAGGTAGGTAGCACAATTTAAGCGGGTACAGTGCTTCCCACACATAGACTTTACTCTGGTGGGCTGCCCAGGTATATTAACGGCTGCCCAAGTATATTTGGTGACATTTATTTTTTTAATATCATCCTTTGACACTTTTTTGTATCCGCCCAATAGCCAAACATCCGCGATCGATTGACCAGTGAAAAATCTCCTCTCACCCTACACGTTCCTACTTCTCGTTGTGCGTGCTCGAGAACTGTAAGCGCTCTCACAGACAATCTCACGTGCTCTGCAGAGACCCACGGAGATGCACCTTTTTGGAACTTAAGAATGCGTCTGTTTGTGGTTTCTAAATCTCCTCAAATGTCCGGGATTCGGCTTTTGGTTTCACTTTCAAAGCCGTTGTTAATTGTATGTGTTTTTGCATTACATTTTTATTTTAAGCCTGCTTTACTTTTGCTTGGCTTTGCAGCTGACAGCGTGTGCACAGTCACAAGACTGAGAGAAACATTAAAATAATTCATTTTTTGATATAAACGAGTCCGATAAACTTTTCTATTTATTCAAAGAGGATGAAATTACATCTAAACTGGCTACAGAATATACAGTACAGTTGAAACCAGAAGTTTACATACACTGTATAAAAAGGCACATAACCATTTAAAAAAAGTCAGATGTTAATGGGACTAAACTTTTTCTCTTTTAGGTAAGTTAGGATTATCAAATTTGTTTCTGTTATGCTTAATAGCAGAATAATGAGAGAGATTTTTTTGGTGAAATTGTTATAACTTTTCTTGAAATTCAAGTTTACAAATAATAAGATTATTATGCCTCTGAAAAAGCTCAGATGATGGTGTCAAGGTTTTGGAAGTTTCTGATTGGCTAATTGACAACATTTGAGTTTATTAGAGGCACAACTGTAGAATAGTATTTAAGGAAAACCTCAAACACACTGTTTCCTTGTGTGACAACATGGGAAAATCAACAAGCCAGAATCAACAAAAAAAGCCAGATTACAATTTGCTAAATTACACTGGGAAAAAGAAATATTTTTGGAGACATGTCCTGTGGTCTGATGGAACTAAGATTAAACTGTTTGGCCATAATGACCAGTGTTACATTTGGAGGACAAAGGGGGAAGTTTACAAGCCTAGGAACACCATCCCAACTGTGAAGTATGGGGGCGACAGCAGCATGTTGTGGGGCTGTTTTGCTGCAGGAGGGACTGGTCCACTTCACAGCATAGATGGCATCATGAAGAAAGAACATTATGTAGAAATACTGAAGCAACATCTCAAGACATCAGCCAGGAAATTAAAACTTGGCCACAAATGGGTCTTCCAAACAGACCATGACCCTAAGCATGCTGCCAAATTAGTTAAAATGTGCTTTAAGGACAACAGAGTGAATGTTTTGGAGTGGCCATCACAAAGCCCTGAATTCAATCCTATAGAAATTTTGTGGGCAGAGTTGAAAAAGCTTGTGCGAGCAAGACAGCCTACAAATCTGACTCAGTTGCACCAATTTTGTCAGGAGGAATGGGTCAAAATTTCTGCAAACTATTGTGAGAAGCTTGTGGAAGGATACCCAAAACATTTGACCAAAGTTATACAGTTTAAAAGCAAAGCTAAAAAAAATACCAAGGAAATATATGTAAACTTTTGACTGTCTAGAAATTAATAAAAAAAATCTCATAAATAAAAATTCTGGCATTTATCAAATGTAAATGATTTAGGTAATCCTAACGGACATAAAATAGTAAACGTTTAGTATGATTTACCATCAGACATTTTTTTAAAAATGGTTATGTTCCTTTTTTAGAGTGTATGTAAACTTCTGGTTTCAACTGTATGTACACCATTAGTAATGGTTAATTTACTTATTTGCCTTATTTAAATAATCTACAAATTTTATTCTTGTAATTATTATAAATTTTTAGAGATTTTTATTCCATAGATGTTTTATTCCTTTATGCCATTTATTTCTTATTTGCTGTACATATATATTTTAATTTGATGATGTTGATATATTACATATTTTATACATACCTAACATGCTTGGGCAACCCCCCAAAAAAGATAAATTACAAATGTATAATAATAACAAATTAAGTCAGCATTATTGCAGTAGTATTTTGTTGTTGTTGTTGGTAATAATAATGACATGAATGCTATTTTTGGTGCTACTATTATTTTTGTTGTTGTTGTTGGAGTTAGAAATACTGCAACCTTTATTTTTTGTGTGGAGGTCTGAGATTAACTCAACTTAAAGTAACAAGTTGGCAGAAGCTTTTTTGGGGTGAGCTTGCAAAGTTTTGCTCACAAACCTAATCTTTTTAACTTAATGAAGAACATTTTGATTTAGGTCAGGTAAACGTGTTAAATGTAGTTGTACAGACATTTTTACTGATTTTTGCCAAAAAAAAAAAAAGTAATTTCAACTTTTTTTAAGTTAGATTTTTTACAGTGTAGGAAAGTTGTAAAATGAGCCTATTTTCAGAAAAAGTGGAATTTTCCTTTAATGGTTGTTTGGTTGAAGAATATACAAGGTAATACCCTTATTAGATTAACTGAAAGTGTGCTGATTATATATTATTGCTTAAAATGTTCAGTTAAATGTTTCAGCATTACAATTATGTTTATATGGCCACTGTAATTATATACTGAAGGGATGATTCACCCAGAAATTTCAATTCTGTTATTGCTTCCCTCATGATGTTCCCAAAATCTTTGGGTTTCTTTCTTCCACTGATCAGAAAGGGAAAACAATAAAACCATAAAAGTGGTTCAAACTCAGTTCCTGGAGGGCCGCAGCCCTGCACAGTTTAGTTCCAACCCTGCTCCATCACTTACTTACCTGTAGGCTTCAAACTAGCCTGAAAGACTCAATTCGTTTGATCAGGTGTGTTTGATTAGGGTTGGAACTAAACTGTGCAGAGCTGCGGCCCTCCAGGAACTGAGTTTGACACCTGTGTTATATGCACTATTTTACAAGTCTTCGGATGCTATATTACAAGTTTGAGTTATAAACAGAAAGATGTCCAAGCTATAATTCACTTGAAATGGCAGTGTCTGATGCTTTAATGAAGAAAAAGACTCATTTGATTTGTAAACTAAGTGTTCTTTTGTGTTGGATTTTCTTCTTCTTTTCAGTGAATCTATTGATGTAGTTAAAAGAAGCCAGCATGAATCGGACTGATCTTGTCTTAGGTTCCATTTATTGACACCATGATCCAATTACAGCTGTTTAACAGCCCATTGGAGGAGGAAAAACTACATGTTAGTCCAGTTTGGCACACAAAGCTGTAGTATGGCTTAGAGTATGACTAGAAAATGGGACTAAAAAATGACTAGAGTTGTGACTAGAAAGATAGTCATGTGCATCCTTTATTGTTGCCTTTATATTTTAGAACAAGATTTCATTGTTAAGAAGAATCATGAAGTCATTTAAATGTAATTTATTTACCATCATGCCTTGCAGCCCATCAAGTGTAGACAGAATCACCGGTTAAAATAGTTTATTTGTGCTTTTGGTCCAGTGTAAAGAGTAGACCATGTGTAATCCTGCAGTAATAATGCCCATGTGAGGATGTGAATGTGTTAATGGCTGTCTGCTCACAGATATTGATGTTACAGCAAAGAAAAGATGGAGACGATTCCTTTTCAAATCGAAAACACTGTAAATAGTCACAAACTATGTCATAATTCTGTCTCTGTTGATGGCAAATAGGGAACGTTTATTAAAGCTTGGATTATACTTTGTGTTGTAGTTTTGTGATTCATATTGTCTTACTCCTTCATAGCAAAGCCAAGGACATCTTTGAGACAGCCCGATCACCGTGGACGTCTGGGCCGAGGTGGAGGTCGAGGACATGGAGACACTCGAACTGGAAGCATGAGGGACCCCCAGCCTGATGGGAAAGGCGGAAGACCCCATAACACACCCCCAAACACACCCAGCAGAAAACCCTCCCTTCCTTCAGAAAGGTAAACGATCTGAAAGAACACAGCCTGTTTGTGCTGGATCATCTATTTAATATTAATATTTAGAAAGCATAAGTTAATGGGCGGCACGGTGGAGCAGTGGGCACCACGATCGCCTCACAGCAAAAAGGTTGCTGGTCGAGTCCCGGCTGTTTGACGTTTCTGTGTGGATTGTGCATGTTCTCCCCATGTTGGTGTGGGTTTCCTCCGGGTGCTCCGGTTTCCCCCACTGTAAACACATTGCCTATAGGGGAATGGTTGTAGGGGAATGGTTGGCTGTAGTGTATGGTTGCATACAGTGCTGGGCGTCTGCTATGTAAAATATATGCTGGTGTCCGCAAGGTCTTAAAAAGTACTAAAAATTGATAAATTAATTTTGAGAAAATGAAGGCCCTTAAAAGGTATTATAAAGTATTAATCGTGTTTTTTTACGATGTCTTAAATTTTGTTCAAGTGTTGTCCAAAGTGTTTGACTCCAAAATAGCATAAATATATTTATTTTCCTCTTAAAATTAACAATGGTGTGCCCTATATTCATGCAATTGGTTCAGGCAGGGGCGTGTCCGGCCAAGCTCCTCCATCCGGGTGATGTCATGTAGTTTGCGACAAACGCGAAGGTGATGTGACGCTCCCCACATGTAGCGAAACCATAGAACAAAACAGATGGCAAAAAAGGGAAAATGTAAATGTTTGCGTACTGGAGAAAGATGAGTTTAAACAGTGGCTGAAGTCTGTCTCTGAAACAACCACGTAATTTATTCTTTCAAGCTTTCTTTCTTCCGAGCTTATCCGAGTTCTGTTGCACGGTTGTGCTTAATTGATTTTTTTAACTACAACTGTTTATTAACAACTGTTTGTTAAGTTAAAGGTTTGATACTGATTAGAACTTGAAGTGGCGACGAGGTCTTAAAAATTCTCAGAAGGTCTTTAAAAAGTCTTAAAAAGGTATTGAAATGACCTTTAGGATTCCTGCATATACCCTGTAGAAACATTTTGACAGTTAGAATCAGTTAATTGCCTCATTTAAAAAGAACACCTTAGAAGAAGACACTTACAATCTACTCATCCTGTGATCACTTGTAGAAGTGTTGTGTGTAAGTTTACTAGTTGTTTGTATTTATATTCTAACTAATATATTAATGTTATGTACATAAAGATAACTAAGGCTTATTGGATGTACATAACTTTTGTATAGTTTCACTCTGTTTCAACATACTTAACGTGGCATGGAATAAAGTAGCGTGCTCCCATAATCTCACTTGTTGGAAAGACTTTGTCTGTCTAACTTTGGGAAGTGAGACACCAGAGTGAGGGCAGAACACTCTTATATTTACTTTAAAAATGATGAAATTCAATAAAATAGGTAAAATAGGTTTGTGGCCTGTGCCTTTAATGCAAATTTTTCCCGCCCACCGTTCCCACATGCCTGTCACAGTGTGCTCTCCGGCTGCGTCAGATAAACAGCACAATGACAGACATGAAGGAAGCAGATCTCACATAACGATTGTGAGAAATACCACAGTAAGAACTTTCCCAATGATTATTTTATGTATTTGTTGTGGAGTTAATTCAAGCCTTTCTGCAACAATGAATCACACAGTGTCGTTAAAAAGTTCACACACACACACACACACACACACGCATGCACGCACGCACGCACACACGCACGCACGCACACACACACACACACACACACACACACACGCACACACACACAGCGCACGCGTTTAACTTTGCACTGTTTTTGCATGGCAAATGTGACAGGATAAACCGGGACTTTTTTTTATAATTGTACTGACATGCATCTGTCAGTCAATTCAGTGGGCGTGGAAACCACACTCCTACATCACAAATGAGAGGCATTTTGATCCTATTTTAACCTCAGGAAATTAAAAAAAAGAGACTTGTCTTTATATCACCCCAATATGACAGTGGACACACTATAAATACAGACGGTTTTGTCCAAACAACTTACAAAAGAGGATTTACATCATAGGTGCTCTTTAAAGAGCTTTGAAGCATAAGAGAAAACCAAATATGTGATAGTGGACCAGAAAATCAGTTACAAGGGTCAAAAAGCTTCATCAAAATTGTCCCAAGGCAATAACGATGACACACTTTGGTTTTTGGACAACTTTGATGAAAGGTTTTGATCCACTTCAAATATTGACTACTATATTAGCCAAAAATACATTGTATGAATAATTTAATGGCAAAAATCATTAGAGTATTAAGTACAGATCACGATAATTTAGTAAATGTCCTACTGTAAACACATTAACTCTCAGATTTTGTATAGTAATGTGCATTGCTAAGAATTTAATTTGGACATTTTTAAAGGGTATTTAGTTTTTTTTAACTCTCAGATTCCAGATTTTCAAATTATTGTATCTCTACCATATGGTTAAAAAGTGATTAGTTAAAAAAAATGAGTAAACTTTTTGCCTTCTAATCATTAAAGGGCACCTACAGTATGATAAAAATCATCTTTTGTAAGCTGTTTGGATAGAACTGTGTGTAGGTATAGTGTGTCCACAGTCATATTGGATATAAAGACAATAAGGCCCAATCCCAATTCTATTTGTGTATGTGGCATTAAGATCGTAACTATACTGCGCATTTACACAGTGGCCATATTCATCTATGCAAACACACCAAAAACAACATTAACATTATAGCAGACACAGTAAAAAGCTCATTCCCAGCCACTAGACTTGTCTGACAGGGTATTCTAGTGTCATCAAGTGTGTTGTGAAACTGCTATACAGGAGTTATTATTAGAAATTATATTATAGCGAATAGAATTATTATAGCGAAATTTTGCGGTTTTTATTTTAGCGTTTTTTGTTTTTAAACATGATGGTAAAACACGTACGCTGTTATGAATATATTAAAACATGTGCTTGTTTGTTGTAAAAATTCGTAATAATGACAAAAAAATACTAATTTGTGGATCTCCTTACTTCCGGGTGCAGCTCTGGCTGGTGTATTCTGGGAAATTTTCTTACTCCTTGGTTTCGCGTGTGGTTCTGAAAAATCTTTGTTCAAAGGGGTATCTACCCCTTGCCCATAGCCCATAACCCTACGCCTTCAAGCTAAAGAGAATTGGGACACCCCTAACCCTTCACAGGAATGCGCAAAACGAGGGGTATGGGTAAGGGGAAGGGCTAAGAGGTAGAACTGGGATTGGGCCTAAGTCTCTTTTTTTAAATTTTCTGACATTAAAATAGGACCCAAATCCCTCCCATTTTCAGGCCCATTGAAATATGACATAGGAGTGTGGTTTCCCCGCCCACCGAATTGATTGACAGCTCCGTATTAATATGTAGTAACTCGTATAATTATACCAACAAGACAGGATGTGCGCAAAGCAACTGGGATAAAAAGAACTAGCATTAAAGGCACAGGCAACAGAAACAGCTACAGTGTTTTCAGAGCAGAAAATCCAACATTCTGAACGATATAATAAATAATCTGACGGATGTTTTGAGCTGAAACTTTACAGACACACTCTGGAGACACAAAAGACTTATCTTAAATCTTGAAAAAGAGGTAAAATAGGTGTCCTTTAAGTAAATTAATGTACATAATTCTAAAGATTAATTTAAGTGAACTTAACAGTTATGACAGAAATACTACATTTAAAAAAAAAAGAATCGACTTGTGATTTTTATGGCAAAGGGTTTACTCACTTTTTTAAAGTAATCACTTTTTACAGTGTATTGCAAAAGATCATACACCAATGTAAAGCCTATTTATTCACCTTTGATATTAATAAGATTAAATATAGATATATATTTTTGATATTTAAATCGACACTTATGAGTTTTGTGGTCCAAGGGTATATTTTTTAATATTAAAAATAAACACGCATTAATAAACAGCAGATTCTTTCTTACTAACACCCATCTTTCAAGTGAATGCACCCACTGAGTGTGCAGCATTTTGCCAAGCAAGTAGCTGAGAATACAAATCAAGTCCTAATGAGAACAGAAATGTCAAGCTCGTTATTTCTTCACAGACTCTTAATTTTCCAGTTTCGCAACTGCACGTCCTCAGCTGTTGATAGCGTCTGATTTGATTGGCAAAAAACAGAGCGTATTTCAGCTGAGTGTTGTCTGAACCCAGTGCTTATTCAGCAATCGAATGCAGTCTGCACTCTCTGTATCTCTGTGTGTTTATGTGTGTGTGTGTGTGTCACATTTTTCCAGCCAAAACCCACTGAGAGCAAACAACTGACCTCACTCTTTAGAATTGTGTTCTGTATCGCTTACTGTGGCACACACACAATGGCTGCGAGGGTACGGAGGGTGGCAGAGTTAAGCGGGTGTACTGGAGTTTGTTAATCCTCCCTTCCATTCTCTCACAGATTAGCCATTCTAAACCAGTCCACAATGAATCAGCACTTTCCCTTTGGCACAGGGCGAAGGGGGCGTTTGGGTCATTTGACACCTGGAATCATATGCAATAAGATCTCCAACCCTCAGTTTCATCTGAAAACATCTAAAACATCTGCTTTAGCCCTTAACATCAGCATTGCGTTTCCTGGTCGTTTAGTGTCTGAAAACTCCACCAGGCTGTTTTGCAGTAGAGCTGCACTGGAGTAAAGCTGTACAAGTGTATTAAGGAGTAAATTTGTATTTGGTAAATATAATTTAGCTATAATCGTTTTATTTCTGAAGCCTAATCCTATTTTGCATGAGTATTTTCATGTCTTAGATTTTTTTATGCCTAACACACATATAATAAAATCATATTTTGTTGTACAGACAAAAATGCAGACGAAGTCAAAATGATTAGCCCCAGAAATTTTTCACAGCATTTCCTATAATGTTTTTTCTTCTGGAGAAAGTGTATTTGATTTATTTCGGCTAGAATAAATGCAGTTGTAATAATAAAAAAAAAAACATTTTAAGGTCAGTATTATTAGCCCCCTTAAGCAATATTGGTTTTGGATTGTCTACAGAACAAATCATTGTTATACTATATAATGACTTGACTAATTACCCCATAACTTTCCTAACCTAACCTACTGTAGTTAAGCCTTTAAATGTCACTTTAAGCTGAATACTAGTATCTTAAAGAATATCTATTCAAATATTATGTACTGTCATCATGTCAAAGATAAAATAAATCAGTTTTTAGATGTGAGTTATTAAAACTATTATGTTTAGAAATGTATTGAAGAAATCCTCTCTCCGTTAAAGAGAAATTGGGGGAAAAGTATACAGAGGGGCTAGTAATTCAGGAGGGTTAATAAATCTGACTTCAACTGTAGGTTCTCTCTATTGACTGTTGATTGAATTAGCATGTATGGTCTAGGAAATTATTACAATCTTGAAAATGATTGTTGAGGGATTCAAGTTTGGAAAAGTGGGGAGAGAGAAATTAGTGTTTTCATAGGAAGAATGGGTTCAAAATGTAAGACATTTAACATGAATGGATGAAATGACGTGTCTTTGTTATAAAAAGTAGTTATAACAACTTAATAACAACATTGCCTTTAATGCATTGTTAGATTTTCATTTTTTTCTCCCTAATTTACTGTTAGTGGCTGTTTTTGCCCCATTGACTTCCATTATAAGCACATTTGGTGGTGCATAAATACACAGTCTTTGTTTTTGTTTACTGCATGTAGTTCTGAGAGCTGAGATGCATATTTTGATTTTCTTAGACACATCAAGTTAAGTGCGTAAAGGTCACTCTCACTCTCACACACTCACAGACACACACTTTTATTTGCTGTTAAACTCCATGTAAAATCCAGAAACCTTTTTGTACAGGCCTGTCTAAAGGGTTAATGCTGCCAACTGATGATCAACAGTAAAAATCACAATTTGACCTCTTCCCAACAGGGAAAACCACCAACAATCAAAAATGCATAATTATATTGATTATATGGTTTGCAATCAAAAAATGTTGGTTATATGGTTATATAATGGTTATAATGGTTATAATAGAAGTCAATGGGGCAAAAACAGCCACCAACAGTAAAAAAAAAAAAAAAATCAAAAACAATGCATCAAAGGCAATGTTGTTTCACATGTCCAAGACTTTGATAAAAGGTCAAAATAATCCAGTCCACAATTACTTTTTACATTGAAAATACGTCATTTCGTGTGTTTCACCAAATCAGTGACATAATTTATGAATTTGGCAATTAGAGTTAAAATCCTGTAATTTTATAAGCAATTTAGTAGTTTTGATCAGGACTGAGGTTGATTAACAGATTTATGCAAATAAAAAAAGATAAAAATATTTATCTGATGCATTTTTACAGCAGTTTAATTCAGTGGATGTTTTCATCCCAAACATAACAAAAGGGTAGTACATTTGCCCAGAGTGTATCGTTTTTTTTTTTAAAATTTTTTTTAATTTCAAAGCATTTTCCCAAAATATGTGTCAAAATAAGATTTGTCACCAAAAATCATTCTGCTAGCTGAAACGCAGACAAAGTTATGGCCAAATTTTAACTCAAAATCACCACAGAGTTCATGAAAACAGTACATAAGGGTCAACTTGTTCAAATGCGAAATTTGACAAAGGAACAAAAAACAGCACCGTTCATTATAACACATGATAATAGGATTTAGCAGTCTGATTAAAAATAATATCAGACCAAACTGAGAACTTTTCTTGTCTGAGCTTGTTGTTTTGTAAAGAGCATTGGCTGATTTATAATACTGGATGTACTCCAACTAATGAAATATTGAGGGGAAAAGTTGTAATCTTGCAGTATTTTATTTCAAAAAGACATCTTTCATCAAAATAAATATCTTGAAAATACCAATAATAACTTTTTATTATTTTTAGACCAGAGAAAAGGATGACCCTTCCCTCCAGATTCCAGAAAGAAGTCCATGCCCATATCCTCAGAAACCCACAGCACATTAATGGTGAGCTTAATCTTTGTCGAATAGTGTCAGATATGCAGACCATCTAAACATTCTTTTCCACAAGAAGCTACTTTAAAGGTTACAGTCATCCTGGAGCCCATAGCAACTTCATTTCCTGTCCTAGAAAACATTCCAAGACTGAAAAGGCTGAAAGGCAACAGTCATCTTCTGTCTCAAGCAGGCAATAAAAAACTCCTGCAGTTTTACAGAGGCATCTCTAACATCTACGTGCCAGTGAGCTATATATTAAAGAGCCTCTATTATGCATTATAAAAGGTCATATTTTGGTTTTGGGGTCTCCAACAACAGGCTGATATGCATGTAAGGTCGAAAAACACTTTCATTGTCTTTTAATATGCATTTATTTTATCTAATTATCCCAACAACTCCCATATGATTTGTTCAGCGATTTGCGATTTGTGTTAGGCTAATCTGCGCTGATTGGTCCGATGACCCAGTCTGTTGTTATTGGTCGACTGCGAATACGGGACGTCAACATAATGTCATATTGACGTTTTTCCCCAACGTACCCCAACGTCATGGGGACGTTGGATTTTGTTTGAAAATGAAAATTGGGTTGACATCAGAACCCAAATTGGACGTCAGTGTCCAATGTCCAACCTAAAATCAACCAAATATCAAAGTCTAATCATGTTACACCTTGACGTTGTGTAGACGTTACCACTATGACAGCACATCAGACGCTGGATAATTGTCACTTTCCAACATAACCTAAAATCGGTCAAATATCAACTTAATTTGATGTCATTATTGGACATCAAAATAACGTTGTCCTTACACTCTGGCTAGACATTAAATTTGGCTAGACATCATGACCTAAATCTAACCTAATATTAACGTCTTATGACGTTGTGTGCCTGCTGGGTGGGTTCAGTGCAAGACAGAGAGTGACACCCACCACGGTTATGAAGTAGCAGAGTATGTGAGAGCCCAATGCAGGAATGCAATAAAGCAATGCAGCATATTACTCTACTCATAACCCTAACCCCAAGTAATAACAACGACACACATTCAGTATTAAGCCACACAGTGGCTAAAGTTTGAAAATTGACCGCACCGCATGTGTGTAGGAACAGCTGATGGTGGCCATAGCTAAGGCAAATGGCAGAGGATCACGAGCTCACAAACGCATTAAAATCAGAAAGGAAAAAAGGAAGAAGCACGCGTCACGTTTTCAACATGGTTGTGGACATAATATGTGAACAGCCCATAAAGATTAAACCTGAGAGATACAGTACAAGCACTGATCTGTAACAGATACGTGATTACAAGCTGCGTGGAGCGATTACAAGTTACAACACACAATTAAATACATATTTTGCAAACTACACAAAACGAGGCAACAATTTTAATTACACTTACATGTTATGATCTGGAGGAAGAAGAAACCATATAAACTGTAACAGTTACTGTCAAAGTCCCTGTCAAAGTCTGACAAAGTCCCATACATAATAGTCTCTGCCGCTCCTTCCTTTAATAGCAAATAGTCAGCATATCCCGCGTTGCAGCGTAGGTTATTGTATCAAAAATTAGAAAAATGACAGGAACACAGCACTGGGTTGGCTATACTGTGGTATTGTTGTGAAAATAAACTTTAACCCTTTATTCCCAGCAGCCGAATCTCCGTCTGTCAGTGATTTTCATCTTTGCATCATGATCAGTCCTGTGATCCCCAGCACTCTGCAGATGTCTAAAGGAAAGGGCGTGTTTATGTTTTACCGGATCTGGCACTTCATATTTACCATATCGATGACGCTGCGTTCAAGCAAAAGATCCGAACCCAACTCGATTCTTTTATTCGACTCTGAGTCGACTCTTTCTTAAAGAATCAATAGTTTTAATCACGGTGCACTTTCAGATGTAAACCTCAGCTGAAGGTTTCCATTCACTTAGTGCTGTGTTACACACTGCACGGAAGCTCAAAAACCCATAGGCTCTTTAAAGCCTAAATTAGGCACTTTAAAGCGATAGGTAGCCTTACCATCAGTGGGAAGTCTTATTTATAGACCCTTTTCAGAAGATAGTGATGATTGCATTTAACAGTTATCAGCTTCTTAAAGTTTTTAATATTTAGATTTTTTATTTATAAAGCTATATTTTGTATTATATCACAAAAAAAACTAGTTAATGCTTATACAAGATGTTTCTAATGCAGCTTCTATGGTCGGGACAATAGTTTTGATATTGTTCTGTCTTCTGGCTGTCATTGTCAGTCTCACACAATTTTTTTCCTTTTTCTGATTTTGTGATAACACTATCGTGGAGTTTATGTTTTTTATTTGAGCAAATTGGAATGCAAAAAAAGTGTGGTACTCTACCATTTACTGCTCTCCAAGTTTAACCACCTATAACAACTTCCGCTGCTTAGAAACAGAAATGTGAAAAGGGTCCATTACAAAATTACTGAGGGTAAATGACTAATTTGTCATTTGTTGGTAAACTGCTCATTTTATGCCCTCAAACAAAATATGTTTGCTGTTTGTTCAAACTATTTATTTTAAATGAGCTGAAACAACACAATTCTTGAGTTTTTTGGGGACAACTTAATTGTTTTATTAAATCCACTTAAATTAGTAAAAACTAATAAGCTAACTTAATTCCTTCATGTTGTAACACATATTGATTGTGTGGAACCCAGCATTTTTTACACTGTGTGCAGAAATGGATAGACGAATTTGATGTCTATTCACTTGGGCCATCCAGCTTCTGTTTATGGTTGTTTAAGAGTATGGTGTGTCAGTGCAGAATTGTTACTGAGCTGCGTGTTGTTATTTCCAGTCCCTTCAAACCTGAATGAAAACACAACTCCACCAAAACCCAGACTGCCTCATTCTGCGCCTTACAGTCCCAAGCTGGTGCAGTCCCGACTTCAAGAGGTTCTTAACAAGCACAGCAATGGCCTCTGGGTATCCAAGCTGCCTCAGCTGTATCGAGAGCATTATAAGCAAGACCTGCCCAGTGAAGCCCTGAAAGAGCTGGAAAACTGGACTCACATCTGTACTGTAAGTTTCAAGATATGGCCTGATTAACCCAAGTCTGCCTGATGCCAGTTAGGCGACATTTATTATTATCATAATGTGGTAGATGTTCAACTGTAATCATGCAAATCTCTGTGAGTAAATTTGTGTGCTAAAAAATGTTTAAAAAATAATTTGTTTAAATAATCTCTCCCATGTCACGGTGGCTCAGTGGTTAGCACTTAATGCCTTACAGCAAGAAGGTTGCTGGTTCGAGCCTCAGTTGGGTCAGTTGGCGTTTCTGTGTGGAGTTTGCATGTTCTCCCCGTGTTGGCGTGGGTTGGCGTTGATGAACTAAATTGGCCATAGTGTATGTGTGTGAATGAGAGAGTGTGTGGGTGTTTCCCAGTACTGGGTTGCAGCTGGAAGGGCATCCGCTGTGTAAAACATATGCTGGATATGTTGGCGGTTCATTCCGCTGTGGCGATGAATAAAGGGACTAAGCCGAAGGAAAATGAATGAATGAATGAAGGTCTCTGATGTCAGACTCTAATGGCAATACATTGTATTGCTCTTAAAAATGTGCACCCTGACCTGAAGTGGAAGAGATGATACCGGTGAAACAATGTAATTTCTTACGTTTTTTGGTCCACCAAAGTGTTACTAGACCTTTGTATGATTACAGTTGAATCACATCATTTTCACAATGTTTTAGTTTTCTTTTCTGGACTTTGAATGTCTCGGGACCATTGCTGTCTATGGGGATTGAGAGAGCTCTTGACTTTTATCTAAAATGTATTCATTTGTGATTTGATAAGATTGATAAGATAAGATAAGATAAGCAAAGGTCTCAGCAGGTTTGGAACTAATGAATTAAGTGATGAGTGATGAATTAATAATAGAATTTTCATTTTGGGCTGAACTAATCTTTTAATCATGGCATTAACAGAATCAAGTCACAAGAATCTTTAGTTGATATGAACCTAAATTGTTTCAGACTCAAAATAGTCTTCACAAGCTCATTTGTTTTAGAACCTGGCAGATTTGTTTAGGCATATATGAACATGACAATCATGCTAACAACTGGTTTAAAATAAACCCTGGAGCAGTTCAAGTCAACCCAACAGGGGTGCATTTCCCAAACAACGACATAACTTATGGCTGAACTATTATAGTACAATGCATCGTTTGGTTAAAGAACGATGTAGTGATGAGTGTCTCCCAAAACCATAGTTTCTCTGTCACAGATTCGTTTGAACCATGTTAGTTATAACCTAAAATGTCCATAATGACGATCTAAACGGGGTGGAGTAATTACTTCTTTAGAGAAGAACCCCGTCATTTTTTGTGCAAATTATATTGTTTTACACAAACACGCATTTAAAAAAACCCAATATTAGTTTTGGTAAAAACATGCACTCGTTTTCCATATTAATTGAAATATATGTAAACAGCACATATAGGACCTATATGTTTCCCTTTACAAATATTATTGAGAATATTCCATATAAAATCACTAAGTTAACACGAATTCTAATATCATATTTAAATCATATAAATGGTTGTATGGTTAATGGTTGTAGGCCTAATTTACAGTAGGCTATTTATTAAGAAATGAAAAAAATCCTATAATATAACCTTAATAATAATAATAATAATAATAATAAAAATAATAATTATTATTATTATTGTTATTGTTATTATTATTATTATTGTTCTTGTTATTATTATTATTATTATTATTGTTCTTGTTATTATTATTATTATTATTATTAATAAATAATAATTATTAATATTAAGCAGGAAATTGTTTATTTTTTTACTTTTTAAAACGTCTACTTTTAAAATTTGACACATTCAAACCACTGCAGAAATGTTGTAACCAACAGGACCATGTCATATACCGTACAGATACATTTCTTAATAAATAATCCACTATAAATGAAAAGCATTAACGTATGCTATATATTTATGTTTTCACAAGCTTTGGAGACGTAACATAGCTTAAATAATAGGTCTCCTATAGCTTTTGTCTTGAGCCACGGCTGCATAAACGTTTTCAAAGTGCACTGCGAAGGGAGCGCAATTGTCAAAATGAAGATCAGTAAAACTGAATTGTAAAAATACATACATACACAAATTACACCCAAGAGAGATGACCTTAATGCTTTTTTTAAAAATCATTCCAAGTTTAAATCTTGGAGCGTTCGAAATTAAGAGGGCATAGGGGGGATAACTGGGAATAGAACACAACCAGGAACTATGCTTAACTACAGCTCTAGAGGTGTAGTTGCAAGCCTACAAGTTTGCGATGCAGTTTGCGTATGTTCATTGGAACGACGGATTTGGGAAACGCCTAATAAACAAACTATGTTTGTAACGACCGAACTTGCGATGCGACTTAAAAAGGAGACACGTTTAATGCGTTTCATCGTAGAATGTTATTGCTCCTAACCAAAGCGTGCATTAGAAGAACACTGGTCTACCATAATCTTAATTTCCATTCTGACAATAAAATAAGACAAATTATCATTGTTAACAATTGCAACTAAATACATCATCAATTTTACTGTCTTTATTGCAATTTTAAACTTATAAAATTAATTATTGATGTGCAGCTGATCACAGAGTTGAAACAGATATTTAATCCCAGTTTCTTTGCAAAAAATGTTCTGTGGACATGTGTATACAACATGTTATTATGGAGACATGGTGTCTGTCAATCAATTCAGTAAGTGGGGAAAACCGCACTCCTACGTCACGTTGCGGTGGGCCTCAAAATCACTGGGATTTGGGTCCTATTTTAGCGTCAGTAAATAAAAAAAAAAAGATTTGTTTTTATATCACTCCAGTATGACAGTGGACACACTATACCTACACACAGTTTTGTCCAGATGATTTTCATTTTCATGCACTTTGAATAAAAAATAATAAATTTTGAAGACAGAAATCCAAACCCAATAACTGATAAGCACATGCATTTATTTATTTTTTATTTTTGCTGTTCCTAGCAGTGTGTAGCACCCTCAACTCTATACAACTTTATCTGTTTATTACTAGGAAAATTTACTTAAATTGACTATTTTGGCTCAAAAAGCTCAACTAGCATTAAAAAGACAAATGTATATAATAAATGATGTCTGAGAAGTTAGCGCTTGTATTAAGAATGTTGTGTTGATTTTTGGTTTATAGGTTGAAAAACCATGCAGCAGCAAACCTCAAGAATTGTTGCTGTACCCTGCTAAAGAAACTAGCCAGATTACCCCACCTCCCACACATGACAGATCCCCATCTCATCACAAAAAACCTCAAAAACCATCTCTTACCGTCAAATCAAGCACTCCAGAGTCCCCCAAGGCTCTATCACCGGACCTTAAGCAGAAGCTTGGAGAGCTGCTCTTGAAATACAGCAGTGGTTTGTGGGCCCATGCTCTGCCTAAATTGTATCAAGACACATATAAATGTAAACTACCGGAGTTTGTGCTGGACCAGCTCACCCTTCTTTCAGATATATGCACGATCGACTACCCTGTCCCAGACAACCCCAAAAGAGCGATTCTGTATGCAAAAGTAGTGGAGGACGAGAACCGAAACCAGTCAGGTTTGGCTGGTCCAGAGATGAAATTAGAACGACGATTGAGCAGCCAGATTGTTCCTCCTCTGGTCATTCCTAGAGAGGAGTATCCTTCTGTCCTGGTGGTGGATGCAAGTGACACAAACTGCGTCATTTTAAGGTATGGCTTATTTAAGATTACTATTCTTTAATAATTTGTGCCGTAATGTATTAATACACTTTACATAGAAGGGTCATTCTACAGAAAGGTCAACTTTTGGTATGGAAAGATGTCTAAAATCTATTTTCTTTTTTGAACATTAACTTTATTCACATTATTCAATTATCGTTTTACGTTATAAAAACACATAAATGGCAGATTAATGATTTTAGAATATTTTTGTACAGTAATTTAAAGATAACGTAATTTTTTTTGTCAATAGTGTTACCTACTTTTTTGACAATATTAAAGGTTTTTATTAAATAGTATTTCTTTTTAAAGATTATATTACTTGCACATGTAGTCAGAGTAAAAAAAATATGATAATGCAACAGATAAGAAAATTAATAGAGAATAAGTATCGAAGGTGCTTCTTCTTCTTCTTCTCCTTCTTTTTCTTCAATGATGTGTTTTATTTATTCAATCATGTTTATTAAAAGTGTGATTTAATGATGTCAGTTCATTTCCGCAAATAAATATTTGCTAGAACATTTGAAAAAGTAAAAATTTTGTGGTTTATTTAAGATTCTTGTTATGTATTAATACACTTTAGATCGAACGGTCAACTTTTGGTATGCAATGTTGCCAACTATTTTCAATGAAAAGGCGCTAAGCTGTACCCTAAAAGTCGCTAAATGTTGATAGATTACGTCATATTACTGACGTCATCATGTCCAACCATTTCTGTTTAACATTCATTCATTCATTCATTTTCTTGTCGGCTTTGTCCCTTGCGGGGTCGCCACAGCGGAATGAACCGCCAACTTATCCAGCACGATTTTACGCAGCGGATGCCCTTCCAGCCGCAACCCATCTCTGGGAACTTCCACACACACATTCACACTCATACACTACGGACAATTTAGCTTACCCAATTCACCTGTACTGCATGTCTTTGGACTGTGGGGGAAACCGGAGCACCCGGAGGAAACCCACGCGAACCCAGGGAGAACATGCAAACTCCACACAGAAACGCCAACTGACCCAGCCCAGCCGAGGTTCGAACCTGCGACCCAGCGACGTTCTTGCTGTGAGGCAACAGCACTACCTACTGCGCCACTGGGTTGCCCTTCTGTTTAACAGCCTATGGTTAATAAAGGGGCATATATATATATATATATATATATATATATATATATATATATATATATATATATATATATATATATATATATATATATATATATATATATATATATATATATATATATATATATATATATATGTTTGCACTACGCTTTATATATGCATGTCAATTTAACAAAATTTATTGCTGTTTGAATACAGTATATTAGTAATATCAGTATAGATGTGTAGTGAATTTGCAGTAATCACTCAGACGTAATAAACTCAGACAAGTTCCGAAACTGTCACTAAAATATCTGTGATTGTAAACAAGAAAAGGTCAAAGGAAATTGTTTAATTTAAAACAAAGGAGACACAGATCAGTTTGACTGTACAAGGGAAATACCTCATGCTCGTGGTGCTAAATCATTTGCCGTCAGTACACAGAGGGCTGATCTGGTCTCGGGCAGCAGGTGAGAAAGACTGCTGTAGGAGGACTGGGCCACCCGTAAGTGCTCTGGGGCTGGGGAGGGGCCGACAGCATAGCAAAAAGTTGCTAGATTTGTTGCTAGTCGCTTTTTTGAAAATTTGACACTAGGGGGGGGGTCTGAAAAGTCGCTAAATATAGCGATAAAGTCACTAAGTTTTTTTTTGTCAATTGCGAGGTAATTATAGTTAATGGAAACGAACAAAAAAAAAAACTAGAACTTTATATGATGTTACGAGATAACGAGAGTATTTTAAAAAACTAGAATGAACTGAACTAACAAAACTAACTAAAACTAAAATTATAGCAAAAACGTCCTTCGTTTTTTATCTTTGTAAATGTATTTAATACATAAACATACTGTATGCCTTCTAGAAGTTAATTATTTGCTACTATTTACTCTGACTCGAAATAAACCATCATTTACTGAGTTGCGCAGTTATAAGAACAGTACACTGAGATCAGATTTGAGAAGTGGTGAAACGATAATACTGCGCATGCTTGATTCAGTGAACCAAACACAAACAGTACATGACAGCCTGCTGAGACTGAACTAAACTTGAACAACTGCAGCGCTGGTAAACCGAGGGCTTAAATGAAAGGATCTGGCCAAATGTAAGTTTATTTTATAACAGAAAGTCGTAATGGAATTTAAATAAGTGAATCATGCTTCAGTTGGGTTGCATACATAATTGTAATAAAATTTTTAGATTATGCTGCAACTTTAACTGATTGTAATTGTGATTGATGACTACATACTGTATATTTGGTATGTTTAGTCCTAACATGTGAGGATTGTCAAAAAAAGATCTAACCTCAGAAGCAGCCTTGCACACATATTTTACTTAAAGGGTTGGTCCACTATGATATCATATTTTAAACATTAGTTGATGATTAATATAGCTGTGTGAACATAAACAGCATCTCTGAATGTAAGATGCTCAAAGTTCAATGCAGGGGAGACATTGGCTTTTACAGAGTTAGCTTAGCAAAGCCTACAGCGAACAAATTTGGGGACTACAAAAAATACATCTTGGTTAATGAGATAAACGCTTCAGGTTATGTGCATTCATCACACACATACACCCTGCGCAGCAACGGGGCGTGGCCAGAGGCACTGTAATGTTATAGCAGAGAAAGCTAAAATGGGATTCAAATGCTGCTATTTCCTCGGAGCTTCTTCTGTTTCTGTATTTGGACTTCCGAAGGACACGACACAAAGAGTCGTGAGCACTTCTGTGAGAGAAGTGCTTACAGTTTAATGTTAATTATGTTCCAGAGAATTATAAAAAATATATAGCTCTAGCATTTGACAAAGGAGAACTTCCAGAATCTCTCCCAGTTCAGTGCTGGATTCAGCTAAAACTCCTCAAAGAAGGAGCAGCTCCAACTATAATAGCAGAAGCTGTGGATTGTGAGCCACAACCTGTAAGTGTTTTTACTTGTTAAAATTTATCAACTACTGGCACAGTTTCTAGCGTTAACGATATGTTGTAAAAAGGACGTAAACAAGGATGTAAACAATCAGAAATGCTGTTTGGCATCACTAACAATTTAGCTACAAACTTACAAACTTAAAAAAATATTTATCAGTCAAACCGCTGTAAACTGCCACAATCTTCACCAGTGCTGCAGTGTCTCTCTATGCAGACGTTTTCCATGCGTTATACATCTCTAATAACAAACTCGCAGAAGATATGTGAACGTTTTATATTATGTACACATGCTTATTCCGAATATATGTTAAAGACACTTGTCAGATTTTATTTTAGAGAGCATGAGGAGTTAACGTGAGGTGTGCTCAGGCGTGTACTCTTCATTTTCTGTATGATTCAGGCAGCTAACGTCACTAACAGCTGCTCTGACTGACTGTTTACACAGCGCTAATGCGCGTGCTTGTAGGTGACGTGGTGACGCGGAGCCGATCCGCGAATCACAGCACATTATGTTAGCTGACCAATCAGAGCCTCTTGAGGGTGGATCTTTCAGAGGAACTAGGAAATATGACAGTGGTTTTCATGTTAGCTGAGTAGCTGTATAAAATCAAAGTAAGATATATAAAAAAATTATGTGATTTTCTACAAATGAAGCATGAGCACACATTGCTTTGCATCTTATAAACACAACCAAGCCTTAAAAATACACTGTGGATCCCCCCTTTAAGGCTGCTATCTTGTGGGCTGCTGTATTTGAATTTGAGGACGGGTAGATGGTAGTGGTAGATGATAGTCGCCATGTGTCTTCTGAATACATGTTTAAAAAAATGTATCTTTGGTTGAGAATATTTATTCTGATGATTTTGAATTGTGCACCTAACAAATATCCTTATTAAAAAAACTAATACTGAAACTAATAAAAACTAAACTTAAAACTAAGAAGTTTCAGAATATAAAAACTAATAAATCTACCTACCTAAACTAACTGAATTTGAAAAGAAAAGGTCAAAACGAAAATAAAAACTTAAACTAATGAAAAATCCAAAACTTATAACCTTGATCAATGATGTTACCTACTTTTTTGGCAATTTAAAGTTTTTTATTAAATGTTATTCCTTTTTAAATATTTATTTCTGCACATGTAGTCAGAGTAAGAACAAATATGAGTATCTAAGTATCTAAGTTGCTTCTTTTCCTTTTTCTTTTTCTTCTTCTTCTTCTTGTTCTTCAATCTGGTGTTTTATTTTTTTTAATTAGTTTTGTTAAAAGTGTGATTTAATGATGTTAGTTCATTTCCGCAAATATATATTTAAGTTCTATATCAATTAAATATTAACTATAATTATTATAACAATGTAAATATTGGAAAAACATTTATAAACAATAATGATGCAATCCTTTAAATCTTAAATCTGTGTAGCAGATTTCTTTACATAAAAAAAATATTGTCACATGCAAAACAATTTGTCCTCAAAATAAAGCACTTTCCCTCTGTAAATGGCTTTGGGTAAGTCTAGTAATTAAAAGTATATTTAAAATGTAATTAAGTGATTTAAAAAACAGTAACTGTAAAAAGTGTAATGTTCAAATAACATTTCATTTTAAAATCTCTAAAAATTGTCAATCTAAAGAGTTTTACAAGTGTAATATTTGTTAAGGCGAGACACAGAAATTCTGATATTTTTGTAGAATGTCCCAGAATCATAAAACAAATAAATTTCTTCAAATCAGATTTGTTGAAATATGTTGATCTTGGCAAATTTTCATTTGAAATGCCTGTGGAGGAAAAAATATGTCAGGTCACTGTAAAAGTAGGTGACCATTTTTATACTCTATGATAAAAGAGAGAATGTGTGTTTCTGTGCAGGTACATAGGTGAAGGATACTCAAAGGCACAGGAGAAGTTAGAAGATGAAATGAGAGAGTTCTATAGGCAAGACAACACAAAGATGGCTCTGAGTTCCCCATCACCAGGTCAGCTGACTGCTGTGGGTGCTGAGGAAGAGGACGACATCCTCCGAGCGCAAGTGTGTGAGGTCATGGCTGACAAGGTCAAGGTTCGTAAGGGGTCATTAAAGTCCATGTGAAATCAAAAAACGTTTTTTTAGGTGTCGGTATCGGTATGTTAGTCTTAAGGATATAAGGATATATCTATTATCTAACTTGCTCCAAAACAGTGACAAATTTTGCATTAAGAAGATATAAGCATCCAAATCTTCCATTTTGTTACTTGCACGTAAATGAATCAACTATTTCTTTTGATGTCATACTTCATCATCAAATTTTCTGACCAATCAAATGCTCTGTAGTATTTGACATGTCCCGCCCCCTTCAAGACGCTCTGTTATATGCGCTTGAGCTCAACCACTCGCACTGGCAGAGCTGTGATAAAAACAAAATGCTATTGGCTGTTTTTTTTTTAATGGGGAGGAGCTACTCTGTCCCACTCCCGTCTTTATGATTCAGTTCAAATAATGTCACACATGGAACAAAAATGCACATTTCCAAGCACTTCACAGGACCTTTAAAGATTACAGTGGAACACCGGAGTCTAATCAGTCTAGCAATTCTCAACCTGTTTACTGCAATGTCGAAACTGGGACAGTACGATTAGCTTTTTTGGTACCGTTGACAGAGGAATGTCCCGTATTCCGAATCGTACCACTTAGTGGAAATGGGCCAATATTGTTAAAGGCAATATTTTGACATTTACATATTCAGCCATTTCTGGTATGTCTGCTGTATAGACAATGCTGCTTGTTTTTGGTTTTTCTAAATAATTAAACCTGCTAAATTATAACTGTACATATTTCACAAGATTCAACAAATATTCTTCAGATTTCAGTAAGGAATTTAAGTAGCTTTTCCACAATTGGCTTTAACTCAAATGTCTTTTTCATTTGTGAGAAATTGCATTTTGTTTTTAATCTATAACTCATTTTAGAGTCTGTGAGGCAGTTGTTTGGGGACCAAAAAATTTTTTTTTTCAGTTTTTGTAGCTTATTTAGAAGCTTATTTTTGTTTGTTTTAATATATATACACATTTTTTTTTTTTTTTTCATTTCAATTTGTCAGACTTTGGCTATGTCTACAGTAATCTTGATCAATTTAGTCTGAAAACACATTTTAAACTCTTTTTATCCACATTAAAACAACTGAAAACACTTTCAGTCAATTTACTTGGGAAATATAGAAGCCAACTTAATGGTAAAAGACAAGTATTTATTAAAAATGCTTCTAGCAAGAAAACTGTGGCTACAACTCAAACCCCTATCATATCTAATCAAAATATGAGAGAGGATGACTTTTTTCTTTAAAACCACAAATGGACAAATACCTGCAATATTGGGAGAAATAGATTGTGCTTATGCTTTTACACAGTGTAAACTGATCTTTATATGTATTTGAAATGTGACCTGTAAGGAAAAATGTGACCAGTCAACTGTTCATTTAAATTCTGATGTGTTATTGTATTTTTTTATATTATTATTATTATTATTATTATTATTATTATTATTATTCTTTTTTCAAAGTTTAATACACTGTTTGAATATAAATTATATTTTTTCAAGATATTAATCTATTTTTTGTGTTTTTCATGTTCAGTGTTATTTTTAAAAGTCTTTTTAAAGTGAGCAAAACTGCTTAAATTATCCTAAATAAAGTGCAAATTATAACTTGACAAATGTTAAAATTGTATTACAAAACGTGTCATTTCTTACATTAAATAGAACCCATAGAAACAAATTAGTAAACATAGTAGTAATAGTAATTAATAATAGTCACGATAATAGTCTCTCTCACATGCCAGCACGCGGTCCCTCTCACAGGCCAACATTTGTGCTGCGTCTAAAATGCATACTTCCATACTATATAGTAGGGGTGTGATCCTACACTGGTCTCACGGTTCGGTTCGGTTACGATTATTATGCCATCGATTCGGTTCAATTCGATATCTCGGTGCATCACGGTGCATTGACGATGCTTTCCATACATAATTAGATTTTTTTCTTTACAACACAAGAATTTTATTATTAAAATCTATAAATATGTTTATATTTATATATTACTTGTAATACAATTTTGTCCTTTAATACAGGCAGTCAGATATATGAACTGTACCTTTAATTAAAAAAAAAAACAGTCTTTGTGAATGTTTTAGACAAAACTCCAATACATGCACAGAAGACAGCACAAGCGTTCATAACAAATAAACTAATGTAAATATTATCCCGCTTGCTTTTTGAGCGCTGGCAGGATTTTACACCACTATGATTGGTCATTGTCTTCACCTGCTCAACAGAAAGGGCTGCGCTTGGCATTAGAAACGAAAGCGATGTTCACCCATGAGTGACGCGGGAAAAACAGCCGCGGGTCAGTCTATATGCGCATAATACGCGGTTATCAGGTAATCTGTAATAGAATAAATACAATACAATAAACTCGCTCCACAGGCACGCTTGTTTCTGGATCCACAAGTATCGTTTTAACAGCCGAGAGAAAGAAAAATTTACCTCACGAACATGCCAACGGCGGGTCAAATGCCCAAAGTGTGTGTGTGTGTGTGTGTGAGAGAGAGAGGGGCAGAGATGGAACAGCATTTCTCCCTAGTAGTGAAATAGCAGCTCGTGCTTTACCATTCCTCAGTGTCAGTAAAAGATCTGCTTTTTAAGTAGTAGGAGTGTTTTATTTACTCACCCTCGCCTCCTTCGCCATAGTATTCTACCGCGACATCGGGCATAGGGGATAAATGACGTTAGTGCGTAATAACCGGTTATGATCTATTACTGAACCGATATCGAATTGTCCCCATCTGCATCGCCGTACACCGAAGAAACGATTGATTTTGACACCCCTACTATATAGTACGCTAAAATCAGTATGCGAGCCGTGTAGTATGTCCAAATTTATAGAATTCGAAAATCAGTATGCGAGAAGTTCCTGGATGACCTACTACATCTGGTGAGCTTCTGAAGTGCGCATGGGATGGATGCTACTCTATCCCATGATGGCCCGTGAGAGAAATTATGAATAGGTGTGAAGTGACGCAACTCATGCTGGGTAGGTCACGTGATCATGACAAAATGGCGGATGCAGTACGTCTGAGCTCCATTCATACTACTCACATTCATACTTTATAGAACCTACTTTTCTAATGGCTGAGTAGTACATTTAAATTCAAATGCAGTATCTACTGAGTAGTACATGAGTAGTAGGCAATTTCAGGCGCAGCCCAAACTTTCTTGCCTGCACCCGGTCTACCTCGCGTCGATTCTGTCTCTCCTGCACACACACTAGGTCTACCTCTCTGTGCGTTCATTTGACTTTTGTCCAGACTGGCGCCTCATAACAACTGTCATCTGCCTCTGCCACTGAACAACAGCTTCCAATAAACATTCCCTGTCCTGTGAAGAGAGCCAATATGGATCATGTACAAACTGACTTTAATCTTTAATAAAGCTGTCAAAACACAGCCTCCAAAACATGCTATCCACCATGTTAGCTGAATTGGTGACATGATTAAATTGCTTCATCTTTTTCGAGATCCACTTTGGATAGCATTTTCAAAGATACGTTTTCGAAAACATTAGTGTGGACATGCCTTTCTTGAAAGATCTCTGAGGCCACTTATTGGGTCCTGGTCTACTAGTTGAGAACTGCTGTTCTACACCAACCTGATTTCACCTAGTAGGACATGTTCCTGGATTAACATCTATGTTGATCCTGGAACATCATTCCAATCAGCCAATCAGAATTAAGGGACATGTTAACCGTTTATGTTAGGATTAGGCTTACGGTTCGGTTTATGCACTTCTACATGAGTGTTATCCAACTATTATTCCCCTCTGATTTTTGGAATCATTTACAGTTATGATTGGGTTTAGGAGTAAGGAATTGGTATGGATTACATTTTCCAACAGAAATTACACTCACCTGCCACTTTATTAGGTACACCTGTCCAACTGATCGTTAATGCAAATTTTTAATCAACCAATCACATGGCAGCAACTCAATGCATTTAGGCTTGCAGACATGGCCAAGACGATGTGCTGCAGTTCAAAGTGGGGAAGAAAATGGGGAAGAAAGGTGATTTAAGTGATTTTGAACTTGACATGGTTGTTGGTGCCAGACGGGCTGGTCTGAGTATTTCAGAAACTGCTGATCTACTGGGATTTTTACGCACAACCATCTCTAGGGTTTACAGAGAATGGTCCGAAAAAGTGAAAATATCTAGTGAGCAGCAGTTCTGTGGGCGCAAATGCCTTGTTGATGCCAGAGGTCAGAGAAGAATGGCCAGACTGGTTCCAGCTGATAGAAAGGCAACAGTAACTCAAATAACCACTCTTTACAACTGAAGTCTGCAGAAGAGCATCTCTGAATGCACAACACGTCCAACCTTGAGGCGGATGGGCTACAGCAGCAGAAGACCACACCGGGTGCCACTCATGTCAACTACAATTCACACAGGCTCACCAAAATTGAACAATAGAAGATTGGAAAAATGTTGCCTGGTCTGTCTAGATTTCTGCTGCCACATCCGGATGGTAGGCTCAGAATTTGGCATCAACAACATGAAAGCATGGATCCATCTTGCCCTGTATCAACAGTTCAGGCTAGTGGTGGTGGTGTAATGGTGTGGGGGATATGTCAACGCCACAGCCTACCTGAGTATTGTTTGCTGACCATGTCCATCCCTTTATGACTAAAGTGTACCAATCTTCTGATGGCTACTTCCAGCAGGATAACACACCATGTCATGAAGCTTGAATCATCTCAGACTGGTTTCCTGAACATGACAATGAGTTTCCTGTACTCAAATGGCCTCCACAGTCACCAGAGCTCAATCCAATACAGCACCTTTGGGATATGGTGGAACGGGAAATTCGCATCATGGATGTGCAGCCGACAAATCTGCAGCAACTGAGTGATGCTATCATGTCAATATGGAGCAAAATCTCGAAGGGAATATTTCCAGTATCTTGTTGAATCTATGCCAAGAAGGATTAAGGCAGTTCTGAAGGCAAAAGGGGGTCCAACCCGATACTAGTAAGGTGTACCTAATAAAGTGGCTGATGAGTGTATGTTCCAGGATCAACATAGATGTTAATCCAGGATTGGTACTTGGCAAAATCATGACCTGCTACTGTTTTAGTGCAGTTCACAGTGAGGTATTTGTGTAATATCATCTTCTATAAACCATGATAGTACTCTGTTTATGTGCTTATTATTTCTGTTCAAAACAGGTGTACTATGTGGATCATGGCTTTTCTGAAGTCATCAGCAGGAGCAAACTATTTGAGTTAAACAAAAAGTTTTATAGATTGCCTTTCCAAGCTACCAAATGCAAACTAGCAGGTGAGATTTGCATCCAGCTATGAACTCAGTTCTAAAGTAGTTTTACATTTGAAGTCAGCTGTTGTCTTAACACTCATTTGTGTTTCAGGCCTGGAGTCATTCAGTCAGGAACAGGCGGTACTGAAAAAGTTGGAGTCCATCGCCACTGGAAAGATCCTATTGGCTGAGATCTTAGAGCGTGAAGACGTGCCTCTGGTGGTGCTGTATGACACATCACAAGATGATGACGTCAACATCAATGCAGCCTGTATGAAGGCTCTGCAAGACCGATCCCTGGAGAGTCCCTTAAAGGTACAGTATAGTCAAAACCCAAAGCGTTTAAAGAGATAGTTCAGCCAAAATCTTTTTTACTGATTTTCTTTCTTCTGTTGCTCATAAAATATATATTTTTAAGAATGTTGGAAACCAGTTGACATTGACTCCCACTGTATTTTTTCCTACCGTGGATGCCAATGTGTACTGGTTTCCAGTATTCTTCAAAATATCTTTTTTTGTGTGTTCAACATAATGAAGAAACTCAAACATTTGAAACCACTTGAGGGTAAGTAAATGAACTATTCCTTTAATAAAACAATGATACATTCATATCTTAAAAATAAATCCCATGCCAATGTGACTTAAGAATGCCATTTTGTTATTGCTAATAGGGCTGCACGATATTGAAAAAATCGGATATTTCGATATTTTGTTTTTCTGCGATATGTATTGCGATATGAATGGTTTAATAGCACTATTTTGGAAAGAAATCTTGAATTTAGACTGATTATGGTGATTTTGTAAAGGACTGAATCATGAATCATAAAATAATAACAAATTGCAAGCAAAAATAAATACAATAGAGCAAAGAAATTTTCCAAAGTGTCAAACAGTATTCAGGTACAGAAATCGAATAATCAAATGTAATGTAAAATAACAATATATAGACTTCATAGTATTAATAATTAAGTCGAATTAGTGTTTATTAAAGTTAAAAATGCTTCAATCTCTCTTAAAATGCCTTTAAAACATGTGCAAATGATACACTTTCACTCTGTTTTGGTTAAACTTTGGAGTTACTCCACAAATCTTATGCATTCTCAACTGTGGTGCTGATCAACTATAATCCAATGCAACATTGCATGTCCTGTGATGTGACTATTGCGGAGGCACACACAGCGATATCAATGCTGAAACAATATATTGTGCAGCCCTAATTGCTAAGATAGCATGGTAGTACTTGCACTAACAAAGGCCCTGAGTCGGTTATTCTATGTATACTATGGTTACCACACTAATGACCAGGGCCAGACGGAATCTGCGGACGTTTTTTGCTATTTCTGCTGAGAATTTTGGTAAAAATCTGCAGATTTCTGCGGAATTATTTTGGGAGTATCATAACTAAAACCTTAATATGTTAAATAAAAAATTATATCTTTTTAACTTGTATTTAATGTTTAAAATGCAAATCCAATTAGATTAACTGTAAATAGTTAACTTTAAGTAAATACACAGAATTAATGATGGGCTAAAAATCTGCGGAAAATCTGCAGAAAATCTGCGGAATTCTGCGCGCGCGCGTGTGGGCCTACTAATGAGGTATTATAGTTGTTTTCTAATGTTGGATTTCAGCACATCTGTCCATAAAACACACTAACAAAGGTCCTAAGTCAGTTATTTTATTTATACTATTGTTACCACACTAATAGGGTAATATGGTTAGTTTCTAATTTTTGATTTCAGCACATTTATCCATAAAACGCTTTTTGTGTTTAGGATTAATTGCCTACAAATCTCATCCAAAGCCTCCATTGCTAATTCCAAAACATGATTTTAAAGCTAGTAATGAAAACTCGATCCATTTATATGCAGAGAGAGATTATGCTTGGCTAAATTTTGAGTTGAGAGATTTTTGACTTTTGAGCAACCGCATCTCTGCTAACAGCAGTGCTGTAATTTTAGCAGCTTCAACAACGAACCTAAGACTTAATGCCATGAAGTTTTTCAGTTGTGAAAATCATGGGTCTGTGGCAACAAAACATTTCAAGAACCTAAGAAATTTACTGAATTTACTTGGAAAATCAATATGGCACTGTAACACAAGATCTGCCTGGAAAAACTTCAGCTGTTGGTTTACCTGAAAATAATTGGATATCATAGAGTATTTGACAACTAGTATTAGGTGGTATTTTTGTTTTATAAAATGTTTTTATGTTTACACCTGGCATTCACACTACTCTGGCATCTTCGAACCACAAAAACGGAGTGTTCTGGAAACGGTAAAGACTGTGATTTTGGTGCCGTTTACACTAGTGCGTTTTCAATTTAAAATGTATTTTTGCTTTATCCACACAATACAGCCTAAAACACAATGCAATATCGCTAAGTAAAAAAGCATGATATTTGTCTCAGATGCAGAAAAGCTTGTTCATGCTTTTATGACCTCTATGCTGGATTACTGTAATGCTCTGTTTGCTGGTTGCCCAGCATCATCTATTAATAAACTTCAGCTAGTGCAGAATGCAGCTGCCAGAGTTCTTACCAGGTCTAGAAAATATGATCATATCACCCCAATTTTATCCTCCTTACATTGGCTGTCTGTTAAGTTCCATATTAATTATAAAACATTGCTTCTTGCCTATAAAGCTTTAAATATTCTAGCTCCTGTTTATCTAACCAACCTTCTGTCTTGCTACAATCCAACCTGCTCTTTAAGATCTCAAAACTTAGACCCCCAGAATAGTAAAGTCTACTAAAGGAGGTCGAGCCTTCTCATTTATGGTTCTTAAACTCTTGAATAACCTTCCTGATAATGTCCGAGGCTCAGACACACTCTCTCAATTTATCTTTTTACGTACACACAATGCATCACATAATGGTATGATGAATTGAATTGAATTGAATTTATGAAATGCAATAAAAACGCCAGTCTGGATGAGAAGCATTTTCATTATAAAACATAGTTTTTAAAACAAAAATGCACTAGTAGAACTCTGTTTTTTTTTCTAAGAGGATGGTAGAGGAGAGGGGGTTGGGTGGTTATGGGGGATTGGGATGGTGGGATTTGAAAACCTCACGTCACCTACTGTATTTCTCTGTAAATTGGAGACCAGATGAAGGCTATGGCACCATGGGTGTGTTAATCGATGATTAAGTGAATGACATATTTCTGTTTTCTCTTGTAGGTGAACAGTGCATATATGAACGTGAGTGTGACCAGCGTTTGCTCCGACGGGACGATCTACTGTCAGGTGCCCTCTAGAGGCCTGACTAAACTCAACGAAATTCTGGAGAAAACTGAAAACTATTTCCATTCCCAGGTAGCACACTTTAAACAGGCTCATTCTCTGTTTGTTGCTTCAAATATGTTGCTAGAGATTACTTTAGAAGAGACGAGGAGGCCAAAATGAACAGATTGGGATTATGAGTTTAATCAGATTAACAGGCGTCAAGTGCATAATCCCGAGTATATAGTTACCTTCTGGCACAGATTGTGTAATATAGTGTCTAACAAATTCATCAGTGCACAACTCTGAAGAAAATAAGACCACTTGGCAGTTGTCAGTTTTTTTGGATTCACAATTTATACTATGTGTTTGAGTAAAATTAGATTTTAACCCCTGTGTGCTGTTGGGGATGTTTTCATCCTCTCCGGGGGGATTTTAAATCTTAATTTGGCCACAGCTTTCTCTGTGAACATAGTAAACATAGTAAGTGTACTATATAGAACTCCATATAAAGGGTTAATGGTGCCAACTGATGATCAACAGTAAAAATTACACACTTCCCAAAAGGGAAAACCACCAACAATCAACAATGCATGATTATATGCTGTCATGGCTTTGCAATCAAAAAATGTCATTATAATGGAAGTCAATGGGGCAAAAACAGCCACTAACATAACGAAAGGTTAGTCAATTTGTACAGTAGGCCTACACAGTGGTTAGTTTTATTCTGTAAACTACTGATGACATTGCTTCCAACTTTGTTTGGCTTAAAAATAAATAAAAAATACATTTTTATATACAGTAGAACAGGGGTTTCAAACTCAGTTCCTGGAGTGCCGCAGCCCTGCACAGTTTACTTCCAACCCTGTTTCAATACACCAATCTGTAGGTTTCAAACAAGACTAAAGAACTCATTTAGTTGGATCAGGTGTGTTTAATTAGGGTTGGAACTAAACTGTGCAGAGCTGCAGCTCTCCAGGAACTGAGTTTGACACCTGTGCTCTATAGCATTTAAAAAACTTGGTTCCTGTCACTGCTTGTGGTCAGATAAACCACCAGCAGTGACAGGAACCAAGTTTTGATGTTTGAGCAGAGTTTTCCAGTGCAAAAGCATGATCAAACTCAATGCACAGTGAAAATCACTTCAGTCGTGGTCTGCCTGGTGCGTCATTATAAAACTCATCCATCGTTTGTCCATCTTCCAGCTCATCGCAGACATAAATCTTCAGTAATGCAGAGATGGTTTAATTTTTTATTATGAATAAGCCCTGAAGATTCAGCCATGCATTTTGCACTTTCTATAAAAGTCTTGATAGAAATGCTCATTTCAGTTAATGACGGGGTTTTAGAGGAAAGACGAAAGAATGCAAAAGTTATGAAAAATCATCCGTGTTGTCCTGTAACGCAGGGATGTCAAACAGGGATGTGCTTCAGCTCTGCACAGTTTAGTTTCGACCCTGCTCCAACAAACTTACCTGTAGGCTTCAAACTAGCCTGAAAACTTAATTAGTTTGATCAGGTGTGTTTGATTAGGGTTGGAACTAAACTGTGCAGAGCTGAAGTTTGACACCTGTGCAGTAGAAGATGCAAAATCAATGTTTTAACTTCTGAAAAGTTAAGAAATCAATATTTGGTGGGATAAAGCTGCGGTCACACTGCACTTCTTGCCCCATAGACTTCCATTCATTTGCCAGCTTGTGTGACACATTTCGCATATCGGTGCGTAAAAAAAATTCAAGCTTGGTGAACTCTGACCTGCGAATAATGACGTAATTGAATTAAAACTATGGAGCAAGTACTGATTGTATCAATAGATATGTTTCTATCCAGATGCGAATTAAATTTATTTGCAAAACTGGAATATGCGTTTCCATCCAATGAGTCAAAGAGAACAAATTTGTCACTTCCTGATTAACTGGCACCAAATATCAACAGTAAAAGCTTAATTTGCTGTGGTAGGAGAAGCTGCATGAGTCTTTTCTTTGTTTAATAAATGACTTGCACCTCAGAAGACGATGCCGACATGCAATGAACACGTGGTGGCGTTTGAAGGTGTGAGACACGGAGCACAGATGCTCTTGACAGTTCTGAAGGTAATTAATAATATAATACCACTAATACTGGCATTTCAGATGTTGTAGTGTGCTCAACCTGCTGGTTTGTCCATTTACACACATTTTTATCATCATATGATCTCTTATAGCAAAATCACATGACATTTTTAATTCGCATACTGGAATTTGTTTGGTAAAAGTATTTTCATCGTATTTTTCAAAATTTATGCTCATCTTGGCATTTCCATCAATCGTTTTTTTCTGCACATACAGTTGAAACCAGAAGTTTACATACACTGTATAAAAAGGCACATAACCATTTTAAAAAAAGTCAGATGTTAATGTGACTAAACTTTTTCTCTTTTAGGTAAGTTAGGATTATCAAATTTGTTTCTGTTATGCTTAACAGCAGAATAATGAGAGAGATTTTTTTGAGAAATTGTTATAAATTTTCTTGAAAGTCAAGTTTATAAGATTATTATGCCTCTGAAAAAGCTCAGATGATGGTGTCAAGGTTTTGAAAGTTTCTGATTGACAACATTTGAGTTTATTGGAGGCACAACTGTAGAATAGTATTTAAGGAAAACCTCAAACACACTGCTTCCTTGTGTGACAACATGGGAAAATCAACAAGCCAGAATCAACAAAAAAGCCAGATTACAATTTGCTAAATTACACTGGGAAAAAGACAAATTTTTGGAGACATGTCCTGTGGTCTGATGGAACTAAGATTGAACTGTTTGGCCATAATGACCAGTGTTACATTTGGAGGACAAAGGGGAAAGCTTACAAGCTTAGGAACACCATCCCAACTGTGAAGTATGGGGGCGGCAGCATCATGTTGTGGGGCTGTTTTGCTGCAGGAGGGACTGGTCCACTTCACAGCGTAGATGGCATCATGAAGAAAGAACATTATGTAGAAATACTGAAGCAACATCTTAAGACATCAGCCAGGAAATTAAAACTTGGCCACAAATGGGTCTTCCAAACAGACCATGACCCTAAGCATGCTGCCAAATTAGTTAAAATGTGCTTTAAGGACAATAGAGTGAATGTTTTGGAGTGGCCATCACAAAGCCCTGACTCAATCCTATAGAAAATTTGTAGGCAGAGTTGAAAAAGCTTGTGCGAGCAAGACAGCCTACAAATCTGACTCAGTTGCACCAATTCTGTCAGGAGGAATGGGCCAAAATTCCTGCAAACTATTGTGAGAAGCTTGTGGAAAGATACCCAAAACATTTCTCCAAAGTTATACAGTTTAAAAGCAAAGCTAAAAAAAAATACCAAGGAAATGTGTGTAAACTTTTGACTGTCTAGAAATTAATTAAAAATTCTCAAAAAAAAATGTCTCTCATAATTCTGGCATTTAGCAAATGTAAATGATTTAGGTTATCCTAACAGACATAAAATAGTAAACGTTTAGTATGATTTACCATCAGACATTTAAAAAAAAAATGGTTATGTTCCTTTTTTTTAGAGTGTATGTAAACTTCTGGTTTCAACTCTATTCAAAATGTGGCATCATCTTGCTTTATCCTGGCCATTTTCACATCCCCACACAACAGAATTTTTGCTTGCTTAAACTGTAGTGTGACCGCGGCTTAACTCTTATTGTAAATTACAACAAATGAAAACATTTGTTATTCTGACCAGTTATCATTTTAAAATAAATGCTCTAAATGACAGTAGGTTTTTTATTTAGAGGAAATGTCATCAGATTTAAAGGAATAATACAAACAATAACATTTTACTCAAACCCATATCTGACAAATCCACTCACTCACTCACCATCCTTCAGCTTAATCCCTAATTTTTAGGGGTTGCCACAGTGGAATGAACCAACAATCACTCTAACATATGTTTTATGCAGCAGATATCTAATAAATTCAGGTTATCCCCCAAAAACAGAGAATTGTCAAGTGTTCTCAGTTTTTTCTCCAAAGGTGTGTATATCAAAATGTTATATACTGTAATTGTTCATTGTTTATTTTTTGTAGAGTGGTGCCCATTTCAACATATACTGACAGACAGGATAGGCTTACAACTTTTCTCCTTATTTAAGGTCACATCAGAGTCTCTGGTTTCACGGCCTTTCTGTGGCAAAAACTGTTTGGCTCGATATAAAGGAAAATGGTCCCGAGTGGAGGTGAGTCTGTCCTGCTGTTAGCAGAGTGAAAAACACTATTATTCAGTTATTTGAAGAGTACCTCTGTTAAGTGCAACTGGGCAACATTTGTCCTGAATCAGAAATGATGTCTGAGATTAATACACACGTTTGGTTATTGTTTAATAAAGACTACTGTAAATCCAAAGTTGAGTCCAAAGGCCTCAATGGGGCATTTTATCCATTTGATTGAATTGTATTAAAATGCTCCCTCAAGCTTTTGGAATGCTGGATTCAGTGGATTCAATGCATGTGTCAGAATTACAAGAGTTATGAAGCAGCATTTGAAGACAACTAAGCTATTAATGT
The DNA here is from genome assembly GCA_903798195.1 of Danio kyathit. NCBI lineage: Eukaryota > Metazoa > Chordata > Actinopteri > Cypriniformes > Danionidae > Danio > Danio kyathit. Next base: position 65,506,876 of record LR812525.1, read on the forward strand.
CCTCATACATTTTTCATACTTTAACAAGTACATTACATTTTATATTGTAATACTGTATGTTTTACTTCCATAACAAACGTAAAAACAATCCAATATTATACCAACCCCTAAGGAGTTCAAAATAACACTCCCTCACCATACTTTAGCTTAGCCCTTGATTTATCAGGGGTTGCCACAGCAGAATAAACAACCAATTACTCGGCAAAGGTTTTATTTATTTAGATAAAGCATTTATTTAAAAGTAACTGTAATTCAATTAAATTTAATCTACATTAATGTTATTTAAACTGAACTTCAACTCTGAAAACTGAACTGACACAGTTTCAATCTACTAGAACTTCTATGTTCAGCTGCTTTGACACAATCTACACTGTAAAAGCGCTATAGAAATAAAGATTTCTCAATGGTGCAACTGAGTAGTTCATAAAATGAAATAAGGAGTTTCCTGCTTGTAATTATGAGTTGAAATAATTTGGTTTAATCTGTATTCATGTGTTTTTCATAGATAACAAACCTGCATGGCAGCCGGGTGCTGGATATCTTGTTTGTGGATGTAGGCGTCCAGGCATCAGTCGAGGTCATTGAGTTGAGAGAGATCCCACCTCCTTTGCTGCGTGACCTCATATCCACCCCAGCCCAGGTCAGTCAACTGCTAATGACGGCACAGTGAGCTCAAATGAATGTAACAGTTTATAACCCAACCAGAAATCAAGCGTGTGAGACGTCATTAGCATAACGGCACAGGACATGGTCCATGCCCTATTTTCTGTATTTGGACATTCTTTGAAACATTTGGGATAATGCAAGCACATATAAGTCAGCAAAATATATAACATGGTTTATATAATAGTATATAATAGTTTTTTTTTTAATATATTTAAAAAATTAATTTACAAACTGTGCCTTTAAAGGGATGTTCTACTTGTTCTGTCCTTTGAAAATAAATACTGAAAAATAGCGGCTAAAAAATTTTGCTGTAAAAACAAAAATAAAACCATGCAAATGGTGTATGTTATAATCTTAAAGATGGTAAGTCAAGGGGAAGGAAAGTAACATTCATTTTTGAGTGAAACACATAAGCAAACACAAAAAATATCAACAAGTGAGGGACAAAATACCAAGACTAACTGAATGCAATAAAGTGAGTTTATTTACAAAGATAGTGATAATAATATATGCAGAAATATGTATATAGAAAGAACAATAAATATTTACAAGAATATTGAAATTACAGACAACAAGTGGGGGCACAAGATGTTTGAACAAATAGAAGGGAGAGTTGGAGAAATGAGATGCGGGCGGCGTCCAAACAATAGAAATAAACAAAACAAAACAATCTATTCTACTGGCCCAACCTCTACCCTAACTATACAAAAGAAAAGAATATAGCAATATTTGAAAAGAAATCTTTGCGTCTATTACGCACTATCTAACCTACTCTATTATATATATGTGTGAGAAAAAACAAAAGTACAGTGGGTGGAGCACGCCCCTTACCTAGTGTGTCTAACAAAGGTGATATTCAAGCTACGTGTGCACAATGTATGTCGCACGACATTCTTACCTGTCTCACTCTTCAACCTCAGATGCGCGTAACACTGATGGTAGACAAAATGGAGACAAATTGTAACACACTGAAAACGAATTGAAATTTCACTGACACACAACACAGAAAATTCAGGGCCTCCCGAGTAGCGTCCTGTCACCACTTTTATGCCATGGTGGCAGCGGCTGGATTGGAGACTGTGGGAGTGACGTCAGGGGGGCACGGCAAACAGCTGGGCAGCGGTAGCCAATCAGAGTCAGTGTATAGGTGGAAGCGGGGAGAGAGAGAGAGAGAGAGAGAGAGAGAGAGCGAGCGAGCGCGCAAGAAAGAGGGAGAGAGAATGCGCGCAAGAGAGAGGAGAGAGAATGCGCGCGAAAGAAAGCGAGACTAGCAAAGAAAAATTATTATAATAATAATAATAATCACGCAACACAGGAACGACACAGGGGTATTTTTGACTGAATTGATTTGTTTAATTGTTATGTGATTACAATGTGAGCTTGTGTGACTGTGCAGGCGCTGAAGTGTTGTTTGGCTGGTCTGCCGGTCAGCGTGGGCTTATGGACTCCTGATGCTGTCCAGTGGCTGAGAGACACAGTTCTGCACATCAGTGACTGCAGCTTGAAGGCCAGTGAAGTACTAAAGTGGCTCTGTTCATTCGGGGGAAAAAAGTGTTCAAAGAGCTCCTATTATGCATTACAAAAGATCATATTTTGGTTTTGGGGTCTCCAACAACAGGTTGATATGCATGCAAGGTCAAAAAACACTTTCATTGTCTTATAATATGCATTTATTTTTACCTAATTATCCCAACAACTCCCATATGATGTGTTCAGTGATTGATGTGTTCGCAAACCCCTCCTTTGTGTAAGGTTTATCTGCGCTGATTGGTCCAATGACCCAGACGATTGTGATTGGTCGACTGGGTTCAGTGCGAGACAGAGAGAAATGCCCACCACGGTTATGAAGTACTAGTATGTGAGAGCCCAATGCAGGAATGCAATAAAGCAATGCAGTTAAACACCAGCATATTACTCTACTCTTAAACCCAACCCCAAGTAAAAACAACGACACACATTCAGTTTTAATCCACACAGTGGAAAAAAAAAACTAATTTGAAAATTGACCGTGCGTGTGAGGAACAGCTGATGGCGGGCACCGCAACTGTACTGCAAACCAATACTGGGAAACACTTATACACTTTCACATTCAACTCATACACTACGGCCATTTTAGTTTATTCAATTCCCCTATAGCGCATGTGTTTGGACTGTGGGGGAAACCAGAACACAAGGAGGAAACCCCCTCCAACACAGGAAGAACATGCAAACTCCACACAGAAATGCCAACTGACCCAGCTGGGACTCGAACGAGCGACCGTCTTGCTGTGAGGCGACAGTGCTAACCACTGAACCCCCATGCCACCTCCACTATAATATATCAAGCCACTCAAAGCAATCTGATGCATATTGAAATGCTCACAGCAGAAAAGCAGCAGCACTAAATCTTGACTTTCTCTTTTTCTAGATTGCTAAAGTGGATGAGACCAAACGCCTCGCTCACGTCTATCTCTTTACCAGCAAGAACTTCCATGACACAAGTTGCAGTTTAAACCAGCAGTTGGCCGATTCAGACCTGTGGAACCATCAGAAGGATGTTTTCTTAAGCAGCCGAGGGCCTTTAAAATCCCTTAATGTCCCGACCACCACCCAGACCTCCAGCCTCAGGACCGACAGAGGGGATAAAGCCCCACACACACCCAAGAAGACATCACCTCCTCTGGGGAGCAAAAGCACACCTGCAGGCTCTCCACCTGAACGCCTGGCTCTTCCACCAGCACTGGAGCTCCCTGACATCGGCCAGAATATGGATGTGTTTGTTTCGGTGGCATGTCATCCTGGGCACTTTGTGCTACAGCCGTGGCAGGATATGTACAAACTGGTGGTATTGATGGGGGAGATGATTCTGCATTATAATAAGATGGAGGAGAAACCACTTAAAGTCGAGAAGAACCAGATCTGTGCTGCCAAGGTGGAAAACAAGTAAGTCAAAGTCACTTTGCTACAGGAGATGCAGGATCTAATAAATCATGGACATCATTTATTTAATTTAGCTAGACTGTGCAGACAATTTATTCATTTGTTCCTTTATTTTAGGTAAATTTTGTGCACCCTTTAATAATTAGTTCCCTAGATTTACTAGATAGTGCTCACGATTTATTGTAGCTTCTAATTCATTCCCTTAGTTTAAATAAATTGTACACTCGATGTAATAATTTGTGCCCTTGTTCTAGGTAGATTGTGCATGCAAAATGATTAGTTACTTTACTGTCCTATCCTATAACATTTAAATGTCTGTTTTGTAAAGAAATGAGGGCAGCAATAATTTATCAATCAGCATATCAAGACACGCTGCCTGTTCACAAAGAAGGTGGAAACTATGCATAGCCTAGAGAAGATGAATAAAGCACCAGCACCTGTTTGGAGATATTTTTGTTTGCATGATTGACCTAAAACAAGAAAACTAATGATTATTGATAGAAAACACAAGGCAGCAGTCAACAGTTTGATGGCAAACAAACATTTATTATAAGTAGGGCCAGACGGAACCTGCAGACGTTTTTTGCAAATTCTGCGGAGAATTTTGGTAAAAATTTGGGAGTCTCATAACTAAAACCTTAAATTGTGAAATAAAAAATAATACCTTTTTAACTTTTATTTAATGTTTAAATTCAAAATCCAATTAGATTCACTTTATTTGTAAAACAAAGCAAGTCTCTCATATAATATCTCTACTAAAAGACAGAAAATATGACTTTACAAACTGCATTGTACATAAATCAGATGAATATTTTCATATTAGTCAATAATATTACTGTAATTAATTTAAAAACTGAATAAATTTAAGTAGTAAACAGAATTAATGATGGGTTAAAAATCTGCAGAATTCTGCGTGCGCAGATTCCTTGTGGGCCTAATTATAAGTAACGACTCAATACATTTATAGGGCACACTTTACAGCGATTTGAGTGGCACATTACTACACACAAGCTTATTAGTGGAGAGGAGACTAGAGACTAGACTATAGTGATATGTCGTTCGCGAACAAGCAGACTCTAAGAGCCGATTGTTTGTAGCGAATGAGAAGAGCCGACTCTTCTGCCGTAAGTAGGGGTGGGGCTTCATTTGGGAAGAACCATGCGGCTAATCACAGGGGAGGACCCACTAGGATCGTACCATTATGTGAAAGAAGGAAAGGGGGCACATGCTTTAAAGATAGCAAGTGTAGTGGTATAGGCTGGTACACAGAGCGACAGAGAGAGGCAGGGGAGACGGCATTAAATGGGAGTCCAGTGGGAGAAAGTGTAAAATCGAGTGAAAAACAAAAAAGAAGCAGCATCTGGCTGCATTTCAATGATGTTGGAGACTGCAAAGCTGAGTGCAGAATTTGTCAAATGAAAATATCTGTTAGAGCAGGGTCAACAACATACATGCACAGATATGTGTAATATATATTACTGTGGTTGTGTTCAATTGTTCAATTAAAGTTTTATTAAAATGTTAAATAATAGTAACTGAAATGAAAAATAATGAATTAAAAAGTTGCTTACCAATACACAAAACATTCACAATTGATTAATTAATAGAAGGCTCTGAGTGATATTAAATAAAGAGCCATTTGGGAGCCGTAAGAGCCGGCTCTATTAAGTGAGCCGCGCCAAAAGAGCCGAACTTCCCATCACTACTAGACTAGAGACTAGGGGACACACTCCTACTCTCTTTTTTTTTCTTTTTTTTTTTTTTTTTGAAGGACATCCTGGCATTTTTATTGGCCATGAAGAGTCAGGACCTTGTTTTAATGCAGTGGTTTTCAATTCCGGTCCTCAGGACCCTCCACCCTGCACATTTTGTAAGTTTTTCTTATTTGACACACAAGGATCAGTTCATGGATCTCTCTGTTAATGAACTGATGATCTAAAACAGGTGTTTTAAGTAAGGAAGACATATGCTGCGTCCGAAATTGCATATTTCCATACTATATATTACGCTAGAATCAGTATGCAAGTTGAGTAGTATGTCGAAATTCATAGAATTCGAAAAAACAGTATGCAAGAGGTACCCTGATGACCTACTACTTCTGGTGAGATTAAGAAGTGTGCATCCAAAACACACAACACTATCCCATGATGCACCGCAAGATAATTCATGAATGAGAGTGAAGTGACGCAATTGACACGGGTAGGTCATGTGATAATGACAAATGGCAGATGTAGTACGACCGGGTTCCATTCATACTGCTCACATTCATACTGTATATAACGTACTTTTCTAACTTTTTTCATGTAGTAAATTCAAATGTAGTACCTACTGAGTAGTAAGCGATTTCGGATGCAGCCATACAAAATATGCAGGGCGGGGGGCCCTGAGGACTAGAATTTCCCATGTGATAGTTACTGTATATCATGTACTAAGACTGCCAAAATATGAAAAGTTGGTATTTTCTAGGCCAATCTGGATGGCTAGGAACTACAGTATTCTCTCATTCTGGAATAATAATAAAGGAAGTTTTCTGCTGTAGCAGGCACAATGATTTTCAATGATCCATGCTAAGCTAAGCAAAATTTCTCCCAACAGACCTGGAGATTGGCTATATGGAATAAAATTGGTAACACTCTACTGTTCAACTCTAGGGGAATTGTAAAAAGTAGTCTATTTTCAAAAAGTGGAGTGTTTCTTTAAGATCATTACTGGCTTAAGTAAGCATTTGTATCTGCCTTTATCTGTTTGCATATGCATTAAGACAAATAATTAACTGCAGTTGAAGCTTCTGTACAATTATCACTGAAGCACCTAGAATTGTATATGGCAGCATAGCAAAAACAAACTGTATGCTGATCAGTGAAATTCTGGAGGAAATGTTGGATGGCTTTGGATGGCCATGTAAACAGCTTAATCATTATATTGTTTTTTTTTCCAAATTAAAGTAAATAATTATTTACTGATGTCCATTCAAACATACCCAGTGACAGCATGCCAAATGTCATCTGCCTGGATTACATATACAGTTTATTGCACACATTCAATTCAATTCAATTCATCTTTATTTGTATAGCGCTTTTACAATGTAGATTGTGTCAAAGCAGCTTCACACGGAAGATTATAGTAAATTGAAACAGTGTCAGTCCAGTTTTCAGTGTTTAAGTTCAGTTCAGTTTAGCTCAGTTCAGTGTGGTTTATTGATCAAGAGCAATTCCATCGATGTGCAGTTCTACAGATCCCGAACCATGCAAGCCGTTGGCGACAGCAGCTAGGAAAAAAATTCACCAATTGGCGAAAGTGAAGAATTTATAAAACCTCGAGAGAAACCAGGCTCAGTTGGGCATAACCATTTCTCCTGTGGCCAAACGTCTTGTGCAGAGCTGCAGTCTAGGGGCCGGAGGCTGGAGAATGCTGGACCTCAGCGAAGACTCGTCTGTCCCTGGAGCGTCACCGGAATCAGTCTCATGCTCTCTACTACACCATGACCACCACAGCAGCTGCTCAGGATACTGCCTGGTCCAGGATTATGAAAACCTCGGGATCATTAAGTCACTGGTCTTGGATCACATCAGTGGCGCCGCATAGTCTGAGGGCCTCGGGATGAGTACCCCCAGGTGGAAATAGAGAATAAAGAAAATAATTAGCGTAGCTGCTGTTCATAGTGTATATAAACGAGATGAAAAAACTTGCGTGGGGCACACTAATGAATCATACTGCTAAGTGATGCACTGAGTGTATGCTTTGCTAAAAAGATCGGTTTTTAATCTAGTTTTGAACTGTGAGAGTGTGTCTGAGCCGCGAACATTATCAGGAAGGCTATTCCAGAGTTTAGGAGCCATAAATGAGAAGGCTCGGCCTCCTTTACTCGACTTTGCTATTCTAGGTACTACCAGAAGCCCTGAGTTTTCAGATCTTAAGGAGCAGGTTGGATTGTAGCGAGACAGAAGGTTGGATAGATAAACAGGAGCTAGAATATTTAAAGCTTTATAGGTAAGAAGCAATGTTTTAGAATCAATACGAAACTTAACAGGCAGCCAGTTTAAGGAGGATAAAATTGGGGTGCTATGATCATATTTTCTAGACCTGGTTAGAACTCTGGCAGCTGCATTTTGTACTAGCTGAAGTTTGTTAATAGAGGATGCTGGGCAACCGGCAAACAAAGCATTACAGTAATCCAGCCTAAAAGTCATAAAAGCATGAACAAGCTTTTTTGCATCTGATATGGATAGCATACTTTGTAACTTAGATTTCTCAGATGAAAGAAGGCAGTTTTTGAGACATGGGAGATATGATTTTCAAATGGTTAAATTGCTGTCTAATATGACACCCAGAACTTTAATAGTAGAGCTAACGCTAACTTTGTATACCTCTAATTGCAGGTCGAGTTGTGAGATCTGCTGTGTACAGGATTTTGGCCCAATAAGTAATAATTCTGTTTTGTCTGAGTTTTAGAGAAGAAAATTGTTGGTCATCCAGTCTTTAACATCTTTAATACACTCAGTTAGCTTAGACAGTTCAGACGTCTCATCAGGTTTAGTTCAAAATCGTTGGTTATTTTCACTAATGCAGTTTCTGTACTGTGATGAGGCCTGAAACCTGACTGGAACACCTCAAAAATATTGTTTTTGACACATATTAACTCCAGTTATTTAGAATGTAAGTAGAAGTACTTTTTTATATAAAGTACTTAAAGAGTGTGGGATTTGGGATGCAGCCCTTGATTTGCTGGTTCAGTTGTTTTTAATTAGACCTAGATGTTAACTAAAACTGAAAATGCAAGAAAAAGCAATTAGTGTTCCTATGACAAGTAAAATAACCCACTTGGATCAGGATTGGTCAACCTTGGTCTAGTTCTGGGGTCCTGGAGGGCCAGTGTCCTGCAGACTCCAACTTGTTTCACCTGCCAGAAAGTTATTAAGTCCTGTTCAGATCTTAATTAAATGGATCAGGTCAGTTTGGGTTGAAGCTGACCTCTACAGGAAAGTTGATCTCCAGGAACAGGGTTGAGCACCCCTGCTCTAGACTCTAGATCAGGCATGAGCAAACTCTCTCCTGGTGTCCTACAGAGTTTTTCTGCAACCCCGATCAAACACACCTTAACAAACTAATCAGTGTCTTCAAGATCACTTGAGAGCTACAGGCAGGTGTGATGAAGAAAGTTGGCCACTGGCCCTCCAGGACATATTTTGCCACTCCCTGATTTAGATAGACTACCAACAGAAAGGTGTAAACAAGGGGTTCTCAAACTCAGTCCTGGAGGGTTGGTGTAAACTGCAGAGTTTAGCTTGCTTCAACACACCTGCCAGAAAGTTTCTAGTATGTTAGTGGAGCTTGATTAGCTGGTTCAGGTGTGTCTAAATGCGCTTGGAAATAAACTGTGCAAGACACCAGCCCTCCATGACATTAAAGGTACTGGGGTATTAGATGTGTTTTGTGTGACCACTCATTCTGTGTTTTATTTGCAGTTGGTACCGTGTACTGGTAAAAGGAGTCCTGACCAATGGTCTGGTGTCAGTGTTTCAGCTGGACTATGGCAAGCATGAACTGGTGAGCGGCGCCAAGCTCCGGCCCCTCACCCAGGAGTTCTGCCAGCTCCCCTTCCAGGCAGTCACCGCTCAACTAGCAGGTACATATCATTTTCTTGCTAGAAAGATTCTTTCAGTTTATGAAAAGGCTAGATTAGACTTAATCAGCTTTCAAATCTCAGTCGCTGTCTATTCAGAGAAGATTTTTCTCATTATTTTTCCCCAATGCAGTTACTGCAAGGGTTAAAAATATAATATAGTGTGTGATTTGGGGTGCAGACTTTGATTTGCAGGTTCAATTGTTTTTAATTAGGGCTAGAGGTGAACTCTGAAAACGTAATAAAAAGCTATTAGCGTTCTTATGACAAGTAAATTGGCACACTTGGATCAGGATTGGTCAACCTTGGTATAGAACTGGGGTGCCCAAACTTGGTCCTGTAGGGCCAGTGTCCTGCATCCGAAATTGCCTACTACTTAGTAGGTACTGTACTATAATTGAATTTGAATTTACTACACAACCAGTAGAAAAGTATGTTCTATACGTTTATTTCTTGTGGCCACCATTTTAAAGAACGAAAGCGAGGCTGCGGTGGGAAGAAACCCAGTAGTAGAGGACCAGCAGTGTAAACATTGCAACAACATGCTGTGGACTACAAACCTCCAGCTGTTGCTGCGACTTCAAAATGCAGATATGGTGTAAACATCACTTTAATATCATTCCGTTCAGTTTAATTTAAACAATTAAAAGCATATTAGGCATCAAACTAAATTATAATCTCTTTAAGAGTGATACGCTTAAGTGTGCTCCTAGGCTTCAGTTCATGGCACCAGGTAAACACCGTGATGGGACGCTTCCCTGCTTCAGCCTATGTAACCCGGTGAGCGATAAAACAATGCAGTACCTAAATTCATCTTGTTTTGTGACAAGTCTAATATACTGTAGTGAAGGAATCAGTTAATAAACTTGAGTTTGATAAATGACATCTAAAACATGTGCTAACTTGTGCCATTTACCTCAATTTAGCTGAAAATGAGGTCCGATAACCATTTTTATTTTCACTATTCATTCAGAACGGACCTTCGGGTCACTCGGAATGCGGTGAAATGATAAATTTGTGTCACTTTCTCTTCGCTGATAAGATATACAACCAGGTACACAATGTTCCTGTGTGACTCCAGGCGATACTTTCAGATTTCTTCCCACCGCAGCCTCGAATTTGCTTTTAAAATGACGGCCGCGTGAAATCAGTCTATACAGTGTGAATGTGAGTAGTATGAACAGAACTCGGACATATTACATCCGCCGTTTGTCATTATCATGTGACCCACCTGCGGTAGTTGCGTCGCTCCTGTTCCAGCACATCCCAACATTGTGCTATTGGACTGAGATCTAGTGACTGTGGAGGCTGTCTGAGTTTGGCTTTTTAAATGAACTCACTGTCATGTTCAAGAAACCAGCTGAGATGATCTGAGCTTTACAGGGAGTGCAGAATTATTAGGCAAATGAGTATTTTGACCACATCATCCTCTTTATGCATGTTGTCTTACTCCAAGCTGTATAGGCTCAAAAGCCTACTACCAATTAAGCATATTAGGTGATGTGCATCTCAGTAATGAGAAGGGGTGTGGTCTAATGACATCAACACCCTATATCAGGTGTGCATAATTATTAGGCAACTTCCTTTCCTTGGCAAAATGGGTCAAAAGAAGGACTTGACAGGCTCCGAAAAGTCAAAAATAGCTTCTGAAGCGTGATCATCGAACAATCAAGCGTTTCATTCAAAATAGTCAACAGGGTCGCAAGAAGCGTGTGGAAAAACCAAGGTGCAAAATAACTGCCCATGAACTGAGAAAAGTCAAGCGTGCAGCTGCCAAGATGCCACTTGCCACCAGTTTTGCCATATTTCAGAGCTGCAACATCACTGGAGTGCCCAAAAGCACAAGGTGTGCAATACTCAGAGACATGGCCAAGGTAAGAAAGGCTGAAAAAGACCACCACTGAACAAGACACACAAGCTGAAATGTCAAGACTGGGCCAAGAAATATTTTTCTAAGGTTTTATGGACTGATGAAATGAAAGTGAGTCTTGATGGGCCAAATGGATGGGCCCGTGGCTGAATCGGTAAAGGCCAGAGAGCTCCAGTCCGGCTCAGACGCCAGCAAGGTGGAGGTGGAGTACTGGTTTGGGCTGGTATCATCAAAGATGAGCTTGTGGGGCCTTTTCGGGTTGAGGATGGAGTCCCAGTCCTACTGCCAGTTTCTGGAAGACACCTTCTTCAAGCAGTGGTACAGGAAGAAGTCTGCATCCTTCAAGAAAAGGATTTTCTTGCAGGACAATGCTCCATCACACGCGTCCAAGTACTCCACAGCTTGGCTGCCAAGAAAGGGTCTAAAAGAAGAAAAACTAATGACATGGCCTCCTTGTTCACCTGAACTGAACCCCATAGAGAACATGTGGTCCATCATCAAATGTGAGATTTACAAGGAGGGAAAACAGTACACCTCTCTGACCAGTGTCTGGGAGGCTTTGGTTGCTGCTGCACGCAATGTTGATGGTGAACAGATCAAAACACTGACAGAATCCATGGATGGCAGGCAAGAGTGTCCTTGCAAAGAAAGGTGGCTATATTGGTCACTGATTTGTTTTTGTTTTGTTTTTGAATGTCAGAAATGTATATTTGTGAATATTGAGATGTTATATTGGTTTCACTGGTGAAAATAAATAATTGAAATGGGTATATATTTGTTTTTTGTTAAGTTGGCTAATAATTCTGCACAGTAATAGTCACCTGCACACACAGATATCCTCCTAAAATAGCTAAAACTAAAAACAAACTAAAAAGTACTTCCAAAAATATTCAGCTTTGATATTAATGAGTCTTTTAGGTTCATTGAGAACATGGTTGCTGTTTAATAATAAAATTAATCCTCAAAAATACAACTTGTTCCATATTTTCCCAATTGAGATGCACAGGTTGTTTCAGCAGGTCCTCTTGCATTGACTTGTTGGCTGTTATGTAACTGACTGACTAGACACTTTCATCATCAAGTAAAAACATTATAAAGTGGCTGGTAATGTAATCTATGAACTTCTAAATGCCATCTGAAATTTTCCCCTAAAATGAGTATTTTTATCAGGTTCCTGTGTGTATGTTCAGTAATATCACTTTTATGTCAAAGAATAAATCCTTTTCCTGGTATTTAAAGTAAAATATCTCAACATAAACAAAGGAGGCTAAGAAAAATGTTCATTTTAGATGGACATTTCAGACGGCACAGACGGTTTTTGCATCTGAACTCTTCATATTTAAATTAAATCCTGACTTAAAGAGCATTCAGGATGTGAAGTTGGTGACCAATATCAATGTGTCGTTTTGACTATCACTTCTACTTTCCATAAAGCTGGTTAAAGTCCTTGTCAATGTCATACCACATTAACGTACTAAAAGCGTTTACTTTGAAAAAAGTGTCAGCTATGACTTTTAATATTTTAAATGCAATAGATTCATTTTGGTATTGACTTTGGAGTAGATCTGAAGATGTGTCTGATCTTTCCAGGTCTGAAACCCAGGCAGTGGTCCGAGGAGGCCTCCATTGTGTTCAGGAACCACGTTGAGAAGAAGCCGCTGGTGGCCCAACTGGAATCCGTGCAGGAGGCTTCACAGCCCTGGGAACGTAAGGTGATGATCTACTTGGTGGACACCTCACAAGAGGAACGGGACATTTGGCTGCATGATATCATGGCTGAATTCACTGATGAGATGACCAAGACAGCGTAGAAGTTCTAGTATAGAGTGTTCTTGAAAGTTTCTCATTAGGTTGTTCATTAGTATTCTATAGATTTAATGGTTTATTTTTACTAATGTAGCTTGGACGTGTGTCTGCGTAAGCAAATGTGAAATATAGAGTTTAAAGGTCCAACTTTTAGACAGAAGTATTGCAATTTATTGCAAATTTTATGTTGACGTTTTATGCATTTTGATAGCAGCGTCAGTTTAATGCATTGTCAGCTATTGCCTTTGCTTTAAAGGGATAGTTCATCCCAAAATGGCAGTTCTGTCAACATTTCCTCACCCTTTACTTCTTTGTTTTGTTGAACACATTCTGAAAAAAGCTGTAACCGTTGACTTCCATAGTATTTGTTTTCCTACTATGAAAGTCAATGGTTAGAGGTTTACAGCTTCTTATTATCTTCTTTTTTGTTTAACAGAAGAAAGAAACAAGTATAGGGTAAGTAAATGATGACAGAGTTTTTATTTTGGGTGAACTATCCCTTTAACACAAAACAGTTGTGGTCAATTGTTAATCTTAAAGTTAATAATATTCACTACAGCTGTACCAAAATCTGATGTCGCCAATCACATTCTACAACGTATTTCAAAACCGTCAGAATACATTATACAAGTTTGACTGTCCAGATGATGTGGCATGCTTCATGTTTCGAGCATAGCATGTTACAAAGCTGCCACTTTACTAGTTCATATGGTCCAAAAGAGACTAACAACGCACAGTGCTCTATCTTGCACCAAGTCGATAGTGTGTCAGTTAAAAATTGTTTACATGAAGTAGCTTTTTGGAGTCTTAAAAGGCAAAAGCTCCTCACGCTCGAGACGTACAGTGTATGAGCTCTGGTTTTAGAATTATTTATTTCATTTTCTTATTTTCTTTGTCTTACTAATAGTATAGTGGAGGCTTGAAATCTTTGCGGTTTGCTACAATGTGGTCATTCAATGTGTTTTAAAAGAAATAACTCAAAAGTTTTATTACCTGAATATGCTGAAACTTGAAAGATAAACTTGTGTTGGCGTGTAGATGTTTTAATTACAGATGCTTAATACTTTAGTGATAAAAGTGGAACAAATTTTTGGTTAAAAAAAGTAGATCACTTATGTTTAAGCCACTTAGATTTCCTACATCGTAATGATATAAAAATAAAAACAATGTTATCAATACACCTTTCTGGTCTCATTGTGAATGAAAAGTGTTTTTGCAAAGTTTTCTTATTCTTTTCTCAAAATCATCCCTTCCTGTACAATAATAATCAAATAAAGTCCCATTCTTGTTTTTTTTTTCTTTTTTTCTCAGAATTGTCAAATTCTGAAAATTAAATGTGTTCTGAATCATTTCATTTGTCAACTAACATATCTAATAAGTAGTTCTCCGAATCATTCATTCATTTATTTTCTTTTCGGCTTAGTCCCTTTATTAATTCAGGGTCGCCACAGCAGAATGAACTGCCAACTTATCCAGCACGTTTTTTTACGCAGTGGACCCTTCCAGCCACAACCCATCACTGGGAAACATCCACACAAACACTCATTCACACTCATACACTACGGACAATTTAGCCTACTCAAATTCACCTGTACCGCATGTCTTTGGACTGTGGGGGAAACTGGAGCACCCAGAGGAAACCCACGCGAAATCAGGGAGAACATGCAAACTCCACAGAATCCACAGAATCAGTAGATTTGAATAAATTGTAATTACATCATAATAATCTAATAATCTAATTTTAAATGTTAAATATACAAAAAAGTGCAAAAATACAATGCTTTTCCCTTCAATAGCAACTGCTTTTATTGTACAGTTCAGGAATTACAATATGAATCATGACTCATGTGCAAAACATGATTGAAGGTCAAAACAGCTGTCAAAAAGAAAAAATAATAAAAACACCAGAAAAAAATTGTATACTTTGGATACGGCCAAATCACACCACATACACTCATTAAAGTGACGACCATATTCAAATTTACGCACAGAACACAACTTCATTTTGCTTGACAGTGTGGTAGCCATATTGTAATGTGTATTTATATAGTGCATTTATTGTGTATGGCCATACACCCAAAGCGCTTTACGGTCATGCCTCTCCACACCACCATCATTGTGCAGCATCCACTTGAATGATGCTACGGCAGCCACAGGGCAATGGCGCCAGTGCGCTCACCACACACCGGCTATACAAGGAGTAGAGAGACATTGATAGATCCAATTCGGTGGATGAGGATGATTAGGAGGCAATGGAGAGAATTTGGCCAGGACACCGGGGTTACACCCCTACTCTTTATGAGAAGTGCCATGGGATTTTTAATGACCACTGAGACTCAGGACCTCGGTTTAACATCTGAAAGATAGTATGGTGATACTGATAGCATGGTGTCCCCATCAATATACTGGGGCGTTAGGACTCACACAGACCACAGGTTGAACGCCCTCTGCTGGCCTCACTAATACCACTTCCAACATCAATTTAGTTTTCCCATGTGGTCTCCCATCCAGGTACTGACCAGGCTCAGCCCTGCTTAGCTTCAGTAAGTAAGCGCTCTTGGGCTGCAGGGTACATTTTGGCATCTTGTGTGCCTGTATACACCATTTTGGACCAAATTATTATTAGTATTATGTTACAGAAACCAAAGACTTGTTATTTCAACTAAACCTCCATGAGAGGGATTGTGTTTTTTATTGGTTTGAAGGCTGTGTTGTTGAGCACATTCTTGACTTGTGGCAATACCACCTTATAAAGGATGCTAATAAGTGTCATTTGAGCTTTAGTAATCTAGTTTATGGAGTTAGTAAATTGACAAGGTTGTAATATTTTTATATATGGCTTAGTTATTTCTAGGATAAATGTAGGATAACGAAGGAAAAGAATATGTTGTTTAGATCTTCTGAGACCTTTGTTCATCATTAATACACAAATAAAGATATTTTAGATGAAATCAGAGAGCTCTCTCATCCGCCATTCGATGTCCAGAAAAGAACCAAAAGCATTTCATCTGATCAGTGGTTAAACAGTATTCATATGAAGCTCCAAGAACAGTTTTGTGCATCAAAAAAAACGTAATTATGTCTTTGTTTGCCCATTGTCTTCTCTCCCACCTCTGGTCAGGGTGTGCGTGTACAACAAATGTGCCACAAGCCTGCTTTTGAGTGAAGGTCTCGGCTGTTAGATCGCCCCCCGGGGGCTGGCTGCAGTACAAGTCATGAAGCCCGCCTCCTCCGTGTTAATGAAGGAGACATGACAAAAAAAATTATTACACTTGCAATAAAATGTTCCGAAAGATGGTTCTGGTCAGTTAAGGCACTGGCTATCGTGCTGATATAGGTGCAGACCTTCATTTTTGTAAACAGTATGTTTTGAGCAGTAATTTAATGCTGGGCGTGTCATCGTGATTGACAGCTGTGATTGACAGTTTCTCAAAGCAGACATCGGAGCTTCGGCAGGAAACTGAAGTGTTATTATTCCATTTCTGTGTTATTTGACCATGATAAAATGAGTTGCTCAGCCGTAAACTAGAGTTTCTGACATACAGGATCTGGTGGAACACTGTTTATTCTGTAAGGTCAGGGCTTTCTCAGTTTGATACACGCCTCACCACCCAGATAGCAAAATACACTCGGGCCAGTTCCGGCTAGACTCTCGCCTGCCGGAGACTCACCCCTCGTCCCGACTTCATCTGCTGTACCTACTCGCCAATCGGGCTAGATGCAGCGACCGTTAGCGAGCCGACGCTGCCACATCCGAGCCGGAATCGGCCCACGAGTAATGTGCGCTGCGGCCCGAAGCTTACGCAAATAAATCTTCATTATATAAAACCTCAGCTTTGTTAACATTATTACAACCATTTGTGTTGATAAAACAGCAAACCAGGCTCCTATGTAAACGCAAAGTGTACATTAGCGAGCCTCTGTTATAGTGCAGACACCAGCGGTCAAGTGAGAAGTTGGGGGGGCGTGGTTGATTTGATGTACAAGCGTTTGGTTGGAGGTTCGATTCTGCAGCTCCTCCTCTGGCTCCATCATGCAGTCCTTCTGTGCATGCCCAGGCTCCAATTTCAGCAGTCTTTTGCGACAGTTTGTGCCCATCACGAGGCATTTTTTTCTTCACATCGTTTAATGGAAAATGGCGCTGTCCCGTCGTCCATATTTTATACAGTCATTGGTTTACAACTGCATTGCTTTATTATCACTAAAGTGAACAAAGCAACACACAAGCACCATATTACTCATAGTAAACACATTGTTCACCAATGTCTCCCATGTCAGGTTAGGCAAAGTCATTTTTACAGTTTTCTGGCACACAAACATGTTTTTGGAACTGTAATCATAGGAAGTTATATGAAATGTTTTTTTTTTTTTACATTTGGTTCCTTTATTGAGGTCTTTTCTTCATACGTGTATTACTCAGTTAGCTGGATTTGGTTATTGACGATTTGACATGATCCAGGATCATTTCGTTCTTCAAAACTCATCCGAGAGTTGTTGTCATAGCAACAGTACTGGTAGCTCAAACCTGCTAGGGAACAGGCTTATCTCATATAACAGGATTAGATCGGGTCATTTCAAGCAAAGGTAATACTGAAAGTATGTGCCTAATGCTGATATTTTCTTACAGTAGCAGCACATGAAAGTGTAAAGCCTGCAGCCCACAACCAATGTGTAAAGTTATTGTGTATTATATTTAACAAACTGTTTACTTTGTATTTCATGTAATTTTGCTCACATGGATAATTGAATATTAATCAGATGATGTCATTACGCTGCTGTCCCGTCAGCCAATCGTTGCATTGCTGATCATGATTTCGAGGATCAATAGATCTGTCCTTCACAACACATGCAAAGATCTCAGATCAGTTCATCAAGACATTTTAATCTGATTCTCGAACTTGTTTGAAAAATCTAATTAGCCTGAAATCAGTTATCAAGATTAACAGATCCAGGATCTTTTAAATCATCTTAGATCATTTAAACGAGATACGAAGAATGAATCCCTGGACTTTGAATAGCTTGTGGCCATTTCTGTCTGTGGAGGATCAAGGAGCTCTCAAATTTTTACCTAAAATATTTTAATTTTTGTTCCGATGATGTCATTAATAACAAAATTTTCTTTTTATGGGTGGACTAATCCCTTTAAGTTTATTGGGAGCTTGTTTTATTTCCTGTTTGTCTAGTAAGATCTGGCAACACTAATGTGTCAAGATGTACCCTTTGGTTTCTTGCCCCCCCACCCACACCAGAGGAGACACTGATACACATTTAAATACAACATTAAAGACAAGCTGTTCCGTTGTTATATTGTTAACACACTGCATAGAATCCTCTTAATGCAGTTGTCACTACATGCAATTTTTCAGGAGTTAAATAAGCGTAGTTCACCCAAAACTGAACGTTTACTCACCCTCAAGTCGTTCCAAATAGGGCTGGGCCGATAAACAATATTATATCAAATCATGATGAAATGTATGTCAATAACAATGATGAGCTCTGCACTTTTTACTCTATATTGATCTAAGAGCCAGTCACACAGCAGAAATCTGCAACAATGGAAATCTTAAAGTGTGTTGACATTAGAGATGTACTGGTTCAGCCAATGAAAATTTATCGGCTGTTATGCCATTTAATGGACCCTCTAATTTTTCTGGCTTCAATCATTGTCGAGGTACTCTTTTAAATCTGGAAGCATTAACAACTGTTTTCGAAATATATATCGTTATCGTTCAATATGGAAAATAATTACAGAGATTGCATTTTTGCCATTTCCCCCATCTCTAATTCCAAACTTTTATGAGTTTTCCATTTCTGTGAACACAAAGGAAGTTGTTTTGAAAAATGTAAGAAACCTGTAACACTTGACTTGCAATATTTGGTAGAAAAAAAAAGTACTATGGAAGTCGATTGAAAAGAAACTCAAACAGGTTTGTGACGAACAATAACAGAATTTCAGTTTAGGGTGAACTACCTCTTTAATCTGGTGGTTGATGAATGCTATTAGCTCCTGTAAATCTCTGAACTGTGTGTGTGTGCAGGACAGGATTAAGCTCTAAAAAGTGGACTAACCAAATTTGTCTGCAGTGTCTGTGGCCAGCTTGAGGCTTTCAACACTGAACGCATTAAAGCACAGTCTCTGAACCCACCCGAAAAAAGTTTACGCTCACTTAAGGGGGTTTTGGACTTGTGTGATCAAGGGTTAATGCGAATAATGGGAGCTGGAAATGCATTTGCTGAATAAACTCTGATTTAGCATAGATTAGATCCACATGACTAATCTTGGCGTTCCCATTATTCTTGTCTTGTTGGTTACTAGGTTACCAATACTACAATCAGATGCTCTAAAAACTGAATGGAAACGCACCTAATGAACATTTGGGATTTTTCTTTTTTTTTTGTCAAAGCACTCACTCACTCTCCTTCCGCTTTAGTTCCTGATTTACCAGATTACCTGATTATTATTTGTCACAGTGGAATGAACCACCAATTTCTGCAGCAGATGCTCTTTCAGCTGCAACCCAGCACTGAGAGTACACTAACTCATAAAGTTAAGGCTGAGTTATACTTCTGCATGGAGTGATTGCCGTGACCCACGGCGCATGCCTTCGCTCGTAGCCATGAATATATACTTCTGCATTCTGTTAGTGTTGCTCTGCAATAGCACTTGCGAAACAGTAGCTGACAGTAGGGTTTCATGTTCCTCTGTGTTGAGTTTCTTTGTGGGTGTTTAATGCTATCTTACTGTACAAGTAGCTCAAACTCGCTCATTCTGAGGCGGGAACCAGTGGACGTGCAAAAACTTTCATCATAAAGTAAACCCAAAACAAAAGTATCCCTAGGCTACCAAGCTGACCAATCACAGAGCTTGTGCTAGGTGTTGTTGTGACATTTAGTAAAATATTTTGAGAGGTGCGTACCAGAATTATAGCTGCGTCCCAAATAGCACACTATACATTATGTACTCATGCACTATGCACTTACACACTCAACAGCAGAGTATATGCATGTAGTGTCGTCCCAAATTAAACACTATTTTTTTTTTTACTAAGCGGAAAATCAAACCGTTTCCCTGATGACGTTTGACGGTTGCCAAATTAGTGAAATAAATGACCAAAGTACTAAATAATACCTGCCATGATTATAAACGCATTCACCATCGGGAGGCGCTATAATCACTCTTGTAGGTGAATTTTGCTTTCACAATCTAAAATAAATAAAGTTATCCAACATGTGCGCCCGATAGCTCCGCCCCTTCCGCTACACAAGCAAAGCTGTGGCCGTTGAGTGCGTGAAGTGTCCATCATTCCACACTTCATTTAAACGATTGAGTTAGTGCATCATCCGGGTATTAAAAGTATTATTTTTAGAGTTTTCAGTGTGAACACACTACTTACACTATTTATACTGCAAAATGGCGTAGAATAGTGCGCAGGTATGAGATTTGGGACGCACCTTATGAATCAACCTTTAAGCCTCATTCACACTACGAGCGACTCGCAGCAGCAAAGCGACAAGTGACCACTCATTATTTCAATTGAGAGTGAGCGACTTCCGGCGACCTCCATCTATGTGAGCGACAGCGACCGTTGGCGACCAGATGGGCGTTTCTAGTGATGCGACAAAATAGAGTGGGGGAACTATGACGTCAATTTGTATGCAAAAACCCGGAAGCGAGTTAGCATTTTTAGCAGTTCCGGTTCCCTCGTCCCAAAGTCAATGGGTTTTTTGAATGGGATTTCAGTTAAAGCGCTTAAATAAGGTCTGTGGCTAACACAAACTCAAAATACTTTCACGTTTTATTCTACGACATAAAACACATCAGTTACATCACACTTATGATTTTTTAAATCGGTTACGCTTCTTTAAAAAGTCGGTTGCTATCAAGTTGCTAATCGGGACTACAGGCGGTGTCGGAGACATTATACGTCATCGAGCTGAACTGGTCTGGAGCGCAGCTCGCTTGTGTTGGGCATTTGGATTTGTCTGTTATTTAGGTATTTTCATGAATAGTATTTTATAGTTTGTAGTATTTTTCTAATTGGGAATACATATTGTGTGTAGATAATGCCTTCACTTGTAAAAACTGTCAAGACAGATTAATTTGTTGATCATTTATTTTAATTAAACGATATTGTGGGGATACTGCTTACCAGTGCAGCCTGTCTCTTTTCTGCTCTCAGTAATGTAAACATGTGAATAAATGTGTAATACACGGTAACTGTCATTTTAACATGATCAATTGATTTTTCGTCGTTTTTTTCTTCATCTGAACACATTTAACTCTGTCATAACTGCAATATTTACACTCCTCCTTAAAATTTATCGCATGTGTGACTGTATGGGCTGCTTTTCACTGTACTCGCTGACAAAAAAGAATATTGTATGTTGTTCTGTGTCCATGATGGAACTTTCAGGCATATAACATTAGACTTGTCCCTCACACCTCATCTCTGTCGTCTATTACTAAGGTAATCGGGCTGTACGCACGCGAGCGATACACTTGTTTAAACATGTCTTAAGATAATACTATGTAGGCACATTTATACATAGAGTTTTAAAACTTTTACAACAACCGTAAAGCAAAACAAAATGTATTTCCCACGTAAAAACTATCCAAAAGGCACGTAGGTCTATGTGTTTTTGCGTATTTATTTGTTTATTATAGCGTGGATTATAATATAATAAACCGAGAGCGTAAATCATTGTCATGAATCATATTTCTAAAAATAAGCTTGAAGAGTTGTCTGTAGCAGGGTGGTGCTGACGTCACAGGCGAGCGCCCCGAAGGCTGTAGTCCGTTTATAGCCTAATGTTAGCTTTTCAGTTCTTGCGTTTGCATTCAAGATCCAAAAGTGCTCAAAGTTGTATTTTAGTGTGAGGATTATCCGGCTGGACAAAACGTGTAAGCGTAATGAACAGTGTTTGAACAACAATTAGCAATTTTCGAAAAGCCTATGGGAAAATCCTATAGGGAATTTATCGAGGAAACCAGTTTTATGCTAGCAGCCGATTCGCCTACAAGGTGACGTCATAGTTCCTCCACTCTGCTGAGAACCCTTCAACTTTATGCAAATGAAGGGCGACAGCCAATAGGAGCACCAGTAGAGCTCACGTAATCCTCTCTCTGCTTAATCAGAGGCCGGTTGTATAGAGTGGAGGAACTATGACGTCACCTTGCAGGCTAATCGGCTGCTAGCATAAAACTGGTTCCCTCTATAAAATCCCTATAGGATTTTCCCATAGGCTTTTCAAAGATTGCATATAATAAACTCAGTGTTCAAACACTGTTCACTATACTTACACGTTGTGTACAGCCTGATAATCCTCGCACAAAAATACAACTCTTAGCACTTTTAGATCTTAAATGCAAACGTAAGAACTGAAAAGCTAACATTAGGCTATAAATGTAACAAACGAGCCTCCTGAAGTCAGTGTAGTCCATCACCACCACCCTGCTAACAACTGTTCAAGCTTATTATTAGAAAAAAAAAAGGTCCATGACAATAGATTTAATCTCTCGATTTAGTGTATTATACTCCACACTACATATTAGAAACAAATAAATAAGCAAAAACACATAGACCTACATGCCTTTTGGATAGTTTTTTTTACGTGGGAAATACATTTGTTTTGCTTTACAGTTGTAAAAGTTTAAAACACGTACTGTATGTTTTATAAATGTGCCTACGTAGTATTATAAGGCATATATACACAAGTGTATCGCGCGTGTGCATACAACCCGCTTACCTTAGTAACAGACGATATAGTAAGTCTATATGCCTGCAAGTTCCATCATGGACACAGAACAACATTCAATATTCTTTTTTTGTCACGAAGTACAGCGAAAAGCTTGTCCATACAGTCACATATGCTATACATTTTAAGGAGGAGTGTAAATAATGCAGTTGTGATGGAGTTTTATGTGTTCAGATGAAGAAAAAAAATTAAGAAAAATGTATTGATCACATTAACGACGAAATTTTCACAAATTTACTGAGATTACTGCATTACTGAGAGCAAAGAGCTTAGAATCACCAAGAGGCCACACTCAATAGAACGTTCCATTGCAACAGCAGCGCCCAGCGATTCCGTCTTTCTGGAAAGCGATCGGCCGTCCATTGGTTCTTATTGCTGTTGCAATGGCAAGCAGCTGCTTTGTTTTTTATTTATTCATTTAAAAAGCGCATCAAAGCTGAAATACAACCTGAAAGACGACAATACAACACTTACTATCATAGACTGGTGATCATCAGCACTTTTAACAGTTTATTTTACAGACTTAATGTTTAATATAATAACCATACTTGTTTTCTTGAAACTGTCACTTTTAGGTCAAATGACTTTAAATAATTTTAATAGAATAGTTTACGCACTGGCATAATACATATTAATACTGACATGTTAAATTAAACTAACATGACTTTCAAAATGGGATGTTGATAACAGATTAACAGTACTGTTTGTTGGAGTGTTATATTATAATAGTACATAGTATTTTTTCAGTGTTGTCTATTAAAAAAAGAAGAAAAAGGTTTTTTTTAAAAAGCTACTTTCTCCAAATGTATTTATTTTTTATTTTATATTTTATTCATGATTTTTAATGCCGTCATCAGAAATCATGAAGGCCATACAAACCACCAGATAATGTCGTTTTTGTTGTGTATACTCGTTTTTGCTTCCCCCTAATTTGAGTAAAACTAAAAAAATAGTAATCAAGTTATTTTGTTTACCTTACTTTTATGTTATATGTGAAACAGATATTTTAGATATCAGATCTATTAAACTTAGTCTTGTCGACATTTTGCAAATGGTCTGTTTTCATTGGGATATTATTTTAAAATGTTACTTTTCAAAGGGGATGTACTCATTTTACCTCCTATTTAACTCAATATTTTAATTCATTCTATTGTTAAACTGTCATTCTAAAATGGCCACTGCGTGACACTAGCAGCATCTAGTGGCTGTTTCCCAAATAGCAACAGAGTGTCGCCTCTTGGTGATTCTATGCTCTTTGCTGAGAGCAGGAAAGAGACAGACTGCACTGGTAAGCAGTATCTTCGTAATAGTGTTTAATATAAATAAATGATCAACAAATTAATCTGTCTTGATGGTCTTTACAAGTGAAGGCATTATCTACACACGATGAAAAATCTAGTTAGAAAAATCCTACAAACTATGTATGAAAATAACAGACAAATCCAAATGTCCAACGCAAGCGAGCTGTTTTCCAGACCAGGGGCCTCATGTTCAAAGACTTGCGTTGAATTAAGACTAAAACATTGTGTACGGACAAAGCTGTAAATGTTTGTACGCAGTAAAAAAATCTCATGTATGAAACACGGCGTACGCGGAATCCCAGGAATATTCTCTTTGTACATCCGAATTAACGTGAAACTGAGCACGCGTGCACGAGCGCAAAACCCCTCCCTGCCTCCTCCCCCGTATAAATATGGTAATGACTCCATTTTGGCAAAAACCAAACGAAAAAGCAATGACAAAAGCAAGCAAGAAGAGAAACTTCACAGAATGTGAATTGGAGGTGCTCCTATCGGAGAAAAACTGTGTTATTTGCAAGTTTGTCCTCCGGAATTAATAACAAAAGAAAAAAAACAGAGTGGGAGAGTTTAGCTGATGTGGTTAACGCAGTGGGGTCTGAACATCGCACTGTGAGTGAATTCAAAAAGAAATGGTCCAAAGTAAAGGTGCGGGTTAAGAGGAGAACAGAGGCCCACTGTCAAAGTGTGGACTGAACAGGGGATGCTGAACTAACACCCTTTGAGGAGAGAGTTGCCTCAATTGTGGCTGACACTTTACTGTCTGGAGTAGTATCCGTGTCTGTGGGAGACACAGATGCATTAGAGGAACACTTTGTTAGGACGGTATAGCAGCACCCCTCCACTCTTAAAAAGGCAGCGCCACCGGCATTTCAGCTGCCCAATCGCTCGCTCTACAACTGACCGAGTGTCTGCCACCTTGGAGCCTCATCCCAACCATGCTGTTTGTGAGGATGAATTAATCATGGGTTGACCAAGGTCACCTTGCTACAATATTTGTTAAGGGCATTTGAGCATCACATATTATTTGCACATTTATTGAATGAAAATGTTTCTGATTCACGTATGCAAATTCGTCTTTAGATGGCGCCTTTATAGCAGCGTGCGTGCACTCCGATTACATTGGGAAAACTGGCGATCGCTGCAAATTGCGCTTTAATGTTTGGCTGGTTAACTGCATGATATGGAAACCTTATATACCTGCTACACATGTGGATGATCCCGTCCCATACAGCTGGCATTGCACGGCTCAAAGATACTTTGTAGTGTGCAATTTAACATAATTGCCTCTAGGAGTCACCAATGGAAATAAAACAAACACACACAAGAAATGCACGCACGCCAGACATGAAGTTGGCGCAGACCAATGCACATTCTCACGTTAATTTCATCGTTAGTAAATCCAAACGTGAGCGTGAAATCTGGCGTGCGCAGCGTTGATACATGAGGTCCCTGGTCAGCTCGATGACGTATAATCTCTCCGACACCGCCTGCAGTCCCATTTAGCAACCGTCTTTTTAAAGAAGCGTAACCGATTTAAAATATCAAGAGTGTGATGTAACTGATTTGTTTTATGTCGTAGAATAAAACGTGAAAGTATCCTGAGTTTGTGTTAGCCATGAACCTTATTTAAGCGATTTAACCGAAATCCCATTTAAAAAACCTATTGACTTTGGGACGAGGGAACTGGAACTGCTAAAATGCATACAAATTGACGTCACAGTTCCTCCACTCTATTCTCCGTGCTGTAGACCTACACAGAGCTGCATTTGCAGCAGATCACCACCCAGAGTGACAGGCAGCTACAAAGTCACTGTTAGTGTGAATGAGGCATTATATAAACACCCATACACTCACTCACACACAGACACTCATACACTACAGCCCTTTACGACGTAAAACCGTGAGAACATGCAAACTCTACACACCAGGCCCAGTCGGGCAGCGACCTTCTTCTGATCAATAAAGAGAGTCTTGTAGTATTAGGAAGAGTTTCGATTAATCAGCAGTGTTTATTCACATCATGCATTCATCCAGATCCATTCAGCATCAAAATGTGAAAATTTAAATACAAACTAATGATAGAGAGATTGAGGATTAAGAGCTCTGAAAGAGGCTTCGTCAAGACGGAGCAATGGAAAGAGAAGAGCGTTTCAGCATTCGTGACATCACTGCAGTTCATCCAGCACTAATCGACAACACTCCCCGACTTTAGCTGGATCAGAGACCCTGGCGTATTTAGAAATCTGAGAGTTGACCCCCAAAGATCGTGCAAGATCCTTTGCAGTGCTGTCCCCGGACACTGTGGTCCCCAGTGCCACCAGTAGCCTAAAGACAGCCTCTTTGTCCTGCACCACCTCTAATGCCGTGCTAGCCACTGACAAACACTGCGCCTTGGCCTCGATCTCAGCCGGCTGACCGTACAACTGTCCCGCATAGTTGAGCACCAGGGTGGCCAACGCTACGTGGATGTTCTTGTTGCAGACGGTGCGGAGATCTCCGGCCTGGGACAGGACGGCATCACGCTGGCCCAACAGGAGAGCCCGGCCGTGGGACGCAGTGAAACAGTTGCAGAGGGTGCGCAGTGCCAACATCTGATTTGCAGATTTGCCCTCAGAGGACATCAGACCCAGGAGATGGTTGCAAAGACTGGCACCCTCGGTCCCGCCACAGAGATGGGCATTTACTTCTGGATGACGCACAGCCAAGCGCAGGATGTCCAACACGGGGAAGACAATGTCTGAAGAGGGAGATGATGACTGGTTAATTTACTGAACTTGACTATTGTAAATATTATATACAGAAGCAATCTTCTAGTGGTGTTTCGGATCACAAATCTCACGGTTTGGATCACGTTATGGTTTTTTTAGTCACGGATCGGACCGTTTTTCGGATCAAACAAAAAAAGGAGACAAATGTCATTTGCTTTCCATTTATTACAGAAACAGCACTGCAAGAATGTTTTGATTTGAACAAATAATGAATAAAAATAAATAGTAAAATATTTAGTTCTGTGAGAAATTCACTGTTCCTACTGCTGTTGCTGATAACACTAAATGTATGTGCTGGAGTGTTGGACAGTAATGTGGCTACAAGTAGTGACCAGCTTAACTACATTTCTCAGTAGCATGGCGGTAGCGTCACTACTTTCTAAATCAAATAGCTTTTGAGTAGCGAATTATTAGTCAGTAGCTATTATTTTTTTCAGTAGCTATTATTTTAGTCAAGTAGAGCAGTAGCGTCCACACAAGCTACATTTACAAATCGTAGATCAATAAGTGACGGCACAGTCATTCACGGAACTGTGAGGCCGATCTTTAGCCGATAAAATTAAGTCCATATGATGGCGAGAATGACGATTTCTTCTTCCTGTTTTACAGTGGTCGACAATAAACTTATTGGTGCGTTACTGCCACTTCTCGCTCTGGTCGGTGACCAGATATCTATGATATAATATATAATTACAGTTTACTGTAGTAAAGGCTAAATTATACTATAGTAATTACTATTCGTTCATGATAGTTACTAATGATACAACATTATGAAGTGTAATTTATTAATGAAGATTTGTATTTATATATATATATATATATATACACACACACACACACACACACACACACACACACACACACACACACACACACACACACACACACACACACACACACACAATGTAATGCTCATTCCTAAATATTTCCCTTCACTATAAATGACTATAGTATTTTAAATGTGTAACAGCTGGTTTTATTGGATTTTTGATTGATTTTTTTGCTGTTATATACTATAATTTGTGTTTTGTACAGCATCTTTATTTACAGTAAATAACTAAACTGAATAACTATATATCATATGTTTCATTGACAGTTTTATTGATCACTAAGATATGATTGACTTGAATTTAAGTTGCTTTGATGTAAAAATATAAAAAATATAGCTTAGATGTAGCCAAGCTACTTTTGCCAATGAAGCTTTTGGCTTAGCTTGCTTTCCCAGAGGGTAGCTTTTAATGTACAGTAGTTAAGCTACATTTAAGTAGAGTAGCTAATAGCTTAGCTCACTACATTTTTAAGTAGCTTGCCCAACACTGTAGAAATCTAACATTATAATCTGTACAACCCAAATTTATTTTCAGTCTCATCTTCAATAAATGACTCAGTTCTTCACTCATAAAACTTCATGTTTCATTGCTAGATGATCATTGCTGAAGAATTATTCAGTGGCATATTTTTGATGGCTGGTTGTCGCCACCTATTGGTTAAATAATGTAATTGCTGCCTACAACTTTCATTTTTGAGCGTTGTTAAATGCATATGATGATGATTTTAATCTTTACCATGAACATCAGTGGTTTCATCTAAACTATAAACTGTTCTCCCAGTCGCTTTCTTGATTTTTGTGTTTTTCAAACACAGATTTGAATGCAGCGATTAGAAGGATTAATAAACATTGCAATCGCCATTGTAATATTCTTTAAGACAGGGGCCGGTCAAAAGAAACCCACCATAAAGTCAGACGGATAAACAGAGATGTAGTACGTTTCCAGAACTACGTCATATCATTAATAATGTTCAAGATTTTAAAACTAATTATTTTTTATTATTTTTAGAATTTATTATAATGATTATAAGGATTTTTATAACCATTCAAGATTTTTTAAATCAGACTTTGATGCATCACTTGCTTTTGTTCATATCTCTGACAGTTTTACCTATTAAAGTTAAATATCAATGACAAGAGAACATGGGTTGCTCTACAATTATATTTTTTATTATGGGAAGAATAAAAGCAAAAAAAAAAACTTACTAAAAATACTGACCGTTTCTTTTTTATTTTGCCCACTCAACATTTCACACATTACTGTCTGGCTAGTTTCTGTCCTGTAAAGGCAATAATGGTCCAACATTCCTGACCATTATCTCCAATAAAGCCCAGAATTTGGGCATCAGTATATTGTAAACTGATAAGTTCATATATTCTTTTCCAGTTATTAAAGACAAAGAGTTACTTTCACTTTCCTTCAGCGTAGTCCCTGTTTTTAATAGGTTTAATTAATTATAAAATATATATTTTTAAATTGGTATTATCATCTAAACAATTTCATGACAATTTCAGATGTTACATTTCAGGTGCTAAGCTGTAGCACTTAATAAACGAAGACATCAGGAAGACATCAGGACAGATGACTTGCAGAGAATATTAACAAGAGTGCGTCCTGGCTTTATTTATAATGTACATAGAGCGGACGTGGTCGTGACATGCAAATGTGAGCGCAGAAAAAGTGCGCATGCATTTAAAGCAATTTCATAATCTTGCACATTGTCAGCAGCTTCGTCATACGTGCACATTATAGGACTACACAATATCATTATACCTGAATGACGTCTGGAATGAAGCAGTGAATGCTCCTTCTTGTGTACAATGATGAGCAATGAAGGCACAAACCATCAATCAGGTCTTCTGCTTCGATAACGATGAACCTCACTGAGACCCCCCCCCCTCTTCGACAAAAAAACTTCGGATTTATGCTCATTGAGCTTGGAAAATATGGAAATATGTAAATCACATCCCTGGATTTATCAAGAGGGTAGCTGTGCTTCATGTAATATGGAAGACTGAAAATGGCATGGACAGTTAAATAGACTTCAGCATTCATTTAGTTGTTTAAGTGTAAAATGAGATGAAAGAGCGTGTAAATGCAAGCGCCGTCAGTAGCAGTATGCTAGCGCAGAAACTCTATTAAAAATACTGGGCTAAAATAACTGTCCATATTTTAAAGACATGGCGCGGAATACTGTAATTTAATGCAGTGCTTCTTGTTCAATCTGAGACCCACTTTATATCGTACATCTATCAGGCAGTGAAGATCACTGATTTTTAAAGATATCAGAGTTCACATTATCGGAAGCGATTGGGATCGCTGACTCAAAAATGAAAAGTTTGTGTGCATACTGTATACCTTATTCTGATCCTGGACCTAACCTACCTGACAACAAGTCTTTAGTAATCGGGAAGACTTTGATTAAATGTAGGAGAGTTGTATCAATACTCAAAGAAGTCAAGTGAACACCTTTGCCTTGCCCCAGTAATACTTTGCTAAAGATTAGTAATATAGTGAATTGTATTTATTTTTGTAATAACGTCTTACCTTCTGGCCAGTGGCAAGCCCTCCAGAGAACAGTTATCTGTTCTGCCGTGGGCTGTTCCAGATTAGGTAGTTCTGTAACCAAATTCAACAACTTCTCTAGACAGTCCAGTGCAGCGTCACTCAGCTTATGGTCTGCAGGAGCACTGGTGTTCAGCTCTCGAAGCTTACCTGCATTAGAGAAGCGTTAGGTGGAAATTAAGATGTTATTGTCAAAAATATTGACATGGGTTTTACAGATTACCATGCTATTACTGTTAATATGGTGTCATGTAGAGCTGCACAGTATTGGAAAAAACTCACATTGTGAAACTTTGTGTTTTTCTGCAACATATATTGCGATATGAATATCATTTCTCAAGAGGACTTCAAAACTCTATATGTAAAGAATTCATAATTGTACATCGATTTGGATGAGCGTGCATCTGCATATATTTAAATATAAAACAAATAACCCAAAAATTTACAAAATAACATTAAAGCACAGATGAAAACAATCAAACAAAGATAAAAATGAAATAAACAGCACTCAATGTTTTTTGGTGGAGTTGAACAATAGTGAGGTAGAGAGGATCAGTAATTAAATGTAAAATATGTAACTGTTGACATTGCAGATCCTGTGAATTAACTACTACAGATTCACATATTGCAATATATTTTGCGATATATTGTACAGCTCTAATTTCATGTAAAAAAAACAAACAAACCTTCGTCCCTTTCTGCCAATTTCCAAACCAGAAAGTAGCCTAATGTCCGAATAAATCGAGCTATTCGCGTGTAAATAGACGCATGAACATTTTGAGTTTACTCGCTTCATTTGGGCCTCAAATTTGCTTTACAATAGACGCGGATTTGGACATGGGTGGGGCTTCTGTCTGCCCGTGGACTCTAGCTTCGTGGCTAAATGATTAACATTTTATTGAGAGAATAGCAGTGTTTATGTCCTTAAGGAAGCCTGAAAAACAGTGTAGATTCATTCAGCGCCGTGTCTGAGTCCACTAAATCCTTTCAGAGGTGCATCCAGCTCTGTGAGTTCATCAACTCCTCCAGGCACTATAACTAGATGACGGAGGCTTTCGGCGGTGCTTCTGATTGAGCCGAGCCCAGTTTAATGAACCGTTGTCCAGTGTCGGCAAGAGGATTTCTCCTCGGGACACCACCAACAGGCACTACATCATAATCACTTTCCTACAAGAGCAAGCTCATGAATGGTTAACGCTTCATTTGCGCCGCCTCATTCGTGCTCAACTTGTACCGCAGGATACCTATTCGTGCACTTCGCTTGGTGCTTATTCTGCGTCTGTTGTGAATGCAGCATAACATTTTAAAAGCTGGAGCCTAAGGGTGCTTTCACATTTGGTTGAATTGCCTGGACCGAACGCAAGTTCGATTGTCCCCATTGCCACCTTCTCGGCTGGTTTGTGTTCACGCCATCTTATTTACTTCTGAACCCCAGTACGCTTGCGTCATCGAGCTGCGGTTTTGTGTACGGCTGTTGCTACAGTAGGTGACGGCTACAAAAGCAAAGCACCAAATTGGAGACATCTGCATATCACAGTCATTCTGCTTTTACTGAATCTCTTGGTTGTTACCAAAACCAAAATACAAAAAACTGAAGTTTGTTAAACAGTTGGTGCTTCACTTCTGTTATTTGGTACGATTGCATTCATATCATAAGTGAACAGTACCGGAGTTCGCATGAACCGTACCACACCTCTTTCAGGCAGACTCAGGTATGGTTCACGGAGTGAAGTGAAGACACGTTCACACTAGCTAAACGTACCATACTTTGACGTCAAACAAACCTGGGATCAGACCAAAAGTGCACCCTTAAAGTTCAATCAAGTTTGAGTGGAAAAAAGTTTCACTTACCAAGAATCTGAGCTGTATTTGATTGTTCAAACATGACTCCATCAGTATTGGGGAAAAATATGTTTGTTGTAGATTTCGGGAGAGAAGGAGAGGAGTAGGCACTGCCACCTGTAGAGGATTCAGAGGTATGCTAGTTTACATGGCTAATACGTCGCATGTGATGCTGTGGATATGCATAGTTTGAAGTATTTTACCAGTAAAGGGATCAGCTCCGCCTGAAGGCGCTGTGCCTGTGGATCCTGAGCCAGGAATATACCGACCAGCACCTGGGGGGCAAACAACACACAAGATCTTACATAAATGTACAACAACCCTTTGGTTCTTATGAGCACACAAGTGCATTCATAAAAGCGTACCTGTGAAAGGATCAGCGCCAAATTGTTGTTCATTGCCTCCTGAACCTGGAATGTACCTTCCTGCACCTGAGAACACAGAAGATTTGAAGGAATATATCATTTAGTATTGATTAGCCACATCCACATAATGTTGACATTTTGAAAGGAGTCACGTTGACACATCAATGTGAATTAAAAGTTGTTTGAAGAACACAACTTTAGTATTTTAACAGTCTGCTTCAGATTTTTCATCATATTTTCAATGTTTGCTGACATTAAAGTCCACATGCGCATGGATTGTTTTTTTTCTACTGCGAGCTGATTGGATGTAGTAAAGCAGGCATTTCATTCAGAAAGATGGGGAAAAGGGTTTGGGGAGAGTTATTACAACCTAACAGACTCCTTCTGCTCAGCATTTCTGTTTGTTGTCAACAATGACAGATGGAGGGGTGTGTGCAAGTATTTAACTGAAAACAAACAGCAAGTGCATTTTCAGATTTCAATTAAAGATTAGAAGGGCAAACTATTTTATTTCTTAATGACATGCACAGATGAATTGTTCACCAATAAACTAGCAATGTGAAGTAACAAAATCACATAATTAGTTTTGATTTCAAAACAAAACGAAAATGTGAACGAAAAAAAAAGTTCTTAAAATGTCTTTATAAATGTAACAAAACAATTACAGGCAATAGATTGATAAATTCAATAGATCGATTTTTACAACACTTGACAAGTGAAACAAGGCTCTGAGAAAGACTTCCCTCTGATTTATCTTTGGTGACAATGTATGTGGATGTCGCCATTCAAAATTTAAGTGCACATCTTCCTTTATAATGCCTTAATTTCAATGCCTATAATGCAATGGTCTCAAACTCAATTCCTGGAGGGCCACAGCTCTGCATAGTTTAGCTCCAATCACCTCCAACTCACACCTGCTTAAATCACTAGTAGTCATGAACACCTTGATTAGTTGCATCAGTTGTGTTTTATTAGGGTTGGAGCAAAACTGTGCAGAGCTGCGGCCCTCTAGGAATCCAGTTTGAGACCTATGGTATAATGTCTTATTTCTCATTGTCATAAATTTACATACAGTATGACAGCTGAGTGGAATCCCAGAAAATAAACAATGGAACTCTGACCAGTGTAAGGAAAGTTTACTTGCAGTTGTCTTTTACCAATTTAAGAAAGTAGCTGTGTGAAAGCGAACCACATCAAGAATAAAAGGCAACAGTGTAACAATTTCAATCCTTCAGAACAAAACAATCGATCACCAGGTGTGAAAGCACAATAAAAATAGAGCTACATACTAGTAACTTACTTAAACAGTCATGAAGCTTATTGTATTTGGTCCATTTTATCTTTACCTACTATATCCATTAATGGAGTTATATTGAAACCATCGCATACTATTAAAAAATCTGGGTGTAATATTTAATTCAGTACTTACATATACACTGCATCCTACTGTCAGCAGCAAAGACACTGAAACTCTCATTTATGTTAATTACTAATGTCTCATCTCAACTAATGTAACTCACTTATTACTGGAGGCCCTGTTCACACCTGGTATTAAGATCTTGTCTTTCTCAGTCATCTTATTTTCCGATGATATGTTAGTCACATAAGCTTATTTCGTCCACTGGTTCGAAAAAAAACGTCCATACCTAAACGTACAGCATGTTGTGCACCATCTACAAGCTTAACAACAACACTAACACCTGGTCTTTGATGTAATATTAGTGTGCACCAATGTGTACCCGTGGGATTCAGTCTCCTCTCTGATGAAAGCATCAGGACCCGTCCATAGAACCTTCCCTCGATGAAATCAGGACAGAAGTGGTCAAAAATGGACCGAAGAGATGGCAGGTGTGATCTCTAATGTGTCTGCTTTGTCCACTTGTGATCAGATCGACGAAAACGCATCTTAATAGCAGGTGTGAACAGGGCCTTTGTTACAGTATGTTCAAATTTCTGCTGTTAGAGTCATCAATTACGTCAAATCAAATGTGAACACATTACCCCCCTTTGCTCGATATACAACAACAATTGCCTGTTTTTGGTGAGTGGGCTTGACAAACCACCTGTAGAAACACTCTTCTCTCTATATGCACTGGACACTTTACTAAAACTCCATCATATCATTATGAGAAAGTGTTTGGAGCTCTGCTGGATACCTGTGAAGGGGTCTGCGGCTGAGGCAGGAGCTGCACCCAGAGTGTGGCCTTTTGTGTTTTCGATGATGAAATTAGCCACCTGATCCAGGAACATGGGGCTCAGGTCATTCTTCTGCAGGAAGTTGTGCGCCACCAGCCAGGGATCATCCGTCACATTGTAAGGCAGTTTCATGGGTGGACCTCCCTCATTCACGTCAATGGTAAAGACAAAGTCATACTCCTTTAGGAAGTGAAATCACAAGAGTTACAAGATGATTGCAACTATGGTTAAACCTTAGAGTTAGAGCAGGGGTGTCAAACTTAGCCCCCGTTCACACAAATACGTTTTAGTTTTCGTCAGCTCCAGGCAGTAAGCGGATGCTTTGAGCACACCTCCTCTGGTGAGTGCAGTGCACGTTAGACAGTTCATCAAGGATCTACCGCTGGATTTCATCTCACAATAGTTGTTAAACGTGATATTTAATTCATCTTGTCTGTATCTAACGACTCTTTGGTCTTTTGAATCTGTTAGTTGTTCTCAGGTAAAGTGTTTTGGCTGAACGCAAAGATAAGTTAATCAATTATTTAATGTAACCACGTACACTGATTCTGCATATTGACTGATTGCTTGCCTTTATTTCCTATATTGTATAAACTTATTGTACGTTATACTTTTATAATGGCCATTATTGATTATTAAAACTGATATTCAGCAAAAAAAACAGGGTACGTTTCGGATTTTTCACAGAAAATGAAAGGAGGCAATTATGTTATAGGCTCTGTGACAGTGAAGATGACGCTCATATAAATATGCAGCTTCATGACGCCTCAACAATTTTAGTGTCTGTTAAGTTAATATAAAAATTTAAATTGACAGTTCCTTATATCATGTTTTCATTTTATTGTTAAGAAAGTGAAACAACGTAGCCAGGGTGATGTGAATGAGGTTATAAAGTAGGCTACACAGTTTGCTTTGAAGATTTACCTGACGTGTCCTCGGTAGTTAGTTTTCCATATCAAACTTGCAAAGTCTGAACTTGCAAGGAGAGGATGCAAGACTGAACTTTGTGTAGGCTACTTAATATTGAGAAAAAAGCCCCAATCAGACGAATGTCTGCAGCCACGCCTCTGTTTTCAGATGTCTCAGTTTTCCCCCCATCCATACTGACACAGAGCAGCAGTTTTTTTTTTCAACGGCCTCTTCAGCGTTTTCAAAATGCTCTGTTTTTGGGTTCGAAAACTCCTGGGTAGTGTGGACGGAAGGCGTAACCATAGCAAAACATATGCGTTTTAAAACTAAACTTATGCGTTTTGACCTATTCTAACACATTTACCTGTAGGTGTCAAACAAGCCTGAAGAGCTCAATTAGTTTGATCAGATGTATTTAATTAGGTTTAAAGTTAAACTGGGCAGAGCTTCGGCCCTCTGGGAACTGTGTTTGACACCTGTGTCTTTTCTAAAAACCTACTACACTATGCTTCATGAAGCTTCAAAACCCTAACAAATCTTTTGTTTTAAATCAGTGGTTCGGAGCGAGTAATCAATTGGCAAGGTCACGTAATGATGTAAACGGCTTAGTTTAGTTGTTTTGAATATTCAATGGTTCTCCACTGGGGATGTTCTGAAGTACAACCATAAAATCCACATGAATTATGCACGTTCACTCAGATCGCAAATCATTGTTTTTACCTGATGTCAGATCAGTTTTACTAGTTTGCAGATGTTTTAGTAAGCCATTTGTAAAATGAAAAGCAATACATTTAATCTTTTAGCCTGTTTAACAGAGCCAAACATTGGAAAAAATAATATAAGCCATGAAAATTGGTGAAAGAACATATTAGGGAGACACTTAGGCCCAATCCCAATTCTACCCCTTAGCCCTTCCCCTTCCCCTTGCGCATTCCCATGAAGGGGTAGGGGTGTCCTAATTCTCTTTAGCTTGAAGGCGCAGGGCTAAGGGGAAGGGGTGAATAGCCCTTCGAACGAAGATTTTTCTGGACCACACTCGAAACCAAGGGGTAAGAAAATTTCCCAAAATACACCAACCACAACGGCAGGATAATTACACCCAGAAGTAAGGAGATCCACAAATTAGTATTTTTTGCCATTATGAAGCAAGAGATCGCAATGACACATGATGATGTGTGCAGGTGCTGTAGTGCTGTCCCAATTCTTAAGGGTAAATTTTGAAGCCCTTCCCCTTCGCACTCGGTTTTAAGGGCCAAGGGGAAGGGGTACAAAAATAGAATTGGGATTGGGCCTTAATATCTAATGACATTAAAAGTGCATTTCTGGGTTATATTTTCAATGTAAAGTTGGCAATATGTTTGAAAAAGCCGATTCTAATGCAAGTTTATTATGCATTTACACAGTATTGGCCAGCAGGTGTCTTTACATGTAGTGTATTAACACTTCAAATACAGTGAACCATTTTGCGAAGCAATTGATTCTGTTTTTTAGAAGCTTTGAAAAGCTATAGCCCCTTTTCCACTATAATGGCAAACCATTCAAAGAGCATTCGGGTACGGTTCCAGTTGTATTGTACATGCCTGAAATGATACGAAATAACTATAAATCATTCTTAGCCCAGAATTCTTGCACAGACTAGTAGAGCAAGTGTGGGCAGTGTCTATGACATAACAACTGACACATTTGTATTACATTCAACAGAATTACACTGGAGGACATCAAGCACCACAGTGCAAAATGAAATTGTGTCTGCGCTGACTGGACCAGATTGACATGAATAACCAAACACAATCGTTACGTCAGAATGTAGAAAAGTGGCTTTTGTTTCTTCAATCACTTACAGTAGTCAACATCCATGGACTAATGTAAGTGTTCACTACAAAAACTACTTAAAAAAAAGAGGACTGTTTAATAGCTAAGATGTCTCACCTTGCCTTCATACATCACTCTTTTTGAGCTCTGCTGAGAAGAACCACCAACAACATCTCCAATCTTCAGCCAGCGTTCATCACTCATGCTCCACTGATACGCTTCAACGTTGGAGCCCTCCTTTATGAGCCGTGTCTGACCGTCACGATTACCTGCACAATAATAATAAAAACACTGTGAGCAAAACTGTTACATCTTATGACTAAAATACAAAATAAGATATCATATGTTAACAGTTAAAGAGATAGTTCACCCAAAACTGAAAATCTACTCACTATTTGATCACCCTCAAGTGATTACAAATCTGTATGAGTTTCTTTTTAATGTTGAACACGAATAAGAAATTTTAAAGAAAGCTAAACACTGGTAACCACTGATTCCCTTAGTAGGAAAAACAAATACTATGAAAGTTAATAGTTACTGGTTTCCAACATTCTTCAGAATATCTTCTTTTGTGTTTAACAGAAAAAAAAACTCATAAAGGTTTGGAACAAGTAAAGAGTGATTAAATAATGACAGAATTTGTAGTTTTTTTTTCATAATTTGGCTGGATATTACAAATACAAATGTTTTCTTGCTTGTCAGTTCACAGTGCATTATATAGTGCTGACAGACACACTATATTATTTGAGTGATGTATTAGTAAATATAAAAACATCAACCATTAAAGGATAATAAACAATGTAAATGTATTGATCGTCATAAGTTTATGATAACTACTGCTATTAACTAATTTAAACAAATGTAAACTTTTTGGAACATATACGTTTATATAAATAAACATATTATTAAATATTTTTCAAACATATACAGTTGAAACCAGAGGTTTACATACTCTGTATAAAAATGCACATAACCATTTTAAAAAAAAGTCAGATGTTAATGCGACTAAACTTTTTCTCTTTTAGGTAAGTTAGGATTATCACATTTGTTTCTGTTATGCTTAAAAGCAGAATAATGAGATATTTTTTGAGAAATATAACTTTTCTTGAAAGTCACGTTTACATACAATAAGATTATTATGCCTCTGAAAAGCTCAGATGATGGTGTCAAGGTTTTGGAAGTTTCTGATTGGCTAATTGACAACATTTGAGTTAATTGGATGCACAACTGTAGAATAGTATTTTATGAAAACCTCAAACACACTGCTTCCTTGTGTGACAACATGGGAAAATCAACAAGCCAGAATCAACAAGAAAGCCAGATTACAATTTGCTAAATTACACTGGGAAAATGAATAATTTTTGGAGACATGTCCTGTGGTCTGATGGCAGCATCATGTTGTGGGGCTGTTTTGCTGCAGGAGGGACTGGTCCACTTCACAGCATAGATGGCATCATGAAGAAAGAACATTATGTAGAAATACTGAAGCAACATCTTAAGACATCAGCCAGGAAATTAAAACTTGGCCACAAATGGGTCTTCCAAACAGACCATGACCCTAAGCATGCTGCCAAATTAGTTAAAATGTGCTTTAAGGACAACAGAGTGAATGTTTTGGAGTGGCCATCACAAAGCCCTTAACTCAATCCTATAGAAAATTTGTGGGCAGAGTTGAAAAAGCTTGTGTGAGCAAGACAGCCTACAAATCTGACTCAGTTACATCAATTCTGTCTGGATTAATGGGCCAAAATTCCTTCAAACTATTGTGAGAAGCTTGTGGAAGGATACCCAAAACATTTGACCAAAGTTATACAGTTTAAAAGCAAAGCTAAAAAAATACCAAGGAAGTGTATGTAAACTTGTCTAGAAATGTATAAAAAAATTATTGAAAAACAAATTATCTTGGCATTTAGCAAATGTAAATCATTTAGGTAATCCTAATGGACCTAAAATAGTAAACATTTAGTATGATTTACCATCAGACATTTAAAAAAATGGTTATGTTCCTTTTTTTAGAGTGTATGTAAACTTCTGGTTTCAACTGTATATACAGGTATATACACATACACACACATTTATAATACAAAATAAATACTGAGCTATGACATTTTTTATATATAAAATACATAGGCTATTTATTATACAAAAATGATTTGATGCTCTGTTTGAAAAATAGTTTTAGTTCTAATGAGATCCATTATTAGCAAAATTACTTAAATACAAAGAGCTAATAAAAAATATTAGATGAAAAGGGATAAACTAAACAGAAATTACTGAAATGAGTACTACATTTACTCAAAAAGAGAATACATTTATAAATGTTAAAATGACATGTATGCATTATTTTCAAGTGTAGTATAAAAATGACCATTTAATGGTTTTGGTTTTTGAATATTCATTTTCTGAAGATGGATTTTTAAAGTGAAACATAAATAATTAGAATTATTATTATTACGACCACAGCTGTTTAACTATAGACTGATGAAAAATATTGTGTAATATAGTAATTATACCACAAATACTATATATGTTCTTTGAGTATAGATTTCATTTGCATCTTTTTTCAAACAAGTCTGTCTTTCTTTTGTTTTGAATTTATAATCTTGTTATAAAAAATATTTGGTTTTGATTATACAATTTACTTTGGATATACAAACTAGGGCTGCACGGTATTGGAAAAAAATTGACATTGCAATATTTCGTTTTGCTGCGATATATATTGTGATATGAATATAATTTCACCAAATGAGTTCTATTTGGAAAGATTTCATTAATTAAGATCAACTTGGATGATTAACTATTTCTACACAGTGCATAAATTACAATAAATTCACAAGCAAAATGAAATAAATAAACAGTGCTTTAAGGTTTTCTGGGGCATCTAACAATATTCAAGTACAAAATTTTAACAATCAAACGTAAAACAACATGGTCATCATTGTATAAGGAATAAAAAAATACTATATAATAGTATCTTTATCTTTTAATCTTTAATAAATAATATATAATCCTGTGATGTGACTATTGCAGATACACACATTGCGATATCAATGCTTAAACAATATACTGTATTGTTTAGCCCAAATACAAACTAATAGAATTTGCTAAAATTTATTTGCTGCTTTACTTTTTGTTGACCAACTAAGACTAGTCCTTGATATTATTTCCACCTCTTACTTCACTTGATTGTGTGTTTTTAAATCTTTGGAACTGAAATCGCCTATTAAAATGATCAAGCAGGTTTGTGAGGTTTATTTTCAATATATATCCAAAGCACCAGCAGCTACAGATTTGGGTATGTGAGCTACTACTGTACACACAATTAAAGTACTGTACAAACAGCCTCCCCCCCCACATTTCTACACATTTCTACATATAATAGTTTTAATAACTAATTTCTAATAACTGGTTTATTTGATCTTTACCATAATGACAGTAAATAATATTTGACTACATATTTTTCAAGATACTAGTATTCAGCTTAAAGTGACATTTAAACGCTTAACTAGGTTAATTAGGTTAACTAGGCAGGTTAAGGTAATTAGGCAGGTCATTGTATAATGATGGTTTGTTCTGTAGACTATCGAGAAAAAATATAGCTTAAGGGGGATAACAATACTGAATCAACTTATTTAATTAGCTTAAAATAGTTGTAAAAAAAATTTAAAACTGCTTTTATTCTAGCTGAAATAAAACAAATAAGACTTTCTCCAGAAGAAAAAATATTATCAGACATACTGTGAAAATTTCCTTGTTCTGTTAAACAACATTTGGGAAATATTAAAAAAGAAAGGAAAATTCACAGTAGGGCTAATACTTTTGATTTCAACTGTATTTCCATAAAGGTAAACTAAAATGAAAAAAAGAAGCCTAACTACATGAATAAAGTAAATGATTATATCATAAATCCAACAAACAAACAATAATAGAAGAAAACAACACTGCTGACCTGGTTCATCGAGATGTTCTCTGCCAGGTAACTCCTCTATCTTGATGTCCCCCAAGTCTCCAGTCTTGGGGTCGATAACTGCTTTAGAAAGTTCATCCTCAAACGCCTGCAGGTCCTGTGCACTGGCTACACGCTCTTCGCTCTCAGTGAACACGCGGATAATGCCGTCGCTTCAGAGAAATGTGAAACAGTCAGTCTCCTGCGTGCTAATAAATCAGTCTAAACAGCAGTAGCACTTATTACCTGGCTCCCACAGCAATGTCTCCATTGGGCAGAATGCAACAGCACCACACCGACTGAGCGGGAAGACGGATAGTCTGACAACATTCACCCTCCTTCCAGACCCTCAGTGTCCGGTCCTCTCCTGTGCTGATGAAGTCTATGATAGGATAAAAGAAAAAGAAGGTATTATGGGTAAAGTAAGGTAGTAACAAAATTGTATTTTGTTTACATATGCAAGTATAGATTTTGTGTGTTGTTTGATTTGTAAAGCACTTTGGTCAACATTTGTTGTATTTAAATGTGCTACATACATTTAAAAAAACAAACAAACAAAAAAGGTATTATGGGAGGTGAATACGATTTAAAAATGTACATCGAACTAGGGTCAGAAATTAAAGGGATAATTCACCCCAAAATGAAAATTCTGTCATCATCATTTACTCTCTCTTATAAACCTGAGTTTTTCTATTATGTTGAACACAAAAGAAGATATTTTGAAGAATGCTAAAAAGCATATAGTAAGTAGCCATAAACCTTCATAGTATGATACTATGAATGTCAATGGCTACTGGTTTCCAACATTCTTCAAAATATCTTCTTTTGTGTTTAACAGGGAAAAAGAAACTCTTGAGGGTGAGTAACTTTTAATTTTCAGTTGAACTTTTGCTTTAGCAAGGTCTATGCCAACAAACTCATCATGGTAGCTTACACTGCATATTCCGCTCTAGAGAAGGTTTTATTCTGGGTTAAATATCAACTAAGGTGGTGTATATATATATATATATATATATATATATATATATATATATATATATATATATATATATATATATATGGTCTCATTTTAAAGAAGACAGATGTCAGATTGTATCTAAAGTGAAAAAAGTTAAACAAGTCAAGTTTAGGTAAATTATAAAATATTTCATTTATAGTTTATTATATTACATAAAATATGTATTTTACTAAACCTGTTTTAGCCCAAAAGTTGCATGAAATCAAAGCTAAATATCTGAACAAATTATATTCCAAATTTGAAGTTGATTTCTCAAAAAATTAGCTTTTACTGAGGTTTAGTTTGGCAGCAGTACTAAACATGACCACCGAATGCGCATAGTTTCTATTGGTGACCATACGAGGGTGTCCCCTATTTCTGTGTATGCTTTGAGAAAAATAAACCATATTTTGTCATACTTTTGACAATATTTGTAAAGTAGGCGTAAAATTCTGAAGTAGTACGGCAGTTTGGTGGTATTTCATTTCAATTTAACCTCTAAAAATCATCAAAAACCTTTTTCACATTTGCTGTGGCAAAGTAATGTTTTACGACTCTGATTAGTATTTCATTTCATTTTCTTTTTAGCTTAGTCCCTTTATTAATCTGGGGTCGCTACAGCGGAATGAACCACCAACTTATCCAGCATACGTTTTACGCAGCGGATGCCCTTCCAGCCACAACCCAACACTGGGAAACACCCATACACTCCTGCATTCACACAAATACACTACAGCAAATTTAGCTTATTCAATTCACCTATAGCGCATGTCTTTGGACTGTAGGGGAAACCAGAGCACTCGGAGGAAACCCACGCCAACACAGGGAGAACATGCAAACTCCACACAGAAATGCCAACTGACCCAGCCGGGGCTCAAACCAGCGACCTTCTTGCTGTGAGGCGATTATGCTACCCACTACGCCACTGTGACACCCGACTCTGACGAGTATCCTTGTTGCAAAATAATAAATAACTGTTGCTCAGTAATATCTACAGTATTAAACAGATTTGGAAACTAGAAATGATAAGCTTTCCAATGATATATAGATTGGCATGATTGCTTTATGTTTAGACTATAATAGTATGGTTTAAATATGAAACCGCAAACGGTCCAACAGGTTGAAGGGAGACAGTAAATGAATTTAATCTCCTTCTCTTCCTAAAACATAAAACAAAACTACAGTAAAATATGTATTCAGAAGATTTAGACTTTTCCAATGATACAGTTTGTCATGATTAAATTAGGATTTAATTGCAATATAGTGCAATAAACTTAAGCATCCCGCTACCAGGACAGTTAAGAGGTTAACCAATTATTTAATTTAGCATGGATTTATATGTCATTTTGCTCACATGGC
Source organism: Danio kyathit (assembly GCA_903798195.1). Lineage (NCBI taxonomy): Eukaryota > Metazoa > Chordata > Actinopteri > Cypriniformes > Danionidae > Danio > Danio kyathit. Next base: position 65,550,406 of record LR812525.1, read on the forward strand.
TGATAATGGAACTATTAATGTGTTGATGATCATAATTTTGATGATCAACAAATCTTCACAACAAACATTGGTAACACTTTATTTTGATGGTATATTTGAGTATTAGTAGACTGTCTGCTTGTTATCTTTTGATACTGTTCCATCAACAAACATTTAACTGACTATAAGAAACTTTGCATGTACATGTCAACCCGGACCCCAGTCTACTTATAATCTAATGAGAATTAGTTGGCATGTAGATGCAATGTAACTTAAATTCAACAAACGGACCATCGAAATAAAGTGTGAGCAAAACATATTGTTTTTTTAAAACGTTTTATTAATTATAATTATATAATCAAAGGATTCCCATGCTATTATGAACAGCAGATTCAAAGACTTCATAAAAAGCATTCATCATTCATTTTAAATCAAGCACCTTTGTTATTCATGCCCCAGCATATGTAGGTCCATGAAAGTCTGTGCTGTACTTAACATTTCACTTACACTTAATATTCATATAAATTCTTAATATTAATAATCATTTTCAAACATGTTGACCATTTTAAAAAGTCATGTTTAAAGAGCTTTAATCAAATTAGTTGAATTCAATACTGGTGATATTTAAGTGTTGTTTCTGAAATATTGATCAAATGTGCATTATCTGTTAATGTTATTCTCAGATTTTTCATTCCGTTTTTGACAATTGAGCACAATTGTTAAAACAAAACCACAAACAAATTTAATTCAAGCACTTTCAAAGACCTTTGTTTGTTTTTAAGTACTTTCCAGGCTTTGAATCCGTATGTCTGAAATTGAAGCACTTCTAAGTAGTGTGGGAACCCTGAATTAGTTCCAGGGGCCAAATTTTGACCCTTAATCCAAAACAGAGTATATACACAGGAATCAGAGTGAAATTCATTACCTTTTAAGACATTTTTAAGACTTTTCCCATACATTTTAAGACCTTATAACCACTTTGGGTTTCAACCGAAAACACTGGCGAGATTTTAACTTGCAGTATATTTACTAAATGTTAATTTAAGAAACTAATCCAAACATTACTCATATACTGAATAAAAATCTAGCTAATTCAGCAGGTTGCCGCCTACAGAACTGCAGAAATAATGGTGTTGCCTTGGTTACTGCAGTAAACAAAGCAGCATAATGTCAAATCTAGCAGGATTTCATTGACTACACAGCATCCTGATATTCGCAGATTTAGATCAGGCAAACTTTAGCATACAACCATACATAGCATAATCAAAAATGATATCAAATTTAATACCTTGCAAAATAGCATTTAAGACTTTAAGACTTTTTAAGGGCCTTACATTTCTCTACATTGATTTATCAACTTTTAATACTTTTTAAGACCCCGCGGGCACCTTGCAAAAGTAGTTTCCTTAATGCAAACATTTTTTGACCCTGTACCAAAATACTGGAGAACAAAAAAAATCAAAGCACCTTTTCCATTAGGGAAGACTGCGATGCTGTAGATGTAGTTAGTGTGACCGTGGTAAACCTGCACACATTCACCCGTCACCATCCACCGCCTGATACTGGCATCATTACTGCAGGAGAAGAACTCCACATCATTTATGACCGCCAGCCCTCGCACGCAATCCTCATGACCTGCAGGACACACACACTTCAATTATCTCACACACTATTTCACCATTGCAACAAATAGTGACCCCTGCTGGAAGCCCATTCTATTGAAACAAGCTCCGCATTTAGTTCTAGCTTAGTAATTAAACATTAAGCTTTCAGGTGTACCAGTGTAGGTCTTCTCGCAGCGACCAGCTTTCCATAATTTGATGGTTTTGTCAGCTGATCCAGACAGCATCAAGCCCTGCTCTGGTAAAATGAGAACGGCCCAAACAGCCGCGGTGTGTCCCTGTGGAGCAGCAATTACAGAAGAAAGCAGTCAGCACTTACTCGCATACTGGAATCCATTGCATATCTGACATCGCTCTTAAAGAGACAGAGCTGCATGATTTACATGAGAGATAGAGAGTAACACGTTGCTTGAATAATGCATTCTAAATGGTCTTTAAAGCATTATTTACACCCTGTCCTTGACCTTATAACACATATAATAAATTATTATAAAAATATCAGTCACACTTTACAATAAGTTTTAACAGTTAATGTATTTACTAACATGAACTAATCATGAACAATACTTGTAACAGCATTTATTGATTACAATTCAACATTGGCTAATGCATTATTAAAATACAAATTCATGCTTGTTAACATTAGTCAATGCACCGTGATTTCCATTAACTAACATAAATAAATACTGCTATAAATGTATTGTACATTGTTTGTTAATGTTAGTAAATATGTTAACTAATACAACCTTTTTGTTGTGTTACCAAAATATCTGTTGACATATTTGGTGTTGTGCCTAAAAAAGTATGATGCGTAAAACAAATTGCAATAAAGGAACTCTATTAAATAGTATAAGTGCAATCCCATGCTAATGTCAACCTTGCCATGAGGAAAATAAATGTTTCACCAAAGTAGCGAAACCATTTCTAAAGTAAGTTGATTGTGTAGGTGTGTAATTTACAGTACTGTACAAATACTCAAATATGTCTCTGTCAGTGTCTTCAAACTATTCCATTTGACTTAGCAAAGTCACACAAGTGCCAATTTCATCTGTCACATCCATAATGGAGAGATGTCATATAAATAACGAAGCTTTTTCCTCATAAATGCAAAAATGTGTAATAAAATAAATCATTTTTGTTGTATAGAGCGCTAACTTGTATCCTTTTGATTAGCATTTGATTAGCCAGTTTAATTCACATAATTTCTACAAAATATGTTGTATGCTGTAAACTTGCTGTAACGCATGTTTATTTCCCTCAATTAAATTATAAAACACGTTTACAGACTGATATTTTTCTGATCCCTTTAACACTGTGGTTAAAGAATATAAACAGATGTTTCAACATACAGTCTCTGTAAACAAATGTTTCAGGTGTTTGTTGCAAATGTCACATCCATAATGCTGGAAGTGATCATAACATATTCTAACTTTTTTACATTTATAAATGTACACAATTTGACCTAAAAGTTTATAATTGCATATCATAAATATACAGTTGAAGTTAGAATTATTAGCCCCCCTGTTTATTTCTTTCCCCAATTTCTGTTTAACGGAGAGAAGATTTTTTCAGCACATTTCTAAACATAATAGTTTTATTAACTCATTTTCTAATAACTGATTTATTTTATCTTTACCTTGATGACATTAAATAATATTCTTCAAGACACTTCTATACAGATTAAAGTGACATTTAAAGGCTTAACTAGGGTAATTAGGTTAACTAGGCAGGTTAGAGTAATTAGGCAAGTTATTGTATAATGATTGTTTGTTCTGTAGACTATCGAAAAAAAATATAGCTTAAAGGGGCTAATAATTTTGTCCTTAAAATGGTGTTTAAAAAATTAATAACTGTTTTTATTCTAGCCAAAATAAAACAAATAAGATTTTCTCCAGAAGAAAAAAATATTATCAGACATACTGTGAAAATTTCCTTGCTCGGTTAAACATAATTTGGGAAATATTTAAAAAAGAAAAAAAAAGTCAAAGGGGGGCTAATAATTCTGACTTTAACTGTATACATAATAATGTTCACGTTTGCTGAAAATGAAGGGAGTTTTCAAAGCTTCTCTTAAAACAGCTCAACATCAAACAACCCTTAAAGCACATATTGTAATGAATTATAACTTTGGTTACAACTATTATGTAATGAAAATGTATAGCAGTAATGAATAAATTATTATACAGAAAAGCTTCACTTCACTAGATTCACTTATTAAAAAAATAGCCTCAGGTTGTGCTTGTTTGTCCTAAAAGATTCATGTATGATTGCATAACAGTGTGAATACATTATCATCATTATTATTATGATTATTCTTACCATTTTATTATTTTTTTTCTACAAACAAGCTTGTACTATTTGTCCTAAAGATTTAGGATTGCATAACAATGTAAATACATTTGTATTATTCTTAGATTTTATATCTCAATAGTCATATATCTTGTTTTATTTAATAATATTAATATCAATAATAATAATTATTGCTATAATTATAATAAATTATAATTATTATTATTATTAGTAGGGATGCTCAAAATAACAGATTAACAAAAAGTTTTTGCACAATGATAACTCCTCACCAAACTGGGGCTTTCATTTTATAGCTATGTAAACTATAAAACATGTATGCAAAATAATGCAATACCACTTGTAAAAAATAAAATTATTATATGCTATAGTAGCTTATACTTAAAAAAGTCAACATATGCGTCTTGTTGTTGTCTCATCACATGCAGCGCGCGCATGAACCGCGAGTGATGGAGAAACTGAAAGCACAGAAGCTCTGAGGTAAAATTCGATGCTCAAGACATAATCTTTAAAATAATGACTTCTATTAAAGTTGTTGACAGAGGTTTATGATATATTAATAACAGCAGAGCATTAATTAAATGCATATTTTCTGTGGACAATCGATTTAAGGTACAGCCTGCTATTTTTATTTGACAGAAGAAAAAAACATGATTGAAAAAAAAAAACAGCCTATGCTGGTTCTTAAAAAAGATTCAGTCAGTGTTTTCATTTTAATATACATTTCGTCAGCTTAGAATTATAAGGTTCTATCTGACTTTTTTGTCAAAATTGAGTTATTGACATATTTTTATTAAATGACAACTTATTTACATTATGGGATGTTTTTTTAGAAGTTGTTTACATTTTAAGACTTTTTATTTAAAACACAACTGTCACACACGTACTGTTTGATATGGAATGCAAAACCTTGAAGCTCAATATCTCAAAATCATTCAGAATGCAGATAGAACCTTATAATTCCAAGGTGACGATTTGTAATTTAAGTGAAAAATATCTAAGGCAGGGCTATTTATTTTATTCTTTTTATTTTTTTTATTCTGTTTTTCTATGCTATTGGAAACACTGCAGGTACGTGAAGATGTTCTGTTGTTAATTTTTTTGCTTTTGTTCACATGTTAAAATCAATCAGTATTTTAAAATGCAATATTTAATGTGGCAGATACAAAATAGACATGTTTATTATTAGACATTATTTGACAAAATAGACATTTTATTATTAAATAATAATTCTATATTAATCTGACCAGTTAAGAGTTAATATTTGGTTAACAAGCGACAGTTTTTCGGTTGGAAAAATTTACCGAAATGAGCATCCCTAATTATTATTATTAATAGTATATATTTAGTTTAATTTATTAAGCTTTTTTTTAATTTCAAGTCTTCTCTTTTATTATTATTATTATTATTATTATTATTATTATTAATAATAATAATAATAATAATAATAATAATAATAATAATAATAATAATAATAGTAAAACAATGTACAAGATGCAATTTAACTTTAGCAGTTAAAAAATGCAAGGAGAATGAAAGCTTCTCTTTCATTGACAACAGCTGGCATATACACAAAACTCAAGGGAAACAGTTGGCCTGTTGCATTCTCAAATGCACAACAAAACTAAGAGCACAGAGTTGTGTTTTGAGCTGAATCTGACAAACTGACACCACTAAATCATGATCAGCTTGTGTGTAAAGAACACAGTGGCGTGCTTCACTCTAAAACACAACAAATAACATTTCAATTCAATTAAATCGCCGTCATTACAATTGACACCAAGCCAAATTGCAATTCAAGTTTTACTTAAATTATTCGTGCTGCCCTGCTGTTGCGATACCAAGAATCGTGTCACTTTACCTGTAAAGTCATCATGCACTTCTCTCCAAGCCACACTTTGGCTGTTGTGTCCCACGAGCCGCTCAATATTGTGCCAAACTTGCCAGCAGAGAGTGTGCAGACTATGAACACACACAGAAATCAGCCATTTCAAGATAATCTGCATGCATTTACGCCACTGTAATAATAATAATAATAATAATAATAATAATAAAAGACAGTACCTGTGTTTTTATGACCCTTGAGGGTAAACAGAGGGTCTGGTCGGTCCAGTGAAAACACACAGATGTTGTTGTCGTGTCCTCCGGTGGCGATGAGTCCGCGTGGATACGTTTCATTAGGAGCGATGATACACACACACGACACAAAGTTTGAGTGACCATTCATACAGTGCATCTCTGTAAAGCTCTGGTTTTCACTGCACAAGAAAAAAAGATAGAGGAGTTAAAAAGGCAATGTTAGAAGTAGAGCTGCACAATATATTGTTTGAGTATCGATATGGCAATGTGTGCGTCTGCAATAGTCACATCGCAAGATTTGCAATGTGAAGTTAGGATTATAGATGACCACAAGCTACAGGTCAAAACACACAAGACTTGTGGAGACACTGCAGAATTGAACCATAATAGAGTAAAAGTTTATCATCTGCATGTGTTTTTAGGGCCTGTGACTGACTGTGAGCATTTTTGTAGTGCATAAAGAAGTTTCATAAAGATTAAATTTATTAAATAATTTATTGGGTAAAGAATATACAGCGCTATTTTACATTTGATTATTCAATTTCTGTACCTGAATACTGTTGCTCTCTCCAGAAAACCATAAAGCACGGTTTATTTCACTTTATTATTTGCTCAGCTGTGTTTATTTATGACTGCAGTTTATGAATATAATAAATTACATAAAAATAGATTTATATTTCACTCCCCTACAAAATCATCCCAAGTAATGACTTTGCAAATAGAGCTATTTAAATCATCTGGTGAAATTATATCACAATATACATCGCACAGAAAAAAATATTGCAATATCAAATTTTTCCAATATCGTGCAGCCCTATTCAGAAGTGTGTGTGTGTGTGTGTGTGTGTGTGTGTGTGTGTGTGTGTGTGTGTGAGTGTGTGTGAGTGTGTGTGAGTGTGTGTGTGTGTGTGTGTGTGTGTGTGTGTGTGTGTGTGTGTGTGTGTGTGTGTGTGTGTGTGTGTGTGTGTGATTTTTAAAAGGAGGACTGAACTTTTTTTATTTCAAATTTAGTGTATACACAATACTGTTCAAAAACGTTTTATATTTCTAAACTAAGCCTTTTATGCTCAGCGATTATTCAATCAGAAATACAGTAATAAGTTATACAGTACTGTCAATTATTGTTATGATTTAAAAAAAATTATGATTTTTAATTTTAATACTATTAACAATGTTTTTAAGCATGGTACTGGGTTGCGGCTGAAAGGGCATTCGCTGTGTAAAAACATATGCGTAGTTGGTGGTTCTAGGCATGGGACGATAATCGTTTTCAAGGTATACTGTGGTTTGGAAAAATTTTCCATTTTGTATGTGTAATCTGTAAAGAAATCTGTGTTTCTAAAACTAATAAAGACAGCAGAAGTCTTACATGTTTACTGCTCCAAAATACTTTAAATGTTTCTCAAAATAAAATATATTGCGTTTAATGGGGGGAAAAGTATTTTTTTTTTACCCAGACATTTAAAAAGAATATATTTTAGTGCATCACAATAGCGTGATACTTTTATCTAAGGTTACCATATACCGTCAGAATCTTATACTGGCCCATGCCTAGGTGGTTCAATCCGCTGTGGCGACTAGCCCTGATAATTCAGAAACTAAGCTGAAGGAAAATGATTGATTGAATGAATGATACTAATAATTGTGAAAATACCATTTATTCCAGTAAATATTTAGAACATTTTCACAATCATTCCCATTTGTTGATGTACTGTTCAATTTATTTGTATTATTCGTCTTATTATATTTTGCAATCATTGTTATAATTAATATCTCAGTGGAAACTATAATTTAGGGAATATAGGCAAACATTTAAAATAACTCATTCTTTATACAAAACATATATGTTGTTCATTTGAATCAATATATTGCACTCTTTTAAATAAAATCACTAATTGTGTTCTTAAAATACTGATTTATTTGGATTATAACTTGCTTCATACACCTTTTGTTAATGATTGATTCCAATTTAATGTGGTTTAAATGGTATCTTCATTTTAATGCAGTTATTTATGCCTTTGTTTCAGAATGTAACCTACATTCTCTATATAAACAGCAACGCTCAGCTTTAATGCCTTGGCAGTGAAGCAATTAAGCTTCACATAAAGAGAACTGGAGTAAATTTATGGCGTTAGAGAACTTTAAAAACACAGTTCACACACAAAAATGAGTTCAGTCTTCGTGTTTGACTTTCTTCTATGGAGCACAAAGGCAGAATGACTCCCTCAGCCTCCATTCAGTTTCATTGTATGTTAAAAGAAGTGAACTGTAAACATGTCAAAACAACAGTTCCACGGATGGAAGGGAGTCATATAGTTTGACAACAACAGGAATGCGATTAAATGATTTCATTTTCATTTCGGGTATAACGTTACTATTCCTTTAACGCTCATTAGTGGAGTGTTTTCGATCCGTCACTGTCAGGAAACGAAAGCCATTTAGTTTCGTCTCAGATGATAGTGCGCTTAATATTCCAATATATGATACAGCTAAACAACTCTGAAAACTATAAAGCAGTTTGCTTAGTATATGACAAAAACAAAAGTAGAGCCGGTGTGAGACACAGCAGGAGGAAGCTGGAGCTACTGTACCTTGGGTTTGGTACCCAAACCCGCGCGGTCCGGTCTCTGGACACCGACACAAACGCTCCGTCCGGGAAGGCGACAGCGGCGAGACCCCGGACATCCATGTCGTGCGCCGGGAGAGAAGCGCGCAGTCTGTAGGAGTTACTGCCGGACATTATTACAGCTGAGAGACGGCGATCACTACACACACTGACACAGCAACACTACACACATACACACTGCATGACGGGAGAACACCAGGCAAAATAAAAGCCGCACTATCAACTATAACACTGAGATGATCATATGGAATACTTATATTTTTATGAGTAAAATAGCATACTTCTGTAAATATTTATTAACATTATAATAACCTTAATTTTGCGCTTTAAGAATATATAATATATTTTTGTTAAGATCAGACTTTAAACTTTTTTTTCAAACGTGAACTTCACCCCGGAACAACTAGATGAGTGTTTTTGCGTCCTCGAATGAGGTGAAACTGTCAAAATCATGTCCAGTTCTAAGAGGATAACGCTCATATTTGGAGGCTTTGTTGCAGCTGTTGCTGCGGCTTTTTATCCTATATTTTTTCATCCTCTCACGCACTCTGAAGACTACAGTAAGTGTTTATTATCATTACATGGAGTCACTGTGACACAGCCTATACTTATGTCATAGTAAATAACGTCACATTCGACTATCCTGCATTTTGTAACTTACTAATCGTATTGGAATAATATATTTGGTGACATAGATTGGGATCAGTTGTGGCTTCTTCGGATTTTTATTTTTTATCTAATAAAGCTGTTGAAGTCTCAATCAAAAACATTCACTATTGCTACCCAATAAATACCAAACTAGCTAAATTGAATAACAATATTTCCCCTAAATGCTCATTTTGTACTCAATATGATGAAACACTAAATCATTTATTTTGGGAGTGCACTTACTGTAAAGTGTTTTGAGCTGACTTTTCCAATTTCATAAAAAAATTCTTATTTCCAAACTTTTGTATATCCCCATAAATTGTATTTTTGGTTACTCTCTGAATGTAGATCTTTCTCGTTGTAAATTTATTGTAAATGTATTGCTTTTTTTGGCTAAACTTTAAATCCAAAAAGGTAAATTTTCAAAGAAACACCCTTTGTTTTACTTTTTTTATTTTCAGAAAGGACTTTGATTTGTATGTGAACTCTTTAAAAGACTCTGACTATTATATAAAACTCTTTCTTGGTGTAAATCATTTAAACTTGTTTATTTTGCTGGAATTTTATTTATGTAACCTTTTTGTCTCTTTGTTCATACTGTATATTTGTAAATGTTCTTTCTTGCATAATAAAAAAAACTTAATGTTCGTATAATCGGGTCGTTATAAACTGATGTAAATTATAGAAATAATATTTCAGTGTTTTAAAGAATGTATACATATAATAATGCTGATTTTATTCTATGTTGAATTACATACAATGCAGAGCTCTCAAGTTTTGAAAACGTTTGCGTGAGACTTGATATATGTATATTTGGTTAGGTTAGGTTAGGTTAGGTCACTTTACTTATACCCAAAGGTAGATTTGGTTTGCAGTCAAGAGTCCTCATTTCATAACTCACAAAAAACTCACATATTGACAACAACAAATGGACATAAAGACATAAAACATAAACATACAAAACACTCCACGAAAAAAAAATATAAATAAAACAATAAAGAGTAAATAAATAGTCATCCCAAGTGCCAAAATCACTCTGGACCCCTCACACCCAGCACACTACCTCTTTGAACTGTTACCTTCTGGTCGACGCTACAGAGCATTGTGCACCAGAACAGCCTGACACAGAAACAGTTTCTTCCCTCAGGCAATCCATCTCATGAACACTTGATGATAGTAATTGTGAAACCAACATCACTACTTGCTATACACTTTTTTTATACACATATATACTTATTTAACAACACACTTTACATGCCAATTTGCACATAACAGCTGCACATGTAATGTTATATATAGTAATATACCTGTACATACACTGGTCAGTTTGTATATTTGCATTCACTACTTGCTTCTATTTTAAAATATATTTTTTATCTGTTTTTTGTCCTGTCTTTGTAATTCTGTAACACTGTAGAAGCTCTGTCACGAAAACAAATTCCTCGTATGTGTGAACATACCTGGCAGTAAAGCTCTTTCTGATTCTAATTCTGATATACAAGTCACAGAAATACCTTTGCTTTAGTTTATGCCTTATTTAAATATCTAATGGCTTCTGGTATCAAACTATTTTTGTGTCGTTTAGTTCTACAGCTTGTTACTAAAAACCTGCGACTAGAAGAAAGGAGCTGAAACTCTGAGTGTAGGGCATGTATGTTTATATTTTTATACAGTATAGTTATTCTGGGTGTCAGCAGGGTCTTAAAAAGTCTAAAAATGTCTTAAATTTCGAAAACCTAAATTTGAGGCCTTAAAAAGTCTTAAATTCACTGAAATATTGTGTTTTATGTCTTAAATAATTTTAAACAGGTCCTAATTTTCCTCTGTCTAAGTAAAGCTAACCCATCGGGCTGACGTTCATCCAATCACCAACAATCCATCTTATTAAATCAGGGAAGGAAAACTAAAAACAATTACATGGTTACTCATGATAATAACAGAGCAATATGTCCCTTTACCTTATCTTCTATTCATACCAAAACTCTTTACAGAACTAAAGGGGAGTAGACATTATTTATAAATAGGCATGAAACTTAATATAACAGAAATGCATTAGGTTAAATAGACGTTATACTCAATCAATTTGGACCAAAAGCCGACACATATATATTTTTGATTATTTATGTAATTGCCTCCACAATAAATATACTTTAACAATGTTAAACTTGTCATTAAAAAAATAAAATAATTATTGTGTTAAAAATAGTGTATACAACTAGAGTTTTCTTGTTTTGACTCATTAAAGTATGTCGCTAAAAAATAATTACAAGCCAAAAAAAATCCATTATCCCAACCGGACCATTAGAAATAATCATTAGTGTTTAACCCTGTAAAAGTCGAAAATTTCATTCATAATGGTCTTAAAAAGTCTTAAATTTGACTTGATGTAACCTGCAGAAACCCTGTTATTAAAATGCTTTATATTCTTCTTCTTTGGTGTCTTATTGTTTCTCTCTCTTCATACAGAGCAAGTGCAGAAGGTGAACCGAGCTGGAGTCAATCAAGCAGACGTACAGCCTGTTGGTAAGTCATTCATAAACACTCTTTATGTCATATTGCATTAGGAGCTGCACAACATATAATTTCCGTATCGATGTTGCAATGTGTGATTCTGCAATAGTCACATCGCAGGATCTCAAGCGAATTTAATTTCAATTGAATTTAAACCACTTGAACACGAAACTGCAAAGTTTGCTACTTGATCAAACATTAGTTGTGTAATTATTTATACAACGATTTATTTTACATTTGATTATTGATATTGTGTACCTCAATACTGTTAGACTCGACCGAAAACCATACGCACTGTTTATGTAATTTTATTTCAGTTCTATTTTTATCTGTTCTTTATTGTATTTTGTATACTTTTTTTTTTTTTTTTACAATTTTGAACATTTTATGCAAATGCACCCCCCTACAAAAATCATCCTAATCAATGTAAAATGATGACTTCTTTCCAAATAGAGCAAGAAAACTATTGTAATGTCAGTTTTTTTTCAATATCGTGGACTGTTGTTAGTGTGAGGCTGCAAACTTGCACATTACATTTCACATTAGATTAGATTAGATTCAACTTTATTATCATTACAAATGTAGACTAAAGGGCAATGATATGCAGTTAAGCATTTAACCAGAATGCAAATATAAACAGTAAGTGCAGCAATGATAAATAATATATACATATTTTACGATACAGAGGTTGCATTATGGATATAAATAAGGTGGGTTGATACAAGCATTAGTGATATTTGTATAAAATATATACAGATGTACTCACTATGGACAAATTATAGTTTAAATTAGGTAATAGATGTATGTGTACTAAAGCAAGAAAAATATGAACATATTTCACAGATGGATATGATTTTTTCCCTTCACTTTGGTCAATTGTTGAAGTTTGTTCCTCTACTGACGCCACTGGCTTGCTTGGTTTGGGACTTGTGGAGCTGCACATTGAATTTGCTCTTCAGTGTTTGGACTTTCAGCAGTGAAAATGAAAACACACTGAACTGAACTAAACTGAACTTCAACTCTGAAAACTGGACTGACAGTTTCAATATACTATAATCTTCTATGTTAAGCTGCTTTGACACAATCTACATTGTAAAAGTGCTATAGAAATGAAGATGAATTGAATTGACTAGATCGAAAATTGTGTAAAGGGACATATAATCCGTGAAGTGAAGCTTTAAGTAGCTTTATTAAGGATCATAAAGTACTAATTCTGCATACGCGGTTTATTTGCATTAGGCCCTATATGAATGCTTTTTCAAACACACAGGTTCATTCTATGATTTACAATAATTGATGTGTCTTTACATTAGGTGTGAAGGTCTGGTCTGATCCATACAAGCCCAAATCATGACTCCGGTGATAAACGTATGGATGAAAAAGATGGATGTGTCCCTCATCAAGGACTGAGTATTCGAGACACACTCACAAAACTCTTGGCTACCATACATCAAATAAGACCTAATGGATGGGTGAATCTTCCTCATTGAGTGTGTTTTGTGGAAATGATTTATGAGAATCATTAATCATCTTGTCAACAAACAAATAATCATCTTGTCAACAAACTAAAAATGTATATCATTTAAAAATATGATTCACTTTTGTTATTTGTACCTATTTAGATGCATTTATGGAGGAACTTTGTTCTGCCATTATTATTGTTCTGAATAAAATGCAAATCTTGAATTGTTTTACATGTATATGACCACTAGATGGCGGTCAGTCCATCTTGTATGCCACGAGATTCTGCTTGAATACCAAACTGGTACCACACTGGGGGGAAAAAAAACATTGGATCAACTTTAATTGCTTCAAACATTACTTGTTACACCTAAAAAAAAGTATGTTTTTTAACTTTTTAAATATTTCAATAAATTAAGTTTATTTTTGGTGACACTTTGCGATAAGTTGTTATTACGTCACCTTGGAATTATAAGGTTCTATCTGCGTTCTGAATGATTTTGAGATATTGAGCTTCAAAGTTTTTGCATTCCATATCAAACAGTACGTGTGTGACATTTGTTTTTTAAATAAAAATTCTTAAAATGTAAACAACTTATAAAAAAACATCCCATAATGTAAATAAGTTGTCATTTAATAAGAATATGTCAATAACTCAATTTTGACAAAAATGTCAGATAGAACCTTATAATTCCAAGGTGACGATTAGTTAATGATAGTTAATGTATTTACTAACATGAACAATACTTGTAAGCCATTTATTAGTCACTGTTCAACATTTACTAATGCATTATTAAAATACACATTTATGCTTGTTAACATTAGTGCACTGTGAGTTAACATGAACAAAAAATGAATGACAATTAACTAATATAAATAATTACTGTAATGTTTTGTTCATTGTTTGTTCATGTTAGTAAAGGCATTAACTAATATTAAATATATTATTGCAAAGTGTTGCCAATTCTTTTTAGGTGTAACAAGTAATGTTTGAAGTAATGATTTTTAAAGCAATGATTTTTTCCCCCAGGGTGCATAAAGTTTTTAATTTATTCAGACCTTTAGTCATTCATTCATAAATGCTATAGCAGGATCAAAACTCTGTGTAATTCCACACAGTGTATATGCATATTTTAAGACCATACACCTCAAATCTAATACTAATTTCGGCAGCAAGCTCTCTGCAACTTTCACATGGTCGCCACTAAAGCTAACCAGGGTTGCGCCCAGTCGGTACCTAGATGGGAGACCACATAGGAAAGCTAGGTTGCTGTCGGAAGTGGTGTTAGTGAGGTGTATTAGTATATTGATGGGGACTCTATACTGCTCAGTGAGCGCCGTCTTTCGAATGAGACATTAAACTGAGGTTCTGACTCTCTGTGGTCGTTAAAAATCCCAGGATGTCCTTTGAAAAAGTGTAGGGGTTTAACCCTTAAATTTGCCCTCTGTCCATCATGGCCTCCTGACATCCCCATATCATAATTGGCTTCATCACTCTGTCTCCTCTCCACCAATCAGCTGGTGTGCGGTCTGGCGCAATATGGCTGCCGTCGCGTCATCCAGGTGGATGCTGCACACTGGTGGTGGATGAGGTGATTCCCCCCATTGTGTAAAGCGCTTTGAGTGTCCAGAAAAGCACTATATAAATGTAAAGAATTATTATTATTGTTATAAAGCTTGTTTTCTTTCATTATTGCTATATGCACACTGGAGAGCTTTGTGTTAATACATGTTCACTCTGTGATAATAATCATTCCCGCTCAACTGTTCTTTTGTAATATTTGTGTTGCTCTTGTGCCTGATTAGATTTCTTGTGCTATTTTGGCACTGAGAGCTGGACTAGTCCTTTGGCCCTCAAAAGTTGCAAAATGTGTAACTTGAGAGAGCAGCTCACCTCGGCCAGAACCCTGTGCCAACCAACACCTGTTGTCTTGGTAACGGGACTGTGCCAGCACCTGTGCATCGACCAGGCTCAAGGCTCTGCCCCTTTACTACAGCCCTGTGTGTGCGTGTGTGTGTGTGTTTGTGTGTGTGTGTGTGTGTGTGTGTGTGTGTGCGTGCGTGCGTGCGTGCGTGCGTGCGTGTGAGAGAGAGAGAGAGAGAGAGAGAGAGAGAGAGAGAGAGAGAGAGGGAGAGAGAGAGGGAGACTGTCCAGACAATGACATCTTCAACACTTTCATACAGGCCACACTGTTTTGAGTTTATACATTTGTCAATCAACGTTTGGAGTCATTGACAAAGTGCAGTTTATTTGATCAATTATGCAGGAAAAAAGAACTGTAAATGATTGTTACACTTTAAAGTAACTTTAAAATGTTTTTTTTTTTTTATTTAAAGTATTTCTGCGACAACAAAGCTGAATTTTCTCCAATGTCTACATGAACCTTTAGAAAGCACAAACTCATGCCTGTGTTCATAATTATTTTATTTCAAAATTATTATTTTTAATGTTTTTTTGTGGAAATTAATATGTTACTATATAAACATATATCTGTATATATTTTTACTTTTTTATTTTTATTTGTTATTGAATATCTTTCATTAAAATGTAATACTACATAAAATAAGGGTTTCCAATAATGGGTCTATAATGTTGTGTTCACACCAGATGCAGAACGCGAGTATAAAATGCGATATTCGCGCGTAAATAGACGCATGAACATTTCAGTTTACTCGCTTCGCTTGCGCGTCAAATCCGCTTCATTCGCACGTCAAATTTACTTCAGAACAGAAGCAGATTCGCGTGATGGGCAGGGCTTCTGTTTGCCCGGTGACTGTAGCTTCGTTGCTAAATGGCTAACATGGATTTTATTGATAAAATAACTGTGTTTATGTGCTTTTATGAAGGCTGAAAAACAGCGTCGATACGTTTGCAGCAGTGCCTGAGTCCACTAGATCCTTTCAGAGGTGCACCCATCTCTGTGAGCTCATAAACTCCTCCAGAAACTATACCTGGATGATGGAAGCATTTAGCGGTGCTTCTGACTGAGCCGAGCCCAGTTTGATGAACTGTTGTCGGTGTAGGCAGGAGGATTTTCCCCTGGGACACCAACAACAGGCGCTATGTCATAATCACGCCCCCCCAGAAGAGCAAGCTCCTGATTGGTTAAGGTGGAATGAATTTCCGCTGAAGTTCAGATTTTTGAACTCAAGAAATTCGCGCATTAAACGCATCAAATGCGCAAAACGCTCAATTCGCCCAGCACCATTGGCGCAATTCGCGCGTAGCACGCCGCAGGATGTCTATTCACGTCTTTGCATTGACTTAACATGTATCCAACCAAAATCCAATGTCTGATAGACGTCAAAGTGGTAACGTCCACACAACATCAAGCTCTTACATCATTAAACGTTGATATTTGATTGATTTTTAGGTTGTGTTGGAAAGTGACCAAAATCCAACGTCGAGCCAACATCTTAAACCAGCGTCAAATACTGACATTTATTCATCAGGTATGGCAACCAAAATCCTATGTTTGATAGACGTCATAGTGGTAACATCCACGCGACGTCAAGCTGTAACATCATTAGATGTTGATATTTGGTTGATTTTAGGTTGTGTTGGAAAGTGACCAAATCCAACGTTGAGCCAACATCTTAAACCAACATCAAATACTGACAATTATTCATCAGGTATGGCAACCAAAATCCAATGTCTGATAGACAGTATAGTCTTAACATCCACACAACGTCCAGCTTGTAACATCATTAGATGTTGATATTTGGTTGATTTTACGTTGTGTTGGAAAGTGACCAAAATCCAACGTCGAGTCAACATCTTAAACCAACGTCATATTGACGTCAAATACTGACATTTATTCATCAGGTATGGCAACCAAAATCCAATGTCTGATAGACAGTATAGTCTTAACATCCACACAATGTCAAGCTTGTAACATCATTAGATGTTGATATTTGGTTGATTTTACGTTGTGTTGGAAAGTGACCAAAATCCAACGTCGAGCCAACATCTTAAACCAACGTCATATTGACGTCAAATACTGACATTTATTCATCAGGTATGGCAACCAAAATCTGTCTGATAGACGTCATAGTGGTAACGTCCACACAACATCAAGCTGTAACATCATTAGATGTTGATATTTGGTTGATTTTAGGTTGGAAGTTGCACATTGACATCGGCCTGAAGTTGGGTTCTGACATCAACCCAATTTTCATTTCCAAACAAAATAGTTTCAGAACAGTATCGTTTTTTGCTGTATATTAGACCTAATAAATGCAGCTTTGGTGAGCATGCACAAAAGTCTGAATTACTTCAATTGCTGCAATATATGCTTCCTTCTGTAGTGCATAATGCATGGTTTTCTACTAAAAACTTTTTTTGTGCTTTGTCGAAGACATTGCGCCTGTAAAAATGGACGCATTCAAAAAAAAAGAACAGAAACGACAGAGGGGGTTTACTAGAGGATGCAGAGTCCTCTGTCCCGCGAGACCGGCCGCATATCCAAGAACTGACATAATATCTCCTCACTACCACAAAGAGCACATTGCTAACCCTCAGCCGGGAGCCTGCCAGCGCAGCAGCTGCCAAATGCAATAACACTTTACCCCCACCCCCCCACCCCCCATTAACTCAACCAGCTCCATTGTTTATGAGACGTTGTTATTGTTGGTCACCATTCAAAAAAGCAAAAGCAAAACTTAAGGGCCACGTCCATGCGGCCGACCCGAAGTGAAGAGAGGAAAAACGGAGACGGAGAAAATCTCAAAAATTCCTCTCATTCCTCCCACAGTGTTTTCCAGATTCCTGAAACGACGACAAGGCCTTGGATGCGAGCAGAGGCCGCCACAATGGGGAAATGTCAAAAAAAAAAAAAAGTGTGCCGGAGTAGCATTCCTGAAGTTACCCGACAGGCCTCTAATCCTGAACCATTGAGATGGACTGAATCCGTCACCTCAGGCTGTGCGCAGCATGTTGAGCACACTTTTAATCTGGTTTAGTTGTGAAAGGGTTAAAGACTCACAGCAGGGAGTCAGATGGCTGTTTCATAAGTCACTGTCTCTGTTAAGGCTCTATTGTACAGCTGTCCACAGATTGTACCGCTGATATGAGAGAGAGAGAGAGAGAGAGAGAGAGAGAGACGAACTTGAAGCCTCTTTTGCACTTTTCTAGTTGCCGGAGTTTTTCAACAGCAATGAGACAGGAAGTGATGCTCCAGCCAGAGCTATTGGGAAATGGCAGAAATGGTTTCCAAATACGTGCACATACTACAGACAAAAGCAAATCGGACATGGATAGAGTAGATGTTTGGGATTGGTGTTTGTACCTGAAAAGAATTCCTTTATAGTAATGAAGAATTCATTCTTTCATTCATTTTCGGCTTAGTCCCTTTATTAATCTGGGGTCGCCACAGCGGAATGAACCTCCAACTCATCCAGCATATGTTTTACACAGCAGATGCCATTCCAGCTGCAACCCAGTACTGGGAAACACCCATACACTCCCGCATTTACGCACATACACTACGTCCAATTTAGTTTACCCAAATCACATATAGTGCATGTGTTTGGACGGTGGGGGAAACCGGAGCACCCGGAGGAAACCCAAACCAACACGGGGAGAACATGCAAACTCCACACAGAAATGCCAACTGACCCAGCAGGGGCTCGAACCAGCAACCTTCTTGCTGTGAGGCGACAGTGCTAACCACTGAGCCACCGCGTCACCATAAAATGAATGATATTTGTTCATTTTATAAACAAAACCAAAAATCCAGATGTATTGTAGAGGTATACTTTAGTTCTTCTTGCAATAGTAGCCATTTTTTTTAGATTGTGTAAGTATACCGTTATGTGTAGTAAATCTTCTGCATGAGAACGGTTTCTTTGATGGGGAAGGTAAATTGCAAGATAACACCAGCAGGGGTCACTCAATTTTCAGTAAATAATAAACAGTTAATTTTGTTAATAGTGGCAGTAATACCATCAATTATTGTATTATTTGGAGAAGAAGAGAGACTATTAAGCCGCGGTCACACTGCACTTTTCGCCCCATAGACTTCCATTCATCTGCAAGCGAATGCGACAGACTGGAAACGCAAGCTTGCGCGACAAGTTTCTCAGTTCGCTGCATTGCAAAGTTCAAGCTTGGTGAACTCTGACCTGCGAAATCACATCACGTGACTGAGTTAGGCCAATCGGAAGATGAAAACTTTAAATTATGGACTAGGGCTGCACAATACAGTATATCATTCCAGCATTGATATCATAATGTGCACATCTGCACATTGAGTCTGGGGTCCGTTCTTCATGCCTCGCTTAAATTATCTAAGATGATTTGTCAGATCCTGAATCTTTTAATCTTGATAACTGATCTTTGACTAATTTGGTTAAACAAGTTCATGAATCAGATTAAAATATCTGGATGAACTGATCTCGCGATGTGTGTAGTAAAGGACTGATCTATCAATCCTTGAAACCATGATCAGCAGTGCAACGATTGGCTGACGGCACAGCAGCGTAATGACATCATCTGATTAATATTCAATTATCCATGTGAGCAAAATTACATAAAATTAGCAGTAAACGGTTTGTTAAATATGATACGCAATAACTTTCCAGCTTTGTTTTGAGTTGCAGGCTTTACGCTTTCATGTGTCAAGAGTATTTAGCAAATTATTTAGTTTTACATTTAAAGCGGATTTTTTTCATTATAGTAGCCTAGACGATTCAAGTTTCTTAATCGGCGAATTTAAATTAATTTTGCATCAAAAACGCATTTTGATATCGGATCGACTTCTGCAAATCACTGCCATATTAGCTGTCAAAACACGTGCTTGACTGCATAAATTATTATTCCTTTAAAAACAAACAAACAAAAAACTGTCGAATATTGGTCATGTCTATTATCATACAGAAATTGTACTAAAGCTGGGTCAGTACCTTAAAGTACCCGTTTGTATCTAAAAAGTCCATATTAATAAATGTTCTCTTTGATCCACTTGGGGAGAACCACCCTATTTTGTACTTTTATTTCGGAGTGCAGATTGCATACGTTTTATTTATATACTTTTTAAAACTTATATGTATATAAACCTAATATTAATAATTTTTTAATATTAAATATTACTAATTATTATAAATTATAAATGTATATTTAATTCTTTTTAACTTTTTTTTTTTACTATTTTCCCAAGTGTATTGTATATAACCTATAGGTAGGCCCACATGGAATCTGCGCGCGGAGAATTCTGCAGATTTTCCGCAGAATTTCACAGATTTCCGCAGATTTTTAGCCCATCATTAATTCTGTTTATTTACTTAAGTAAATGTGTGTAAATCTGAATTTATTCAGTTTTTAAATTACACATATTTCACATATTAAGGTTTTAGTTATGAGACTCCCAAAATAATTCCGCAGAAATCTGCAGATTTTTACCAAAATTCTCAGCAGAAATTGCAAAAAACGTCCGCAGATTCCGTCTGGCCCTACCCAGCATTCGGTACATACTTTCAGTAAATGAGCCAGCCTGATCTCACGAGGAAACGTAAGTATTTTACGTTTTGTCATATTAGTGGCTAATTCGTACAAATTTGTATGAGTTCAGTTGTACGAAAATGTACAATTTTAAAAAAGAGGCGTGGCATCCAACCCCACCCCTAAACCCAACCGTCATTGGGTGATGAGCAAATCGTACTAATTTGTACGAATTAGATTGTACGAATTCATACAAATTAGCACTTAATCAAAATGTTATGAATTGCCGTGAGATTGTGTTGAATGAGCCGATCTAATCCTGTTCCCGAGCAGGTTTGAGCTACCAGAACTGTTGCTATGACAATAACTCTCAGATGAGTTTTGAAGAACGAAATGATCCTGGATCATGTCAAATCATCAATAACCAAATCCAGCTAACTGAGTAATCCACGTACAGTATGAAGAACGGACCCCTGAATTATAGTTGACCAGGTGCTGATTTGTAGAGTCACTGCTAAGTTAAACCAGTAATAGTTTGCATGTGTTTTTACACAAAAATAGTTGGAGGTTTGGAGGTGTAACAAAAATTAATTGTATTTAATTATTTATAAAAAAAAAAGATTTTCTTATTTAGAATTTTTGTCTTGTTTCTAGCCTAAATATCTACATTTCAAAGTGAAACTAAGATTATTTTAATTACCCCATTGGCAGATATTTTAGCATGCTTTAAAGGGCACCTATGGTGTAAAATCTACTTTTCAAGCTGTTTGGACAGACATATGTGTAAGTATAGTGTATAGACCGTCATATTGGGGTGATATAAACACACTCAGTCCTTTTTTTTTTTTCAATTTAACAACATAAAAACGGTGGACCAATCGGAGCGGTTTTGAGATCGACCGCAACTTTACGTAGGAGTGCGGTCCCCCCGCCCAGCAATATTGATTGACAGGTGCACGTTACCATATCCTCAGTATCCACAACCACTTTAAATCATATTAACTAATGCACTATAGTTTATTTTATAATAACTTATGGCAATAAAACTATAAACAATCACATTTATAACACAGTGGAGTTACTGTGGTGCTGAATACAATGGTCAAGCAGAATTTACCTTTGACATGATTTGCTCACCAAAGTCTCTGCATTGTCTTCTATCCTTCATGTGACAGTTTGCACATTTTAAACTAAATTACAGCATTTATTCATTCATTTTCTTTTCGGCTTAGTCCCTTTATTAATCCAGGGTCACCACAGCGGAATGAACCATAAACTTATCCAGCATATGTTTTATGCAGCAGATGCCCTTCCAGCTGCCACCCATCACTGGGAATTTAGCTTACCAATTCACCTGTACCGCATGTCTTTGGACTGAAACCAGAGCACCCAGAGGAAACCCACGCAAACACGGGGAGAACATGCAAACTCCACACAGAAATGCCAACTAACCCAGCTGAGGCTCGAACCAGCGACCTTCTTGCTGTGAGATGAGAGCGCTACCCACCTTTCCACTGCGTCACCCATTACAGCATTTAAACTGAAACATTTAATTTCAGATAGCTGTTTTTGTAGCTTAACAGTAAAACAAACAAAATAAAAGGTTGCATTAAATTTGAAAGGACATTCTCTAAAGCATCCCAATCATTCTTCCTCTCTTCCCAGATGCAATGGTGGGCCAAATCAAAGGTTACCATGGGCCCTAGTTTGGGCATCTCTGGTGTAACGGTGCAGGCTTGTCTCCATAGGTTTGGGAATACTGATGTAATGAGGTCACAGTTGTATGTTTGAGTAAACTATGGCTTTAATTATTGCTTAATCTATCAGAATCATGGAAAAGAACCGTCCATTAATGCTGAATAACTAACTATATTTTTACTTTTTTTATAAAGCTAAAAATGAAACTTGCATCATTATTTATTCACCCTTAAGTTGTTTGAATTTCTTTTTTTAGCTGAACACAAAAGAAGATAGTTTGCAGAATGTGGATGACTAAATATTCTCTGGTCCACATTGACTTCCATAGTATCTGTATGGAAGAGGAGACCAGAAACTGTTTTCTTTCAAATATATTTTCTTTGTGTTCAGCTGAAGAAAGAAACATGATTGGAACAACTTGAAGGTGTGTACATTTCCTTATTGGATAAACTTTTTTGTTTTTGAACAAAAATAAACCATAAATGTATTATAAAAAATCTTCGTACACCTTATTTTTAGGCCTGAAAGTAAAGCTTCTGTAAATCTTTTAGACATCCTATCTATTATTATCCAACAAACCAGGAGGATAATAATTAAGACATTAAAATAGTTTAGTCAGAAATATCAGTTTACAAAATCAAGCAGGATAACAAGCTTATAGTTAAGCCAGTCACATTACATTTGCAACTATTATGTGCAAAACAAGGTGATACTTTTTAGTTTAAGCCAACTTGCCAAGCTTGCTTTTTATATAAGGGTGATTCTAGAATTGTGGGCACATTTTGCGTCTCTAAAATAAAACCATTTGTGAATAATAATATAAATTATATCCAGTTATCTCTAAAAAATAATGTTTGTATGTATATTTATAGACACTTTGTCTTAAAAATATTAAAAGATCCCAATCCCAATTCTATTTTTGTACCCCTTCCCCTTGGCCCTTAAAACCGAAGGTGAAGGGGAAGGGCTTCAAAATTTACCCCTGAGAATTGGGACAGCACTACAGCACCTGCACACGTCATCATACAGTATGTCATCGCAATCTCTTGCTTCATATGAGATCAGACGAATTCGACTGCTGTAGTTATTCCAGTTGTGCTATTTTTTTGGTATTTATCTTCAGGAAATCACTGAAGGCATGTATTATGTTATCATAACGATATAATGTGGCAATAAGATCGTAACTATACTGTGTATTTACACAGCAGCCATATTCATCTATGTAAACACACAAAAAACAACATTAACATAGCAGACACTGCAAAAAGCTCAGACTAGACTTTTCTGACAGGGTATTCGAGTGTCATCAAGTGTCAGAATGTTGTGGGACTGCTGTAGGAGTTATTATTATGGATTATAGATCGCGATTTTTATTTTAGCGTTTTTTTTTTAAAAGCATTTATCGTAGAATTCGTAATAATGACAAAAAATACTAATTTGTGGATCTCCTTACTTCCGGGTTTAATTATCCTGCCATTGTGGCTGGTGTATTCTGAGAAATTTTCTTACCCCTCGGTTTCAAGGGTGGTCCAGAAAAATTTTCGTTCGAAGGGGTATCTACCCCTACCCCTTACCCCTACGGCTTCAAGCTAAAGAAAATTGGGACACCTCTAACCCTTCACGGGAACTCGCAAAACGAGGGGTAAGGGCTAAGGGTAGAATTGGGATTGGGCCAAAGACCACTATACCTCTGCCTCATAAATTATATATTCATCTTTAATTGTCATGAAGTAATAAAGTCAAATGTTCATCTTTTTAGTGTGTTTACTATAGGATAAAAAAAAGCATTTGCATAAAATTCAGTTAAAAAAACTATTTTATGTCTGTCCCTTCATTCTTCTCAACTCTTACATTTTTATAAAATATATATAAAATTTATAAACATGTATGTATGCATGTTTATAAAAGGCAGAACAGTTTGTAAAGCACTCCAATTGATGTCACTTCCTTTTTGAAGGCGAGGCATTAAACGTCTTTCATTATTTTGTCCAAAATATTTAGGATACACCGAAAGTAGGTGAATTATGCCAACTCTGTTACTGTGATATTTCAGTACATTTCCCATTTACTTTTTAAAAGCAATAATATGATGAAAATGCATAAAATTATGTTAGTAAACATGCCGTGTGGTGTCTGATTTGAGGTAAGCACCTTGAGATAAAGCACAAAATGGTGGAAAAGATCAACTCTGTTAGTGATTTAAACACTTTAACAAATAAATAAAACAACAAGTAACAGAATCAAATGTTCCTAATCACATTTAAGAATTTTGCATTATTTTACATTATTAACACTTGGTACTCAGGTACAGGTACATTAATGTACCTGCATTTTCATTAAAGGACACCTATTTTACCCATTTTTCAAGACTTAAGAGAAGTCTTTTGTGTCTCCAGAGTGTGTCTGTAAAGTTTCAGATCAAAACACCCATCAGATTATTTATTAGACCTTTCAGAATGTTGGATTTTCTGCTTTGAACACACTGTAGCTGTTTTGTGGCCTGTCCTTTAATGCTGGTTCTCCTCACCCACTGTTCACACGTGCCTGTCAGAGTGTGTCTCAATCTCTGCCTCGGCTGCGTCAGATAAACAGCACAATGACAGACATAAAGGAAGCAGATCTCACATAATGTTTGAGAGAAATATTACAGTAAGAACTTAACCAATTATTATTTGATGTATTTGTTGTGGAGTTGACCCTTCGCTAAGCCCCGCCCTCCTTAGTTACTGTTGCTACGCCTGTCAAGCTTTCATGCCTGCCATGTCTATTCCCAGCCGGCACACGACCGACCTTCAACGTTGAAATATGGTTGAAATAAGGTCAGGTGTGTTTTTACGTTGAAATAATGTTGATACAACGTTTAATGTTCAACGGTTGAAAAACTTCCGGCATATGACCAGGCTTCAACGTTGAAATGCGGTTGAAAATACGTCAGTTGTTGTTTCAAAGTTGAAACAATGTTGAATGATAAATGGTTGAAAAAAGTTACAGAAATCATTAAACAAGTCAACGTTGACATTTTTTAATCGTGATCTGTATGTTGAATTTACGTCGTGGCTTCACCCTATTTTCAACAACGTTTTGGTGGTTACCATGGTATCATCGGAGGACTCGGCGCACGCGGCCACGCGCAGCGCTTCATGGGAAGTTTTGAATCGTAATTACGGACACCTGCAGTGCAACAGAATTCAGAGGTAAGCATGTTTTTCGATGCTTTACATGTTTTATTTATCCCCAGTCTTGTTTTACACACAGTTAATCTTGAAGGTGACTTTTGAGTTGTAGTGTTTCGAATTTTGAAGCATTTAAAACTTTCCAGTTTGGTTTTTAGTCTTGTTTGCGCTCCGGTGACGCAGCAGCTAATCTCGAGCTAATGCTACATGTTTAACTTTAGTCTATATTAGTGTTTTTACCTGTTTTAATTGGCAAATTCAAATCGATAAACTCCAAACGCGGTTTAAAGTTACTGAGCAACGTTATAAGATAATATCTTTTTTATACGCTGTATTGTTACTACAAAGTGAACTGCTGTCGTTTCACTGTTGTGTTGTTGTTCACTTGTAGAGATGTAACTTACTCCAGAGACGCTCTAACTTGCACAGCACTGAATGGAAAAGGCTTTGTCCATATGTAAGTTTACTAAGTTATCTGTTAAAAATCTTGGTGCTTTGGTTTGTGATATTCTCTTTCTAATCTGTTTGTTTATTGATTGTTAGGCTATGTTGTGTGATATTATATTGTTATATTGATATTATTATTGTGATATTATGTTGCGAGGTTATGCTATGTGACAATATTATGGGACAAAAATGTATTTAGTCAGAAATGAATGCTTGAATTACACTTTGTACAGTAGCAGATAAGAGGTGTAATGTGTTTTAACTTTATAGGTTTTCTAGAAGGTCCAGTTGAGGGCATGTAGAGCATGCAGATGGCCTAAACCTGTCAGCCAGGACAGACTGCAGTTCTACACCATGCCAATGATTTGTATGGATGTCTGACTACGGTGTTCTCTCAAGGTATTACTGGAGCAAAACAACAGCACCCGTTACAGTGAAATTTGTATTCTTAAGAAAATTGTGATATATGTGTAGCAGCAGTACATGTGATGTCATTGAGAAGTCATAAAAACAAATAAACATGCTATTTAAAAAAAATCTAAATATTAAAAACTTGAGGATTAGGATGACAAATGAAATGCATCAACTGTCTTATGAATAGGGTCTACATAAGATCTCTGGTGTTTTCAAACTGAAAGGGATAGTTCACCCAAAATTGAAAATTTACTTACATTTTACTCCCCAAGTGGTTTAAAACCATTATGAGTTTAGTCTGTTGAA
Source organism: Danio kyathit (assembly GCA_903798195.1). Lineage (NCBI taxonomy): Eukaryota > Metazoa > Chordata > Actinopteri > Cypriniformes > Danionidae > Danio > Danio kyathit. The sequence continues at coordinate 65,577,115 of LR812525.1, forward strand.
CACAAAAGAGGCTATTCTGAAGAAAGCTAAAAACCTGTAAACATTGACATCCATAGTTGGAAAAAAACAAATACTGTAGAAGTCAATGGTTATAGATTTCCTGCTTTCTTCAAAATATCTTCTTTTGTTCAACATCGTGAGTAAATGATTACAGAATTAAAATTTTGGACTATCCCTTTTCTCTGTCCTACATGCAGGCTTTTGCAAAAGTGCTGCTCCTAGAGTTTCTCTCAACCTGTATGTCTAAAAAGCTTTAAACAGCTTTTACAGTACATGTAAGGGTTTACAACAACTTGTAATTATTAGATGTGGTGAATGTTTCATGATTCTTAACTGCAGCCAAGTAATTTTTTCGAGAATCTGAATTCTGGAAAATGCTGGCACCGGTGATAACTAAAGGCTTCCTGATGATATCACACCTAATTCTTTACTTCTCTTAGTTCTTCGAGTCTCTTATAGTTAATATTTTTTCTTCTCCAACTTTTTGTTTGCTGGTTGCAAATTCCTCTTGATAAATCTTATGTATGACTATAGGAATTATCCTAAAAAAAGCTGGCTACACATTGTGACTTTGAGAAACAGTTATCAAATAACCTTAAGTTTTTACTGAGCAATGTTATCAATAATATATTAAACATGCAATATAATATTTATTATAAAGTGAACTACTGTTGTTTCACTGTTGTTGTTTCCTTTTACTTTAGATATGTTCTCCTAACTAGAGGCGCACTACACAGCATTGAATGGAAAAGGCTTTGCCCGTATGTAAGTTTGCTAAGTTCATTTTATGTCAAGTTTCTTTTTCTTTGGTCGGTAAATAATGTTCTGTTTATAATTGCCTGTGTTCACAAACCAGCTTTGTCCTCGTTTCTTTATTGATTGTTATACTATGTTCTGGTGTGTGTTTTGTTTTCCTTTGTGTCTGTTTGTCTCTCTTGTATACTGCGGTTTACTCGTAGCAGTACCTAATTGTGTGTGGTTTGTATGTGCGTTCAATTTAAAAATAGAAATTTTGCATCATTAATCTTATCAAATTAAATGTAAATGAAACCCAAACAAGATCAGTGAAGTAGGAATATTCAGATGGATGAGTCAAAATTATTGAATGTGACGATTTTATAGGACAAATTTGGATTAAATAAAAAATAAATTTGAGTTTGAATTTCACTTTGTATAATAGCAGATACCAACTTGGTTGTAACCTAGTATTTCATTTATTGCAGGTTTTCTGGAAGCTCCAGTTGAGGGCATCAAGGACATACCGATGGCCTAAACCAGTGTCAGCCTGGACAGACGTCTATTGCAGTTCTGCTACACCACACCAAACTCTCTGCTTTTCTATGGATGTCTGACTACGGTGTTCTCTGAAGGTGTCACTGGAGCAAAATAACAGCACCTGTTACAGTGAAATTTGTGTTAAAATTACAGAGAAAAGTTATTTTTAGAATTTGCAAATGTTTTTTCTTCCTCCCTTCTCTCTCTCTCTCCAAACTAAACATTGGTTTGTGCCTGTTTTGGTGATTTCGATGTGATATTTGACTCATTTGCCATGAAGCTATAGTTTTCTCTTTCTCCATGTACAGCAAGGGTCCCAAGATGTTCAAAGTCCAGAAAAGGAACTAAAAACTTTGTCAAAACATTGCTTCTATCTTCAGTGGTTCAACTGTAATTATACAAAACTCAAAAACACATTTGTGCATCAAAAGTACTGTAAAAATAACTTGTTTGCCTCTGCCACAACAGGTCAGGGTGTGCGCTTTCTGCTCGTAGTAAACACACAACAGGTTAGGGTGTGCGCTTACTGCTCATAGTAAACACACACGCTGATCTAATGTGGGAGAGATATACGCAATCAATTTTGTATTTACTGTTTTGTTTTGCCTCACTAAAGTGTTGTTGTAGCTTGGCATGTTCTCAGTTGAACCACTGAAGTCACATGGAATGTTTTGACAATGTTTTTTGTGCCTTATCTGGACTATGACCATCTCGGGACCATTGCTGTCTGTAGAGGATGAGGAGCATTTAATCTAACATATTCTAGTTTGTGTTCTGAAGATGAACAGGTCTCTGGGATGACACAAGTAATTAATAACATAACTTATGTGAATACTTAATGTGACATTTTTTTAAAGACCAATGTAATAGTGAAATTTAGCTACTAGGTGAATAGTCCTACATTCACAAACGTGAGCCATCATTGTAGGACCCATGTGAACATGCAATTTTAATGATACTAATAGTAATGGAATAACAAATTACTGTTGTATTATTTAAGTTATAGGCTATAATAAGTCAAATAGATGTGAACATGTCAAGGTGTAACTGTTGTGTTTGTGAGAGAGAATCCAATCATATATTCTACACATTTTCTTAATGTTCCACTGTCACAGGTGCTCCGTTTTGCTGCAGTAATGCTAAACACAATAGATGTACTTTATGCAAAAAGACAAAAACAACTAAATATTTAGCATGCAGACCTGATTATGTTATTATAGCAGGAGTTTTCACTATTGTGAAAGTGAAGTCATTCATTCATAATGAATTGGAGTGGCAAACCTCATTATTGATTTTGTAGGATACTCACCTGGTGTTTGAAAATAAAAGATGTATTTAACTGCTAGACAGATATAGATGTTTTAATGTTTTACACTTAATTCTTTGTCCCCGGTGCCAGCTTTTACCTCAAGCGTTTCTCTCAACATATAAAACCTTAAACAGATGTAATGTATTTTACTTGTGATTCTTAGCTGTGGGTGATGTTTTATGATTTTTTTACTGCAGCCACTTTAAAAATGTGTATTTTGTAAACTTTGTAAACAGAATTGTATTTTGGAGACTGTGTTGGTGACAGTTTAGTTATTTAGTTAGTTATTATCTGTCTTTCTGAAGATGGTAACACTTTACAATAAGGTTGTGTTAGTTAATGTATTTACTAACATGAACAAAGAACAATACATTTAAAACGTCTTTCATATAAAGGAAATACAGTTCATGTCAGCTCAGTGTATTAATGTTAACAAGCATACATTTTTATTTTAATAGCATTGGGACATACTTTAATTAAATGATTAATAAATGCTATAAGTATTTATTCTTTGTTCATGTTAGTAAATATGAACTAACTTCAACTCTTGCAACCTAATTAAAAAGTGACCATTTAAATGTTTGTGTATTTGAGTGTACTGCATGTACAGTAACCTGCATGGTTTTAATGAACGATTGTATGCTATAAATGTTGCTGTATATTTAGAATAAATGATAATGTGTTGTGTATTGAATAAATTGATACACAGGCTAAGTTGTGTATTTGTATTGTGTTTTTTTTATTAGTAAAAATTTGTTTGCTATATTTATGGACTTTGTGTTATATGTAATTTCTATTAAACTTACGTTGAAATGTACGACGGTGAAACAACGTCATGGTATCAACGTTGATCCAATTTGCAAAATCGAAAGGTAATTCAACCTTAATTCAACGTCTACAAAACGACCAAAATTCACCCATGAAGAAGGTAAGAGTGAAACAACGTCGTGATTTCAACGGTGAATCACCGGTGGTGATCCGACGGTGAAACAACGTCACTATATAAACGTTGATCCAATTTGCAAAATCGAAAGGTAATTCAACGTTGATCCAACCATAGACCTGACGTTGATTCAACGTTGAATCACCGTTGAAATGCCGGCTGGGTTACAATGTATATGCACCAGTGTCAGACATTGCCAGGGATATAATTAGTGATTTTTGGCAAACAGGTGAGATATCCGAGAAAGCCAGACAAAAAAGGACTGCAGTATGCATTACAGGGGTATATTCACGACATAATAGGCAACCGATTAGAAAATAACTTAATAAAAATTGAAGCTAGGTTAGCCTAGCCGCCTCATAGGCTAACCATTTAACAGCTTAGTTCATCCACAGCAGGAGAGGTGACATTTAAAAATAATCTAATAATAACAATTAAACCGTGATTTCTCTTTTTTAGCCAAAAAGCCTGATAGTATAATTGTTGTGCAATGAAATATAGCGTTACTAACTGACAAGGAAACACAAATGGACAGTGATTTACATCATTCATTCATGGAAAGAACAAGCAGAAAGGGGAAATTAATGGATTTGTGCTGAATAATAGCATCATTGACCCATAACAATGTACAGTACCTATAACTGTCAGCATGTTTGTGTGCTCTTTATACCGTTTCTATTCTAATTTGCAGTTAAGTGGAGAAAATAAATAAAGTGAAATGCAAATCTAAGTATAAATAGCAGAAGTGAACAAATAGATTTTTCCTACCAGCAAATAGTAATCCAACACCACATAAAAAAGCATACACTAACCCAATATAACATAGTCACCAATGACTAAATCTCCAAAAGACAGACGAAAACATCAGTGAATTGTAGCTCTGACATGGGCACAAAGCTTATAAATTACTCAAAAACAGCTGCGGATGAAGCATATTGATCGCAAGTACTCAGTTTGTGATCACATCTCTGTTTTGTTCTGTATTTGTAACGTTAATTTCAAATACTCATAGCTTGAAACAGATGGAAATATGATCGCTATTAGTATGACTATACTATGGCGAGGGCATAAACGGAGCAGTGCTCATAATATCGAGCGAAAAAGAAAAAAGATAAGACAGCTGTGAAACATAACCTGCTTTGTATTCTTGTAGGAAACACAGTTTAGACCTTCTAGGGTAAGAGGTGTGTGAGTTATTGCCGTCTATCACTGAATGTGTCAGGAATATCGAAACAAAACCAACTTAACCCCGCTCCTTTAGCGCCCCTCACAGAGCTTGATCCACGCTGGCATTTCTCCTCTTGGGTTTTGGTTTTGAAAAGGGAAAAAATTCCACCACCCCGTCGAAACTTTTAGGATACCGGGTGTCAGATTTGCACAATCCATATGCACAACGCTTTGGCCTGTTTCCCTTGCTCGAAAGCTTGACAGAGCTCCTGCGCAAAGCTACGGTTGCTAAGCCATGATTGGTGGATGGCAGTTTTTGGGTATGGCTTAGCGAAGGGTAGGGCTGGGCGATATGGCAAAAAAAAAAAATCTAGATTTTTTCATAAAGTTTGACCGATTCACGATTTTTTTTTTTTACTGTGTAATTACATATAGTCAACTTAAAACATTAAAACAACATCATGACTGAAGTAACAATCTCTTTATAAGTAACTTGAAAAACCATCTGGTTAAGAAACATGTATTTTTAATGCCCATACATACATAAATTGGTCAACAAGGTGTAGCCTATTACATTCCTATAGAAAAATTCCTGCTTGACGTTTTAGAAAATATTTGTGCGTAGCTACACCACCCAGTATATATTAAAGATCACAGTGAACAACAAAAAAACCCCACAGAAACCTGTTACATATCTATCTATATTTAAATGTCTATCTTATACTTAACTGAATCGTATAACAACCTATAGCTGAAATGTTGAAAATTGCTCAATTTATTTAATTTATTTATTATTTGTCAAAACGTATTGATGTTTTTTGGGAGTAAAAACAATACCGACATTTAAGAATCCATGTTTATTTTATTTATTCATTCATTTTACTTGTTTATTGGTGCATATATGGGTTATGATTTAATTCATAGCTACAGTACCTTGGACAGCTACTGTGCCATTCTGTAAAGCTTTCAAGCAAAAGTCCAAATTAAAGAAAGATTTGACTTTCTGCGGTGACAGCCGACAATTAACAACACGCCGTAACCGTCCTTCAGGTGGTGCGCAGGTATAAAATACAAAACCAGACGTCTGGGCTTTGAATTAGGTGCAATTATTTCCTCGTTGTTCAAAGAGTCTGCACGTTCGTGTTCCATGGATATATGTTGTTGTTGATAAACTCACGCTCAATCAGGCGAAGTAAAGGTCCCACTGCCTATATGTCAATCAAATTAATTAAGCTCTAGCCACGAATAAAACTTTTAGCCTATTTTATTATTTAGTGTAATGTATATAGTGTAATCAGGGCCGGAGCAAGCTGAACTGGCGCTCTAGGCGAACGATAATCACGTCGCCCTCAACCCAAAAGTGAAATAAAATTTACCGGTTTGCGGATGAAAGTGAGGACCGGAAGGGGGTGGGTGTCGCGGATGAAAGTGAGGACCGGGGGGTTCTCGCTCACTATTCTGCCACCCAAGGCGGTCGCCTGGGTCGCCTCTATGGACGCACCGACCCAAGCTGGATTTATACTTTCACCTGGCGCCACATCGCGCTCCTCCGCTGACTGCGCGTGCACCTCGTGACAATGGGTTAGCGCGCTTGCGCTGAGCCAGCTGTGGTAGTTCATCAACAGAGCCGCGACATCAACACACAGAATCTATCAGCACAATTCAGCACGGTTGTCTAACAGTTTAGAACGGTTTGACACGATAGTGGAAAAGCTGCTTTAATATTTTAATTAAAACATAGCGATACCTCGTTTTAAAAAAAAATGTAATCGTCTTAAAACGTAAATTGGAATGAATCGAAAAAACCGAAAAAATCGCTCAGCCCTAGCGAAAGGTCAATTAATTCAAGCCTTTCTGCAATGATGAGTCACACACGGTGTTGTAACAAAGTTCATGCTCACACATACACACACAGCACGCACGTTTAACTTTACACTGTTTTTGCACACAAATGTGACAGGATACTCATTAATATCCACTGATGTATAGATTTCCCTTATGATAATGTACAAAATAAACCTGATTTAACGTCCACAAACCGGGATTGAAGCATCTTCTTTTTATAATTGTAATGACATGCGGCTGTGGTGATAAAGTAAACATGGTAAAATCGATGTAATTCATTACAAACATGCACTGTTTTAAAAACCTTTTAAACTTGTAAAACTCACTCTTGATTACATTTAATGATGACTGATGATCAGAGAGAGCTGAACAGATCTTTAATCACAGTTGCTTTGCGCATGTCCTGTCTTGTTGACATGATTATACAAGTTACTACGGAGACATGTTAATACACGGCTATCAATCAATTCGGTGGGCGGGGAAACCCTACATCACATTGCGGTGAGCCTCAAATGGGCAGGGATTTGGATCCTATTTTAACATCAGGAAGTTTAAAAAAGAGACTTATTGTGTTTATACCACCCCAATATGACAGTGGACATACTATACCTACAAACAGTTCTGTCCAAACAGCTTACAAAAGATGATTTACATAGGTGACCTTTAATGAGTCATAAATGTACGTTTATGTCTGTACATAAACAGGCTAAAAGCATTCTGTCTCTCCTTTTTCCTGAAGTATAATTTTATAGGGAGAAACAGTGTTGTGGCTACACCAAGCGCAAGTTTTATTAAATGAACATCAGGTTGGATGTCATGTTTCTACTGTCAGAGTGTTAAGAACTATAATGAATCCAACTTTGATTCAGTTTCAGTGATGCCATTTATCTATCTTCAACTTAAGTGATAGATTTTTTTTTATTCTGTTCTTACACACATCAAACATTGCTCACATTCTTCACCTCCAATGCTATAACTCTGAAAACAACATCATTGCACCAATTGTTTCACTCTCAGGTTACCAAGCTGAGGGAGCCTTGTGGAAACAGACACTGTGTATTTGATAATATCTTGTAAATTGAGCTTTGAGAGGCCTTGCGATACCACATGACACACACTGTAAAACTATTCTTGCTCACTTAACTTTTTTAGTTGAATCAGTTCAACTTTTGAAGTCAACTTACATCAATCAAACTGGCTAAAAATGTTGTTAAACTTTGTATAACTTCAAAAAAATTGTTGAAACCTGATTAATTTATTAAAATAAGTTAAAGCAGGGTGGCACAATGACTCAGTGGTTAGCACAGTTGCCTCACAGCAAGAAGGTCGCTGGTTTGCGTTCTGGCTGGGTCAGTTGGCATTTCTGTGTGGAGTTTGCATGTTCTCCCTGTGTTGGCGTGGCTTTCCTCCGGGCGCTCCGGTTTCCCCCACAGTCCAAACACATGCGCTACTGGTGAATTGATGAACTAAGTGGCCATAGTGTATGAGTGTATATATGAATGCGAGAGTGTATGTGTGTTTCCCAGTACTGGGTAAAACATATGCTGGATTAGTTGGTGGTTCATTCCACTGTGGTGACTTCTAATAAATAAGCAACTAAGCTGAAGGAAAATGAATGAATAAATTAAAGCAACATAAACACATTTGTTGTCTTGACTTTTTCTCATTATTTTATTTACAATGCAGGCAAACCATTGAAGGGCTTGTTGGATCAGGAGGAAAATAAAAGGAATAAAAAACACATCAAGTGTGAAGTGTGAATCCTTAATGAAAAGCTAATGGTGTGCATGTGTGAGTGAGAGAGTGAGTGAGTGTGTTTAGAGCTGCTGTGGTAAAAACAGAGTGAAGCTGCAGTCAGTGCGCATTTTGCTTTACTGGTGTATTGTACACATGATTTAGTCACTAATACACACACACACACACACACATTCTGAAAAAGAGCCTTCTTTATAAACATAGTTGGGTTGCAACACACTCCAAAAAAAAAAGCATGGTGTCATATTAGCTTTTCTTTTAAAGTTATTGCTAAATTGTTTGGGAACTGAGGATTGGTCAAGTTTTCCAAGCTATTTTACAGCTTTTCCAATCTGATATATGATAAGACAAATAACATTTTTCATTGTATTTTACAAAACTGTTTTGAAATTTAAGGTCACATACTTAAAAACTTCCTCCGATGGTCAAGTTCAGCTGGTCAGATACAGTACTGTTATGTGTTGTTTCAACACTTGTTGAAATGAGAAGTTCTTTGGTGACTGTTTTAAAGGGGTGGTCCACAGTGTATTTGTAAGGCTTGGTTGTGTTTATAAGATTCAAAGCACTGTGTGCTCATGCTTCATTTGTAGAAAATCACATTATTTTTTCATATATCTTACTTTGATTATATACAGCTACTCAGCTAACATGAAAACCACTGTCATATTTCCAGCCTGATCTCACGAGGAAACGTAAGTATTTTACGTTTTGTCAGTTTAGTGGCTAATTCGTACGAATTCGTACGAGTTCAGTCGTACGAAAATGTACGATTTTAAAAAGGAGGCATGGCACCTAACCCCACCCTTAACACCAACCGCCATTGGGTGATAAGAAAATCGTACTAAATAGTACGAATTAGATCGTATGAAGGGCAACGCAGTGGCGCAGTAGGTAGTGCTGTTGCTTCACAGCAAGAACCTCGCTGGGTCGCAGGTTCCTCGGCTGGGCTGGGTCAGTTGGCGTTTCTGTGTGGAGTTTGCATGTTCTCCCTGCGTTCGCGTGGGTTTCCTCCGGGTGCTCCGGTTTCCCCCACAGTCCAAAGACATGCAGTACAGGTGAATTGGGTAAGCTAAAATTGTCCGTAGTGTATGAGTGTGAATGTGTGTGTGTGGAAATTCCCAGAGATGGGTTGCGACTGGAAGGGCATCCGCTGCGTAAAATCGTGCTGGATAAGTTGGTGGTTCATTCCACTGTGGCGACCCCGCAAGGGACAAAGCCGACAAGAAAATGAATGAATGAATGAGATCGTACGAATTCATACGAATTAGCCACTAAATCAAAAAGTTATGAATTGCAGTGAGATTGCGTTGCATATTTCTTAGTTCCTCTGAAATCCTCTCAAAGGGTCTGATTGTTCAGCTAACATAATGTGTTGTGATTCGCGGATTGGCTCCATGTCAGCACATCACACCCCTACAAGCATGCGCTTTTGCGCAGTGTAAATGCTGTTAGTGAGAGTAGCTGTTAGTTGTATCAGTTTGAGCCTGAATTGGACAGAAAATGAAGAGGACACAGCTGAACCTCATGCCTGCTCTCTAAAAAAAAATCTGACAAGTGTCTTTCACATTTGGGTTATTAGCATGTGTAAGTAATATGAAGTGTTCACATATCTTTTGGTAGTTTGTTATTTGAGATGTAGAACGCAGGGAATGTGGCCGCATAGAGAGACACTGCAGCGCTGCTGAAGACTGTGGGTGTTTACAGGGGTGTGACGGATAAATATGAATTTGTAGCTAATTTGTTAGCGGTGCCAAACAGCATTCCCCATTGATTACATCCTTGTTTACGTCCTCACTACAACATACTGTTAACGCTAGAAACTGTGCATGTAATAGATTAACTTTAACAAGTAAAAACACTTACAGGTTGTGGCTCACAATCTACAGCTTCGTCTATTATGGTTGGAGCTGCTCCTTTGAGGAGTTTTTAGCCAAATCCAGCACTGAACTGGAAGCTGTCCTTTGTCAAATGCTAGAGCTATATATATTTTATAATTCTCTGAAACATTATTAAATTAAAGTGTAAGCACTTCTCTCTTTGTGTCGTGTCTTTTGGAAGCCCAAATACAGAAACAGAAGAAGCGTTGTGGAAATAGCAGCGTTTGGACACCATTTTAGCTTTCTCTGCTATAACATTACAACGCCTCTGGCCATGACCCTTCGCTGTGCGGTATGTATGCGCATGGTGAATGTGTGTAACCTGAAGCGTTTGTGATCTCACTAGCCCAGACGTATTTTTTTTTTGTAGTCCTCAAACTGTGTTCGCTGTAGGCTCTGCTAAGCTAACTCTGTAAAAGTCAATGTCTCCCTTTGCATTGAACTCTGGGCTTCTTACATTTAGAGATGTTGTTTATGTTCACGCAGCTACGATACACATCAACTAAAGTTTCAAATATGATATCACAGTGGACCAACCCTTTATGCACTGGTGCAATTCAACCACAGAAGGTGTTGGGATTCAAGAAACGACTATATTTTGTTCTTTGAAAGTGCCTGTGTCTATTGTTTTACTCCAAACGTTGTTTTGTTTTACAATGTTACAGTACTGTTGACTCAAAAATGACAATTCTGTGATCATTTACTCATCCTCCACTTGTTCCAAACCTGTTTGACTTTCTTTCTTCTGTTGAACACAAACGAAGATAAACTAAAGAATGTTTGGGGAAAAGCAGCCACTGACTATAGTATGTTTACGCTTTCTTTTCCATTCCAGATGACTTTATTAATAAGTGATTTGAGTCATTGCAGAGATGTATGGATGCAGTCCTCCAAGCTCATGATGGAGTCAGACACAATATTCATTCTGTTTCCACTGCAGCATGACTTTATATTCTACACTGGACATTATTTCTGTTCAGTGACAAGACTTTTGTCTAAGCAAAGTCAGACCTTACTGTCCTAATGAAATCATTAAATATCAAGGCATGATCATATTTTATTTTGGTCAAATAAGCGTAATCTAGGGACCTTTGCCTTTCATATAAGCCACTTATGATACCAAATGATCAACTAGAAGTTGATTATTTGCTGTTTAATAGAAGATTTTTTCAGCACATTTCTAGACATAATAGTTTTAATAACTCATTTCTAATAACTGATTTATTTTATCTTTGCCATGACAGTAAATAATATTTGACTGGATATTTTTCAAGACACTTCTATACAGCTTAAAGTGACATTTGAAGGCTTAATTAGTGTAAAGTTAGGGTAATTACGCAAATCATTGTATAATAATGGTTTCTTCTGTAGACTATCAAAAAAATATTTCTAAAGGGGCTAATAATTTTGACCTTAAAATGGGTTTAAAAAATTTAAACAGCGTTTATCCTAGCCAAAATAAGAGAAATAAGACTTTCTCCAGAAGAACAAATATTATAGGAAATACTGTGAAAAATTCCTTGCTCTATTTGGGAAATATTTGAAAAAGAATACAAAAAACAAATCACAAAAGAGTGAATTATTTTGACTTTAACTGTGTGTAGTTTGATTTTATTTACAACACTTTGGTCAGTCTTGAAGTCCTGGACTTTCTTGAAACTCTCATACTGCATGTATTATATTGGTTAAATGAATGGCCTTGAAATAGAAGATAGCCATTCAAACAATCTGTGGTTTAATAAAGAAATGTTTTCTTGACCACCACTCCTGGCTGTCAGTTAAATAGGACAATGTGAATTTAATATGGGCCTTCAGATTTGTATCAGTGGGGTAATAAACTGTAAGGGTCTGTTGCCTCAGGATACGTTTCCTTCCAGCCTGGCTCAAGGTGCTCTTGTAAGCAAACTCCTTAACAGCTAACAATTTCAACCTTGAAAACCCCACAAATCCATATCAAAGAGCTGCTACGCAATAAATCTGTCTTTAAAGACTTTAATCTCTCAGAATTCCTGGAGTGGATTTTCAGAATTGGCCTCAAGAGCTAAATAACAATAAACACAGAATATATCAGATGTCTAGGTGAAAATGTGGATGTTTGACGTAGAGGAAAAATGAATCGACCTCAATATGAATTGTGCACATTTAAATAAATACTCTGAGATGCTCAAATATGCCCAACATCAGTGGACAGGAAATTGTTAAAAGCATTGGACACCAGTGTGTTTTCATTGGTCACTTGTTGAGTTATTGAACAAGGATAAACTGGATTTTATTGCACATATGATCTCCCACAGTGCACGGCGGTAAGTAAATATTCAAACGAAACAATCCTGTCAGTTTAAGAACTAAGTAATCAAACCCATGGTCATTTTATTATTATTATTATTATTATTAATATACAGTTTATTCCTGGACTGCATATATATATATATACAGTTGAAGTCAGAATTATTAGCCCCCCTTAATTATTAGACCCCCTGTTAATTTTTTCCACAATTTCTGTTTAACAAAGAGAAGATTTTTTCAACAAATTTCTAACCAATATAGTTTTAATAACTAATTTCTAATAACTGATTTATTTTATCTTTGCCATGATGACTAAATAATATTTCACTAGATATTTTTCAAGACACTTCTATACAGCTTAAAGTGACATTTAAAGGCTTAACTAGGTTAATTATGTTAAACATAATTTGGGAAATATAAAAAAAAAAATATTCAAAGGGTGGCTAATAATTCTGACTTCAACTCACCTTCAACTTTATTCAATTCACCTATAGCGCATGTGTTTGGGCTGTGGGGGAAACCGGAGCACCCGAAAGATCATGCACTTGTGAACACTGTATGGCAGAACTAATGCTGCATTAGAAGGTTTCACCTTGTGATACCAGTGTACTTACATGGTAACTCCACAGGAACTGTCCACTTAATATAAAGTTAAAATGGTCACAAATTACTGTGTAACTTGTAGAAATATCTTCTATGCAACACTTTAATAACAGTGTAGTTACATGGTAACTCCACAGGAACAGTCCACAATATAAAGTTTAAAATAAAATCATTTTCGTTTCGGCCTAGTCCCTTTATTAATCTGGGGTCGCCACAGCGGAATGAACCGCCAACTTATCCAGCATATGTTTTACACAGTGAATGCCCTTCCAGCTGCAACGCATCTAAGCCGAAAAGAAAATGAATGAATGTATGAACAGTAATTTGTGACCATTTTACACTTTATATTGAGTGGATCCTGTGGAGTTACCATGCAAGTACACTTGTATCACAAGGTGAAACCTTCTAATGCAGCCATACAGTGTTCACAAGTGCATGATCTGCAAACAGGTGTGGAAGTGGGAAAACATCTGCAAGTACATATTGTTGTTTCACAATGCACTTACATAATTCTTGTTACAGATGTGTACTTTCCTAGTGTTGTTACCAATGTCCTGTTACACATTTGTACTTACACATACTATTCAGTTGGTTGTTACATGAGTGTAGTTACACCAGTATACACAAGTAAATACTCTGTACCAGTGTGTACATACACTGTAGTTACATACTACTTACACATCTAATTACCATGTAAGTTCACAGGTATAAGCGACACTTAATATAAAGTGGGACCGAAATGGGTTATTAAAACTATTATGTTTAGAAATGTTTTGAAAAAAAATTCTCTTCATTAAACAGAAATTGGGGGGAAAAATGCGATCTGTGAGTTTACCAGCGATCTGTAAGGACTCGATTGCTGGTGATTGTGGCAACAATGAAATGAAACGCCAAATATTCCAGCATATAGTTTAGCTGCAACCCAATACTTTCTTGCTGTGAGGTGACAGTGCTAACCACTGAGCCACTGAGCCACCACTACTTTGGTTCAACTTACATCAAAATCAAAGTAAAATTGTACTGTGGACAGAACAGTCTGATCTCATGAGGAAACAAGTTTTAATTTTTACGTTTCGTCAGTTTAGTGATTGTTGAGATGAGTTTTGTTTTGTGTTATGTTTTGTTTGAGTTTTGATTTGTACGAATTCATATGAATTAGCCACTAAATCAAAAATTTATGAATTGACATGAGATTGTGTTGGACAAAACTATAATAAATAGCACAATATATTAATTAACACAATAATATACACAGTTGAATACATATTACTATTGTACACTGTAAAAAAAAAATGCTGGGTTCCAAACAATTCTTTCATGTTGTCCCAACATAAATCGATTAAGATAACTTAATTGTTTTTACACATTTAAATGGATTTAACAATAAAACAACTAAGTTGTCCCAAAAAAAAAAACAAGAATTGTGTTGACTCAGCTCATTTGAAATATATTATTTTGAACAAGCAGCAAAATATTTATTGATCACAATTTATTTTGATTGTTTGTTTATTGATTTTAAGTTACATTGCATCTGCATGCCAACTAATTCTCATTAGATTATAAGTAGACTGTTAGGTTAGGGTTAGGGTTAGTGTAAGTTGGCACATACTTGCAAAGTTTCTTATAGTCAGTTAAATGTCTGTTGACGGAGCAGTATTAATAGATATTAAGCAGACGGTCTACTAATACTCAAATAGACCATCAAAATAAAGTGTCAGCATTTTTTGAGCGTATTTACTGTAAATGACCAAAGTATATATTTTTTCATTTGGGTACATTTAAAAGTAAGTACCATAGACTACATATGCAACAACGGTCTCCTATGACTTTTCATTAGAGTGCACCAGTTGACAGCACAATATACGGCCTGGCAGGGACTGAGAATTCTGGGAAAAGACGTGGAAGTTTGGAAGAAGTAATGGAACACAGTGCTGTCCACTGCTGGCTTTCCAGACCCTTTCATGCGCGCTCCATCATGAGGTTTGCTGTGGAGAAATGAACCTTTACAAGCACTGCAGAAACCTGTGTAGTGGTCAGAATAAAGGCCGAATTGTGTATACCATGACTTTCCTCTTGCCTTTCATTAATGATGGAGGTTGATTTTTAGGATTATAGCCATTGGAATAAGTAGGAACTTCTAAAAAATGAAAATTGTTGATTAGTCCTAAAGCTTTTCCTGCCTCATGGTCATATTTACCTAGAGAATCTGTGATTCAGAAAGGTTTTTGTTTTTTTTCCCAATCTGAGTTCTGCAACAGGTAAATAACAAAACGAACTGCAGAACATAAAAAAAGCACATTTTGATCGTATATCTAGATTCTTAAACATGAAAGTACCAATGCAAATATCTTATTGTCACGGTTGTGGATCTGTCTGTTTCTCTTGTATGTATGTGTGTGTGTGGATGTGGGTGTGTTTGTTTGGGTGTATCTTCACCGCATGGCTGTGTGTGTTTACATTCGTCAGCTGAGCGATCACGTGTCTTGCTGCTACTCAGTCTCACTCAGCTGTTATCTGTTAACCACGGGTGATGCGCGTTACCGCGGGCCTTTATACAGTATGTTCAGTGTTTGTAGATAGTGTTTGTCAGTTCGTTGTGTTCACGTCTGTGTCCTGTTTCCTGTTAGGCAGCTCTCGCTGAAACCGCTGGTGGTGAGTCATCATAGAGTCTGTTGCTTTTGGAATATTCAGCGCTGCTTGCTTTTTCTCCTAAGAACTGCTACCGCTGTTTGGCGTGGTTGAATTTATGAGAGATCTTCCTGGATCTGTTACTCTAAAGAACTATTACCGCTGTTTAGCATGTTGAATTTCCTTGAGAGAAGTACTATTGCTCTACCCCTTCCCTTGATATCTGGTGAGATATCAGTGAGAGACTTCACTCTGGATCTGTTGCTCTGAAGAACTATTACCGCTGTTTAGCGTGTTGTATTTCCCTGAGAGAAGCACCATTGCTCTACCCTATTCTTCGTTATCTGGTGAGATCTATACCAGTTGTTATTCCTGTTATCTCTGTTAATAAATCATCTTGCATTCACTTGCATTTGGGTCTCCTGTGTATTTGTGACACTTACATTGCCTTTTACTCATAAAGTTAGCATTTATTTGATAAGAATGCTGTCTAAAACTGATAATTATTAGATTAAACTTTATTGTCATTACACATGTAAAAGTACACTGTAAAATATGCAGGGTTCCACAAATCATTCATGTTGACCTAACACAAATCGATTAAGTTAACTTAACACTTTTAACAAATATATGTGGATTGAACACAACAAAGTTAAGTTGTCCCAATGAAACCTCAAGGATTGTGTAATTTTAATTAAGTAGTTTGAACAAGCAAAAATATATATTTTTTTGAGTGTACAAGGCAACGAAATGCAGTTTAGCAAGTGCAGGATATAGGTATAAGTTATAAAATGCAATTATAGAAAAAAATATGGGTTATATTTACAGATGGATGTACTGGATGTCCTCAATGACTGGAAGTAGGGTCCCTGTGATGCGTTGGGGAGTTTTCACCACCCGACGCAGTGCCTAACGCTTAGCAACAGAGCAGCTCCTCTATCAGACTGTGACACAGTTGGTCAGGATGCTCTCTATTGTGTAGCGACAGAAGTTCACCAAGACGGCTGATGACAGCTGGTTCTTCTTAGTTGCCTTAAGAAAAATAGGTGCTGGTGAGCTGTCTTGACCAGGCTGGAGGTGTTGGTGGTCCAAAAAGGTTCTTTGAGATGTAGGTCCACAGGAACTTATATATTATATTATTAAAAATTATACCAATTTAAACAATTTGAATTCTAGTGTTATATATATATATATATAGTTGAAGTCAGAATTATTAGCCCCCCCTGAATTATAAGCCCCCTGTTTATATTTTCCCCCAATTTCTGTTTAACGGAGAGAAGATTTTTTCAACATATTTCTAAACATAATAGTTTTAATAAGTTATTTTTAATAACTGATTTATTTTATATTTGCCATGATGAATGTAAATAATATTTTACTAGATATTTTTCAAGACACAGCTTAAAGTGACATTTAAAGGCTTAACTAGGTTAATTAGGTTAACTAGGCAGGTTATGGTAATTAGGCAAGTTATTGTATAGTGATGGTTTGTTCTGTAGACTATAAAAAAATAGCTTGAAGGGGCTAATAATTTTGACCTTAAAATGGGTTTTAAAAATTAAAAAACTGCTTTCATTCGAGCCGAAATAAAGCAAATCAGACTTTCTCCAGAAGCAAAAATATTGTCAGACATACTGTGAACATTCCCTTGCTCTGTTAAACATAATTTGGGAAATATTTAAAAAAGAAAACAAAATTCAAAAGGGGGCTAATAATTCTGACTTCAACTGTCCACATAAAGCCTGAAATCTGCACTTTTAAATGAACCAACTACACTTGAAAACTAAAGTTTTTTGGTTTTGTAATCTGTATGAAACGAACGCGAGGTCACATGACAGCAACTACTTAAACACCTACAGACTTGTAAACAAAGTCGCTGTCATTTCTGGAGGAGATTCGCCAGCAAGACCAAAGTGTGGATTACTTTAGAAGAGCAGCGCGATCTGACAAAGCTTTATTTTAGAGAATGATAATGTGTAGACTGTCCATAAATGAAATTGGTGTCTTGATCTCCTTCCTTTTGAGCGCACATTAGCTCAGGTAACCTAAAAATATGGTGATTTTGTTTAGAAATTAAGCTTATGAGACAAGCTTATGTTTATTTTGTTGGTGGTTCCAAATATGTAATGTAATCGTAAGCTTGGCAAACAGTTTTGGAGAATTTGATGTTTCCGCATTCAGACAGAATACCTAAGCATACTGTACGAGAGGCATTTAAAAAATGGCCGCCGAGTGAAATGACTTGCCTTAAAGGGACTTTGGTTAACGTATTGGCCTGTAATTTCAGGCATTTGTGGGCGATTTCCCAAAACCTATCGGCGAGTCAAAATCGAGGCTAAAATGTCTGAACTCGGCATAAAAGTTTTTGATGTGAAGAAAAAAAAAGGATTAATAGTTTTAATGTTGTTTTAGTCTCTATAGAAGATGGGATCAGCAGCTGGAATGGTGTTTTATTTTTACTGGAGGGACCGTACCACAAACTTTGTAATATATTTGTCTGACAACTTTGGTTGTTTTGCTTGGAATTTTAGATTGACAAGCACTAACACTAGCACTGCAAATTCCTGAGCTCGTTATATGGAATTTCATTTGAAATGCCGCTCGAAAGTGAAAGGCTATAATTACAGTCATGTTTGGTAGAGGCTTTAATTCCTGTCTTGAGACACAGCCTCCCCCCAATATACAGCTAGAGACACAGCCTCCCCCCAATATACAGCTATAAATGTCAGTCCATACAGGCTGATTACATGAGTACTCAATGGTATATAGATTGTGTGATGCCAAAGTGCAAATATACTGTGCAGTTGTTGAAATTCTTGGCTGAATGAATTAATGAATAAATCACATGTGCACTTTTTCTCTGAACATGTCACTATATGGCAGGTTGGTGAAATTGGCTTTTGGGCCCTCGTGTGGGTTTTTGAGACTGACCGTCCTCCATCCTCTTCAGCCTTTGCGGCCTAAACTGGGAGCGCGTGTTTTGCGAGGCTGGCCGAAAACCAAACCCCAAGTCTATACAGCCTCTGGCAGCGTACAGATTAAGACTGTAATTATAGATCT
Source organism: Danio kyathit (assembly GCA_903798195.1). Taxonomy (NCBI): domain Eukaryota; kingdom Metazoa; phylum Chordata; class Actinopteri; order Cypriniformes; family Danionidae; genus Danio; species Danio kyathit. The sequence continues at coordinate 65,595,863 of LR812525.1, forward strand.
GGGTTTGGACTGGGCTTTGTTTGAGAAAATGGAGGGAGGCTGGTGGGGTGGGTGATGTCATCTCTGGTTTAGAGCCGCACAGCCTGGGATCACAGTGCTGGTGTTGGTTTACTGCGCTCTGTGTGGACGATGAAAGAGAGAGAGAGAAAAGAAGGACACTTTAAATAGATCTGAACTGAACTGATGGAGTTTATTATCAGGGCGGTTTATGTGTTTGTGTGAATGATCACTTATTACAACTATAGCTCTAACACTTAAAGTACAAATTAAATCAAAACTAAGCATATTGATTTTGTTAGCTCACATTGCTAGTTTTGTGGTGAACAATTCATTCATGCATGTCATTTAGAAAAAAAAAAATAGTTTGTGCCTGTAATCTAAAATTAAAATCTGAAAATGCACTTCCTGTTTGATTTCAGTTAAATTCTCAGATTAAGTCTGTCTGAGGTATATGGTTAAGTATGTTAGCCACGTCCCTCCAGCTGTCAGTTTATTCTTTCACCTGGTGCCACGTCGCGGACCTCCACTGACTGTGCGCACACCTTACGAAACAGACAAGGCTTTTATACTTGACATGTTTGCTGTAGCAGACCCCATTCGAATGATGGCCGAGACTTTACTGATGTTTCGAGAAGCTTTATTAACATTCTGTAATAAGATTGGACGCTTCAACGGAGTGAGGATCCTTATGCAGGTCTTTATTAGGATGGTCAGGCAAGCAGTGGTCAAACAGGAACAAACAGATGTATTAGGGCAATCCTTAGTCGTAGTCGATATATCAGGCAGATAGTCACAAGGCGGGCGGAACACAGGGATAATCAAACAAAACAAAGCAAAGGTCGAACACAGAAGGCAAGGCAAGGAGAAACGCGTCGTAATGTTCACTTAAACAGGATACAAGACTCAGCAACATTGTGTGTTAATGAGGTGTACTTATAGTCCATGTAATCAGTGTATGAGTGGCTTCAGCTGTGAGTGTCATCAAAGGTTGACTAGGATCAGGTGTGTGCGCGTGTGGCATGACTGAATATGTAGTTCATATGAACAAGCAGATTTGTAGTCCTTGTGACTGTGTGTGTGTTTACCAGCGATCTCTGGCTGTGATCGCTGGTGATCGTGACACATTACTTTTCTTCTTGAAATCACCGTAAGAGTGTTATGCATTCGTTCTCCTTTCTTGCTTAATCTTTTGTCACCAAGTGCTAATTTGGCCTTTCTTACAAGTCCATCCGGGCTCAAAACAGTCTCTATAATCCTTCCCAGTCTCCATTCACTCCTAGGCATTGTTTCTTCGATATCCATGACCACATCACCAATTTGAAAGTTCCTTTTTGGAGCATGCCAGCGTTGCCTTGCAATGATATTGTGTAGATACTCTTTTTTCCATCTGCTCCAAAACTGTTCAGTAAGGTACTGCACACGTCTCCATCTCTTTCTTGTATACATATCCTCTCTTATGAACTTTCCTGGTGGAGGTAATGCTGTGGTGGGCTTCATAGTTATCAGATGATTGGGTTCTAAGAGCGGTTCTAAGCTCTTTGGGTCATTCAGATTGTCAGTTGTAAGAGGGCGACTATTGACTACTGCCATGGCTTCGTAAAATAAGGTGCGCAATGATGCATCATTAAGCCTGCCTGCTGAAAGGGTGATGGTAGCACTAAGAACGCTCCGTACGGTTTTGATTTGACGCTCCCATACACCTCCTGCATGGCTGGAATGAAGAGCATTCAAAACAAAGTCACACTGTTTGTTTGCAAGAAAAGTAGTGAGGCATTCTGGATCAAGTTCTTGCAATGCTGAGTTCAGTTCGTTCTTCGCACCTATGAAATTGGTACCTTGGTCACATTTTATTTGCCTTACTGTGCCTCGAATTGCAATAAAGCACCTCAGACTGTTAATAAACGCATCAGTGGACATATCTTCTAACATTTCAATATGAATAGCTCTTGAACACAAGCATGTTAGAAGCAGACCATACCTCTTGTGGTGTTTTCTCCCTTCTTTAGTCATGAACAGACCAAAGCAGTCCATGCCGCAATACATAAAAGGCGGTGAAGGATCTACACGTTCTGAGAGGAGATCACTCATCCTTTGGCCTTCAGCAGATCTTCTCATCCTTCTGCAAGTCACACAGTTGAGAATGTAAGATGTGACCACTCTGTTTATTCCAGGTATCCAATAGCCGCATGATCTGATATTATTAATTGTGAAACCCTTGCCTTGATGCTTTACACTTTCATGGCAGTGTGCAATTATCAGCTTTGTAACATGATGTTCCTTTGGAAGAATCAATGGATGCTTGAATGAGTGAGTTTATGATGAGTGACCTAATCTGCCTCCCACCTTGATTATACCATCCTTGTCTATAAATGCATCCAGATGATGAAGTTTACTGTGACCTGGAAGTCCTTTTCCTTGACTCAACACTTGAATCTCTTTCTGATACATTTGCCTTTGTACTCCTTTTAGAATCAAACATTTAGCATCCTCTTGTTCACTTACAGATGCTGGTAAATTGGTTTTATCTTTCTTAATCCATCTCAGAAGGCGTGCAATGGTTTTGATAGTCTTAGACCAAGATGAGAACTTGGACAATCGGTCTACAAGATCTTTACTTTCCATGGTCTTTGTGTGTAACGTCTGAATTTTCTTTATTTCTGGATCTCCTACTGGGAGGTCCGGCACAATATTTGAAGTTGTTATTTCCTTTTCCCACAAAAATGAGGGCCCAGAGAACCAATTGGATGAAAGCAGCTCATTTATTGTTCTCCCTCTTGAAGCGTTGTCTGCTGGGTTTTCATCAGTTGGGACATACAGCCATTGTTTGGGTGTTGGACTTTGACATATTTTTTGGACTCTATTGGCTACAAATGTGTGGAAACGACGAGCATCGTTATTAATGTAACCCAAAACTACTTTTGAGTCAGTCCAAAAGAATTTGTCGATATCAACGAGGCTCTTCTCTGAGTATATTGCTCATTCTGATTGATACTACAGCTGCAGTCAACTCTTACCTCGGTATCGTGATAATTTTTAAAGGAGAAACCCGGGCTTTGCCAATGAGAAAAGAGCAATGAACTTCATCATTCTCATTTATCATCCTCAGATAAGAACATTGACCGTAACCACAGGTACTCGCATCCGAGAAATGATGCATTTCTGTTTTCACAACCTTTCCGAAATCAGCAGGTACGTAACATCGTGGTAAGTTTACATTTTCTAGACTGACAAAGTCATTCTTCCATCTGTCCCACCGTGGATTGAGTGCAGGGGAAAGTGCATCATCCCACCCAGTTCCTTGGTAACACATTTCCTTTAGGATTCTCTTGCCATTGAGAACATATGATCCCAAAGAATCAAATATGGAAGCAACAGTGGATAATATCCCATGGCGTGTTGTAGGTTGACCCTTTACTGAAACATGGAATTTGAAACTATCACTCTGTATGTTCCAGTGAATTCCCAGAGCTCTTTCGAAGGGCATATCATTGAAGGTAAGATCTTTCCTTTCAAAGTTTACAGCACGTTCTGATGCTGGTGTGCTTTGCAAAATCGTGTTGTCATTTGATACGAACTTGTGAAGTCGAAGACCACCCTTTGCACACAGCTTCCGTGCTTCTTTAGCCAACTGTATGGCCTTTTCTACTGTTTCTGTACTTGTCACTCCATCATCAACATAAAAATCTCTCGTGATGAACTGAGCACCTAATGCGTGTGATTGACTGTACTAATTGGCTAAATATCTTAGCCCATAGTTTACGCAACCGGGCGAAGAGACTGCACCGAATAGATGCACTTTCATTCGGTAATCTTGAAGAACTGAATTTGTGTCTCCGTCTTTCCACCATAAAAAGTGCAGATAATCACGATCCTTTTCTTGAACGTGAAATTGGTGGAACATTTTTTCAATGTCACAAATCACTGCTACAGGATGCCTTCTGAACCTTACAAGGACTCCCGTAAGATTGTTTATCATGTCTGGTCCTGATAGTAAGTGTTCATTGAGACATGTACCTTTGAATTTTGCAGAGCAAGCGAATACAACCCGTAGTTTATCTGGCTTTTTTGGGTGGTAGATGCCATGGTGAGGTATGTACCATTTTTTGCCACTGGTTCCATCATCGTTTACCACTTCTACATCACCTCTGTCAATAATGTCATTCATGTAAGTGATGTAATCAGTTTTGTATTTCTCATTTTTAGAGAACTTCTTGTTCAGATGTTGGAGTCTGATTGATGCGAGTTCTCTGTTGTCAGGCAAGGATGGTCGTTGCTTAAATGGAAGAGGCATCTCATAATGTCCTTGAGAATTTTTCTTTATTCCTACTTTAAGTTTGTCTAGGAACATGATGTCCTCTTGAGAGACTGTTTTGTCATCTACTGTGACGTCCTTAAAGTCCGACTCAAGTATACGGACTGCATCTCCAGGTGTCATAGCTGGTATCTCCTTTGTAGCTATCCTTTGACAAAAACTGAACCCTGTTGATTCATTAATACTTGGTGTGGAGGAGCCCACAATACTACACCCTAAGTCTGTTAAAATGGCATATGGTTCCTCATTCTTTCCTAATATGACTTGTCTTGGTGCTAGCACTCTAGGGCAGTTGTAGCCAAGTAGTAAGCCTACTTCACAATTGAGTAGAGGTGCCATTTCGTCTGCGATTCCTTTCAAGTGACTCCAGTTCGTTGCCGTTTACTGTGTTGGTATGTGATCATAATTAGCTGGAATACACTCCTTTATGTAAACAGGAAGAAGACTAATATGTACTGAGGAACTGTACCCTCTCACTTGAAGATCAGATACTCGATTCCTTCTAATAATCTCATTGTCTCCAATCATGGTGGTCAATTTGAGTTTCACTGGGTGACTCTCTACTTGCAGTGTATTACTAATGTCTTCATCAATAAATGTAGTGTCACTCTGTGTATCTAGCAAAGCATACACAAGCTGTTCGTTGGATGGATTTTTAACTGATGACACCCATATGGGTACGATCATTGATGTAATGACTGACTGTCCTTCGCTTGTGATATTAAGTGACATGGCATTGATAGTTTCACTTTAAATTGCATGCACATTGCTTACTACAGGCAATGGTCGTTCTCTGATTCGGTCCTGGTCATAATTGTAATCGTGAAGACATGTGGGATGTTGCAATTTGCATACATCACATGTGTGTCGACGACGACACTCTTTAGCGAGGTGGCCTGATTTTAAACACCCATAACAGAGTTTGTTATCCTTAACATAGGCTCTTCTGTCTTTTAGAGACTTCTCCACAGACACTTATAAAGTTGATGACTGTCATCCTGACACAACATGCACTGTGTTTTAGTCTCTGTAAACTGTCCTTTGACTGTTGATTGTCTGTCATTGTTTACACTTGTTTGTGTCTTAAAGACAATTACTTTGCTTCTTTTGGTTTCCTTTGACGTTCTTCTCTCATGAGGTGACTCACATGAATGAAGAGCATGTAAAGAAGTGATGGGATTACACATAATTTCTACCTCTGTTGACATGAAATTGACAAAGTCATGGAAACTTGGAAAACTCTTTGTCATCCATAAGGGTTGTTGTGACCTGATGGTTCCATATGGAAGCTACCCAGTCAGGTAGTTTTTGTACCAGCTTCTGGTTTTCTTCACAGTCATTTAGTATTTCCAGACCCTTTACATGGGGTATGGCTTGCAAACAGGCATTTAAGAAGTCTGAAAATGTTCTCAAACCTTCTGCGTCTTTGGACTGTATTTTAGGCCACTTAGACAGCTTTTCTCTAAACGCTCTTTGTATAACAAAGGGCTGGCCGTATCTTTTATTAAGCTTGTCCTAGGCGTCTTTGTACGCTTCTTCATCATTTCGATAAAAGGTGCCCTCCAAATACCTGTGCGCTGTGCCACTCACATACTTTTTCAAATAATAGAGCTTGTCAGCTGCTGAAATGCCCTTTTTACCTATTAATGACATGAATGATGCTTTCCAGTCTACAAACTGTATTGGGTCTCCATTGAACAATGCAGGCTCAGGTACGGGTAATTATGGCTATGCTGTCCTGAACTGCTTGAGCAAGTTGAGACACTTCACTGAGTGATACTGACTGAAGAACATTAGATTCCTGATGCTGCATTTCATTTCTCGACCCCTGATATTCATTGTTTATTGACTGACTTCTTGTTTCTTCCTTTATTTCTTCATCATAAGATTTTACTCTGGCTCGAGCGACCTCTATATCCTTCTCTACTTGCAACCGTTCTAGTTCAAACCTTTGAGTTTTTAACTCTTTTTTGAATTGCTCTTCTATATTTCTTAATTTTTCCTTTTGTTGTCTTTCTGTTTGCATCATCTTGTATTCAGCCTCCTTTGCAGCCAGCTCTGCAGCAGCGTCTGCTCGTTTTCTTGCTGTACAAGAAGATCCAGAATGGCTGTTGACACTCATTGGTAAAGCACTGGAACCATATATAGAGCGAGCGTAACTGTGTGCTAAAAGTTCACTTAGACGGCCCCTTTCTCTTTCTGCATCAAACTCACCATCTACATGTGCTATTCTTTCAAACACAATTTTGACAATGTCATTGGTCACAGCATCACATGCATCGATTTTACGTCTTAAGTCAGCAGCAGGTGTAACATATTCCCTTATGTCGATGAAGATTTTCATGACACAGTTCTTTTTATCCTCAAGAGAATCAGCAATTTCTGCAAGCTGCTTGTCAGAAATGTCAGTTTTTAAATCCTGCCTTGCTTTACGAGCATCTAAATTCCATTGTTCATACAATGTAGTTAACCTTTTTTTCTTTCTTACTGCATTCCTCTTTCTGATAAGCAGGGCCAGACGGAATCTGCGGACGTTTTTTTGCAATTTCTGCGGAGAATTTTGGTAAAAATCTGCGGATTTCTGCGGAATTATTTTGGAAGTCTCATAACTAAAACCTTAATATGTGAAATATGTGTTATTTAAAAACGGAATAAATTCAGATTTACACACATTTACTCAAGTAAATAAACAAAATTAATGATGGGCTAAAAATCTGCGGAAATCTGCGGAATTCTGCGCGCACAGATTCCGTGTGGGCCTACTGATAAGCAAGCATTTTCTCTGTAAGTATATGAGGACGTTCTGAACGTCGAGGGAGTTCTGCGCTCTCTTGTACATGACACTGAAATTCTGATGTATTTTTGTCTTTTTTTTTAACTGCTCCTTTTATGTGCTTTTCCATTTTACCTTCCTCTTCCATTTGGAGCGGGCTTTCAGATTCTTGATCATCTTCGTCCATTTCCATATTGAACTCGCACCCTATTACCTCTCAGCTCCGTGGACCATCACGCCGATTTTAACTCATTGCAATCTCTTGTCCGTCGTAGCGTTATACACGTCCGTCTGTGCTTGCCGCGAGGATCTAAACCAGCAAAGGTGAAGCTCTTACTGTAGCAGACCCCATCCGAATGATGGCCGAGACTTTACTGATGTTTCGAGAAGCTTTATTAACATTCCTTTTCTTCTTGAAATCACCGTAAGAGCTGAGCAAACCAATAAAAATATACATCAACACTCATTAACATTTCACTAAATCTGTATTACTAACTAACAGTAAACAATTCCACAAACCTTATGCCTTTTCGGGGGGTTGCTTAACAAAATCATAAACCGTCCTTTCCAGCACGAGCTCTGCTAAACTGCCATGAAATGTCCGCTATCCACACTGACGTACTCTCATCCTTTCTTTTAGCTCTGAAAAACGGATTTCTTGTCAAAATAAAAGTCCCCCATAAACAATAGTCATAAAGTGATCCTTAAACATAAAGAAAAGTAAGTTAACTCTTATTAAAGTCTGTTACATTCGCCGTTGAGATATTCTTTAAAACGACAGGGGGCGGTCAAAAGAAACTGACCCTAAAATCAGATGAATAAACAGAGAGGTAGGAAGTTTCCGGAACTACGTCATATCATTAATATCATTCAATAATTTTAACTAATAATTTTTATTATTTTTATGAATTATTTTAATGATTATGGCAACGCAGTGGAACAGTAGGTAGTGCTGTCGCCTCACAGCAAGAAGGTCGCTGGTTCGAGCCTCGGCTGGGTCAGTTGGCGTTTCTGTGTGGAGCTTGCATGTTCTCCCTGCGTTCGCATGGGTTTCCTCCTGGTGCTCCGGTTTCCCCCACAGTCCAAAGACATGAGTGTGGTCTTCGCCGTGTGGCTCGAAACGCTTTGTGTCAGCCTTTTTAATTTAATAAATTTGTATTTTTGGAGCTTTGGTGTTGCTGCCTTGGTTGAAGTTATAAATATGCATACAATGAAGATGACGCTCATAAAAATATGACGCTTTAACATTTCTGGTGTCGGTTAAGTTAATATCAAAATGAAAATAGGCAGTTCCTTATATCATGTTTTCAATTCATTGTTAAGAAAGTGAAACAGTGTAGCCAGGGTGATGTGAATGACGTTATAAAGTACACTGTTGCCTTTGAAGATTTACCAGACGTGTCCTCGGGAGTTTATTTTCAATATCAAACTTGTGAAGTCTGAACTTACAAGGAAAGGATGCAAGACTAAACTTTATGCACTTAATATTGATGGCAAAGGCCCAATCAGATGTCTGCAGCCACGCCTCCGTTTTCAGATGTCTCCATTTTCCTCCATCCACACTGACACAGAGCAGCAGCATTTTAAAATGAATATGGCCTCTTCAGCATTTCCAAAACGCTCCTTTTTTTAGGGCTCAAAAACTCCGGTGTAGAGTGGACGGATGGCCTAAGCGTATCAAAACTTATGCGTTTAAACTAAAACGTATTAGTGTAAACGGGGCCTTAGAGAATTTTCAATACAGAAAAAAAAACAGTCGAAGCTTCGGGTTCATGCGGATTTTAAATCCCTGTGAAATCAAAATAATTTTTTTTAGATGCTTGTGGTAATATGTGGTAAGTGGTTAGTTAATCCACTCCAGAACAATAACAAAATTTGCATTTAGAAGATGTGTACATCCAAAACTTACGCCTAAATGAATCAACATTTTTTTTTACCTTACCTCATACTTCCATTTCTCATCAACACTTCTGACCAATCAAAGGCTGTCTTGTATCCAACCCAGGCTCATTCTGAAAATTTACCGCTATATACATTTCTGGAGAGTGCCAAGTACGTCCCAGGAGCTTTCGTTTTTGTTTTCGTGAATCCACCAGAGGCCGCTGTGTATGCTTTTTGAGATCTCAAATTTCTCTTGTGAGTGCCTTTCGTGCCTGCTCTTCTCACGTAAATCCACCAGAGGCCGCTGTCGACTGACTGACTGACCAACCAACAGATCCCCCACCCTCCCTCCCTCTAAACCAAACCAATAGTGCAGGGCTATTCAATTGGCGGCCCGCGGGTCGAACCCGGCCCCCGAGGCAATTTGTTCCGGCCCCCCAAATAGTGTGACCAAGACATCAAAAATAAATTTAGTTCCGTCGAAAAACAGCCGCTAAAATTATGAAGTAACGTGCGTCTGTTCAATACAGCACGAGCTGCATTTAAAGGCTGCGCAGAGTGCGAGTCACCTGACATTAAGTGAGTGGCGCGAGCAGCCAAAAACATTTGGATATGTTTGTAGAAAAGGCCTTTTGTACAATGCACTGATATCGTTAATAAGGATGCAATGATTAGCCGATTTCACTATTAACCCCGCTTTTATTCATTAAAAGCTTCTCAACGCCGCATTTCTATTGCACGGAAAAAAGCTGCTGCAACTAGTTATGCCAATACGCACACACATTAGATTAACTATAGCAGCAAGCCGTTGACATATTGCGTCTTTTCTGCACGCAAGTACATTATTTCCAATGGAGACATGCAAATATTGGAAGCGGTGCGCGCACGGCTCACGAGCGGACCGACACACTCGCGCCCTGCAGGCGCGGCACACAGTAGAAATGATCTCAGGCTGTAGTGGTGAGAGTTGTGCGTGGCTTTCAGTGCAATGTAAACTAAAGATATGTTAGATGAATTATTAAAAAATATTAAAATGATTATGTATGAACGCAGATAATAACAACAGTTCATTTAAATTCTTAGCTAATATATAGCTTAAATTAATGTTAGACAAAAATGATTTTTATTTATTCTTATTTATTCATTGTTCTGTCGTTTATTTTCAGTGTAAAATTATCACTCATGTTTTAATCAAAAACGTTTTCATTTATTTTTAAGTTCAAAGAGAGAAATGGACTATTGTTTGTTTTTTATTAATATTTTGTGCTGTATTTGGTTACTGAGCAGCAATAAACAACACTTTAATATATTAGCAGTTTTTTGTGATTTTCTAAACTAGTCACGTTTTAAATTTAATAAATGCATAATAATGGTGATAACTGTAAAACCATGATTAGTCTTCAGACTATAATCATACAACCAAAGTCTATAATCGTTGCATCCCAAATTGTTACGCAGTTTAAAACAGAACATATGAATGTGTCTGAATGTAGAATAAGTCTACTTGAGCAATACACTGATTTTGTGCCTCGAAATACAACATTTGAATATGTTTGTAAAAAAAGCCATGTACAAGGCAGTGATGTTATGTAGTTTCAAAATACAACATATTAACATTTTAATGTAGAAAATGCCAACGTGGGTGTCTTAAGGAGCAAAAATACAGCATATGGGCTCTTATATTGCTGTTGTGTCATCACTTGTATTGCAAGTCATATCTCTCCGGCCCCCCGTTTGGGATGCTTTTCATGAACTGACCCCCATGACAAACTAATTGAATAGCCCTGCAATCGTGTTTTCAAAAGCACCGATTGACCCGCCTGCCCACCCATAGCTCTTGCTACATAATTTGTGATCACTGGAAATGTATATGGGGGTACATTTTCACAATGAGCCCATGTTGTAGCTGACATGTCCCATCCCCTTCAAAAAGCTACTCATTTGTTTTTCATTTGAGCTCAACCACTCTCATTGGCAGAGTTGAAAAAAAAAAAAGAATTGCTATTGGCTATTTTTTTAAATGGGAGGAGCTAATCTATGTCCCGCCCTGTATTTATGTTTCAGTTAAAATGATCTCACACACTGAACAAAAAAGCACATTTCAAAGCTCTTCACAGGATCTTTAACGGTTTAGTTTGGCCTCTATATATCTTTTTTCCCTCAGAGATTATAAACAGATGTCAAATGGGTTAAACAAAGTGACACAGATCGCAGCAGATTTCCATGCTCACTACAAATAGGCCAAACCAAAGCTGGAGGAATTGAGTGAAGACAACATTTTTTACAACCACTTGCAGGCAGTGTTTTATGAGACATTGTTAAAAAATGTGGGCACGCAGAGAATTTACACAGCGGTACCACTTTATTTGTTATCCTTTTCTTTCAGCAATGTTTGGAGGAATCGAGTCTGAATGAGCGGCCTGTTAAAATAACACAGAATAAGTGTACTTGGGTAATCTTTTTAGATGTTGAGGGAAGAGAGGGCTTTGCCCATGTAAACTTGCGGAGGACGGTTGGCTGAAAAGTCCAGCGTTGTAATGTGAGATCTGGTTGGGGAATAACACGGGGAGCCTTCATAGCCCACTTTTCCAATCTTTTTATTCGATATAATTCACAGCCATGATTCAACAAGGAATGGAGAAGAAGTCTGGCTGGGTGAGTGGATAAGACAAACACCAAACAAAATCAGAATCTGTCCCTATAAATTCTGAATTCCAAAGTCTTTCTTGTCACTATAAAAATGATAGTTCACCCAAAAATGTATTGTTAAAGGTGCAATATGTAAGAATTTTTTAAATAAAATATCCAAAGAACAGTGTTGTGTGTTGTTGTTTTCCTGATTTATGTACTTAGATTTTCCTAAATGTTTCAAAAAATGTTCAATTAAAGAGCAATAAGCCATTTTATATAGTTTCCAGTGTTGAAATGCTAACAACATCACCCATCCTTGATTTCCAGTTTGGTTTTATTGACCTTATTCTGGACGTACTAGCTGGCGCAGCCATTGGAATCTTTTTGGCTCGAGACTGCTCTCATTCACCTCCATTGATTTCTAAACATTAAAAACAGCTTGTTATGCTGCTTCGTGTTGCTAACTGATCTTTTCTTATTATATTATTATACTTTTTTCATGTATAGTCATGAACACACTTTGTAGAGCAAGTAGTTTTACTGTTTTCTGCCATTTATTATTCCTAGTCATTTCCCTCATAGACAGATAAATCAGAACTATAAAACAGTGCATTGTAGAATAAAGTCAATAGGAAACAGGAAAACACCAAAGACGCTTTAATATGTGATGATGTGTGTGATATTAGACTGCACAGAGCAGCATTATAACAGAACTTTAAAATGTATTTAGTATGATAAAACAGCGCTGCTTCTTTCCCATATTTTTATTTTTTTAATTAATTTATTTTTTATTGCTGAAACAGATACATACATAACAGTACATAAAACAAAAATTACAGTATCAATCAATCAACAAGTGACATTGACAAAAAGTATAGTACAGTATGAAACAATGGAAAAAATAACATTACAAAAAATAAAGAGAAGAGAGAAAGGGAAGAAGAAAAAAACATTTAAGGATTTTTGCAAATACAAGGGTTAATTTAAGATTATGAATATATTATACGAAGATCTTAAAAGCAGAGCATATTTTGACAGTTTTTAAAGCTTTCTTGTTAGTCGATCCTGAAATCACCTTTCTATAATTCTCCGTATCTTTATTGCAGCCCACAAAGGCAGGTTTACTATTTGAGAATTTGCATTTGTAAATGTAAAATTTACTTAAGAAAATAATTAAATTGATTGATAAAAAAGTCCGAGTTAAAATACCCAAATATAATCATTTTCATTTGTATAGAAAATTCTGGTAGAATCTTCACCTTAACAAAAAATTATAAAATCTATATTATTCCATATATTTATTAACTCCTGAATGTAATGTAATGACATGACCAAAACAAACGTACCACCGTTTCGTCAGCATTCACACAAAAAGAACAACTCAAGTCAGTGTCAACTCTAAACTTTTATATAAATTTCTTGACAGGATAAAATCTATAGATCAGGGGTGTCCAAGCTCGGTCCTGGAGGGCCGGTGTTCTGCATATTTTAGTTCCAACCCCAATTTAACACACCTGAACCAGCCAGCTAATCAAGCTCTTTCCAGGTATAATAGAAAGTTCCAGGCATATGTGTTGAAGGAAGTTGGAGCTAAACTAAGCAGGACACCGGCCCGCCAGGATCGACTGTGGGCACCCCTGGTTTAAAGGAAACCTCTTTTTACCTTATTTGTGAGAAAGAATTTTTGTTGTCATGATCAGATTTTCTCCCAGTTAAGATTATAATTTTATCAAGGTTTTTCCAAAGGAAGATACTGTGCGGAGTAGAAGTTAGATTCTCAAGAAATAGTGGTCTTGTTTTGTGATTTTTATTTCTTTGTTCCAAGAAACAAATTTGACAGACAGGTGTGTACAGGGATTAAAGAAAGATGCTGTAACTGTTGGGGAACCTTCACAGTTCCTCAGAAGTATATACAGTTGAAGTCAGGTGAATTATTAGCCCCCTGAATTATTAGCACCCCTGTTTATTTTTTCCCCAATTTCTGTTTTAACGGAGAGAAGATTTTTTCAACACACTTCTAAACATAATAGTTTTAATAACTCATCTCTAATAACTGATTTATTTTATCTTTGCCATGATGACAGTAAATAATATTTGACTAGATATTTTTCAAGACACTTCTATACAGCTTAAAGTGACATTTAAAGACTTAACTAGGTTAATTAGGTTAACTAGGCAGGTTAGGGTAATTAGGCAAGATATTGTATAACGATAGTTTAGTCTACAAAACATCAAAAATAAATATATCTTAAAGGAGCTAATAATTTTGATCTTAATATGGTTTTTAAAAAATCAAAAACTGATTTTATTCTAGCCGAAATAAAACAAAAAAGACTTTTGCCAGAAGAATAATAATTGCTATAATTCTGACTTCAACTGTATAAGCCAGATGGAATGGCTCCCATCATCATCACAAATTCTTTTGGAGTTACAGGTATCTGGTATTTGGAAAAAAAATTCTGAGTAATTAAGTAAAAGACCTTGACTAATTAACAGTTGTTGCACCAAAACTAAATTATAACTGAACCAGTTGCTATAATATAATGATTTGTCCTTAAATTGAATGTCCTTATTGTTCAAAATGAAATGCTAAGAGAACCTGACGATGACAATTTCAAAGTTAAATTGAGAGTTTGTAAATATAATAATTACTCATTAGAAGAAAATCTGCAAAAAAACAAGGTGAGGGAAAACATTCCAAACAGAAGTTGGTTTAGATAGGTATTTTTTTAGCCAATTATTTTAAACGTATTGTTAAGCGGATCAAAATCAATAAAATTCAAGCCACCCTTTTTATATGTACTAATTATGACAGATTTTCTTCTTCCCCATATGATCACAACAGGAAGAATAGGAAGTGGTTAACTATGGCATAATAAAAGCTCTGCTGATTTCATGCTCCGTTGTGCTTGTTTCCCATCAGCAATTGCTTCAGCGCTCTTGTTTTACTTTAACAGAGTATTTTTATATCTTACTCTGCTTCATTCTATCATGATAATACATTTTGAGTACTTTTAATTCATCCATGAACATGATTTGATGGTCCATTTGAGTATCAGTAGACTGTCTGCTTAATATCTGTTGATACTGCTCCTTCAACAGACATTTAACTGACTATAAGAAACTTAGCAAGTATGTGTCAACTTACACTAACCCTAACACCAACCTAACAGTCTACTTATAATCTAATGAGAATTAGTTGGCATGTAGATGCAATGTAGCTTATATTCAACAAATGGACCATCAAAATAAAGTGTCACCAAAAGTTTTATTTTTAGAAAAATGAGTCTCTCGTTTTGTTGATTTGGTTCACATAATTTTTTGTGCCCTGACTACTAAACAAAGCCGCTGATTGAGACATACCCTCAGTCACAGCGTCATCAATATAAGCTTTTGTTTGTTGTGAATAAGCACGCACTAATGGTAAAAAATGACATACTGTGGTACTTGTTGATTCATAAAATGCTTATCAATGTCTACCAACTCTTTAAAAAAACAATATTCATTAAAAAAAAACATATATAGTCAAAACAAAGTAATATCAGTGGCTCCTGGTGATAAAATGAGTCTTATGAAGCCAAAAGATTAGTCAAAATTATTGCACACATCCTCCCCAAAGGGTATTGTGCATGTTTACAATAGAAAAATATTATGTGGCTGTTACAGTAAACAGCCATTAATTAAAATTGTCCTATGTATAACTTGCCTCAATTAATGGAGTTCATTTTTCTGTTTATTCTTTTTCAACACAATTGCTTAGCACAATTTATAAAATAATAAAGTTCCCCAATTCTGGCCCTCAAGACAGACCTTCATATAGAGTTTATCTCCAATCATGATCAAACTGATCTGCTTGTAGCTTAATTTCTGTTTAACGGAGAGAAGATTTTTCCAACACATTTCTAAACATAATAGTTTTAATAAAAACTGATCTGCTTGTAGCTTACGGTGCCTTGTCCAAATATCCTCACTTGTGGTCTTGGGCAATTGAGTGTTTGCATATGTGCAGGTCTGTCAAATATGTTCAGAATGCCTAGGTTCAGTGTTTTAATGGATATAAATAATAACTTTTTTTGCTGTCGCTGAAAACTTTAATGTGTAAGTTAAATAAAATTAGTTTAATTAATAATTTAATAATAATTAATTTATAATTAAATTATAATTAAATAATTACATTGGCTAGCACGTTCGCCTCACAGCAAGAAGGTAGCTGGTTCGACCCTCAGCTAGGTCAGTTGCCATTTCTGTGTGGAGTTTGCATGTTCTCCCTGTGTTTGCGTGGTTTTCCTCTGGGTGCTTCGGTTTCCCCACAAGGTAGAGGCGCATTGGGTAGGCTAAATTGTCCCTAGCATATGTGTGTGAATTAGTGTGTGTGGGTGTTTCCCAGTGATGGCTTGCGGCTGGAAGGGCATCCGCTGCGTAAAACATATGCTGGATAAGTTGGCGGTTCATTCCGCTGTGGCGACCCCAGGTTAATAAAGAGACTAAGTCAAAAAGAAAAATGAATGAATGAATGAATGAATGAAATTGGCCGTAGTGTATGTGTGTGAATGAGTGTGTATAGGTGTTTTCCAGTACTTGGTTGCATCTGGAAGGTCATCTGTTATTTGTTAGAGACCACAGAACTAACATTAACATTTCTAAATGTGCAAAATGTAGGCAACCGCTACATGGATTAACATTCTCACACAGAGCGTGTCCCATAAGGTAGGAAATTCTACATGCCCATTTGGGATCTTCACACCTACTTGAAGACTTGGGCCAAATACAGGAAATACATCAAGGAAATATAGTCAAGTGCAAATACCGCAAGTGTGAGAATTTGGACAAGGCTAAAGTAATCCAGAAGACCTTGATTAGCTTATTCAGGTGTGTTTATTAGCTTTGGACCAAACCACAGTGCATCATATATATATTGAATTGAACTGTATCATCAAATGTTTTGTTTACCACAGATTTATTTTACTCATAAGTAAGTCAAATAATTCAAACCCCATTGTAACCACCCAATCCAACCCCCCCAAAAATATTTCACCCTAATGTTTGGGTGCTTGGGGGTCCCTTAAAATAAATCAATCACAAAATGTGCTAGTGTCTAGTGTAAATGTGCTAATAGGGCACTAAAACACCAATGTTTTCTGTATATTATTATATGTGAAATGAGGAACAATGGGCGACGCAGTGGCACAGTAGCTAGTGCTGTCGCCTCACAGCAAGAAGGTCGCTGGTTCGAGCCTCAGCTGGGTCAGTAGGCATATCTGTGTGGAGTTTGCATGTTCTCCCTGCGTTTGCGTGGGTTTCCTCTGGGTGCTGCGGTTTCCCCCAAAGTCCAAAGATATGCAGTACAGGTGAATTGGGTAAGCTAAATTGTCCCAAGTGTATGAGTGTGAATGAATGTGTATGGATGTTCCCCAGAGATGGGTTGCAGCTGGAAGGGCATCCACTGCGTAAAACATGTGCTGGATAAGTTGGCGGTTCATTCCACTGTGGCGACCCCGGTTTAATTAAGGGACTAAGCCGAAAAGAAAATGAATGAATGAATGAGGAACAATCAAGACATAAATACATTAGAAAAGTTTTAATTAAACATAAACAATATCAACAAGTATTATTTCATCAAACACCAGTCATAAATGGTGTATTGTGTGTTCCTGTGGGGCACTGATTGAATGTGCTTATTTATCAATGTTTATTATTCACTGTGGAACCTCAGAAAGCAGATGTTGGTGGATGTGAAGCAGAGGTGGGTGCCACATTTTTGTGGCACACTGCTTAATAGTCTCTAGTAGTCTTGAACACCTTGATTAGTTGGATCAGCTGTGTTTAATTAGAGTTGGAGCAAAACTGTGCAAAGCTGCGACCTTCTAGGACTCCAGTTTGAGATCTATGGTATACAGTAAAGTATATATATATATTGTGGTGATAATTAAACATCCCTGCACATTTCCCTCCATAGGATGTTATTGTTTTTACAAAAGTGGTCTAACTGCACAATGTTGCCCAGAGGCAACAAATGGAAAACTACCATTTTAGTATAGATAATAACAAAAAGTGTCTTTGTCAATCAAATATGCTTCTTCACATGTCCATGCACATCACACATATTTTTACCATAAAGATATTTAAATTTAAACATGTTAAAAAGTAAATCTATCAACGTTCTGCTAGCAGTGAGCTCAAGCAGGCTATGGTCCCAAAAATGGCTCTTTTACCCCCAGAAGAGAGGTCAAACCCGCACCCACCTCAAATTACATTGTTCACCAACTTATTATTAGACTTTTTTTTTTTGTGATATTTTATTTAAAAAACTGGTTTGTTGCCAGAGGGCAACATCATGCCATAAAGCATAGGTCTCAAACTCAATTCCTGGAGGGCCGCAGCTCTGCACAGTTCTGCTCCAACCCTATTCAAACACAGCTGATCCAACTAATGAAGGTGGTCAAGACTCTTTGAACACCTTGATTAGTTGGATCAGCTGTGTTTGAATAGGGTTGGAGCAGAACTGTGCAGAGCTGCGGCGCTCCAGGAATTGAGTTTGAGACCTATTCTATAGAGGGTTAAGGGAATTCAAGATTTTAACTTAATTTCTGCACCACTCTGTTAAGATGCAGCAGTGTGGAGAAATGCAGTATAGTAGTGTCAATTTTGCAATATTACAGCTAAACGTCTTTAAATTTTCATTTTTGGTGAAATATATTTTTAAAGAGCAAGATGTAGAGCACAGAAACACAAGAATGTTTGTTGAATGAGTGACAGAATGAAAATACACTCAGGTACGGGAATAGTCACTGGGACAGTACCTTTTCAAAATGATGTCATTTGTACCTAAAAGGTCATTTTGGTACATTTTATTTTCATTTGGGTATACTAACATATTCTATTGAGGTATCAATATGGACACTTTGGTTATAAAAAGTGTACCTATTGAAAAGGTACTGCCCCAGAGACACCTCTTAATATTTTAATTCACCTTTGGACTCCTCTGACTGCACTAATTATTTAATTGCAGTATAATAACTTAATAGTGTATTTCATAATAATTATAACTAGCTGAAAGATGTGCTTGATGGATGTAAATAACCACCATTGGTTTTTACAAGCATATGTTTGAGTGTAATGTGCATAAGTCTGAAGAAAATAAAACCTTACAAGTACTTTTAAGTTTTTGTTTAAAGTTAAGCTGAGATAAAGTACACTCAAAAAATGATGTTTGCTGCTTGTTCAAACTACTTATTTAAAATGAGCTAAAAAACACAATTCACAGTTTTTTTTGTGACAACTTAATTGTTTTAAGTTCAAATTAATTGTTTTAATTCTTTATTGTTGTCCCAACACAAATCAATTGTGTGGAACCCAGCATTTTTTTACAGCGTACTGTTTTATGTCAAATATGTAATCATTTAAAAGTGTAAGTATAGTCAAATTAAATTGTTATCAAGTAGAAAATGAAGTACAGTGGAAATCAAGTAAAATTACTCAAGTATGTTTCCTTATAGGGAGCAAAAAAAAGGTTAAAACTACTGCTATTTCTATGCTTGTTGAGATTTTTAGTCCTCATGTGATAAATATCAGGACCATACACACATACATCAACATTTCTTCTACATTAGAATAGTTTCTTTGATTGAGGAAGAGGATCATTCATTCATTTTCCTTCAGCTTAGTCCCTTTATTCATGAGGGGTTGCCATAGCAAAATGAACCACCAACTTATCCAGTATATGTTTTACACAGGGGATGCCCTTCCAGCTGCAACCCAGTACTGGGAAACATCCACACATTCACACACATACACTACGGACAATTTAGTTCATCAATTTCCTTTTGTGCATGCGTTTGGACTGTGGGGGAAACCGGAGCACCCGGAGGAAACCCACGCCAACACGGGGAGAACTTGCAAACTCCCCACAGAAACACCAACTGGTCCAGCCGGAACTCGAATTAAATGACACAGACATAATGCCCGCAGGGATCACTCATACTTCAATAGGCTACATAAAAAACACATAATTTTGCTGGTGTAACAGGAGATGCAGTGGCGCTGTAACACTGATCTAATGAGGTCACAGGTGTATGTGTGTAGAGCACTCTTTCTCAAACATGTTAATGAAGGAGCCCAAGATCTGCACATTTTGCATATCTTTTGACACATCTATTTCAGGTCTCTACATTAATGAGACAACCACTTGTGTTTGATAAAGGATACTGTGGAATATGGGTGTTGCTGCTCCAGGAATGTGTTTGAAAACTCTGCTGCAGAGTAATTTACAGCTTATTAAATGCTGGAACTAAACAATTTATGAAGATTTCAATGCTGCATTAAAGGAGGCATTAAACATCAAGTTGCTCACAGACAATACAGTATTGTTGATTATGTGAGTGCACTGGTATACTTGTGGTTAGCGACTATCATAGAGAACGTCATACAAGACTTACAATGACATACAAAACTCACACCCTCCTAAAATGATCAACATAGGCTCATTGTGAAAACATAGCCCTATATACATTTCTAGAGATCGCAAATTATGTAGCCAGAAGTACGTTGTTAGGAGTCCTTCCAGACTGTCAGATTCATTCACTGCACCTGCACAGCCCCAATCACCAGAATTCTAATCACCTTCACCTGTTGCTCATCACCCACTCACACTACATAAGCCTGGAACAATAGCTGTTTCTCAATTCCAAGAGAGCAGAAAGGACTTGCGTTCTTGTGGAGACTGGTCTTGCCAGGTGTCCTCGAAAGAACAAACTCGGGAGACCACGAGAACAGAGAACGCGTCCTGCGAGAAATTACATGCTGCGTTCTTCCTGATAGTCACGAGACCTTCACATGTTTTAAATGGATAATTATTTAAACATGACAGCATTTATACAATGATTTATTGTTTTCCCCTTTTCAAAATATATACTATGCATAAAACATTATAAATATATGTTGCACAATATAAATAAAACAGATTTTAATGCGAATTTCAGCAAACAAACACTCTTAATATGTTTATTCCTTTATTAAGATGTCCATGGTAAAGTTTATATTCACCGTTTCATTTAGAGAAACTCCTGAAGTAAATAAGTGATATCTCTGAACTTTAATAATAAATCTAAATAAAATGCTGCACTTCCCACCTCCAGTCGCAATGACTTCTGGAACTTCTAGAGCGAGATCGGTGCTCAAGTCTGCATCGGTGCGTCCTCGATATCAAGAACACATCCGGGAAGTTTCATGCATCTGTTCTTGCGGTCTTGAGTATTGGAACTGAACTTTGGCAGCTGATGATGACGTTACATGAGAACACGAGGACGCAAGACCGCTGAAGAACGCATATTGAGAAACAGCCATACACTCATTCACTGTCTGATCTATTTGTTAGTACCTGGATTCATTTCTCTTCAGCTTAATAGCATTTACCTGCCTGCCTATCTGTCTGCTCACCAGTTTGCCTGTTATCCTGTCTGCTATCTTGTCCTGTGAATCCTGTACTGTGTTATCTTGTTTCAGTTACCACCCGAAGTTAAGTTCTGTTTATATTTCTTTTATTATGTTGGTATTTATGATATTTCTGTTCTGAACAACCTCCTTTACATTGTTTGTTTAAAGTATCATTAAATATCCATTCTTTCTGTTAATCCGCCTTTGTCTTCTCTTTGATCCGTTACATGCGTATGGCTGCATTTCGTCTTCAAAACAAACGATATGGGCGGTTTGACGCCATACTAGTTTGACCAGTAGATTGCCATATACGTTGGCAGACTTGAGATGTAGACCGGAGTTGACCATGACGACGGGGTTGGAGTCCAGCCCAGAAAGCGGGTAAGACATAAACAGAAACTTAAAATAAACGAGTAAATAGCAGGGTGAGAATGTGGTAATATCTGAAAACATGGTAAAAATCAGGCGAGGGCTTTTCTTTTTCTGGATTGCTTTTTAAAACTTATGGTTGGGTTTAGAGAAGGTGGAGGGTGGGTCAATCTGTGCTTTCGAAAACACTATTGGTTGGGTTTAGAGAAGGTGGAGGGTGGATCAGTCGATCAGTCAGTCAGTCAACAGCGGCCTCTGGTGGATTTACGCGAGAACAGCAGGCATGAATGGCACTCATGAGAGAAATTTGACATCTGAAAAAGTGTACACAGTGACCTCTGGTGGATTTGCAAAAACTGCAATAAAACATAGCTCCTGGGACGTATTTGGCGCTCTCCAGAAATGTGTATATAGAGGTACATTTTCAGAATGATCCAGGGTTGAAAATAGTGCATGTGACATGATGAATAAAAGACATAGTGGTGAAATGTCTTTTGAATGGTTAACTGTCTTTACTGTAGTTTCTGACTCACTGAAGCAAATTAAACCTCTAAAAATGCACTTTAAAATGATTTCTGTAGCTCATCCAGCTTGATGGGAGCAATGTCAAAGTCATGGGTTCAATTCAAGAGTTCACACTTAGCTGATGATTGATTATAAGCAAGTTTGGCATGCTGCCCCGGGAGAGAGCCCTGAGCTCAAATGGTCCTTGAGCCATGGGCTCCCAACCGTTTGCAGGGCGAGAGGGGAGCTCTGAGCTCAGGTAGGTCTCGAGAACTCCTCCTTTTATGATAAGAGCTAATGACATAAAATTGAAGAGATATGCTGCTGGATGAGAGTTTCACTTGTAGTGCATGAAACCGGACAACCTGGGGGAAACCCACCCGAGCACGAGAAGAACATGCTAACTTCGCACAGAAACGACAGCCGGCCTGTAAAAGGACTAGAACCGGTGACGTTCTTGCTGTGAGGCAACAGTGTTAATCAGTGGGCCACCATACCACCCATGAAGGTAAAGGTGTGGAAAGGGGGGATTCTTCAAATCGAAGATGACTGTAGTGAGAAACCCTGACTCTTTAGGAATCGTCTGATTGGTGGATCATACATAGTTAATGCAGAACCAGCCATGTTCAATCACATGATCCTCTCGAAATTAGTTTATAAATAAACTTCACTTCCTGGAGAATTCATGCAGCGATAAAACAAAAACCTTTAATGCAGGGGTCTGAAACTGCCGGCCCGCGGGCCATTTGTGCCCCTTCCTGCTCCTCCATCCAGCCCGCAACTGACATCAAAAAATATAATGAGATTCGACATATATTTTTGAATCACTATCATTGTTGTGCAGTCTCATATAGCCACTTGTGGTTTTACCCCCACCTACTGGACATTTAAAGTACTGCACTATATATTCGAGTTACTTTCAGTTTCTCTCAGCATGCGGTCGAGAGTAACGCACATGCAGGTTATTTCTGGGGCTGATTTAAATGTTGTAATATATGTCTGTAGGTGCTCTATTTTATACTACAGCTCTATTTTTGCAAATATTTAAGGGTCATTTGATTCTAATTAGTTTTATACCACCTGTATTGTGTTGTACAAACACTTCTTCATGGCTTACACATTATGCTGATGGTGTAAATATGATCATTTTGCTAATACTTGATTTAAATGGTCTCATTTCATAGATTTTCCTCATATGCATATTAGGAGTGGTATTAAAAATTGTGCATTAGTAAAATTTCACTGCTAGTTGAATTGAACATGTTAAAGTAAATGTGAATATATACATACTTTCCCCCTCTTTGTTGTAGTTTTACAAAAAAGAAAGAGATTGCGAAGAATAATTGCCAGTAAAGTCACTAAAGTTACCCAAACTGCTTTCTGCTGTCTTTCGCTATCTGTTAAACTTTTGGTTAAGCAACAATTGATTGGGACATAATTATGATTATCATTATGCCTATTATTAAATTATGGTATTTTCATAGCAATTTAAACTACCCCTTTAATATGTACAACAAGAAACAAAAAGAAGGAGCTTTGATACTCTGGGGAAGAATGTCGGAGTGCATCAATTATATCAGGTTTCCACTTTTTATCTTGTGCTTGAATGTTAAAACGGTCCTCCTATGAATTGTCAGTCACTGATATGGCCCTTATATTGCTTTAATGCAATATAAGTTACTTTGGATGAAGGCATCTACCAGATGCATACACTCCAAAAAGAAGACTTCAAATTAGAAGGATATTTGGCAATGTCATATTACATATTTTGGTCCAGATATCATATAAAAGATTGAGGTCCAGGGCACCATAGATGCCCCAATGTCTCTAGGGGGTCTGTGAAAATGATTGAAAACCTTTTTTTATATATATAAATATAAATAAAAAACTAAATTTATATCTGTTGTGTTGAAAAGATTATAAATGCATGCCAAAGAATAACATTTTGTGGTTTCCCAAAGACCTTTTGGAACTGTTCTGAACTTATTGTCTCTGATGAAGAACGTTTTAATCACTTAAATAGATTTTTTCAACTATAATAAACCTTTAATGGAACTAAAAGGTTACAAATATGTTAAGAGGAGCCACTGATGATAATTAGTGTAAAAGTAGAAATAAACAGCATGACATTCAGCATAACTACATATATTAAATGTTAAGTAGGAAAAAAGGTCTGATGTCACCATTTCTTAAAAGCATAGTGTGGTTTTGATACTCATCTTTGACACAACTGTGCTCTCTGACCCTTTCCGCCATAACAAGAGAAGATGACCAAATACATGAGAGGTACAGGATAATGTGGAGAATCTTAACGGGTGTTGGTTCAACACTGCTGCTGGACTAAAGAGCACTAAACGAGGTAATTATCTTTATCTTGACATACAGTTTCTCCATGTTTATGGAGTTTAGTTATAAACTAATTTCGAGAGGAGCATGTGATTATGATTGAACACAGCTGGTTACACGTTAACCACTCATGATTGTCCAATCAGACGATCCCTGACTCACTATAAAGAGCCAGGGTTTCTTACCACAGTCATCTTCGATTTGAAGAACACACTGCTCGGCGCTACTTGCTACTGCATCTTCAACAACAACATCACAGCCTAAAACATCCAAGCCATCGATCAAGCCATTGCAAGGAAACTGAACCCTCACCGCTCTCTGCCAGCGGTACATCAGTGGTAACGTAGATAGCACGCTCCAAAGGGAAGCCTCGCCTTAAAACAACCACTTGCAAACACAGACTAAACATTTTCAATTCAATTCATCTTTATTTTTATAGCACCTATACAACGTAGATTGTGTCAAAACAACTTCACGTGAAAGAATATAGTGAATTGAATCAGAGTCAGTTCAATTTTCAGAGATTGTTCAATTCAGTTAGCTCAGGTCAGTGTGGGTTAATAATCACTACTGAGAGTCCAAACACTGAAGAGCAATTCCATCGATGCACAGCTCTATAGATCCCAAGCCCGTGGATTCATAAGATGAGACCAGCGCTAATAGATTAAGTTATACAAAACTCACCTCTAAAACATCCTGCCTTGTCCACAGATCCATATCATCCTAAAAACATGAAATAATTCGACTGCAAAGTCCAGGCATTTCAATCCGCAAACATTAGTCCACAGCTTATTCTTACGTCGATAAACATCCACTAAATGCACCGTTATCATCCATACTACTCGCTGAAGTGCGTCCAGTAGCGTGTCCAGCGTGTCAGTCTCTCTCTTGAGAGATTAAGAATGGACTCTGAATTTGTGATTGAACTAGGCTAGATATGATGGTGAGTTTTAATCACATCAAGATTTTAAAGTCATTCATGGATTAAAGCAAAGCTTCTAAAAAAAAAAAAAAAAAATCCTTTCACACAGTTTATACTATGTGATGACATCGCTTTTAAGTTCAGGGTTTGAAGTTGACAGTCGATATTTATAAACAAATAAATAAATTTAATTAATAAACAAATAAATATAAATTAATACTCTGCCCCATCCGACAGCCATTTTTCTTCTGAAAAGAGTATTAACCAGCTAGTGAAAACAATAAATGCATTAAGCATAGAAGTCTAATCGTAATATGCCACTGTGACTCATATGTCCACACACAAGGGCCATATGCAAGTTTATATAGGCAAGTCAGTTAGACGAGAAAACGGCAAAGTAATAAACTTCCCGCTTTGATACGAATGGGAAGAAGATATTTCCAATGTTTTATCCATCGACTAAGCATTAGATACATTTACATAAAATTCTTATCAGTAAGGGGTTTAAACTCCATCCACTATCACTACACCTACTCAGTCTTCAAGAGATATTTCCACGACCACCAGACAAGCCACGCACCACATCCTCAGCTCTCCATCTATCTGTCATCCTGTGGGGGGGGACGAATGCCCACCTCTACTATCCTTGTACACTGCGTCAAGGAAGCTTTCATACTACGCATTAACAAAATGCACTGCCATTTACAGTTGTCCATGCCCTTATTAAGACACCTCGCATGGATATCAGCCTAAACAATTTATTATGTTCTGCCAGGCATGTACCATGTTGTAAATGTCATGTCTCATTTTCTCTTGTTTCTCTCATTCCAGACATCTTGACAAACAGCTTAGAAGCGGATCCTCATCCAACCAATTACCTGAGCTAAATAATCACCCTGATTCTAACTTCTCTGATTTCTCATTTCAGGTCTAACTCACGGATTCCACCCAGGTGGAACGCCTCATAATCGACCTGTCCGCGCCTCATAATTCTATTTTTCCCAGCATCAATAGCACTATCTTGCTAGATGAATAGTCGCTCAACTACCACAACATAGACCAAGCCATATCCCTTATCAAAACCGCCGGCCATAATGCCTGGCTAGCTAAAGTTGATATTACATCTGCTTTCAAAGTCATGCCAATCCACCCAGTTTTCAGGCACCTTTTTGGCATTCGCTGGTGCTCCAAATTTTACTTCGCAGTCCGTCTAACTTTCGGCTGCAAAAGTAGCCCCAAAATTTTCGTCATGCTCTTAGAAGCAGTATGTTGGATACTTTCCAATCAATACGGAATTCCTTACCTCATACATCTGCTAGACGATTTCCTCATCGTCTCTCCTCCGTCGTCACCTCCAAACAAACATTTAGCGATCACCCAAAAGTTTCACTGACCTAGGAATTCCTCTAGCAAAAGGCTGTTTCTTTTTTCTACAGCGAGCCTATAACATCGCCAGTAGATATTAATTTATTCACTGACGCCGCCCCTTCAGTTAGTTTTGGGGGATTTTACCAGGGCCGTTGGTTCGCATCATCCTGGCCCCCCCCCCAAATGTTAAAAAACTCCACCAAACGAACAATCATCCGCACTCTTCGAATTATATTCCGTCGTAGCAGCGGCCATCCTGCGGGGTAAAGAGTGGTTCTCATCCAGCATTCTCATTCACTGCGATAACGAGGCTACAGTGCAATGTATTAATAAAGGGCGCTCGCACTCACAGTCACTCATGCCCCCTTTTAAGACGCCTAGCCGGATAGCAGCCACTAAACAATTCTTAATTTCTGCTGAACATGTTCCAGGTAGTAAAAAACCAAATTGCTGACTCTGTCTCGCTTTTCTTTCCAGAAAGTTTCGGCTATTGGCGCCAGAAGCAGACCCTCATCCAACACCTGTTCCTCACTATGCAGAGATGATATTGCCATAAACCTACCTCTATACCACCTCCGGAAATCATCCATTTCACTCATCCTCCAGGCTGTGGCTCCCAGGACCCAGAAATCGTATCTCACAGCATGGAATGCTTTTAAACAATTCCATTCTCTGTCTAAAACTCCTTTTCCTGATTTCTCTCTCTCCTCTCTATCACCTCTTTCATCTCTTATTTACACACCTCAAAAAACATGCAAGCCAGCTCCATCAGAAGCTACCTAAGTGGCATCCAGTTTTTTTCACAAACTGATACATGGTTCCACTTTAGACGCTATCACGAACTCACAAACTATTTTGCTCATCAAAGGCATTCAAAAAACACATCCATCCCCCCCAGACACCAGACAGCCTATTACACTTCACATCCTTACTAAGTGCATCCATACTCTTCGCAAAGGATATATATCCACCCATACAGCACGTACTCTAGATGCTATGTTCACATTAGCATTCTTTGGATTCCTGAGATGTTCCGAAATTACCATAACATCTCATTTCAACCCCTCCATTCACCCCACCATATCCGATCTAACCATCCTGGATAAAGGAACTCTCGCTTTCTTTATTAAGCAAAGCAAACATACCAGATTCGCAAAAGCCATTCCATATACATTTTTCGACATCCCCTCACCCACACACCCATTCCAAACCCTCTTAGCATTCATACATTATAGAAGATCTTTAGATCAAAACCCCCTCGCCTCACTTTTTACTGACGACGCTAACCGTCCAGTAACTCGCTTCTGGTTCCAAAACCACCTTAAGGAGGTTCTCCGCATTTCAGGATTTCCTCCTGAGCCATTCTCTGCTCACTCATTTAGGATAGGAGCAGCCACCACAGCAGCTCACAACGGCCTCTCCCAACAACAGATACAAACACTCGGTCGTTGGTCCTCCAACACCTTCAGGTCATACATTTGCCTCAGCCATCACCACCTCAGAGAAGCCCAGCTGACACTCTGCAGCCATCACCAACACTCATAACAAAACCACATGTTTCCTCGAAACTTCCATCCTACTACTCTCTTTCTTCACTCTTACTTCCTCATTTATCCTACATACCATTTCATCCACACTCCCCGCCATAATACAGCCGCAAAGGCCAGCGGGTATACACATTATACATCTACTACCTCACACGCATCACACCATAGTGTTAACTCCGCCAGTCTAACAGAGCTTACACCACCTGTTTATAGACCGGAACTACGTTTCGGGGGGAGTTCATATAACTTCCCAAAACAGTCATCATATTCCAAAGAGGTTCTACCTAACCTCTACCACGTCTCTACAACACAGAGATATTGCTAGCCTAGCTAGATTACACCCCCCCCCCCCCCGTTCAATGGACCGGAACCACGTTTCGGGAGGAGTCTACACAACTCCCCATCCATTCCAAAGGGGTTTTTTCATAACCTCTATCACGTCTCTACTACAACAGAGACTTTCAGCCGAGCTCTACCCTTTCCACACCACTGCCACAGCAGTGACGCTCAGCCGAGCCCAGACACACCTCCATTAAGTCATTTCACTACTGATACACCCTCCAGCACTGCCAAAGCAGTTAAACATCTCTGTGGAGATGTATTTCCCTTATTACTGACCTCCAATACACCTCTGCCACGCAGAGACGCTCAGCCGAGCACACCCCCCCCCCCCCCCTCCTCCACCACTGCCACAGCAGTGACGCTCAGCCGAGCTCAGTTACTCTTCCATTTAGATTATCACTACTGATACATCGCCCAGCACTGCCAAAGCAGTTAAACGTCTCCGTGGAGACGTATATTACTGACTTGCACACACCTCTGCAGCCGCAGAGACGCTCAGCTGAGCACTTTTTCTTCCCCCCTTCCACACCACTGCCACAGCAGTGACGCTCAGCCGAGCCAGATACTCTTCCAGTTCGTTTTCATTACTGATACATTTCCCAGCACTGACAAAAGCAGTTAAACGTCACTGTGGGACGTTCTTCCCTTATATTACTGACTACCACACACCTCTGCAACAGCAGAGACGCTCAGCCGAGCACTTTTTCTTCCCCCCTTCCACACCACTGCCACAGCGGTGACGCTCAGCAGAGCCCATTTTCATTTCCACTTAATTATCCACTACTGATACACTCCCCAGCACTGCCTAAGCAGTTAAACGTCTCTGTGGAGGCGTATTTCCCTTATTTTACTGACCTCCAATGCACCTCTGCAGTAGCAGAGACGCTCAGCCGAGCTTCTTCTCCCCTTTCCACACCACTGCCACAGCAGTGACGCTCAGCCGAGCTCAGACACACTTCCATGTAATCATCCACTACTGATACACTCTCCAACACTGCTAATGCAGTTAAACGTCTCTGTGGAGGCGTATTTTCCTTATATTACTGACACCTATACACCTCTCGCTCAGCCGAGCTCCTTACCCAATTCCACACCACTGCCACAGCAGTGACGCTCAGCCAAGCACAGATACACTTCCAAATAATCACTCAGTACTGATACACACACCAGCACTGCCTATGCAGTTAAACGTCTCTGTGGAGGCGTATTTTCCTTAGTCTACTGACCTCCACACACCTCTGCAGCAGCAGAGACGCCCAGCCGGGCTCTTTTCTCCTCTCCTCCACTGACTCTACAGTGACACTCACCCGAGCTCATTTACTCTCCCCCTTAGTCTTCTTTTGACACATTCCCAGCAGTCAAACATTCTGCTGCACTATAATTTACCAGTATTAGCAATCACCCATCTCTGCTAAACAGAGACGCTCAACCGAGCTTTTCACTTTTCTCTGCTGACTATACAATAACAACAGCCGAGTACTTACACAACCTTCTCAGTCATTATGCTGTCACACTACCCAGCACCACCAAGCAGTCCAACGTTCCACCGAAGTGCAACTTACCTCGCACTAGCAATTATCACCGCATCTCTGCTAAACAGAGACGCTCCATCGTACTTCATGCATCCCTACAACACCACAACAGTACAACATCTAACCTAGTAACATCCACAGTACTTCATACGCTACAGCCAGACATATGCATTTCCAGCAGCCGGATATAGCATTTCTATATTTTGCCTTTTGGGGGGTTCTTCAAATACGCGGCTGCTGTCCCAATTAGAGCATTTGGGGAGTCCTCGAGATCTACCTGAGCTCAGGGCTCCCCTCTCGCCCTGCAACGGGGGGGGGGGGGTTGGGGGCCGGGGCTCAGGGACCTTTGAGCTCAGGGCTCTCTCCCAGGACAGCACGCCAAAATTGCTTATAATCAATCATCAGCTAAGTGTGAACTCTTGAAATGGAGTTTAGTTATAAACTAATTTCGAGAGGAGCATGTGATTATGATTGAACACAGCTGGTTACACAGTAACCACTCATGATTGTCCAATAAGACGATCCCTGACTCACTATAAAGAGCCAGGGTTTCTTACCACAGTCATCTTCGATTTGAAGAACCCCCCCCCCCCCCCCCCTCCTTCCTCCCCTACTCCTCCTCTTTTCTAGACGGGTGACACGGTGGCCCAGTGCTTAGCGCTGTCGCCTCACAGCAAGAATGTCTATGGTTCTAGGCTTTACCAAACCAGCAGGCATTTCTGTGTGGAGTTTGCACGTTCTCCCCGTGCTCACGTGGGTTTCCCCCGGGTTCTCCGGTTTCCTCCCACGCAAAACATGCAACCTAGATCATTGCCTAAATCAACTCATAGACTTGCTCCCTATTTAGTATCTACCTAGCTAAAGAGTTGCACTATCTGATCTTCAATCACCTCGATGGGGGAGTCCTCGAGATCTACCTGAGCTCAGGGCTCCCCTCTCGCCCTGCAACGGGGGGGAGCCCGGGGCTCAGGGACCTTTGAGCTCAGGGCTCTCTCCCGGGACAGCACGCCAAAATTGCTTATAATCAATCATCAGCTAAGTGTGAACTCTTGAAATGAGAATTTGTACTGAAAACCATCCAGTGACCAAACTTTCAGCAGAATAAATCAAAAGACTGAACTAACCTTTGCTGAGAAGCATGTTGTGCGGACAGAGAACTAGTCCAAACTTCACTTAATGGAGGTTTAATGAAGTTTAATTTGTTTGAGTCCAATGGAAACAATTTGTTCATCACCAAACTAGGAAAAGACTGAACCCAAAAGTGTGTACAGAAGTCAGCAAAAGGTGGATTTGAAGTGCCATGGTTTGGGAGATGTTTTCTGCAGAAAGAGTTTTAAATGAAGTTGAAAATATGAAACAGTCATTAAATTATTGAAATGGCCTGCCCAAAGTCCTGAAATAAACATGACTAATAAAAATCATTGGTACAGTCACAAAGCACTGGAAAAAAATGTGGAAAACATGCCTTGGTTATTCTATAAAAGACTGCTATTAGTGGCAGCAGTGTGTTGCCTCACAGCAAGAAGGTCGCTTGTTTGACTTCTGGCTGGACCAGGAAGACTTTCTGTGTGGAGTTTGCATGTTCCATCCATGTGGGTTTCCTCCGGGTGCTCCGGTTTCTCCCACAGTGCAAACACATGCACTATAGATGAACTGGATCAACTAAATTGGCCTTGGAGTGTGAATGGGAGAGTATATGCTAATGATGGGAACTCCAGATCATTTTACTGACTCAGACCTTTGAGTCTAGTTCATCGAGATAATCGATTCTTTTTAAAAAATAATTTCATTCAATTTGCCAAAATATTATTAAAATGTTACTGCCCAAACATTGATCACACTACAAACAAGTCATAACTAGAATGCTATAAGAAACTAATCCTTCATTGTTTACATGGGTCTTTTGTCTATAATTAGCTCAGCTCTTTTGACATGTCTTCAAATTTAAGTTGTTCATTCACATCAAACTGACAGTCCCATATAATCCTAACCAATGCACACAGTCTGAGCTAAAAGGACCCACAATTAGTTTACCTTTTGAATCTTTGGGCTTTTGAGTCATTCCTTCATCATGTGAACACATTTAAATAGAGACTCAAACCAAGGACTTGCGAGATGAACGAATCAAATCTTTATCTGGGACTTACTGCATATGATTGGTGTCTGTCTTTGACGTGATGAATGAACAACTCAAACTGAAGACTCAAAAGATGTACGGATCTAATCTTTCTCTGGCTCTGACTACATATGATTCACTTCTGTCTTTCATCTGATGAACAAACAACTCAAACCCAATAAAAAGACTCCAAAAATAAACCAATATCTACTCCACCTGCACAAATGTGTGCATGTGTAACCCCGCCGGTCCTACACCACCCAACCCGCTCAGAGCTGGGATCGAACCTTCCGCATGGGAGTCAGTTGCTCTAACAAGGAGGCTAAAGACCATGGCCTCTAGCGTCTGTCGCTAGAGCACCTTTAGAGGTCAGAGGAGTGAGGTCTACCTGCACAGCACTTACTAGCTGGCCTCCATTACACATGCACGAATGAATGAATCACTTCCCGAGAGGACTCATCATTCTCGAATTTAAAATGAGCGAATCATTCAAGAATGACCCTTCACTAGTGTGTGGTGTTTCCCAGAACTGAGGGTTGTACTTTCAGTGTACATGCTAATGCCTATTAGCACGGTATTTACCTTATTCTTTACGTACAAGCGGCCCCAGACAATGTAATCTTTTTGGCTCAAGACTTTTTTTGAGACATTAAAAACAGCTCATTATGCTGCATAATGTTGCCAATACATTTTTTTCATTATTATAGTATTCTACTTTTTATGTCTAGTCATGAACACACTTGTCTGTGGAGCAAGTAATTTGACTGTTTTCTGCCATTTATTATTCCTAGCCATTTCTCCCATAGGCAAGTTCTAAAACAATTGCAAAGATGAGCGCACTTGCCTATTGTAGAATAAGGGCAATATCCACAACTAAAATTCCTAAAAAATCCTATCAGACACCTAGCGCAAGAAGGCACAAGACATGTTTGGCATGATTTGTTGCTATTTTCAGACCAGCGAAACAGTAATTTTCACGTTTTGTGCCACGTTGTTTAAATAGCAGATCTATTTGCGCCACTTTGTGAACTCATGGGTGTGCTGGTCTATAGAGATGTGTTAAGGCGCATTGTTGGCGCGTTGCTTTTTTGAAGAACTGAAATAGGCCGCGCAAAACTAAAAGCAGGTCTAAAGTCCAGTGCCGGCATTAGTTATGCACATATGCAGGTCCAAGCGCTTACACATTGATTAATACACGCTGGATGTACAGCAATACACAAATATCATTACAGATGAAAACAATTAACGGATTAAAATGTTACAAAAATTATTATTTTCTACATAAATATAAAAACCACTGCCTACATGCCTTCTTCACCTCGGAGGGGGGGGGGGGGGGGGGGGGGGAGATGGCTTTTTCAGTTTATTCATGACAGTTTGCTATTGTATAATGACGTAATTACTATTAGCAGTATTATTTATTATACACGTCTTTCGGATGAGACGTTAAACCGAGGTCCTGACTTTCTGTGGTCATTAAAAATCCCATGGCACTTCTCGTAAAGAGTAGGGGTGTAACCCCGGTGTCCTGGCCAAAGTCCCTCAATCGGCCCTTACCCATCATGGCCTCCTAATCATCCCCATCCACCGAATTGGCTCTATCACTGTCTCTTCACTCCACCAATAGCTGGTGTGTGGTGAGCGCACTGGCGTCGTTGTCCTGTGGCTGCCGTCGCATCATCCAAGTGGATGCTACACACTGGTGGTGGTGTGGAGAGACCCCCCTCATGATTGTGAAGCGCTTTGGGTGTATGGCCATACGCAATAAATGCACTATATAAATACACATTATATTACATTACGTATTTATATTTGTTTTGAATAAAAACAAGTTTAGATATGTCCATCTGTCGGGTTTTGGAGACATCTGCATCACCATATGGGGCATAAGAAGAGGACGTGTGTTTGGATATAACTCAGTTTTTTGACCATGCTTAGTTATTATTGTTCATTTATTCCTTTGCTGGAAATTAGAACTGAATTTAGAAATAGTTTTGAAACAAATCTTTGCACTTAACAAACTAAGTTAAATTTGTAGACTAATAGATGTCTTCAGTGGAGTGAGTTTCCACCGTTTCCTTATCCACGAAAGTAAAGGAGTAAAGAGTAAAAGTAAAGTAAAGAGAAAGAGGCTGAATGGAGGAGGCTCGTTCTTTATCCTCGTGCTGCAGATGGTCTGTTTAACTGCTTTATCACTAGTGAAGTGTTCAGTTTTTCCACTTACAAAGTCTGCCATGTAAATGGCAAATGTGCCATGGCACGACACAACTGACTCTTAAAGGGAATGGGAGATGAGACTCTGATTGGTTTAATGCATGTTATACTCAAAACACACCCAGAACTCATTAAGAAAATAAGCACAACCCTGTTAGACCATGTGCCGGGCGCAGAGTGTATTTTTCTGTCCTTAAAATAGCAAAAGTGGATTCTGATACACCCTTATGCCCCATTCACACGGGGCGTCAGCTTCAACGCTTCCCATTCACTTTGAATGGGTGACATCAGGCGTTGCCGAACTGCATTGTGGATCCGTCGGCGCCGCTTCAGAGGCGTTGCTCGCTGCAGAAGTTGGGACATGCTCAACTTTTCAAGCGCCGACGGAAGCGTCAGCCAATCAGATCGCTGTATGCAAATACACCAGCTCCAACAGTGGCCTATTGCTGACTAATTTCATTGGCTGACGCTGCTATGACGATCGCGTCAGCCCCAACTTCAGACACGCCCTCTGTTAAGCGTTGAAGCTGAAGCCTCGTGTGAATGGGGCGTTAATGCTTTTGTGCATTAGACTTCATGCCTAGATCATTAAAATAGAGCCCAATGTGTTTTTAAAATTGTTCTCGAATGTTGAGCTTTACAACAAATGGTCACGTTTTTTTTTTTTTTTTTTTTGCTTTCTAAATTTAACTGATTTGACATTTCACATTCAGCTTGTGGAAAAAAGGCAGCATAACCTGTACACCATGCAGAATGAGGTATTGTAGTCTAAACATAGCCATTCACTTTGCTACCAAACTACTTACTAGCAGACAGTTGTGTGTTTTTTGGAACAGTGTGATTGTCTGTTTGTATATTAGGTGTGAGGTGAGTGTTGGCTCAATTTCCAGTCGTGTCCTGGTCCTCTTCCTGCAACGCTGGAACAGATTGACACATTCGTTGGTAAGTGTGTGCATGTGCATGTTTGTGTGTGTGTGTTTGTCCACGTAGACAAGAGGAAGCAACGAGGAGTGATGTACATTAGTGGGTCCACTGAATGTTACAAGTCTTCGACTGGCACACCACATCCATTGTATGATGCAACCTAGGATGTTTTCAATTTCACAGCCTGATTAGTCTTATTGATTCTATTTCAGATTCTCTCCAGCCAGACTCGCTGGGAGCCAGTGCAGGAACTGAGTGCTAAACTGCATTAAGCAGATCCAGGGAGACCGAGAAAACGTAAAAAGGAATCAAAACACTGGAAAACAAACAGACTGTATCAGGACTTGGCTCTGTACAACACAGTCAACCTCAGTCTTTCCATGTTATGCTTAATGGGCCCAAAGACCACCTCTCTTACAGACTTTCTGAGGAAATGCTGAAATGAGGTATTTATTCCATCTAAACCCTATTTCTTCTTCTCTTAAGTCTAATATGACTGTTGGAAATTCTTAATTCTCCGTGGACTCCACATGATATGATGTGTGAATTTTTTTGGAGAGAAGACAGTTATAACAGAGAAGACAAGCATGTGATGGGGCTACTGTACCTCACAAATTAAAAAGCAGAGAAGAATATTGACACAAGAGAAGCTTTGAAGAGCCCCTATTATGAGTTTTTGAAAATGAGCTTTCGTGCAGTGTGTAACACAGCTCTAAGTGAATGAAAACATCCAGCTGAGGTTTAAATCTGTTTAAAAATATGTATTTTTTTTTTAAATAAAAGATTCGACTCAGAGTTGTTTAAATGATTCGTCGTTCATCCAATCATTTGCCTGTTCGTAGCGACGTCACCGCGAAACAATACCAAATATGAAGTGCTGGATCCGGTAACGTGAACGTGCCTTTCCCTTCAGACACTAGCAGAGTGCGGGATTGATCATGACTGAAGATGAGTGAACATTAATGAGTGAACGTTCTGGTGATTAATGCAACAATCTACTCTGCAACGGGGGATTCGTTTGCCGTTTGTTGAAGGAAGGATCAGAAAAGACTATTGAGGCATGGGTCTTTGTCAGAGCTTGACAGGAACTTTACAGTACACAGTTCATGGACCAGTTTCTTCCTCCAGTTCACAAGTGTAAGTAAGTGTGATCAAAATGGTTGCCTCCTTGTTTTCTCTAGCTTGCAAAATATGTATTTAATTGTGTTTTGTCACTAGTAATACCTCCACGCCGCTTGTACTGTATCTGGTTAACTCTTTATAATCTCATATCACGTCTAAAGCCATGATGAAAACACGATGATTTTAAATACTGCCATTTGTTGTTGCTATGGCCACCTTCAGCTGTTCCTACACACGTGTGGCGGTCATGTTTCAAAATAGTTCAGCTTTTGGCACTGTGTGGATTAAAACTGAATGTGTGTAGTTGTTATTACTTGGGGCTTTAGTTAAAAATAGAGGAATATGCTGCTGTTTAACTGTATTTCTTTAATGTACTCCTGCATTGTGCTCACACATACACTCTGCACTCTGACTACTTCAACAATGGTGGGCATTTTCCCCTGTCTCTCACTGAACCCAGTCGACCAATCGCAACAGACTGGGTCATCAGACCAATCAGCGCAGATTAGCATCGCGCTAAGGAGGGATTTGGGAACTAGTGATGTGCGATACCACTGATTTCCTATCCGATCCGATACCAAGTAAAATGAAGGCGAGTATCGACGATACCGATCCGATACCGATACTTTGCCCAAAAATGACTGTTTGGGAAATTAGAGTAGCAAGTAGTGTCCTTAAAAGTGTCACTTCGTACTGAATAAGAGACATATTACGGGTTATTCTTGTTTATTGTTTATAGATGAAGAATTATCATACAAAGCCAACTTTTTAAACATATTTATTGACAGCATCTGAGCATGTATATCTTAAAACTGAACATATAACAGCCTGAACATCTTTAAAAAAAAATCACACTTCTACGTTTAGTGACAAGTTAATCCGGTTCCCATGAAAGTGTTTTGAACCTTTTTTCATTGTTTTATCAATGTCACAAAAAACCCAAGCCCCCAAAATACAGCCAAATCGCCGAATTTTCTCCCTCTGTACCTGGATAGTGCCTGCCTGCTGCACCTAAGGACTCTGAATGCGATGTCTCTCTCGCCCTAGCAGCACCTGTGCCTCTCCTTTCCTCCTCTTCTGACCGCCTAGTCGTGACGTTGTCATATTCTGTCTTGCGATTACTATGTAGATGTTTGATTAGGTTTGTGGTATTACCACAGTACCTCACTGTTTTGTTACACGTGTCACAAACTGCTCCGTTTGAGTTTATGGAAGTGAAGTAGCTCCACACATAACTCTGCTTGCGGTCACCCATATTCAATGACAGCGTGACTAAAACACATGTGCCAGCAGACTGAGTGGCTACTGGCTAGCTAGCGTGATCTGACTGCAGTTGTATTGTGCCATATTACGCACATGACTTTGCAGGCGGAAGAACAAGTAGTTCCGACTAAGTTGGCATATTCAGATAAACTAGGGAAATTGTGGTTACTTTCCACTGTATTTCTATTTCCAATAAACTACATATTTGCTCCAAATTATTGAAATATCGATATTTTGATAAGATAATCGATTCTAGTACATACAAAGCTGGTATCGGAGATATCGATATTTTAGTATCGATCCGCACATCACTATTGGGAACAAATGAATCGCTGAACAAATGATATGAGAGTCGTTGGGATGATTAGGTAAAAATAAATGCACATTATAAGACAGTGATCATCAACTGGCAGCCGTCCGGCCCGCTGAGTTGTTCAATCCGGCCCGCGACTGGATTCCAAAATTGTGAGGATCTAAAAGAAAATAGTGGTCCACACTAGGGCTGTGCAATTAATCGAAATCGCAATCGCGATTTGGAACGTTGTGATTAGCTAATCGCAGAAGGACTTCCCACGCTCAGAGCAAATGCATGACTGGCATCTGTGTGACAGTCGTCTGTGTGTGACAGTCTTACTAGCCAATCGAGTGAGCACACTTTCGTACTGCCCAATCAGAATTGCGCAACCGAACTATGCGAAACGCCCACATTAACAAACAGGAAAGTGTGAACGGCTACATGAGCAGCGTCTTGCTAAAATGCATGGGTGTAGATTCAGCATGGACGGAGGGGACACGGAGGAGGACCAACTATTGAAATGTCCCCACCAATAATTTAATTCACTTAAAAAAAAAATCACGCTGTCAATATTAACCTAGATATGTTAACCTAGAAAAGCTGTGCCTTTCCCTGCTGTCACGTGAGAGGCTGTAGCTGCGTTCAGGAAAGCAGCGCCTAAACAGCAGGTGAATTTCACGTGCAAGAATGAGGTGTGTGAGGTCTGTGACACACACAGGTGAGGATGGCAGGAGCAAAGGACATAAAGAGCTTTTTTCAACGAAAAGTGTAAGTCACATAAACTCGAGTTCGCTACTGAATGAGTCCATCATGATAATGGCGTTAATGCTCGTGTTTTCCCCGCTTTACCGCAGAATAAACAGCTAAATGCAAACATATATCATCCCTACCTTACAGTTCACTTACAGTTTTTGTCAGAAAAACTACAGCCTGTCCTCCATCTTAAAATAATACTCCTATATGAGACATGTTTAATTTGCACTACAGCTAAAATAAACGGAAGTCTTTATTAAACTCTCTCTTTATCAGTTAATAAACATTCTTTTAACATTACACTGTCAGACCTGTAGCCAGCTGTTTGAATGGGTTATTTTTGCAGTTATTCGCCTGATTTTCTATTTAATTATGAGGTATAAATATTACATTTTAGTGACATTTTAAGAACAAATTTTTGCTGCATTATCTTGTCGGATGGTTATCATAAACACACTTTTTGATGTACCAAAATATATTTTAAACCATTTTGTCAAATTGCTTATCACACTATTTTACTATTTTAACTGTTTATTTACAAATGTGCATTTAAACTGTCAGTTTAATATTACAGTTTTATAAAAATAATGAAAATTTATAATAAACAAATATGAAAATATACTTTTAATATACAAATTTATTATCTTTCATTACACACACACACACACACACACACACACACACACACACACACACACACACATATAAGTATAATTTCAGAGATGTTTGCTAATATAAGTTAATATCTTTTAAGCTCATTTTTTAACTCTGACTGCATTTTAGCAGTAAGAAGCTAAAATACACATTAGTGAATTATTCACTTGACTACAAAATTAAATCGCAAATCAAATCAAAATCGCATTATCTGTCAAAAAAAAAAAAAATCGCAAAAGTATAAGAATTAAAAAGTATAAACATTAAACATGATGGTAAGCCAAAATTAGATTTTTATTTGATTTTCTTCTTGGGGGTCCGGCCCCTCAAGGAGACTGTCTGGTAAAACTCTGGCCCTCTGACAAATATAGTTGATGACCCCTGTTATAAGACTATGAAAACCAAAAAACCCCAAAACCAAAATATGACCGTTTATAATGCATCATAGGGGCTCTTTAAATGCAGGAAATCCATCATTTGATGTAAAAGTATTAAATGGCAGGTGGAAAAAGTTATAGATGCTGTTTTGTGAGGGGGGGAAAAAAAAACGAACTGTGCATGTACTACTAGGGGTTTCCAGAGTGGGGCCTATATACAAAGTGCTGGGGGGTCCGAAGAAATGTTTTGAGAAAAGAATAAACATTTTAAAATAAATGCTGACAAATAATTAATAACTAATTCAATTCATAAAACAATATATTAATTTATTCATTTCCCTTCCTTTATTCATCAGGGTTCGCCACAGCGGAATGAACCGCCAACTATTCCAGCATATGTTTTACACAGCGGATGCCCTTCCAGCTGCAACACAGTACTGGGAATCACCCATACACTCTCATTCACATACACATACACTACAGCCAATTTAGTTTATTCAATTCACCTAAAGCTCATGTGTAGGGCCACACAGAATCTGCGCGCGCAGAATTCCACAGATTTACGCAGATTTTTAGCCCATCATTGATTCTGTTTATTTACTTAAGTAAATGTGTGTAAATGTATATTTATTCAGTTTTTCAATTAATTTCAGTATAATTATTGACTAATATGAAAATATTCATATGATTTATTTACAAAACATTATTTTGTAAAGTAACATTTTCTGTTTTTAGTAGATGTATTATATAAGAGACTTGATTTGTTTCCCAATAAAGTGGATCTAATTGAATTTGCATTGTAAACATTAAATCAAAGTTAAAAGGGTATTTTTTTTTATTTCATATATTAAGGTTTTAGTTATGAGACTCCCAAAATCAGTCCGCATAAATCCGCAGATTTTTAACAAAATTTTCAGCAGAAATAGCAAAAAATGTTCGCAGATTCTGTCTGGCCCTACTCATGTGTTTGAACTGTGGGGGAGACCGGAGCACCCGGAGGAAACCCACGCCAACATGGGGAGAACATGCAAACTCTACACAGAAATGCCAACTGACCCAGCTGGGCCTCAAACCAACCTTCTTGCTGTGAGGCGACAGTGCTAACCACTGAGGCAGAGTGTCACCCCTATAAAACAAAACAATAATATAAAAACAAAATATTTTATTAAAATATATAAATGTGCATTAGTATAAATGAGATAATCAAATAAAAACTTAATTAAAATAATCATTATAATATTATAAAATAATTCACACAAAAATGATTACGCATTACAAAATATAAGCAAAAATTACAGTTTGATGAAAATGTCTAAAAATAATATGAAAATAAAATATAATTAATATAACAAAATGTGCATCGTGCATAAATAAATGATACAAAACATATAAGACATATTTCATTAAAAAAAGTCTGTTTTGATGTGCTGGTCACTTTTATGAAACACACCATTGGTACCAAGCTTTGTGTGACGTTTCAGTTATGTTCACCTTTTGACTCCCTTAATAATTCAGTAAAAATCAAATTAAATTTGAAGGTTATAAAGATCATTCCTCTTTCTCTCCTGATATTTTTTATTGCTCATCTGATTTACCGGCTGTTGTTTGTGCCACCAGCTGTCTTTGACCTTTTGCCCTTTGGCCTTTCAACCTGCTATCTGTTCTCCAAAACACAGGCTACACAGACCCATGTTGCCCCCAACACACACACACACACACACACACACACACACACACACACACACACACACACCCACGTGCCACCATCAGTTCCTATGCCTTAAAAACATACATATACATTTCTATGAACAAAAAATACAAGTGTACATGACAAACTCAGTACATAAATTCTGGCCTGGAAAGTTCAACATGAAAAATCACTTTAGTACAAATATTTAAACGCTCCAAACGTGATTATACTTTTCATTAACATCACCGTGAGTTATCGTCTTCATTTATGAAACACATATCTGAAACAAATCCCAGAATTCATTATCATCGCATTGATCAGAAACCGATTCATCTCAATAATGGATCAAGGCATCAGGTTGAGACAATAAGCAAACGTTTACAGAGAAAATAATGTCTGAATGGTGGAGACAAAATTCCCAACTGGCCATAATTTGGACCTTTTGTTTGTTTTGCCTGCCTAGACGAGGCCACTGAGAAGATTAAGAGATTTAGAGTGAGATTATTCTCCCATCCATTAACGCGCTCCATCAAATAAGCAAATAAAACGGTTTGTAAACAGATGCTTTTAGGCCCAGAACCTTTCAGATCTCTACGGTGGACTGTGACTGTCCTACACAAAACGACATATTAAATCATCCAAACCAAATTGGCATTTGTGTTCACTGGGATGCGGATCAGTCCTCGGAGGCATCCCAGTCAACAAATTTCCTTTGGCCCTGATCTGGCCCAGGTCAACAGCTAAGATGTGGCCCAGATCAGTTAGTGTTCCCCGGCCCAGAACTGGCCCACATCCTTTTAGCCAGAACTGAACCAAAGTAGTGCCACAACTCCACCAAGCTTGAGCCAAGTAATACCTTTTTATGTGGCCCAGATATGGGCCTTGTATTCAAGATTAGTAAGGCTGACCTCTGTGGCCCTTATTTGGCCCGCATGTGGCTGACCACATACTGTATATTAACTGAGAAAATCACAAAACAAATATTAAAATCAAATAGTTTAATCTTTAATCAATGCAAATTACATTCAGATAAAGCAATTACTGAACAAAATGTGGACAAATAAAGAGTTAGAAAACATTTTAACAACATACAACAAACAGAACAATACAAAATAGAAATAAAAATAATTGTTAAATATATGTTATATATTTGATGCAAAGATGATATATATACATACAGTACATACATATAAATGTAAATAGGTTTAAATATATATATATATATATATATATATATATATATATATATATATATATATATATATATATATATATATATATATATATATATATATATATATATATATATATAGTGGTCAAATGTTTGGGGTCAGTATGATTGTTAAATGTTTTAAAATAAGCTTTTCCTGCTCACCAAGGCTGCATTTATTTCATTAAATACAAATTGTGAAATGTTATTGCGCTATAAAATAACTGTTTTAAAGTAGTTTATAATTAAAAATGAATCCTTTATTCCAGTGATTTTAATGATGAATTTTTAGCTTTATTTCTCTAGTCCTCAGAGTCACATGATCCTTCAGAAATCACTCTAATATCAATTATTATTATTGTTATTATTATTATTATTATTATTGTTATTAATGGTAGTAATAAAAGCAGTAATGACTGGAGTAATCATTTCATTTGAAACTACATACAATAAGAAAGCAGTTATTTACAATTTGAATAAATATTTAACAATTTAAGATTTTCTTTTTTACGTTTATTAAATGATGCCTTAATGAACAGAATAATTTTATTTAAAAAAAAACACGAAAAAAAAAACTGACCCCAAACTTTTGACTGGTAGTGTATATAAATATACAATGTTGGGTAAGTTACTTTAAAAAGTAATAGATTACAGAGGTAAAAAGTAAATAGATTAGTAATAGATTACTTTGTGTAAAAATTTGATTACTAATTACTTTACTTTGAAGTTACTTTTAAAACATTTAAAATATGTCTATAAAAATACAGAATAAACTGCAGCTCTTTCTGTAATTTAATATTCACTGAAAAACATTACAATGGGTTGATCACAGCAGCTTGACATATTCAAAATTTTCAACACAAATTAAGTCATTTAGAAGAAAACTGGATACCTGTAACCACTGACATCCATAGTATGCAAAAGCACTGCAGTGTTTGAGTGTTCTGTGTTTGTTTGAGGTAATTAGTCTACAGAAATGTATATTCCATATGTATATTCCAAGATGCAATATGTAAACGGCCCTATAAGCAGCTACACATCTCTTCACATTCAGAAGATACCTTCACTCCCGATCCTGCATAAAAGTCCAATTTAGCCTGTTTAAGCTGAGTTGGGCTGTCGTGTTTCTGGGTGCCGGTGTCCTCCTTGGTGACGAGTTTTGTCGTAGAATGCTTTCTGTTCAAGTGCTTGAACAAGTTGCTGGTTGAGTTAAAAGCAGTCAAAAATTCTTCATAGACTGGA
Source organism: Danio kyathit (assembly GCA_903798195.1). Taxonomy (NCBI): domain Eukaryota; kingdom Metazoa; phylum Chordata; class Actinopteri; order Cypriniformes; family Danionidae; genus Danio; species Danio kyathit. Next base: position 65,639,682 of record LR812525.1, read on the forward strand.
CATAGACTGCATTTCACAGGAATATTTTTGTTTTATGCTCAATGAGGGAAGTGAGGGGATTCTATCTGACAGCACCTGCAGTGAAGAATTTAAATAATATGATCAGCAATACAGCCTGGAGGTACAGCTGCAAAAATACAATACAAATCAAAATGCTAAACTGTGTGGTGAAACCAGATACATGTAATCTGTTACATTTTTAAATATTCATTCAAATATTGGTCACACTTTATTTTGATGGTCCGTTTGTTGAATTTAAGTTACATTGCAACTATTTCTCATTAGATTATAAGTAGACAGTTAGGTTGGGGTTGGGCTTAGAGTTAGTGTAAGTTGACATGTACTTGCAAAGTTTCTTATAGTCAGTTAAATGTCTGTTTAGTAGCAGTATCAACAGATATTAAGCAGACAGTCTACTAATACTCAAATGGACCATCAAAATAAAGTGTTACCAAATATTATATATTTTCAAATAATGACCATTTTCATACTCCTTGTTTTTTACCGATTACACATTATTTAAACAATTGCAATATATTGTTATGATAAATATTCCAGTTAAGTTTAAAATCAATCTGTTTAAAAACTTCTGCAAATCTAAAGTGTTCCAGCTTTGTGAACATTAACTCAAGCACTAGTTACTAGGTCATTATCTTCTGGCCTGCACTTGACTTAAATTTTCAGCCCACGTTGCCTACATATTTTTTAAATAAAGTGGCAGGATTTTTATATTTGGACTAGAAACAAGGACAAAATAAGAAAGGCATTTTTATAGTGTATTGACTAAATTAAATGATAAATAAAATAAATAAATAAATTTAAAAAATCCCAATTTGCCAAACACTTATGTTGCCTTTGTGTTTCGCATTAGCACTGTTATAGCTGAATATGTAATAAAGTTCACATAGTTCCAAACCTTTATGAGTCTCTTTCCTTAGCTAAACACAAAAGATGATATTTTGAAGAAAGCTGAAAACCTGTAACCATTGACTTACAAAGTAGGAAAAACAAATACTACTGAAGTCAATTGTCACAGGTTTTCAGGTTTCTTCAAAATAATTATTTTGTGATATCAAATGACCATTAGACAACAAAAATTTGTTGATTCATTAATGTTTGTTGTTGAGTTTCGGCTCTATATTGTATAAAAACGTTATACCCATATTGTTTATTTTAGAATTATAAGACATTTTTTCTATTGGCTTCCACTATCATGTTAGGCCTAATGGGATCGCTTTTATTTTAAACCTTACTAAACCACAGTGAAGCGTGACTGAACATTTACACTAATTGATATTTATCTATAATAAATAAACTGTATTCTGTCATAATTGGAAATTGGCTATAACTTTAATGCTAACGCTAATTTAAACAGCAAACTGTTGGAGCACTAACATTATGTAAACACCACATTCAGAGAGGAAAATGCTATTTAACTCGACACATTTCTTAATTAAATGATTAACTAACCACTCAATGAGTTCTAACCTTTATATTTAGTATTGAATATTTAAGTAAACTCACTTTAAATGCCAAATTATCACTTACCTGAAGCAAATGGCAGGGAGGAAGATGTCAAACTCGCACAGAAGTCTTGGCAACTGAAGTGTGGCGTGGCAGATGTCTGCTAACGATACACCTGTGTTCAGTTTCACGTGTTTTCCAAATGCAATCCCAAAGTCAGCCAGAAGTTGATAGTTACCGATGTCAGCCATAGCTGAACCTTACTAGGATCTTATGTGTTTTTTGTTATCTGGCCCACATACTGCAAAAGGAGCTGTGAACCAAAAGAACATTCCCGCCTATTCTGAATGTATGGCAAAACATATATGGTAATAATCTGGCCCATATCTGTTCAGCCGTGCCATACCTACGCCACATGTGCCAGCTATCACCCACATTTGGCCCAAATGTTCTTGCTATCTGGGATATGTTGTCATGCGGGTTCTCGATAAATACAGCTTGTGTGTGTGTCCTTGAAATTTCTCAAGCCAAAGTGACAAGCCAAAAAGCTTAAGGACAGTCTGACCTACATGGGTGGGTCATTAAAATTTAGAGTAGAGTCCTAATTAACCTCAAATGTGCCTGAGATAGACACCCAAACAGTATCATAAATCATTCTGATTAAGAACGAGAGGGAACAACAGATGATGTCATGAATGTGGAGAGTAGTGTTTGCACACACATATGCATGCACACACACATACACACACACCCTTCCCCTTGACATCCCTCTCCGCCCACACACTCGCCTTGCCACGCGAAGAGGAGCGTGTGTGTGCCTGCGCGATCGTTTATGTGTGTGTGCACGAGCCTGAAATAGAGGCAGGAGGTGCCTCGTAATATAACAGCACGGCCCTGCAACGCCAAGCTCAAATGCAAAGGCGGCTGGATGGTCTTTTGTAATGTATATTAACTTGTGTCGGTGGTTCACCTGACAGGCCATTGTTCTCCTGAACCCGACAGCCTTCTCCCGCCCTCCAGTCAGTTCTTCCTTTGGAGCAGGTTGTGTGTATTGTGTGTCGGGCCGTTGTCTGTTGGGGTGGAGGGGGGGATGATGAGGGCTGAGACGCGACCCCTGCGAGTGGGGGTGACCTAAGCAGATGGCGGGGCAGGCTGTCCACTCAGCCAGAATTAATAACGTGTGCCATGTCACATTGTCTGAGAAAACGTTCCCCCTCTCGACCCCACCTCAGCTCATGTCCTCTCTCACTCCGTCTCTTTCTCTCGATCGTTCTGTTCCAGTGTACTTTACTGGCATGACCAAACCTGCGTCTGAATTGCAAAATAATCTGTTTTTTGTTTAAAAACTAGTCAAAAATGTAATAAATCTAACTAAATAATGCATAATCTAATGCACAGTTTTATATGTGTGTGTTTAAAATGTTGTGTTTTTTTCACTTACAAAATACAAATTAACACAATAATGGACTGAATAAAGTGTTAGAGGGTTAGTTCCCCAAATCTGTGCATCTGGATTACAAAAAATGCACAATAACAAAAAGTGCAAATGATGTAAAAAACTATTTTAAAAAATCTATCTAACAGTAGTATACACTTAGCGGCCACTTTAGTAGGTACACCTTACTAGTATCGGGTTAGACCTCCTTCAGAACTGCCTTAATCCTTCGTGGCATAGATTCAACAAGGTACTGGAAATATTCCACAGAGATTTTGGTCCATGTTGACATGATAGCATCACGCAGTTGCTGCAGACCATTCCCTGTTAACCCTAGAGATGGCTGTGTGTGAAAATCCCAGTAGATCAGCAGTTTCTGAAATACTGAGACCAGCCCGTCTGGCACCAACAACCATGCCACGTTCAAAGTCACTTAAATCCTCTTTCGCCTCCATTCTGATGCTCGGTTTGAACTGCAGCAGATCGTCTTGGCTGCCATGTGATTGGCTGATTAGCAATTTGCGTTAACGAGCAGTTTGACAGGTGTACCTAATAAAGTGGCCGGTGAGTGTATTTGTGCATGTGTTTTTAAAATTTAGTTTCTTTTAATTACAAAAATAAATAAAAAAAAAAAAAAAACACAATAATGCTTTAAAGAAAGTATTAAAGGGATAGTTCACCCAATAAAATTTGATGTCATCTTGTACCCACAGACCACTTGCTCCAAATAATTTTTTTCTTCTGTTGAACATAATACACTCAAAAAATACTTTATGTAAATAAAATGAGCTGACACAACATAATTCTTGAGTCTTTTAGGTGGTGACAACTTAATTATTTAAAGTTCTATCAAGTTAAATAAACTCTGCGTACCTTTCAATTTTAAAGGTCTGTACTGGCCCTATACCCCCATTAGTGGTTCTGTTCTCTCATCAGTTGGAATAGAATAACTTTTGCATAGATTATGATAGACATTTCTCTTGTTTCGGATTACTGATATGTGCAGGAACCAATAACATTAATTACAGCACTTGACGTTAAGAAGTAAAATTTCATTGATTCATTCATTCATATTCCTTTGGCTTTGTCCCTTTATTAATCTGGGGTCACCACAGCAGAATGAACCGCCAACTTATCCAGCATATGTTTTACACAGCGGATGCCCTTCCAGGTGCTACCCAGTACTGGGAAACACCCATACACACTCATTCACACACATACACTACGGCCAATTTAGTTAATCCAATTCCCCTATAGCGCATGTCTTTGGACTGTAGGGGAAACCGGAGCACCTGGGGGAAACCCACGTCAACACGGGGAGATGCAAACTCCACACAGAAATGCCAACTAACCCAGCTGGGACTCGAACCAGCAACCTTCTTGCTGTAAGGCGAACGTGCTACCCACTAAGCCACCATGTTGCCCAACTTAAATTTGTAAAAGCTAATAAGTTAAATTCATGTTGTCCTGACACAAATCGGTTGTGTGGAACCCAACATTTTTTACAGTGTATAAGATATTTTGAAAAATGTTGAAAACTGGCAGTCATTTAATGGATGTCAATGACTACTGGTTTCCAACATTCCTCAAAATATCTTCTTTTGCGTTATATAAACTCATAAAGGGACCACCTGAGGGTATTTTTTTTGGGTGAACTATCCCTTTAATAAAGTAACAACAATAACAGAATAATTATTCAGTTTGAAGCTGACTGCAAAATGAAAACAATTAAAAACAATTTGATGTGTCTTTCAATTAAAAACTTAAATAACAGTATTATTAAACAAAACAAAGCATCCAATAATGTAATCAATATTTTTCTTTTAACAAATGTGACTGCAACATTAGATTTAAATATCTTACATTAGTATTTTCATTTTTTAGCATCAGAATTAGCACAACATAACATTAGTTTTAGTACAAATTTGATGAAAGATTTTGATTCACTTCAAATGTTGACTACTGTATAGATGCCCACAAAATGTACTGTTCCCTTTTCCTGCACAAGAAGTTTGGCCAGAGTGAGTTCGTGCCCAACTGAGCCTGGTTTCTCTCAAGGTTTTTTCCTTCACTTTTGTCAATTGGAGAAGTTTGTTCCTCCACTATCACCACTGGCTTGCTTGGTTTGGAACTTGTGGAGCTGCACATCGATGGATTTGCTCTTCAGTGTTTGGATTTTCAGCAGTGAAAATTAAACCACACTGAACTGAACTAAACTGAACTTCAACTCTGAAAACTGGACTGACAGTTTCAATCTACTAGAACTTCTATGTTGAGCTGCTTTGACACAATCTACATTGTAAAAGTGCTAGAGAAATAAAGATCAATTGAACCGAATTGAATCCTGTCATTTGTGTTGGTTATTCCTCTGTGTTCCTCTTCTTCCTCTCCATCTCTCAGGATAAGGAGGGTTTTGTACCCACTGCAGTCATATCCGGGGCCTCTTATTAGGATGAGCAGAGCTTCAGACAGAATGCTCATAGACAGAATCAGTGATATCATAATCCCTACAGCTCTTCCTGTCCAACAGCAGGGTCAAGGTCTTCTATGTGCTTTATGTGCCATGTGTGTGTTTTTTCTGAGGGAAAAAAACACAGCAATACATTGCGGGTGTGAATGCATGGCATGTCAAGTGTGAAAGGAAAGCAAATTGCAGGAGAATGTGGTAAACTGAATGTAGGTCTTGCTATAACTGAGATGTCGGTTTTATATGTGTTTCAAGGAGGGAGATCTGGGTCAAGGTTTTGACAAGTCTCGTTCTCCACCCCACCTCCTACATGAGGAAAATCTGCTGCTGTCAACAATTTCAGGCTGCCTTTGCAAACTCTCTCACTCCTGAAACAATGAAGACTAAAGAAAAGTGCTGTAGCAAAGCAAAAGAAAGTGAGAGAGATTTTTTTCTTATCTACAAAATTGGTTTTGTGACTAACAGCTTATGACAAATTAGATGATTCTTTAAAGGGTTTTTACAGCTTTATTTAGAACCCTTTCATGCTGAAGAACTTAAAATGATCTCTTGTGTTAGAGTTTAGGGTTCATTTCTCCCCCCAGCCTTTTTGTTTTCAGGTTTGTACCCATCAAAACACCTCACACTTAAAAAAAACTCTGTATTTTAGTTTTTCGACATGATTTTGTAAGTTGAAACAACTTGCAGTTTCTGAATTTGTTAATTTATCTTAACATGGTAAGTTTTCACTGTCTCAACTACACTCAAAAAATGATGTTTGCTGTTTGTTTAAAAAAAATACTAAAATAAAAATTTCAACTGAAACAACAACATTTTGAGGATTTATAATTGTTTTATGTTCAATCCACTTAAATTTGTAAAAACTAATAAGTTAACTTAAAGATGTAGTATGTGATCTGTCCAAATGCTATCTGTTAGCATAATATCTTTGAAAACACAGTCCCTCCCCTGCCATCCAAAGTTATGCCTCCTGAAATCACGAACCAGCACATTAAAGATGACAGACACACTAGATCATGTCAATCGCCAGTTAGAAAACCTTATAGTACTTTATAATACTACAATTCTGAACTAAAAACTGTATTATATCTAGCACGTTTTCAGTTGTGTAGCAAGCAAAACTTGTCATAATGTCCAATATTTCATGCATGCCAGTATTGCTGGTCTCACTCTCTCACATGCTTTGTCCTAAAGCCATTACTGTATGCTTAGTGGTTGGCCAGCGGCTTGCAGGAGTTACATTTATTACTAAGCCATCCTAACATGCTATTTCAGAGCAAATATTCAGAATAGCATGGTGAACGATATAGGGAGCGCGTCACAGGTTGTCACTGTTCAAAAATGACCCAATGTGAATATAAAAGCTATTTCAGCTCAGTAAAGCAGGCTAGGTGGACTATAGTGCTATTTACTGATGTTTTGATGTTAAACTAAATAAAAATCTACATTATCGATGCTGTAAAAGGTCCCTTATGAAACTAAAATAGTCACATCAATCTTTCACCAGAAGATTTCAGTGGCTGAACAAAACGTCTGTGCATATAACCCATTTATAACAACAACATCTACATCAGCTTTGTGAGACTAAGGACGTACTCACACTATGCTATCCGAACCGTGCCCAGGCCCGTTTCCCGGATCGTTTGAGAAGTGTGAGTGCTCTGAATCGGGTTCAAGCACAGTTCACTTGGGCCGCCCTGGCTCGGTTGGAAGAGGTGGGCCTGAGTGCGGTTCACTTGGGCTCAGGTGCGGTACGCTTGCAGAGACGTGACTTTTAAGAGACTGTTTAATATGGATTAATTAATCATTCGTACTGTTCAATGAACGCAATGAACGTCGTAGTTTATTAAAGACGCAAACCCCTCACTGCACAACAGCTGCACCCTCAGCAAACCTCCTAATTCCTGCAGCATGAGGACTTTATGGTTGTTTATGAGCGTCAAAAGTGGCTAATCAGTTCCGCAAAATATCAAACGACTTAAACGATATAACTAAAGAAATCTCCACTGTGCTGAGCGAGAGCGCTTACTAAACAGCGCATCATCGATGACGTAAGTGTGCCCAGGCCCGAATGTAATGTGAGTGCGGGTAACGGGAGACAAGCGTGCTTTGGCCCAGTTCAAGGCAACTGTACATAGTGTGAGTACGCCCTAAAATAGTTTTAAAACATAACATTACCTGTCTAACAGAAATACTTCAGCCATGGTGTCATCCTTCCTCCAGTGTGCAAAACTAACTCCAATATAGATTCAGGATTTTCAAAAGTTTTGATTCAGCATTTGTTTTTAACACTGTCACTCTCTCTCTCTCTCATGTGGAGGTAAAGCTGTACACCTGCATGAGCAAACGGCAGATCTGTGTGAGCGGCTGCAGATGTACAAATCTACATTTGCTGACAGACAGCTTGGGCTACCTATCAGAATTATGAGAAATGTCGGCCTGACAAATTTTATTTGAATGAACATTTTTTAGTCTTATGCCTCACCCAGAATTTAAAAATACAAATAAATACTTTTAGATCATTTACTTGAATCATTACTATAAGGATGCTTTCACACCTAGACTTTTGTTCTGGAACCTGATGCGTTTCCCCAGTTAGTGCAGTACGTTTGGCATATGTGAATCCAGCAATCGCGCTCGGATCCACACCAAAACAATCGGTCTGAGATCACCTGAATGAGGTGGTCTCGGCTCAATTGAAACGAACTCTGGAGCAGATCGATTGCAGTGAGAAAGCAATTTGATCCGAGCCAGGCCATATCACAGTGTATTATGGATATGTAGTAGGCATGATAGAAAATTATGAGTAGGGCGGGATGTCATTCCTACCAGTAAATGGGCACTTCATGTCAAATACGAAAGTGAAAGCATGTTAACTATTAACAAGAGCTGTTTATTCATTTGGAAAATTGACTTAACAGAAGTCTTGGTTTATCTGCTCTTCTTGGAGCTCTTTTGGTCCGTTTAGAAACTTTGCTGTGTGAAAGCGAACCACAACAAGAACAAAGTGCAACAGTGTAACAATTTAAATCCCTGTTTCAGAACAAGAGTATCAATCCACAGGTGTGAAAGCACCCTTAGACCATGAAGAGACTTTCAACCAGCACAAAAAAACATGTTTCAGAAGACAATCACCTACTGTACCTTTAATTCTTTTATGCTGTCCTAACACAAATCAATTGTGTGAAACCCAGCATTTTTACAGTGTACTCTGTAAGTTGACATAACCAGAGTGTTTTTAGCCTCATATAAAAAAAAAAGAATAATAAGCTGAATTGAATTTGTCCACGAGTTTGTCCTAACAACTTCTTTATAAGGAAAATTATTTTGCGACGACAATAATATTGTAGGCGACGCAGTGGCGCAGTAGGTAGTGCTGTCGCCTCACAGCAAGAAGGTCGCTGGTTCGAGCCTCAGCTGGGTCAGTTGGCGTTCCTGTGTGGAGTTTGCTTGTTCTTCCTGCATTCGCGTGGGTTTCCTCCGGGTGCTCCGGTTTCCCCCACAGTCCAAAGACATGCAGTACAGGTGAATTGGGTACGCTAAATTGTCTATAGTGTATGAGTGTGAATGAGTGTGTATGGAAGTTTCCCAGAGATGGGTTGCAAATGGAAGGGCATCCGCTGCGTAAAACATGTGCTGGATAAGTTGCCGGTTCATTCCGCTGTGGCGACCTCGGATTAATAAAGGAAAGAAAAATGAATGAATAAATGAATAATATTGTAAGTACATTCGTTGCAATTGGTAAAATAAGTAGTGTTTTTGGTTGTCTGTGCTATTGCTAATTGAGAAAATCTGCTAGATTAAGAACAGTGAATTATTAATTACAGATAATGGTCAACTATTAAATTCTGGCAACTAAACATTTAAGTTGAAAATACTTAAATAAAAATCAATAGCTGAATGAAATATTTTTTAAAGTGCAATACTGTTTTTCTGGAGCTCAACCATCTTAACCAAGACTGTCAACTCTCTCTCAACAGGCATCTCTCAGGCAACGCTCTCTTACATTTTAACTAGCAAATTATAATTAGCAGCACATGTAGGTTTGGCAAGGTTGTTTAAATACCTCATCTCCACTGCGTAAGTAATAGTGGACAATATTATTAATTACTTGGGTTTATGTATACTCATACCAGCCTCAAAACATTTATTTTTTCTGTTTATCTATGTATGTTTTATTTTTTTTTCTAAACGCTAACAAATTCTAAATTAAATCAGTTTATCATATAAAGGGAGCATATCTTCAGAAGACTCAAAATCGCAATATCTTGAGGCATCAGAGTTTTGGTTTGAGAGAATATCAATCGAGGGACATACATCTCTCAGATTGGATTGAAAATAGCAGTCAGCATGAAATCAAAATGTACTCTTCTTCTTCAAAAGTCTTGTCGTCAATCCCAGTTGTAAAAGCAACTAATAATAACTTCACTTCTAGTCGATCATATGGAAAAGTGGCAGAAGGTGGATTGTCCCATGAATCATCTGTTGAACTGCATCCCAATTATCACAAATACTGCAGAAGACCTACTGGAACCCGCATGGACCCAAGATTCTCACAGAAATCAGTCAAGTTTGGTGAAGGGAAAATCATGGTTTGGGGTAACATTCAGTATGGGGGCGTGCAAGAGACCTGCAGAGTGGATGGCAACATCAACAGCTTGAGGTATCAAGACATTTGTGCTGCCCATTACATTACAAACCACAGGAGAGGGCAAACTTTTCAGCAGGATAGCACTCCTTCTCATAGTTCAGCCTCTACATTAAAGTTCCTGAAAGCAAAGAAGGTCAAGGTGCTGCAGGATTGGCCAGCCCAGTCACCAGACATGAACATTATTGAGCATGTCTGGGGTAAGATGAAGGAGGAGGCATTGAAGATGAATCCAAAGAATCTTGATGAACTCTGGGAGTCCTGCAAGAACACTTTCTTTGCCATTCCAGATGACTTTATTAATAAGTGATTTGAGTCATTGCAGAGATGTATGGATGCAGTCCTCCAAGCTCATGATGGAGTCAGACACAATATTCATTCTGTTTCCACTGCAGCATGACTTTATATTCTATACTGGACATTATTTCTGTTCAGTGACTTCTGTCTAAGTAAAGTCAGACCTTACTGTCCTAATGAAATCATTCAAAATCAAGCCATGACCATATTTTATTTTGGTCAAATAAACATAATCCTTTGCCTTTCATATAAGCCACTTCTGATACCAAATGATCAACTAGAAGTCAAGTTATTATTTGTTGTTCTTAAAACTTGGATAGGTGGCAAGATTTGTGTCAGGTAGTGTATATAGTAGTGCCTCTTATAAACAATCTGTGCACTTTGGTATTTTGTCAAAATGTATTTTCCCTCAGAATCTTTAATTAAATAACCTTCACCACCACCTCAAAACATCTTTACTTCACTTCTGGTCACATGGAATGTCTTTAGGGCGGGATTATAAGGACGCATCTCTGTCATTTCTGCCCTGCTTTTGTCCATTCATCAATCTTCTTACATTTTGTTACCAACACTCATCTTCCAATGATTCAGTCGACTCTGAAAGTACAAAATCTTGCACCACCCTACTTTTGTTTGTCATTTCAATTGGCCTACATCACTATATAGGGAAAAAAAACAACATAATCTTAACTTACCGACTTTAATACTTGTTCAGATCAACATTTGTGGGTTTGTAACAACTTGAGGATAAGTACATTAAAAGCAAAAGCTTAATTATATATCACGAGAGGCTTTCAGTTTGCATTGTTTCAATTGACACATTTTTAGCATTGCGTTGCAGACTAACCTTGGAAGCCAACTCCAGACTTTTGCACTGTAAATAACACACAGCTTTGAAAGGCATGCTTTCCATTTTAAAAAGATAGATGGGGCTTCATGAGAGGGATAATAACTGAGTGTGTAGTTTTAATGAAGTATCATAAATGCTGGGTTTCATCTCCATGTAGCCTCTGTGATTATGCAGTCGGTGTGCTGTTAAAGGCATTAGTGTGTTTCACAGCTTGATACGACACTGGTCTTGTTGCACAATTAAACAGACGACAAGAGGCCTGTGTGAGCCTGTTTTAATTACTGCAACACGACAGAATCCAGCTTTCAATGCGCACTTATATGTTCACGCTAGATTGTTAGTGCTGTGCAAATAAAGGGCGATTCGAGACGTCTGTTCAGGCTTTAACAAGACACTGCAAGACGCAAAAGCAGGCCAGCTCTGATACATCGATCAACTCGATGGCTTGTATTTCTCATCTAACTGACACGGTAACCATGCAAATACACAGATTTGAGCTGCGCTGACCACAATACTGCATATTAAGCCCTGATGTTCCAACCGCATCCTGATGACAAACACAATTCCATTCACAGCGGTTTTCAGAAATAAATAAATGAGATTGAAAACATCTAAACGCTAGGCTGTGTTATTCCTGCAAATGTATTTTCTAGAGCATGACGTTACCCAGAGTTAACATCAATGCGCAAGTTGCCACATGTTCGCATTCAGTTTCTTCGTGATTCTCGGAATAATGAATTACGTTATTAGCTCAGAGTTTTAAAGAAATTGCATGCCCTGCAAAATGATTTGAGTGAGCTCAATGACTTCTACATGGACAAGGGGTGTCCAATGCTTATCCTGGAGAAACATCCTGCAGAGTTTAGCTTCAAACAAAGGTTAGTCAGTCTGAAGGATTTGATAAACCCCAAGAATAGTGGCCACAGACATGCTGGATTTCCCTGATATAGATTAAATCTACACTGACTTTTTGGTGTGAATAATGGCCCGTTTCCACTAAGTGGTACAGTACGGTACGGGTCGGTATAGGTCACCTTTATCAGGCTTGCATTTCAACTGCTAAAAGGGTACCGATGGTACGGTGGTGTACAACAGAAAGATTCAGTCGACATCATTCTCGCTCAAGGAAATGTCAAAGTAAAGCTGTACGGGTCGTTCAAATATCATATGAGAAGCACTTCTCACAGACGCTTTATACACAGAAATACTTGTGTATAAATGTTCATTACGAACCTTTCTATGAACATGATTTAATTATAACTGCAGATCAATGATAGGGTGAATAGCCTACTGTAACTAAATGAACTATATAACTAATAACTAAATAAATAATTAAATGCAACATATATGAACACATACAGACCCTTACAGTCTCTGATATGTTACCAATTATAGAAAAACTACACACAGCATACATTTAGTCCTTATTTGCCTTCAAAAACAACACGCAACGTACCTCTCATCTGTATCTTTAATCTTCACCAGCACATGTAACATCTGTTAGAAAGTAATTGAGTTCATAATAGTCCAAAAAGTGATAATAGTTAAACATGGCAGTTTGTTCATGTTTTAGGTTGCTGAAAGAATCATTTGCTCCTTTGTTTTTTTCCGGCTTCTCTTCTCTTCTCTTTTTTCACACATCACTCTTGTGTTTGTTCGTTTCTGAAAGGATCAGATGTCAGAAGCAGTTCAATGATCATGCGCACGTTATTATCATCAGCTCAAGAAGTTCGTTATTTCAAATATAGACGTGCGGCGAGCACAAGTGAGAAACTAAAACCGCTCGCGCTTTAGACAACCTTGTAAACAACTATGGGGCACAGGGAAGTACTGCTCTTCTTCTTGGCTTTGTGGCTGTTCATCAAGACAACGCAGTGTTGCCAGATTGGAATTGTCAAAGTTTTGTACCAGAACCTCAAAATTATCGTATTTGGAGGAAAATTATCGTACACGAGTCATACAGTACAGCTATTATCTAGACACAATTTTGACACAATGTGCAAATTATCATAATGCGTAAAAAAAAAAAAAAATAGCCGTACCTCAGTGGGAAGGTTCAAACTCCACCTCCGAGTCGCTGTCCTGCGTGTGTTGCCAGATGTTAAGGGATTCATTTTGGGGTACAAATTGGATGCCGTCGTGGACTGCAACATAGTGCTGGTTGGCTTGAAAGCAGTGCACCCTCCCAAATTTTTTACATACTCTGAGGTGTGCATGAGCCCATTCAGAGAATCTGTAATAAGCCGATTTCGTGGCTTTGTTTTGATGAGATTAACTTTGGTAAAACACGTTCACATGACGCATTTGAATAGGGAAAAGCAAGAACATCAAGGGCAAACTTCCCTGTCCTACTCACCTTTTCAGCACTACTTTTTAAAACTTTATTGCTTAAACAATCAACCTCAACCTGAAAACGACTGACTTAAGCACGACCGCATGCGGCTGGAATGTTAACTCACGAGAGAGAGCCATTCTCAACATTGATTGGCTGGGAAAATGTAAGGTAAGATGAGATAGAAAACGTGTCCAGAGATAGAAAACTCCACGTTCACCTCACAGACAGTAGACAAAAAGATGCAGCTAGATCAATAAGTATAGAAGCCCTAAGATTACAATGAAATTAATTTTAAATGCCATAAAATTCTGAAATTATCGTACATTATAGGATTGTTTTCATTATTGATCGTACATCGTACAGAGGTCGAAGTTATTGTACAAATACGATAATTATCGTACGTCTGGCAACACTGAGACAACGACAAGGCTTGTTTAAGCTCAGGTCGACCATGGCTCATTTTATATATATATATATATATATATAATATATAATATAATAATATATAGTATAATATATATATATATATATATATATATATATATATATATATATATATATATATATATATATATATATATATATATATAATTACGGTGTAATGTCTTCGCTGTGTATTTAAAAATGGCGGTTTCTTTGTTTTCATTCTCCTGGCTTGTTGCACGAGTGAGTGACGTATCTCTGTAAACCAATGGTGTTCAGCTGCGCATCTGCCTCCACCTTTTGGTACCCTTTTGTTGTGCTAGGTACCCTTCCGAAAGGGTACCCAAAAAGTTGTATGGTACAGTTCACTTTTATGTACCTTTTGACAGTGGAAACGGCCATAAAAGCGTAACGAACCGTACAGTACTCAGTGGAAACGGGCCATAAATGTAGACATAATTTTTTTATTGCAATATTAACCCTCCTGTTGTCTTAGAATTCTGTATACGCTGTTCACCCTTAAGGTAAAACATGACCTGCCTTCATTAAACCTAAACAATCTATTTTGCATGAAGAAACTAATCTTCATCACAAAATCTGTGCTGGTTAGTTATTCCCTTATCAGTGTGAAGTATTTCATTGATTTGTAATCGGCGAGTAACACTCATTTTTGACTAAAGTGAAGGGTAAGTTTTTTTAATGCTAAAAGTACCCAGCAAGCATTTTTAAAAGATGTCTAATAGATGTCTAAACACAGTGGCTAAAACAAGGCTAATTTTGGGCTGTCAGTGAAAATCTAATAGACGTCTAACTATAGGCCAAATATTAGAGTTTCACTGACAGCCCAAGTTTAGCCATGTTTTAGCCAAGCTGTCTACGTTTAGATGTCTATTAGACGTCTATTAAACACAAAATTGTTTCCTGGGTATCTGCGCAAGTGTAAAATATTTTCAGAAAATTACAGTATTCACACAGTATTCATAAAAGTTAAAGCAGCATATTTTAATTGTGTGTGTGTTTGGGGTCTGTGTGTTAAAGTGTGCCAGTACTTTTTGTGGTGCAAAAATGTTTTTTTTAGCTGGCGGGTCAAAATTGACCAGTACAACTGTTGTACCCTAAATGTGTACAGCCTTCATAAAAATAGAAAGTTATTAATGTTTTCTAGTGTTGGGCTTTTTATTACAGATCATTTAAAGTTCAGGACGAGAGCAGAACATATTAATCCACCATAGAAAGCAGAACCAATCCAAGCATGATTCATTACAATATAATATAAACAGTGATGCAAAAAGAATACCACAACTTTGAAAACCTGTATTTAATCAAAGAAACATGATGGAACCTTGGGTAATTAATCATTGTGAAGAGTACTTAACAAAGTTTTTTTTCAGTAGAAAACAAGTTCATAGATGTGCAATATGACTCTCTCCTGACATTCGAGTGACATCAGTTCGAAAGTTGTGGTATTCTTTTTGAACCACCATAAAATGAAACAGATTATCATTCCTAAAACATATATATACACTTGTATAGTTCTATTAACATATCAAAAGTAACAGAACACTCTAAATATTTGACTTTTTAACTAGATAATTGCATCAAAACACGTTTTCTATGTTTTTACACAAGGTAACACTAAACAGCTCTAGTTTATTTAACATATAACTAAAGGCTCTATGTAGTTCACACTTTAAAAAAAACAACTGCTGGGTTCCACACAATTCATTCAGGCTGTTCCAACATAAATCGATTAGGTTAACAAACACAAATTTAAGTTGATTGAACATAAAACAATTAAGTGTTCCCAAAAATCTAAAAAATTGTGTTGGTTAAGCTCATTTTACATAAGTAGTTTGAACAATCAGAACGTTAATTCAAGTACACACACACACACTTTCCCAGCAGACACACAACATCATAAGATGTTAATATTAGGTTAGTTTTCGTGACATCAGGTGACCAAAATTCAATGTCTAGCCAGCGTCTAAAGACAACGTTACTTTGACGTCCAATAACGATGCCAAATTACGTTGATATTTGTTTGATTTTAGATTGTGTTGGAAAGTGACCAAAATCCAACGTCTGATAGCTGTCATAGTGGTAACGTCCACACAACGTCAAGGTTTAACATAATTAGACATTGATATTTGGTTGATTTCAGGTTGGACATTGACGTTGGCCTGACATTGGGTTCTGACGTCAACCCAATTTACATTTCCAAACAAAATCTAACGTCCCCACGACATTGAGGCAAAGAGCTTAGAATGACCAAGAGGCGACACTCAATAGAACGTTCCATTGCAACAGCAGCGCCCAGCAACAGCCCCGGATTCTGCCATTTTGGAGTAAAAGCGGTCGGCTGTCCATTGGATCTTATTGCTGTCGCGATGGCAAGCAGCTGCTTTGTTTTTTATTTATTTATTTTAAAAGTGCATTAAAGCTGGGATACAACCTGAAAGACGACAATACAACACTTACAATCATCAGCACTTTTAATAGTTTATTTTACAGACTTATAATATGCTGTTGTTCTATTGGAATTTTTATTCCAAAATGGCCGCCGCACCATCTAGTAACTGTTTCCCAAATCGCACTAGAGTGTCGCCTCTTGGTGATTCAATGCTCTTTGATTAGGGTACGTTGGGGTACAACGTCAATATGACATCATGTTAACTTCCTGTGTCTGCAAGGTTTATATTAGTATTACATTGGGTTTTGTGTTACAGTTTCAAGTGAATGTTTGGCTTTCTATTTTATCACCGGAAAAGTAGTTTTTATAAGGTCACTATAATCTTTAATATATATATATATATATATAAATGTGTAAACATTACATTAGCTGGAAACTCTCGTATTATTTGTTCCTTTGATTTTGGTTGCCTGCCTTAATAAGATTTGTAAGTTGCATTGGATAAAAGCTTTTGGCAAATTATTAAATGTAAATGTAAGGCAGAAGCAGTAGGCATATTGCCATTATGTAATATGCAGGCATCAATATGCCATTCCAACATACCTGAAACTATGTCAACATGTTTTTCCAGTGAATTGCTGGCAAGTAATGGACATTTTTATAAATAAAAAGCCTGTATGCTAAATGTTGTCTTTTTTTGTGTCCTTTGATTTTTTAAATCAAACAATGCCTGTGAAGTTGCACTTTTCCCTTGTGTCTCTCCCATTTGCCACATTATTTCATAGAGTATACCCTGCTCCATCTCTCAGCTTCTCTGATTTGTGCATCAGCTCAAGGCTAAGGCTGAACTCAAAGAGATACAGTGTTCAGTCTTTAACTTTCATCAGCTGTTTTCCTCACACTGTAAAATATATTTTTGCTACACTGAGAGTCTGTTACCCTTTCTAACTAAAAGTCGAAAACCAGACTCTTGTAATTATGGTATTATTACCTGTTAGTTAATTCATTATTTTTTGGTTCATGAGACATTTTGAAATGTCAAGCACCCATGAAATAGGATAATGATTTGTGTGTGTGAAATTCTCCTCAGATGCCGTCATCTTAGCTCACATACTCCCACTAAGAGCGGTAATATTGCAAATTTACGTTCATAGATGTGCACTCCGGGACGAAGCTGAAAGCCCAGAGCCTTTGACTCATCTTTTAATTTCACTTGAGACTCGCTAAACTGTTTTTAAGCTGTTCTCAGACTTACTTCAATGAATTTTCCATTCAGTGTTCACATTAGAAAGAGAGGCGCTGATTTGGTCCATGTCTGTGTAAAGCCTGTGAGTTTTTTTTAAGGATGACTCTCTATTAGTTAATCTGCCTTTTTCTTCCATAGATTTTGTGGAGTATGCATTTGTGTGTATGTGAACACACTCGTACAGCTAACTGCTTGAACTACAGGTCAGTCCAGCCCAGTGAAATGTCAGTGGTGTCTTGTGATGCCTGCTGGCGTTCATTATCAGATACAGAAATATTATCTGATACCCATACACAGCACACTCTTGAAATGGTGATGATTTTCATCATGGGGTGTGTGTGTGTTTTTGGGTAGGTGGTTGTGAGTGTGGGTGTTTTTGGAGAAGTAAATCCACCAGATAGCAAGAAATGTAACTTATTTTATGCAAATGATGTACCTCCGCACTGGAATTTTTTTGGTACTTCAAGTAAGAGTGTTTTTACTCAACAAAGCGTTAAAAACAAAGAGCTTATCCTTTGCATTTTTAGAAGTTTCTCTGTGCACATATGTGCCAATCCACAGAAATTACAATTACATTTACTAAAAAAATTACATTTGTGAGCTACAGTAGTATTGCCACATCTGTGGTTTTCCCGCAGAGCTGGACTACTTTTACATCTTTTTATTCCACAGGATCAACCAAGAGGAAACAAACAGGATTTCAATTTTGACACAGGAGACCACCATCCCAACCCTGTTTGCTGTCTGAAGTTATTCTGTTGGTTGTCATGTATGTATGGCAATAGTCTGTACTTGTTTATATTATGTATGAATTTTTGCAGCGATAAAATTTCATAAAAAAATACCAATTTTATTTTATAAAAAAGCATGCACACACACACATGTTTGTTTTTGTGACAAGTGGGTACATTACATAGGCTTCCATTCATTTTATACAGATCAAACCGTATATTATATTGCCCTCACCCCACCCTCCCCCTAAACCCAACCATCCCAGGAGACAGTGTACAGCTTTACTCCCTGAAAAAACTCATCCTGTGTTTTATAAGCTTTTTGAGAGGTGAGGACGTCACCAATGTCCTCATATTTCACCTGCTTTTAGAAAATACCTGTGTCATACCTATGTCATTATACAGATTTGTGTCCTGATGTGTCACAAAAACACGTACACACACACACATAAATATATATACTGTATGCTGAACATCCATGATGCGAATCTCCCGTTCCATCACATCCCAAAGGTGCTCTATTGGATTGAGATATGGTGACTATGGAGGCCATTTGAATACAGTGAACTCATTGTCATGTTCAAGAAACCAGTTTGAGATAATTCGCACTTTATGACATGGTGCGTTATTCTGCTGGAAGAAGCAGTAGATGGGTACACTGTGGTCATAAAGGGATGGACATGGTCAGCAACAATACTCAGGTAGGCTGTGGCGTTGACACAATGCTCACTTGGTACTAATGGGCCCAAAGTGTGCCAAGAAAATATCCCCCACACCAATACACCACCACCAGCCATGTTGTTGAGGCCAAAAGCTGACTCTACCATCCAAATGTTGCAGCAGAAATCGAGATCAGGCAACGTTTTCGCAATCTTTTATTGTCCAATTTTGGTGAGCCTGTGTGAATAGCCTCTGTTTCCTGTTCTTAGCTGACAGGAGTGGCACCCGGTGTGGTCTTCAGCTGCTGTAGCCCATCTGCCTCAGGGTTGGATGTGTTGTGTGTTCAGAGATGCTCTTCTGCAGACCTCGACTGTAACGAGTGGTTATTTGAGTTACTGTTACCTTTCTATCAGCTGGAACCAGTCCAACATAGTTCTTTGATTTGCTGTTTCCCAAATCCATCGCTCCAACGAACATTCGCAAAATGCGTCGCAAACTTAAGCACTTGAAACGACACCTGTGGAGCTGTAGTTAGAAGCATAGTTCCTGGCTGTGTTCTATTCCCACTTATCCCCCTGCCCTATTCATTTAGAACATTCTAACATTCAAAGTTGGAATTATTAAAAATAAAAAAGCATATAAGGGTAATTTATCTTAGGTGTAATTTGCTTTCAAAGTATTTTTACAGTTCAGTTTTAGCGATCTTAATGTTTACAATTGTGCTCCCTTCGCAGTGCACTTTGAAACATTGATGTCATTTTGAACACAGCCTCATGGCGAAAGCTATAGGTATATTTAAAAGCGGAAATTATGTTAAGCCTCCAAAGCTTGTGAAAATAAAAAACATAGCATACTTAATTCTTTTAATTTATAGTGGGTTATTTATTAAGTTTCTCTGCTGTATATGACCTAGGCCTGTTGGTTAGAACTTTCTACTGTGGTTTGCATGTGTCAAATTGTAATTTGTTTTAAATACATAAACAATATCCTAAATAATAATAATAATAATAATCATCATCATCATCATTAATATTATTATTAAAGTAAATATATTTATAATAAATCGCCTCATTATTTATTTATTTATATGATTTATATATGATATTAGAATAGTGTTAGCTTTTGTTTTGTTTTATGTTTTAGAATAGAATAATGTTCAACTTCTCAATAATATTAGTAAAGCAAACATTCATTTATAATTAATTTTGTAATTTGCTTTCCAAGTATTTTTACAGTTCAGTTTTAGCGAACTTCATGTTTACCATTGTGCTCCCTTCGCAGTGCACTTTGAAAACATTGATATCATTTTGAACACAGCCTCATGGCGAAAGCTATAGGTGACCTATTATTTAAAAGCAAAATTTATGTTACATTTATGTTTTTGTGAAAATAAAAAACATAGCATATGTTATTGCTTTTAATTTATAGTGGGTTATTTATGTACTGTATATGACATGGGCCTGTTGGTTAGAACTTTCTGCTGTGGTTTACATGTGTCAAATTGTAAAAGTCTACTTTTAAAATAAATAAATAAATAAATAAATAAAAATAAACAATATCCTACTAAATAATAATAATATTCATCATCATTATTCATATTATTATTAAAGTAAATGTATTTATAATAAATAGCCTCATTATTTATTTATATGATTTATATATGATATTAGAATATTTGTTAGCTTTTGTAAGTGATTTTATGTTTTAGAATAGAATATGTAATGTTCAACTTCTCAATAATATTAGTAAAGCAAGCATTGGTCCTATATGTGCAGTTTACATATATTTCAATTAATATGGAAAACGAGTGCATGTTTTTACCAATACTAATATTGGGTTTTATTTTAAATGCGTGTTTGTGTAAAACAATATAATTTGCACAAAGAAATTATGGGGTTCTTCTCTAAAGAAGTAGTTACTCCACCCCGTTTAGAGCATCATTATGGGTGTTTTACGTTATAACTAACGTTGTTCAAGCGATACATCTGCGACAGAGAAACTAAGGGTTTGGGAAACACTCGTTACTACATCGTTTTTTTCCCAAACGATGCATCGTACTATGATAGTTCAGCCGCGAGTTACGTCATTGTATGGGAAACGCACCCCAGGTTGTTTTTTGTCTAATAAATGACAGTAGGCTACAGTTTTTTTACTTTAAAACTTTAACTGATTCGTATTTTTTTCCTAATGATATATGATGTAATAAATTTGTATTTTAAAAAATTTGTCTTGTTTTAATTTTTCTTTATTGCAAATTTTTAGGAAATATTTTTAGTACATCAAAAATGTAGTTATGATGACATCTGACTAACTAATGCAGCAAAAAAAAGTACTGCTTAAAATGTCACCAAATGCAGTATTTAAATCTCATAGCTAAATAGAAACTGAGGCGTATAACTGCAAAAAGGTCCACTTTTTGAGAAAAAAAAGAAAAGAAAAATCTAACTTTGGTGAGCAAATCAAATCTCTCTGCATTATGAATATGACTCTCCACATAACCACACTGGAAAGGCTGGATTTATCTGTCCTATAAAGTTTCTCTCTCATTAATACAGTTCAGAGGCCTGTTTCCTCTGTGATGGGTATTTTTGCTAAATGAATATCTAAAATCCGTAAGGTCCAGGCTTTAATCCACACACTATTCAGGTCTGTGGTTAAAAGGTATCATCTGGTTGGGGCTGGAGTGCGACTTGCCTTTGGAGTCATTCTCTTGGCAAAATACACAGGCAGTCATCAACACTGGATTTACGTGCGGCACACTTGTGGTTTAGTCGTGATTGCTTGAATTGGCGGCACATGCTGTCTGCTTCATTGAGCTTCTCTTTGGGTCTCCAAATGGGTCTCTTTCATTGAAAATAACCACTTGGGACCTGCAAGACAGATGAGGGAACAATACTGGAAAGAGTGGAAGAGAGATGGTAGAAAAGTAAGATTTGTTGCACGAAATAAAAAAAAGTTAAATTAAGAACACCCATGGAGTGAGAAAAGTAAATAAATATAAATAAATAAATCATATATATATATATATATATATATATATATATATATATATATATATATATATATATATATATATATATATATATATATATATACATGGTCTGTTGAAATTCTTGATTCTGATTGTTTGGAAGGTGTGCAATAAAATTATTTAATAGACAGGTAGTTCCAGTTAGTTTTGATCAATGCATGGACTTGCCTTAAACATTAGCACTAACCATATCAACTGAGTGACAGTTGCCAGAGCCTTCATTCTTTGTGATCTTGAGGACACCAACCTGTGCTTCATCAGGAAGCCAATGGGGATTAACAAACTAATTATATTTGCAAAGAGGTAGCTACACCTTATATGAGCTATTAGATATGCCTGTGTCATTTACATTCACACACTTGATTTCTCTCTTGCAAGTGCCCCCTCTCTGTCTGCTTTTGACTGCTGATCCAATCTGGGGATAGGAAATCTAATGTCATAATTAACAACACAATTTGTCAAATATAGTTTTAGCTTGTTTATAACTTTGCAAATGACCACATAATAAGTGGGATAATCAACATATTTTCGTGTGTCCATTTCCGCGTGCAAGATTTTAAATGCACAATGGTTTTTTGCCTCCACGTTGAATCCTGTGACTGAGATGGTACCTTTTCAAAAGGTACATTTTTGTACCATACAGGTGTTCAATAGTAACTTTAAGGTACACTTTGACATATTTGAAGGTTCACCTTTGTACCTTTAAGGTACTAAGAGGTACACATTTGTACATTTTAGGTATTAATATGTACCTTTTAAGACCCTGTTAATATCACAACTGTAACTTTGAAAAGGTACCGCCCCAGTGACAGATTTTGTACCTTTAATTCTGAGTGTGTGTGTATATATATCACGCGCTTCGAATATTATCACTCGACTTAACGGGCGTTATCAGTGGTTATCAGGTGATAGATATGGGCTAAAAGTGGCTTTCTGGGCCTACTGGTAGGCTCAGAAGGCTGTTATCATCCATCCACATGGTTAATCAGCTATACTAATAGAGAAGACTGCAGATCCAGATCTGTTTTTACATTACTGCGATGGTTGGGTTTAGAGATTGGGGTAGGGGTAGACTTTAATAAAATACATTCAATGGGAAATTTAATAAATAATATAAATAATTCTCGAGGTTAATCAGCTATACTAATAGAGAAGACTCCAGATTCAGATCTGTTTTTATATATGTATATGTGATACTGTTGTGCTGGTATCATTGTGCTGGGCAAACACACTAAACTGAATGATGTTTTAACCGAAATAAAAGCAATAGTTATTACTTGGGGCAAACTTTGGCAAAGTTTCAAAACACTTTTCCAACAAACTCTCTGAGGCGTGCTGGACAACCTACGGTGTGTACAGAAACAGGAAAGAGTTATGGAGATTCCTAAAGGAAACGTTAAATCATATTTGTGTGTATCCATAAAACATGTTATTAGTTTTATAACACTTTGGGGTCAAAGTTTAAAGCCAATAGTTAAACTTGGAAACACTCGCTCCCTATCATAATTTCACATATCTCCAGGCTTTTGTTACAGTGGTTGTGTGGCACACTTGCACTTCTGCAGTCATTTACTGGTTTCATCTGTAAAGGATTTAGGAAACTTTACAGTTTTTATAAAACTCTAAGAGTAACTGGAGGTTACTTTCTCAGATCGTTAAAAAAGACGAGGGAAAGGAATGGAAAAATGGCTTTGGTGCACGAGGCTTCCTCCCCCGAATGCTTTGGCTGAAGGCTTGTTGCCAGATTGTGTTAAACCAGTTTTTTTCTTTTTTTTTAATTCCCAATCACTTTCTCTCTACTGAGACCTATCCGTCCTAGTACTCCTGTCACTCTTTTCCACTATCTTGCTTCTCACATTTTCTTTCTTTATTATGCTCCTTTTCCGTTCGCTCTTTCTTTATTCTCGTGTCAAACAGATTATGAAGCGCAAATAAAAATCAATAATACATCTGAAGGATTGGAAAAGCGTGGATTAATGTCAGTTTGAGGTCAGGTGTGAGATTCTTGAGTCTGAAGAGTAAGACTGCTATTTAATATTCCTGAACAGTTCGCTCTTCTCACAGCCATGCAGCACAGAGGGTATCAGATGAGCTGTCAAGTGCATTTCGAGATCATGAAATAATCAGGAGGAATTCAGAACCAAGCTTCCAAAAAACAGGATTATACAAGAGATAGGATGTTAGAAAAACAGTGTTTAAAAGGATCACAATTGACTTAAATTTATATTGTCAGCCTCATGTTGTTTCTCTGTTTTCTGTGGAACATGAAAGAGATGTTTAGTCAAATGTCTGTTCATCTCTCTCTTCTGTAAAATAAAAGCTGATAAAACAAAAATACATTAACCTAATCAATTAATTAATAAAATCCAAATAATACATGTTTACTAATAAAACTGTAATACATTTTTAGAATGTAATTTCACCCTAAGCGTCAGTCTGCTCAATTGACAGCAGTGGGTTAGGGCGTAAACATTAATGTATAAGATGTATTTTACTTTTTTTTAAATAATATGACATTTTGTTGAGCCAATAGCATTGTGGTTTAAGGGATAGTTCACCCAAAACTTTACACCCAACCTTTATTCCTTCAGGAGTTTCTTTCTGTTGAACACAAGATATTTTGAAGAATCTGGAAACCACCATTGACTTCCATATTATTTGTTTTCCTGCAATGGAAGTCAAACACTTTTTCAGCTTTCTTTAAAATAAGCTGGTTGATGCAACATGTACGTCAATATTGGACTACGGTGAGATTATCTACAGTTGAAGTCAGAATTATTCGCCCCCCTTTGATTTTTTTTTCTTTTTTAAATATTTCCCAAATTATGTTTAACAGAGTAAGGAAATCTTCACAGTATGTCTGATAATATTTTTTTCTTCTGGAGAAAGTTTTATTTGTTTTATTTCGACTAGAATAAAAGCAGTTTTTATTTTATAAAAAAATATTTTAAGGTCAAAATTATTAGCCACTTTAAGCTATATATTTTCGATAGTCTACAGAACAAACCATCGTTATACAATAACTTGCCTAATTACCCTAAAATCTGGTCAAATATGATTTACTGTCATCATGGCAAAGATAAAATACAACAGTTATTAGAGATGAGTTATTAAAACTATTATGATTAGAAATGTGTTGAAAAAAATGTCTCTGTTAAACAAAAAATGGGGAAAAAATAAACAGGGGGGCTAATAATTCAGGGGGGCTAATAATTCTGACTTCAACTGTATATATATATAGCACTAAAAGCTATGATAGATGATCTTAGACCTTAGATATCTACACTCGATCTCCTTTAATCACAACACAAAACACAGCTCAATTAATGCCATCCATTACCTTCCAATTTTCTATTTTGTTGAATGCTGCATCTGAAGATGATGTCAGTAAGCATGCACTGACGGTGTGAATACAACCAGAAAAATAGTTTGTTGGGGACCAGATTGGTGTCTAGTTCAGGCTGTTGGAGATACGTGTCCAGGGCTACATTTTTAGGAACCGCAAAAAATGTGCCAGGGGCTACGTCTGCTTGCAGTTTTTAAAATAACTTAGTTATTAGAAATGAGTTATTAAAACTATTATGTTGAGAAATGTGTTGAAAAAAAATCTTCTCTCTATTAAAAATAAACAGGGGGGCTAATAATTCAGGAGGGCTAATAATTTTGACTTTGACTCGTCTCAGAGACTGCATGCATTTGATACTGTTTACCATGGTGCACTAAGATTTATAACTAACTTTAAATCCCTTATTCATCATTGTGTGTTGCATACTAAGGTAGGTCTGCTTTGTCCGTTCGTAGGCTCAAGCATTGGCATATCTTTGTTTACAAAGCTATATTGGGTTTACTCCCATCATATCTCCAGAATTACAATTGTGAAAAACCTGTGCTTAGCTATGGCCTTCGGTCACAGGATATTTATTTACTGTCTGTTCTTAAAGTGCGGACTGAGATGGGAAAAAAGGCTTTTAAATACGCATCACATTTTACATGGAATAATCTACAAACAAAGTTGCAGTTTAAAGAATCGATTTCACTAAATGCTTTAAAAAAAGAGAGTAAAAATGATTTAGAAATGGGCGACGCGGTGGCATCCGCTGCGTAAAACATGTGCTGGATAAGTTGGCAGTTCACTCCGCTGTGGCAACCCCAGAATATAAAAGGGACTAAGCTGAAAAGAAAATAAATAACTGAATGAATGAATGAATGAATGAATGAATGAAAATAGACCGTAGGGTATGAGTGTGTGAATGAGTGTGTGTGTTTCGCAGTGATGGGTTGCGGCTGGAAGGGCATCCGCTGCGTAAAACATATGCTGGATAAGTTGGCGGTTCATTCCGCTGTGGCGACCCCAGATTAATAAAGGGACTAAGCCAAAAAGAAAATGAATGATTTAGAAATTGAAACACAGGCTTGTAGATGTTTTGATTAGTTTGTTTGACAATGTGTGATTCATGTTAACTGTTAAGTTAAATTGTCCATAGTGTTTGTTTATAAATAAATGTGTGTGGGTGTTTCCCAGTGATGGTTTGCGGCCAGAAGGTCATCCGCTGTGTAAAACATATGCTGGATAAGTTGGTGGTTCATTCCGATGTGGCGACCCCTGATTTATAAGGGACTAAGCCGAAATAGAAAATGAATGAATGAATGAATGTTTTTTGTTTGTTGTCAGACCTATGTGACTTGCAGAGGTGGACTTAACCAATAAGCGAGGTAAGCAGCCGATTAGGGCCCTGAGGAACTAGGGGGCCACAATCAATGCCAAGAAGCCTATATTACTCATTATAATAATCATTAATCATAGTACATTTTTTTAATAAACTTTCCACATATATTGTAAAATCTGTCTATAACGATTAAGAGTTTAATGTTATTACTTCTTTTCAAAATCGGGGGCCCCCATGAACAGTAGAATGTTCATTCCGTACTGCACATGCAAATATTAAAATCTAATAACAAATATGGCTAATTAACTGTACATAGTTTGTGAACTAGCTTTTTATTTTTGAATTTTTTGTATTTAATTTTACATTAAGAAGATAAAGGTTCCACTTAAAATATATTTTTAACATGCAGCAGTTTATTTACAAAAAACAAAAACAAAAAACTCACCGAATCTACAGAGAGAGAAAAAAAATCTAAAGAGAAAGAGTGTGTTTTGACTTTCAATGCTAGGGCCCCATACCTGGGATTTCTTAGAGCCCCTAAATCCCTAAGTCCACACCTGGTGACTTGTATACTGCCTAATCTTGGCCAGGATGCTATTGTAAAATAGATTTTTAATTTCAATCTGTCTTTGCTGGTAAAATAAAGGTTATAATAATAATATTTACCAGTGATGGGTTGCAGCTGGATTATAAAGATTAATAAAGGTTACAAGATTAATAAAAGGACTAAGCCGAAAAGAAAATGAATGAATGATAATAATAATTATTATTATTATATAAATATCGTCCTTTGTGTTCAACAGAAAAAATTAAATTACAAATTTTCAATGTACCCCCCCCCTCAAAAAAAACTACAAAAAATAGTTAAAAATATTAACAATAGGATGACATTTTTTGATGTTGATGATTTTTACAATGTTATACTCACTACTCATGAGTACCTTTGAAAGGTCTATTTTTTACTCATACTTCGAATAATATTTACTACAGATACTTTTACTCGCACCATATTTTAGGCAAGTAATGGTACTTTTTACTTAAGTATAACTTTTTTACTCTTTCCACCACTGTGAGGAATTGATGACAGAACTGTTCATTTAACACACGGGTCAAGTAAACGTATACTCAGTGTTTATAATGAACGCGTATTATATAAACGTCCCTGTTTTTCTGTAACCCTACAGACTGTGTGCTAAAGTCATTTTAATGGTTTGATAGCAACCTCCATAAATACACAACTATCTTGTGAGCAAACCTTATCAGACCGGAGCCTGGGAAATCTCAAACTTCCACGTCAAAATATCTTGCCAATTCCGCCCGTGGAGGTTATTTATGAGCGGATAAACAGTGTTTCGGCACTGTAAAACATCCATCCGTGCAGCCTCCGCGCCGATCTCGCGATGACACGAGCTTAGCTCCACGCAACCGTATGGTGAGAGTTTTCCAGTTGTCGCGAGAGCAGCGGAGTTTCCCACGCCTGTTGTTGTGGTGTCTGCCCTCTTCTTTCAGTTAGCCTGCCCGCCTTCCTGGAGCTCGTCACCCGCCCCTTTCTCTCTCTCCCTCGCTCCTTCAGCCTCCAGTCTGCTTCTGTTGTCTCGGCGGCTGGAAGGGTCTGGGAGAGGAGGATCTCGCGAGTCTTGGAGTTTTGGTGAGAGTTTGTGGAAGATGGCGCCTGTTGTGACAGGGTAAGTCTGAGATTCAGGACTGCTGCAGGAGTTGCTCCTGCACACTTTCTCCTAAAACAACGGGCTTAGTGAAAAGATGCCCCTTTGCGTTTTAATGCTGTGGGTGTGCTGATTTGGCACTGTGAATCTCTGCGCCCGGTCTCTCCGCGAGAGCACGCAGAGTGTGTGTTTTTATATTATGAGTGCAGTGCGCGTGTGTTGTGGGATTGTTGCATTGAGCCCATCGCGGTGCGCCTGCATGGGGAGCTAAGGGCCAGACAGATCGTTTTGTTTAGCCTTACTAAAAACAACAACATTCCCAGATATCATTGGAATTTTACGTGAAACACCTAATAAAGAGCATCACTGTGTAAGGAAACCCCCATAAGCGGACTGTTGCCTGTACGCATGGTGTAGTAGAGGCACATTGTATGGTTATGGCAATGAAGTCCAGTCGCTTTGTTTCGTTTGGGATTGGTGTGGAAAACACCTTCTCTCTGAATGTGTGTTATTGTTTCTCTGTCGGCGGTCAGAAGTGTTTTATTGATTGTCTGCGGGGAAATGTGCTCGATTGTGAAGTGTTGTTTACCAAACACAGCCGCTGGCTCTGCTGTCGCTCACTCGGTGCAGACGAATGATTATTTAATGGCAAGTGCAACTGAGGACATTAAAGCTCTCAGACTGGAAAAAGAAGCATGGAAACGCTTAGGAATTGGAGCCTTTGGCGAAATAATCTCTCGCACGATAGTGTTTTGCTTGTGCCAGTTTTGGGCAACGGTGAACAATGTGTGATAATGGCAGTGTTTCCTTCAGAATATAGGCTAACGTTAGTGTTTCTATAACGGAGAGATCCTTCACTGGATAGCCTCTACTGTTAAAAATGTTCTATATTTTTAACCCAAACATTTATGTGTAAATGTTTTAAATATTTAATTAAAACAACAATAATAATATATGACTTCATATATAAACAAGTTGGTGATGATGGAAAAAAAGTTGCTTAGTTTAGAGATGCTTGTAGTTCAGTAAGTGAGTCAGATTTTGGTCCAATAACTATTGTGATTTATTATGAGTGTGATTGACTATGATCTGACGTATTTGAGTCACTGAATTGGACAACTAAACAAATTGTATAACAATTACATTTATATAGTCAACTTTGAGACCCCTTACACATAATTATAACCTATTTTATAACCTATAACCCCTTACACCTATTTTAGTACCGAATGGACAATAATCTGCTTAGTATAAATGTATGGTCACAGCCATGTTAAAGTCTTGAGATTTTGGGGCTTGATTCTTAATCACTGTCATTGTTTTTATCTTTCATGACCTGGAAAAATAATCTTTGTTAAAAAGTGATTTCAAATACTCGTAGTCCTGGAAATAAAGTAAAAAGTGTTTACTGTTTTGTATATAGTAAAAGATCTGTTCAGCTATACAATGCAATTCTTACATTTTTGAAATTGACATACTTTATAAGAACTAAAGGTGAGAATTAATTAAGATTGAGAAAATTACAAATGTATGAAACTATGCAAAAAAAAAAAGTGATTGCAAGAAACTGAATTTGAAGAACCTGAAGAGGGTGCATTACTTGATTTTAAAATAATCAAAGGAAACACACACTATCTACTGTCTTTGATTATTAATTGAACATCAACGTTAATCAACTGAAATTAAATCACACATTGCTTAAAAACAACAGTCACAAATAAATTATTTGCACTTTTAAATATATATATATATATATATATATATATATATATATATATATATATATATATATATATATATTCAGTGTTTTTCATATTAAAAGTAGAAAATAAGCAGTATCTCTTCTAAATGAAATAACTTTTGTATGTCCTGTAAATAATATTTTAAACAGTGCATTTTTTTGCATCTTCTGTAAACAAATATTTTAATGTAAACAATAATTTTAATGTAATGGCCATCTCTGGCAGCACAGCTTCCAATCATCGTCAATGTAGTGTTAAGTAAGTAAGTAAGTAAGTAAGTAAGTAAGTAAGTAAGTAAGTAAGTAAGTAAGTAAGTAAGTAAGTAAGTAAAGTAAGCCTCAAGAATAGGTCCATCGTCCTACTTGACCAGAGATCAGATGTGGCTGCAAAGTGTGGCTAACGGAGCGGGGTCATGTGACTCCACACGTGGTAGGGAAAGTAAATGAAAAAATCGACTTGGAAAAATTACATTGATTATAGGTTTTGAATGTCGATTTCAATGACTTTTCAATTAATTGTCCTGCCGTAGCGTTTATGAAAGTGTATAATAGAACAGCTGATATGAAATGTTTACAGTTATCCTATTTTGGTGTAAATATTAAGATGTTACATTGATTTCGAAAACATCGCTTTCAAAACATTGGTTTGTTTGAGCATCAAGACTGAGACTGCAGTATTGCCTCAAGCAGTGGGTTGTGAGATAATCTAAAGTTTGTTCAAAAATGACACAGACGGAGTGTTTGGGGAAACTTGTTTGAAAACTGTACCAGGAGTGAAAATTAGACCCTTTGAGAAACCAATTTATATTCAGTCTTTGTTGCAATTTTCTTTAAATAATACATTTGCTATAGTGTTAGAATTAATATTGCACCATAATCATAATCAATGATCTGACGCACAGCTTAACATTTTAGTAAATTTGAGTGAATTTAAGAAATGATACCGACCTAAGAGCTCATTTACTAATTTGCTTACATAATGTCTCTATCTATCTATCTATCTATCTATCTATCTATCTATCTATCTATCTATCTATCTATCTATCTATCTATCTATCTATCTATCTATCTATCTATCTATCTATCTATCTATCTATCTATCTATCTATCTATCTATCTACAGTGCTCAGCATATATAAGTACACCCCTCAATATTATATTTGTGCATATACATTAGATTAGTCAGTACTGAAGCCAAATCTGGAGCTTATCTAACAAAATAACTTACAATAACGGTCCAAAAACTAGTACAGCCAAATTTGTGTTATAGAAAAATATTAAATACTAATTTAAAAAAGAGGAAAAATCAAGTGAAGCAAAAAAAATTGAAGAATTTAATTGAAATTTTGTAGGTTGTAATATATTGTGCAATATTTTGCTTGAATTTAATTGTATTATCTTTCAGTTTCTAAATATGTTTGGTGACTAAAATATTATTTTAATAAATGTATCTGTTTAAAAAATCTGTTTTGTTTAAATGCACCAAAATATGACCTATATTCACTGAGAAATGAAGAAAAATATTAAAAATGGGGTGTACTCAATTATGCTGAGTGCTGTATATATCTATCTATACACACACACACACACACACACACACACACACACACACACACACACACACACACACACACACACACACACACACACACACACACACACACACACACAAAATAAGAGATTGTACATGTAAAAAAAATCGTATGCATTCTGTTTTTTTTTGTAGACAGCCAAATAGGTGACAGACATCCCTGGCTGTTTTTTTTTTCTATTCTTTTTTTTTTTTTTTTTGAGAGGGCGAGGGGCGGAGGTGGTGGCAGACTGTTTATTTGGGGGCTTTCCAGTGGACCTGAACTGCTGCCGCTCTGACAGGGAAGCCAACGACTGGTTGACTGGCCACCTGTCCAGCTGATGTCCACCAATGAAATTAGAGATGGCATGATTGTTAGCGTGCGCGAGGGCATCGTCGTGCCAGTGGCTGCTGCAGCCATTAGAGTGTGGCTGGCCCTTTACAGTTCAGTGCACACTGTCTTTGTGTTGTGCTCCCTGTTTGACCCGATAATGCTCGGCCTTCACATGTGAAGCCTAATGGCCGAGTGTCCGGGCTGCTAACACAAGGAGTAGCTCGTTTAATGTAAAGCATGGGTGATCCATCTAAATCCTTGTTTACAACTGGTACTAACACTTCTTTCTAACACTTGCTTCTTTTTTTAAACACTTGTGTTTTATTTAAGGAACGCAACTGTAATACTCGCCAATAGTTTTGTGTGGACTAATCACTTTGTCAAAAGTTTTTTTTTGATTTGAAAATTGAAAAAATGAGCATTTGCTAAAATAGGAGGTTATAAAATTAGGCTTTGTTATTATATTTTTAAATAGTATTTAATAATGTTTTTATGATTTTCTTAAATTTATAAGAGCTGTGTTTTATTTAAAAATTAATTTAATTTGATTTTTTTTATAATATGAATTTAAATATAAAACATGTTTCATTTAAAAATGTTTATCTACATTTATTTTTAACTTTAAGGGTGCGAAGACTGTAAAATTTGTATTAATGTATTTTTGTTCAGTTGATGATAGTAGGATTGGGCGATTCGACCCATTTGGCATTGTACGATGTCTAATGTGAAACATCGCGATGGACAATGGCTTCATTGTCATAGTTGGCGGTGCATTAATTATTCATAAATAGTTATGTAATTCATAACTAATTAATTATATGTAGCCTACCGTTTCAACTACCTGACCCGCATGGTCTTTGTTTTACCCATAACCAAATCATAAATAAATAAAGATAAGATACAGACAAATTAATACCCGTCAATCACTTTTTCCAGGGGACTCTTGCATGAATAGGCAGAGCGATCTTTGCTGTTATATTGGCGTCCACAAACTTGGTTGGTAAAAAAGGTGCACAACAGGAACCAACCAATAGTATCTGAGGTTTTCACTAAAATGAATAAGTACAAGCGTGAAAGCGAAAGATTGAAGCAGTGTACTGACCCGCTGACTGCCTGGAGCTCAGACTAACGCATGACAGTGGGTGTGGTCACGTGATGTGTGTTTTCAGCGGTATAGTGTGGACCAAGATCTTTTCAGAAATGCTAGGTGAAACGCCAGTGAAGACGTGGATCGTTTTCATTTTAAAAAGCCATTTTAAAACTAAGTGTATTAGTGTAAATGGGGCTGTGTGTATTTTTTGCGAGCGGGTTTGCGACAGGGGCGGGGGGGAGGATCGCGATGATGCCTCAGCATCGTGATGTCTATCGGCCATCGCCAATGGATGATGGCATCGTTTATCGACCCAATCCTAGTTGATAGGACAAAACTATATAAAATATAACCTAAAATCTCAAACTGAATTTTAAGACCAGATTGGACATACAAGATTAACCCATGTTTTTTTTCGCTTAAAGGTGATTACCAATGTTTGTACTGCACAATTCTTCTCACAGTAAAACATGTTTTACTGGACTGTCCTGCTTTTAATGATTCCAGAAGACTTTTTTTATGAAATGAACTTTCTTAAGGGCATTTTTAGTGACACCAGAATTATTAATTTTATTTTTATCATGTATTAATTGACCTTATATAACTATAACATTGCCATGAGGCATATATTTGAAATACAATATTACTTTTAAAATTTTAATTGTATTGGAAAGAATATCCATACAAATATACCATGGTGCTCATTTAACTATTTATAAATTCCTTGCTTTAAGAAAGCTGTGTAGTGTATGTGTGGCTGGAAAAACAATCCAGCATCACCTTGAATGATGAAAGCATGAATCACCTCCAGCACAATGCAGCCTTTATCATACTCCAGGGGAAAGAGATTTTATTTAACATTACACACAGTCCAATTTCTGTCTGCTCTTTCTTTGCTGAAACATATGCGAGGTAGACATGGAGCGCAGCCCTTTTCTGTTGTGCATAATGACACAATAAAAATCTGTCCGCTTGGGACAATGAAAGGTGTGTGTGCTTTGATAAACAGGTAGGCGTGTGTGCGTGAAAGAACGCTTCCCTCTGGGCGTCTCTCCTTCCCTAAAACCCATTATGCAGACAAGACGCTCAGGAAAAAAAAAAAGCAAAAGGGGCTTGAAGGGAAGAGCGGAGGGGCGTTTGGTGACCTGTCTGAGGAGAAACGAGAAACGTGTGTAGCGTAAATGAGAGCACGCATGCTGTCTCATCCTGCTGCTCATGCTTCCGGTGTTTTACTTGAGCAAAGGTAAGCTAGTAAAAAAAAAAGAAACAAGGTTTGTTGTTGTTACCTGAACTCAATGTTGCGTGTTTTTCTGACTTGCCATTATTATTGCAGTGCAAGTACAACCCTCAGTGCAGTCATAAAATTACATTTGTAAAATTACACTTTTTTTTTTTCAAACTACTTATTTAAAATGAGTTGAAACAGCACAATTTTGAGTCTTTTAGGGAGGACAACTTAATTGTTTTATGCTCTGTAAACTTAAGTTTGGAAAAAAAAATAAGTTAACTTAAATTCTTCATTTTGTCCCAACAAATCAATTGTGTTGAACCCAGCATTATTTTTACAGGTTAGGGTGAGTATGTGGGTTATAGGGGTATGTGATCAATACATCTTTAGACTGTTTTGTTTTCTTTGTACATTTCCAATACATTTCACTTTATGTTTACTATATTATGCGTGTAAGTTTGTGTGACAACATTGCTGCTACCCTTCAATGTTGTCCATGGGCAGTTAGTTTAGTTTAGTTTTTAATGCTTCTATTGAACCACAATTCGACAGCAATATCATAATTTCTTTAGTTTATTTTCAGTAACTTGAATAATCATGACTTTTTTCAGTAGCTACTTTGTAAAACCCAATAAGGTAACTCAAAGCATTTGAGTTATTGTTATTGTAAACCATTATTTATTGTTGTTGTTTGTTTTTGTTGTTATAACCCTGCTCGAAATTAGGAAAAAAAAACCTGACATTGGAATTTTTAGTTTTTCTGCGATTATATATAGCAGTATGAATATAATTTCACTAGATAACTCTAGTTCGAAAGAATTCATCATTTTATATTGATTGGGATGATTTTCTAGGGCATCTGCATAAAATACACACACACACACACACACACACACACACACACATATATATATATATATATGAACTCAAAACTCTCCCAGTTGTCACTGATTGTATATACAGTGCTCAGCATATACAAGTACACCCCTCACAAATCTCTTTTAAATTAATATTTTTAATAGGAAGCTATACAATATTATATTTGTGCATATATATTAGATTAGTCAGTACTGAAGCCAAATCTGGAGCTTATCTAACAAAATAACTCACAATAACGGTCCAAAAACTAGTACAGCCAAATGTATATGTTATAGAAAAAACATTAAATACAAATTTAAAAAAGAGGAATAATCGAGAGAAGCAAAAAAAAGGAAAAATTTAGTTAAACTTTTGTAGGTTGTACTTTTTTCTGCAATATTTTGCTTGACTTTAATTGTATTATCTTTCTGAATATGTTTGGTGACTAAAATATAACTTTAATAAATGTTTCTGTTTGAATGCACCAAAATACATTGACTGTATTCGCTGAAAAATTAAGGAAAATATTCATTTTCAAAATGGGGTCTACTCAGTTATGCTTAGCATTGTAGTTTTGTTTAAATGTTACTATGTCAAGTTGTTTCTGTTTATTTTTTAAATTTGCCCTGCTCATTGAAAAAAAAGTGTTTAAGGTGTAAAGTGTAAAAAAAGGAAGTCCTCTTCTTGGCGTAATACACTTGTTTATTGCATCATTTTCATGTCTGATCTATTTTACAAGTTCACCCAAGTGTTTTACATGGGGATAACGTTAAAACAGAATATTATGCCATCGGTTGGTTTGAAATTCGGTCATTTGAGGTCACTGTTAAGACTGTTGGGGCTTTCCTCAACGGTCACGACAGGAGCTTAGAGGATGAAATGGCAACTTTTGAAGTCATTGGGCTTGGCTCAGAGTCGGCGTGGCACCCAGCATCAGCTCTGGTCTTTTGCCATGAGTTCAGCATTCAGCAACTGTTATGTGCAAGTCTGATGATTGTGGAAAAACAGTCGCTGTCACTCTAAATGAAACTCTGGAAACGTTTCAAACCATTGGAAACATTCTTTCTTGATTGACCGGTCAATTGCCTTACGGATACATCGCTGGTAAAAGGAGCTTATCTCCATGCCAGAAAGGCTCTTGATTTCATTGGCAGGGAACAAGAAATGTTATTTACTTGCGTGAGCTTGGAATGTTTTAAATGGTCTTAGTTTTGTCTTTAGGGATCGAAATGGCATTATCCTACAGAGCCAACATTGCTGCTGTGGTTTTTTGAAGAACTGGCTTTAGAGAGAAAAAGCAATCCCCCATTGTGTTTAAGTTGGCGTGGGTTATTATGTATGAGGTAAAGAGAGCTCCAGAGTGCAACGGTGTTTGTGGTGCCCTTTTATTCTTGAGTTTCCTCATTCTTCCCGCTTGGTTGTGATTACAGCACGGCCGAGGGAACTTTGCTTTCTTCACTGTCAGCAGTTTTCTTTTCTTTCCTTTTTCAAACATCCAGGATGTTTCATTCAGAAAAACATGGAAGTGATCACTTGGGCTGTTTCGGATTTGATTTCTGACTAGATTTGCCCTGAGTTTAATGGATGTTTCTGGAGATGTGATGGAACGCTGATAACCAGGTTAAGAATAAATTAAATCTGTTTTATCACCAGCTTGAATGTGTCTGGGGACCTCATGAAACTCTGTATGAAAAAGAAACAAAAGTAGAAAAACCGTGATTGTCCATGACAGGAAAATGGCCCCATGTTGATGAATTGTTTGTTTTGGCTTTGGGAAAGGACCTCAGTGCTGTGGAGTGACTGATTGACAGTGTTTACTCTCTAGTGGTACAGCTGTTTTTAAGAGTGTGCCCTGTAATTGAACACAGTGACACTGACATTTTGTTTATACTTTTTTTTTTTTGTAGACGTGTTTAATCTATTGGAACTACAAGAATGTGTTGGGCAACCTCAAAAGAAAATGTGAAGTTGGATACATTAATAATAGTTTTTTTTTGATAGAGATAGGATCAGGGACTTTTTGTTGATACTTTTATTTATTTTAGATGCGTTTAAAATGTTAGAAGCAGAAGAATGTGTTGGACAACCTTAAAAGAAAATGAAAGTGGGAAATATTAATAATAGGGGTTTTTATATTTTATATATTATATTATATTATATTATGTTATATTATATTATATTATATTATATTATATTATATTATATTATATTATATTATGTTATATTATATTATATTATGTTATATTATATTATATTATATTATATTATGTTATATTATATTATGTTATATTATATTATATTATGTTATGTTATATTATATTATATTATATTATATTATATTATATTATATTATATTATATTATATTATATTATATTATATTATATTATATATTTGCCTGTGGCATAAATTAAAACATATGAAATAAAATGTTTTTAAATGATGTGAAAAAAGTCTTAAATTTTTGATAATGATACTAATAATTTTTTAGAAATCATTGGTTCAAACCGGTAATCTATTTTTGGCACTGATATGTGTGTGTTATAAATGATTAAAACAGTTTTTCTGCTTAATATTTTTAGGTCTATAATAGGGCTGAACAATATATTGTTTAAGCTAGGGCTGCACAATATATAGTTTCAGCTTCGATATCGCAACGTGTGCGTCCCGTCCACAATAGTCACATTGCAGGATATGCAGTGTTAAGTTGGGATTACAGTTGACCAGGACCATAGGTCAAAACACATGAGATTTGCGGAGACACTGCGGAATTGAACCACAATAGAGTGATTTTGTCATTTGTATGTGTTTTAAAGGATTGTAACTATGAGCATTTTGAGATAGTTTAAAGCATTCAGACACAAATGAAATGTACCGTTTGTAACTAATACAGATTAATTTTATTGGATTATTTAAATGATGAAGACTTTGCAGTGTTATTCATTCATTCATTCATTCATTCATTCATTTTCTTTTCGGCTTAGTCCCTTTATTAATCCGGGGTCACCACAGTGGAATGAACTGACAACTTATCCAGCACATGTTTTACGCAGCGGATGCCCTTCCAGCTTCAACCCATCTCTGGGAAATTTGCAGTGTTATTTTACATTTAATTATTCAATTAATTTACCTGAATGCTGTTAGACTCCCTAGAAACCCACAAAGCTCTGTTTATTTCACTTATTATTTGCTTCATTGTGTTTATGACTGTAAATTGTTTATTATATGTATGTAATAAATTATATAAAATGTAAAATATATATAAAATAATATATAGCATGATTCACTCCCCTGCAAAATCATCCTGATCAATCGAAATGAATGACTTTCCAAATAAGTGTTAAGTCATCTGGTGAAATTGTATTCATATAACAATATATATCGCAGTGTATACAGATGCAATGCATAGAAAAAGACTTGATCATCCCAGTTGATCTAAATGAATGAAATCTTTTCAAATAGAGCTATTCATATCATCTGGTGAAATTGTATTGATATCGCAATATATATTGCAGCAAAACAAAATGTCAGGTCATTTTTCCAATATCGTGAAACTCTAGTGTATAATATTGCTCAGCTTTCTTTAGAAAGTCCAAAAGACCAGTATGTTAATTTAACTCCTGTTTATTTTGTTATTTTTATGTTATATATATATATATATATATAGGCCTGTCACAATATTCAATGTATCGACGACTTATCACACAACACATGAACATGACCTTAATCATTTTTGGTTATGTAATGTATATTGCCTAATGCCTATACATAACAAACAATTGTAGCAACACTTTAGCTGATTGTGCATTATCTATCTGTATTAATGGTGTCAGAGTCAATATAGTTAATAAAACACTATAGTATTTACTATAAATTAATGTAATTTTCATGTGATGTTTCACAGAGATGGGTTGCGGCTGGAAGGGCATCCCCTGCGTAAACATGTGCTGGATAAGTTGGCGGTTCATTCCGCTGTGGCGACCCCGGATTAATAAAGGGACTAAGCTGAAAATGAATGAATGAATGAATATTTTCATGTGGGAGTCTGACAGCTGAAAGTAGATCTGGTAAAATGTATTATTGTTTATTTAGGATATGTGTTTTCACATTCTGATTCCAATGCCTAATTTTTAAATTGTTGAAATGACTATAACTAAATTAAATATTCTTAAGAATAAAATAGTATGTGTTCCTTGAAAGAGTGTACATGCATTATGATGATATTATATTGTCATTCTGGCACTATAAAATGATAAGTGGCATAAAATGGTCAATAATATCGTTTATCACAATATATTTTGGTGCAATATATCGTACAGCAGAAAATTGTGACAGGCTTATATTTGATTAGTATAGCTAAGACTTTTTTAAAAAGTAATTTTATCAGTATTTATTTATTTATTTATTTGTTTGTTTATTTATTTATTTAAAAAAAATTTTAACACAGTATTAGTACACTAGATTTTCTATAGTTGCATCTCAAAAAGTTGTCTACAAACATTAACAGAAAGCTCAATTATAGATCTGAATAATAAAAAAACGTACCCTGATGATTGGTTTTGTGGTCCAGGGTCACATTTAGGTTACAGTTTTTACTCTTTATTTTGATCTCATATTACATCCTTATTACCCCCATAGCTTTATATTAAGGCGTCTCAATCAGTTCCACTGCATCTGAAAAAAAAAAAAAAACGCATAGGTCAGCTGGTCAATTAATTTCTACATCTGTATTGTTTTTTTGTTCCGCTCATGTCCTTTTTTTTTTTTTTGGTCCGAGCACATCTACTGCTGTCTAAATCATCTGTGTACTGGAGCAAAGCCTGACCAGCATCGATTAGTCTGCTAAACACAGTTCCTCTGGGATCTGAGGCGGGTGACAAGAGACACTTGAAGTGGTTGGCACTTTGGAGTTTACACTGTACAGTAATGACATAGCAAGCTCTGGCTGGCCTCGCACGAACAGTCACTTCTTTAGAAATGCAACCTTAATTTGACAGAAGAGTCAAATGTGCAAGAGGAAGTGCATTGCATATGAGTTCAACAGGTCATGCTTATGTCAAGACTTTCTTGGTACAGATTTTCTAAGAACATCTTGTATTTATGTTCAATTTTTATTGTAAATAAAAGCCCAAACTGGCGTCACGGTGGCGCAGTGGGTAGCACGTTCACTTTACAGCAGGGGTGCTCAACCCTATTCCTGGAGATCGACCTTCCTGCAGTTTTCAGTTGCAGCCCATATCAAACACACCTGCCTGTAATTATCAAGTGCTCCTCAGGTTCTAATTAATTGGTTCAGGTGTGTTTGATCAGGGTTGGAGCTGAAATCTGCAGGAAGGTTGATCTCCAGGAACAGGTTTGGACACCCATGCCTTACAGCAAGAAGGTCGCTGGTTCGAGCCTCGGCTGGGTCAGTTGCCGTTTCTGTGTGGAGTTTGCATGTTCTCCCCATGTTCATGTGGGTTTTCTCCGGGTGCTCTCGTTTCCCTCACAAGTCCAAAGACATGCGATAGGTAAATTGGGTAAGCTAAATTGTCCGTAGTTTTACTTTCGCTTTACTTTATCACCACAGCTGTGTCAGTACAATTATGAAAGAAGACGCTTTAATCCCGGTTTGTTGACGTTAAATCAGGTTTATTTTGAACATTAACAGATATCCATACAGCAGTGAATATTAATCTGTATTTTGTCACATTCGCGCTGTCTATGTGTGTGTGTTCGCTGTGTGGGTGTGTGTGTGTGCGTGAACTTTGTAACGACATATTGTAACTCATCGTTGCAACTCCACAACAAATACATCAAATACTCATTGGTAAAGTTCTTACTGTAGTATTTCTCACAAACGTTACGTGAGATCTGCTTTTTTCATGTTTGTCTGTTGTCTCATGCTGTGTTCACACCAGACGCGGAACGCGGGGATAAATCGTGCTAACATTTGAGTTTACTCGCTTCATTCGCGCGTCAAATTCACTTCAGTACAGATGCGGATTGAGCAGGGCTTCTGTCTGCCCGGTGACTGTAGCTTTATTGCTAAATGGCTAACATTGATTTTATTGAGAAAATAACTGTGTTTATGTACTTTTATGAAGGCTGAAAAACCGCGTCGATACGTTTGGAGCCGTGTCTGAGTCCACTAGATCCTTTCAGAGGTGCACCCAGCTCATAAACTCCTCCAGAGACTTAACCTGGATGACGGAGGCTTTCAGCGGTGCTTCTGATTGAGCCAAGCCCAGTTTGATGAACTGTTGTTGGTGTCAGCTGGAGGATTTCCCCCGGGACACCAACAACAGGTGCTACATCACAATCACGCCCCCACAAGTGCAAGCTCCTGATTGGTTAACACGGCGCGAATGTCCGCAGAAGTTCAGATTTTTGAACTAGAGCGGTTTGCGCGTTTATTTATGTCTATTCGCGCCTTTGCATTCACTTAACATGTAAATCACTCGCGCTTGACGCTTCTTCCGCGTCTGGTGTGAACACAGCATGAACCAGCCAAGGGCGGAGATTGAGGCACGCTGACAGGCACGTGGGAACAGTGGGCGGGGAGGACTAGCCTTAAAGGCACAGTTCACAAAAACCGCTACCTGATGCACAGAGCTATAATAGAAACCTCTGAAAGGTCTAATAAATAATCTGATGGGTGTTTTGAGCTGAAACTTTACAGACACATTCTGGAGACACAAAATACTTATCTTAAATCTGGGAAAAAGGTAAACTATTTGCCCTTTAATAATGTCAATGGTTACAAGTTACCAGCTGTCTTCAAAATATCTTCTTTTGAGTTCAACAGAAGAAAGAAAGTCAAACAGGTTTACATTCAACTAAGGGTGAACAATCTTTCTAATAGCTCACTTACGGTGTATAGTCTGAGTCCTAGTTTGTCTGTTTTACCCACACATTGTTTAATACACAGACACTGTAAAAGGTAAATCGCATTGATGAATCCTTCTAAACTTTTTTGTACATTTTTATATGCCATGCATTTAAGGCAGGGAAAAATAAACAAACAAACAAGCATCATCGTTATTAATTCCATCCCTGATATAATTATTCAATTTATCCAAACAATCCAAAATAATGTTTCTTTCTCTACAGTTTAAGGCTATTTTCCGTTTATATTATTGACTCTGATTTTGCAATTCACTGATAAAAAAATAAACTTAAATTATGATTCAATTCTAGTTGTTGATGGATATTTTCAGGTGTGACATTAAGCCAATAACTGTCTGTTTTAGATGATGCTTTCTCTGACATTTCTGCAGATTTTGTGTGATTTGGACGTTTAGAAATGAATCTAAAGACACAGTTGTTTAATTTTATTGGTGATTCCTGATATATAATATACAATGGTAAGCTTGGCAAACAGTTTTGGACAATTTGATGTTTCCCCATTTAGACAAGAATGCATAATGCCCAAGAGGCGTTTCAAAGATGCCCACCGAGTGAAATGACTTGCCTTAAAGGGACTTTGCTCCACACGCAGTAGGGAAAGTAAATTAAAAATTTGGAAAATGGAAATGGAAAATTTTGATTGATTATAGGTTCTGAATGTCGATTTCGATTACTTTTTCGATTAATCACCCAGCCCTACGATTAGTTGACTTTAAAGTAGTGAGCAAACATATTGTCTTAAAATGATTAAGTAAATGAAGTAAATGCATAATTATAAAAAAAATAAGCTAAGTGAATGTAACATATATAAGTTACAACAGAATTGCTTAATTTTTGAGGTAAAATCAACTTGTCATTTTTAAGGCAATTGATTTGCTCACTTGACTTCAAGTAGTTGCTTTGTAATTTGGTTAATGACAACTTTTTAAAGCGAGACACTTCTCATGATTTTTAGTGATTCTCTTTTGTCAAGTTTGCAAACCAACCAACCAACTCTAAATCCTATTCGAAAATGTAGAAATATTGGTTCTCTTTTTTTGCATAGAAAAAAATCATTGGTGCTTCCCTACTGAAGTATTGAGAAGCAACGACAAAAACGAAGTAATCTTTTTGGATGTGTAGTTAATCAGATTTATTTATTTGATGAAGTCAAGAGAGGAAGGATGATTCTGTGTGACATTCAGTGGGATTGTCCCCATCAGCTTCTTCACTAAGAGTCGCACTTGGAAAGAGAGAGCTAGAAAGCTGAAAGAGGAACAGAGCAGTTCTGAATGTGTGCGTTTCC
Source organism: Danio kyathit (assembly GCA_903798195.1). Classification (NCBI taxonomy): domain Eukaryota; kingdom Metazoa; phylum Chordata; class Actinopteri; order Cypriniformes; family Danionidae; genus Danio; species Danio kyathit. The sequence continues at coordinate 65,683,002 of LR812525.1, forward strand.
TCTGTCGATACAACCATGCATAGAGAAAGCAGACAGTGAGTTAGAGCTGACATGTGTAGGCAACACATCACGCCTTCCTGTCTATCGGACCCTGTAACCCCTCACCCAGCTACAGAGCGCAAATGAGCTTAAGGTCACAGAGGTGGTTTTTTCTTCTTCTCTTTTCCCTCACATCTGTCTGTGGAAACTATTATTTTGATGTTCAGCCCACAGATTAGAAGTCTCATCTTAAGCGAAAGATTTGTAATGCTTGCAGAGTTTCTGAGCACAGCACATGTCTGATGTCATTGGCACTTTTCTAGAATCCCCACTTAAACACGTGACACCACATGAACTAAAATTGTAGATTATTACAAATATAACTTGGACACATGCCTTAGTCAAAAAGTATTTTATTTATTTACTTATTAATACGTTAATGCCAATTTTTTAATAACATGTGTTTTTAGTGTTATAGTTCATGTCGTGCCATGCCAAAGGTTTCTTGTCCTTTTAAGGTTTAAATGCAATGACATAATATTATACTGAATAATTTAATATTAAAGTTGGACAAAAAGAGAAATAGTTTTAAAATCTGTAAATTGTACATGATTAAATCAGATTCCAATAAAATAAGTACATTTTATATGATGCATAGTAGGGGTGTAACGGATCATGGTTAGATCCGTGATTCGTATGGATCACAACCCACAGTTCGGAACACACGTGACCTGCAGATTAATACATTTTTTCTAACTTGACTAAATTTGTAACTATCGCAGAGAGATTGTTTCTCGCGTCATTCAAATCACATGTATAAAATCATTTAGGCTTCCCTGTAAAATATAATGATGACAGAAGAAGTTGTGGTGGGTTTCTTAGGTTATTAAAGGTGTTTTCTGTCACCTCTTGTTTAGCCTGCATTAATGCATTCAGTGTAAGCTGCACCATTAATCATTAAAAGATCAGGATCTCAACACCCACGCAACATCAATTATACATGATGGACATTTGCATATGTTTATTAATCCTTCCAATCGCTGCATTCAAATCTGTGTTTGAAAAATGCTAAAATTTAGAAAGAGATTGAGTCTTTAGTTATTTGAAATAATTATGAAGTTACAAACGGTCAACTAACACAGAAGTACTGGGATAACAGTTTATAGTTTAGATAAAACCACTGATGTTCATGGTAAAGATTAAAATCAACATCATATGCGTTTAACTTGACGCTTAAACAGGAAAGTTGTAGGCAGCAATTACATTATTTAACCAATAGGTGGCGACAACCAGCCATCAAAAATATGCCACTGAATAATTCTTCAGCAATGATCATCTAGCAATGAAACATGAAGATTTATGAGTGAAGAACTGAGTCATTTATTGAAAAGCTGATTATTTCTTCATTTTAATTTTAATAAAATTACAGCTTCTAAGTTCTGAGTTGCAGTGGTGTTTCTGCACTCAAAAAATTACTTTTAACGAAATTCCTTAGGTTTTTTTGGGTGGACAACCTAATTGTTTTATGTTTAATCTACTTAAATTTGTAGAAGTCACTAAGTTAATTTAATCGATTTGTCTTGTGACAACATAAAGAAATTGCATGGAACCCAGCACTTTTTACTGTGTGCAATAAATGGAAAGCAAATGACATTTGTCTTCTCCACTTTATGGCTGATCAGAAAAATGGTTTGATCCGTGACTAAAAATCCATGAGATTTGTGATCTGTTACACCACGAATGCATAGAAATTAGTAATAAGTAAGAATGACTGCCCCTATTACATTAATCACATTTTATTGATATAGTTCACATGATCGTATCTCTTTGGTATTAATTAATTTTGATGTGGCATATGTAACTTTAAGCAAGGATGCATTAAATTGTTAAAAGTGACATTAAATCATTTTATATTAAATACAAAAATGTTTAAGTTACAAAAAATTTCTATTTTAATTAAAAAAAAATCTTATCTGCTTTTCAAGAAAGGTATTTCCACAAAAGTATTTTAGCAGCAGAATTCGTTTGAACATTAATAATGATATGTTTTTTGAGCCCCCTGTAAGTGTATTTTAATGATTCCTGATGGTTCATATGACAAGAACAAATCACATTATAAGAATACTAGTTCGTTTTAGTTATCCTTTGTACAGTTGTACATGTTGATCTATTTCTGATTGTATGCGTCTCATCCTAAATCTTGTACTTCCCCTTTACACACTATCATGTCTGCCTGGCATTCAGAACGAATACTAGAAATCTTATATTGAGAACTGTCATTTTAGATATTTCCATGTTTCGTTTAAGTGGAAGCGACACGCAGTGATTAAGAAACACAAGTGAGAACATAAAGGTCACTGGTTCAGTCCCAGGTTAGGATAACCCTTCAATCGGAAAACTCTTTAGTTTCCTTTATTGTGAAAGTTTCCTTGGAGATAAAACCTTAACCTCAGATTATCCTTGGGTTTTTGTCCTTTGCAATCAGTGCTGAAAAGCTTCCACTAAGTGGTGTGTAAGGTTTTCTTTCAGCTTGTTGTTGGATTTGGACTAGAATGAATCCACCACTACATGGCAGTGCAAGCTCTGGATCTCACATCCTGAATGTGAATGCTATATGACAATTGACTGCCAGTCAGAGAACCTCCAGTTCTAACTACACCTGACATTGCTACGTGATAAAAGGTATCTTTTCCATGTTAATATAAGTTTTTGTCTGAACTAACATTTTTTTTATTTTAGAAAATGTTTTTATTCCTGTGATGTTACAGCTGAATAACACCATAAACTAATATGACAATGATCACCTCAGGTACTGATTATGTGCTTAATGCAGTGTTAAATGCTACAAATGTGAGTTTGAATCATACCTGTCAACCCTCCCGTTTTGCCAGGATTCTCTCGTATTTTACCATTCTATCCACTATCATCCCATATTTCCTGTATTTCTCCATTATTTTTGATCTTTTGATGAAAGTGAAAGTAGCATCAATCTCAAATGTGATATAATTGCAAGAGCTGTTCAAGAGAATAAGCTTTCGCTTTATTTTAGTTTGAAAGCACATTGAAATGAATATAAAAATGTCTGCTTTCACTTCATTAACATTAATGCTGTCGATCGTCGCCCTTCATATGTAAACTCTAAATTAGACCATTCATGTAACGTTGCTGACTGACTGTTATGATCACCACCAGTGTTACTCTTGCAGGCTGCTGGATAATACTCACATTTAACTGCACTACAAATCTCATCATGCACTTCACTCGCACACCTGGCCCAGATCCACCATGATTGCAAACACACAGCTGAAGCTATTCAGGACTAATTACACAGACTATTTATACACCTCTCAAACGGACACGCGTTGTTGAGTCTTGTTTTTTGTAAGCATTTTAAATCGTTATTTCTTGTCTAGCCTTCCCTTGTTTTTGACCAGTGTTTTGTTTATTGTTTATCCTGTTTGCCGCATGCACCGATCTCCTGCCTGCTTTTGACCACGCTCTTTGGATTGTTTATATGCTCCAGTTTGTACCTGTTTTGACCGTTGCCTGCTTGACTGCTCTTTTAAATAAACTGCTTGTGGATCCTTTACCCCGTCGTCAAGCTCCCTTGTGTTACACTGATGGACACGCTCCATTTAAAGGCATTTAGATCAGCTTCTGTATACGAAATTTGAAGAGGAGCAAAAGTGGACACTTTGAAATTTGGGTGTGTTAATAATATTTAAACGTGCGTCTTGGCATGTTTTATTTCAAGCACAAATCATTTTGTCTTAAATGAGCACAAACAGTTACGGATGTAATCGATTGCTTTCATTATCTCTGCATTCTTAATGTGACGTCTCTGTTATCAACAACTAAACTGGATAAAAAAATTGTATATACTAGTATAAATATAGTAACTTTAATCAGTATTAAATACAGTAAATAAAAAGTGAACACGAGTTTATAACTTGATTTAATTTCTGTATAGGACATTGATTTCAATAGGCTGTAATAGTAATTTAATAATAATGTAATGTTTACTGCATATTCAATCATTTAAAGATAATTTAGGCTTATATACAATTAAACTGTTCTGAATGAACAGATTAAGGAGTTTGGGGTCGTTTTTGGAGTTTTTGTGGGTAGGTGTAAGGTTTTTTTTTTTTTTTTTTTTTTTGAAGTGGGGTGGTTATATTGTATTTTTATATCACAATGTTGACAAATATGGTTTGAATATAATTATTTATGGGACATTTATTGCCATACTGAAAAAGCAGCATTAGTTTACCTCAGATATTTAAAATAAAATAACTAACATACAGTTAGAAAATAAACTTTTGAAAGGTGACTGTTTAACCAGCAAATAGTAAGTCAGCATGTCAGTTAATTTTAATGATGTTAAGAATGATTAATTTGTACTTATTAGATTTTAATCCTTTCCTTGGTAGTGCAGGACACTATTGTACGCTTCTGAATGACTCTGTTATATACCTTTTTCTGTCGTGTCGCATCTTGTGTAGGCGCACAATTAGCTTGTCGCTGGAATCTTGTTGCGTTGCGTGTTTTTTAGACACTATATGGTGGTATCCCATTGTGAGGCAAAACAAATAGGACGTCGGTGTCATTTTCTTTTCCTCCTCTATCTGTGGTTTAGCATCAGCATCTCTGCCAGACGTTTAAGGGGATGTTGTTTTTTGTTTCTCTTTCTGGTGCGTCTAAAATGAACTCAAAGTGTACACATGTGGAGATGACTGAGTGTATGTGTGTGTGCACGAATGAGCTTGAGCGATTGTTTTAGGCCAACAGCCAGCTGCGAAAACGGCTCTCCAGAAAGTCCCATATGGAGATTCTATGGGCTCTGCTTGATGTTGGAAGTGGTCAGAACGAGAGAGAGGGAGAAAGTTTTCTTTGACTCTTTCCCTGTCATTAAAATATCCCCATGTCAAAGAAAAGGCTGGCGTTGTGAGCTCTGCCATATGTGCCTTGCCCGAGGCGACCCAACTCGGCCCAGCCTAACAACCAAACCAGAGCTGCCCTCCCTGTTCTTCTTCCAAAATGTCCCTCCCTTGTACTATTGGCAGGGGCGTTTAAGGGCAGGCATTAGGGCCACGTCTCAGTGGCACCCTTCTCTTAAAATAGGGTCTTGCACACATGACCTGATCTCCTCTACTTGTTACTTTGATTATGTAACATCTTAATGTTTTGATAAGAGTGCCGCCAGAGACTTATCGATGAATGGAACATTTTCAAGATTAGTTTGGATGGATCAGCCATGTCAAACTATTGGTCAAAACAGTTTTTAGTGCTATCATAAGTCATTAGCAGGGCCAGACAAAATCTGCGGACATTTTTTTTTCTATTTCAGAAGTTTGCCAAAATAAATCTGCGTAATTACAAGGAATAATTTTGAGGGTATAGATCTGAAAAGCTAAAACAGGAAATAATAATGTTATCAGGCAACTGCAGTAGCTCCATTTGGAAAATCATAATTTTTGATTGGTTGTGATGATTTTGTAAGGAAAAGCGTCTCTATAAAATATAATAAACCAATCACAAGTGTTGATAAATACAGTAAAGCATAGAAACAAGTGTTTTTTTAGTAGTCTGTCAGTATTTAATGCCAATTGTAAGTTTCAGTGGTGCCTGCAGTGAAAATATTGGGCTGTGGACAATGTGAAACATGTATTGTTCTCTGATGAGTCCAACTTCACTGTCTTTCCCACATCTGGGAGAGTTACGGTGTGGAGAAGCCCCAAAGAAGCGTACCACCCAGACTGTTTCATGCCCAGAGTAAAGCATGGGGGCGGATCAGTGATGGTTTGGGCTGCAATATCATGGCATTCCCTAGGCCCAATACTTGTTCTAGATGAACTACTTGTTCTAGAAGGACTACTGAACCAGTCTGGAGCACCATGTGCACCCAATGGTTTAAAAATTGAATCCTGAAGGCATTGCTGTGTATCAGGATGATAACGCATCAATACACACAGCAAGACTGGACACAGTGAGGTTTGATGAACGTGAGAGTCAAGTTGAACATCTCCCATGGCCTGCACAGTCACCAGATCCAAATGTTATTGAGCCACTTTGAGGTGTTTTGGAAGAGCGAGCCAGGAAATGTTTTCCTCCAGCAGCATCACATACATATATATATATATATATATATATATATATATATATATATATATATATATATATATATATATATATATATATATATATATATATATATATATATATATATATATATATATATATATATATATATATATATTCTTCAAGAAGAATGGCCCAAAATCCCTCTAGCCACTGTGCAGGGCTTGTATCTGTCATTCCCAAGACAAATTGATGCTGTATTGGCCACAAAAGGAGGCCCTACATTATACTAATGAATTATTGTCGTCAAAAAACAGGCATTTCAGTTTTATAGTCCAACCGCTGTATACATTTGATCATTCAATTTGTGTACCTGAATACTGATCGACTCCCAGAAAACAACTTGTATACAGTACATAATTACAATGAATCCTACAAGCATTCTAATTTCTCTGCCTGAATGCTTTTTAAATCAATAGTTCACTTTTTGGTAACTTTATGGTTAAACTTTGCAGTGATTCCACTTCGTAATTCGAAATTGCATGTGACTATTGCTGATTAATGGAGGCATTCTTTTTTCTTTTTTCTTAAAAGTACCAGATTTCTTATCAGAAATTTACAGAAAATGTATTTGATTGCACATTTTCTTTAATTAACATGTTTTAGACTTCTAAATGAAAACTTATTTATATTCAAGGAAGAGATTCAACTTTCCTGCTCACACTTTACAATAATTAGTTAATGCTATTTAATCTATTTACTAACATGAACAAACAATAATGCATTTATTATATTATTTATTCATCTGTGTTAACATTAGTTAAAGAAAATAAAGTCGTTCTTTGTTAGTTCTTGTCAACTAACAATGCATTAATAATGTTAACAAGCACAATAATGCATTGGTGAATGTTGAACTATAATTAATAAATGCTGTACAAGTACTGTTCATTGTTAGATCATGTATAACTAAATGAACCTTATTGTTAAGTGTGACCACTTTGTTAATATCATCATGATGGAAAAATAATAAATATATGGTAGTTGTAGCTTTTTAAAAAATTTAATAGAAAATATTTGGACAAAACTGCTGCACTGCTTTTTAATGGTTGAAAAGACCATGTCCACCAAATTAGTCATGCGGTGTAACCAACATTCAGAAAAACCACAGGAAGTGATATCATAGAGAGCCCTTGCAGGCCCTCATCACTGTGTCAAGGTCAAGAAGTCTCTTCAAATTTCAGATCATTTACTTTATGACAAGATGAGGTTGAACATGCTACCTTCATATTTAGAGACCATGTTATGTACAACTAATAACGTTATCTATCTATTTGTGTCAAATTGTAGCGCTTCTGGAAAATTCTATAAATGTGTTTTTAAACCATGTGTAACATGACTATGTAAAAGAGCATTTCTAAGGCATTGATAAATGTGTTTTGTGTTTCTTTAGTTTACTAGAAAAAGTAGCTTTTACCTTCGATACCCAGAGTGCGGGTGAAATTCCTCTTGTTCCATTTCTGTTTGAGTTTTTTTCTTGTCTTGAACACAAAGGAAGATACTCAAGGATGTTGAAAAAAGACATATGTTGACTTCCATGTTATTTTAAGCTCCTATGGATGCAAATGACTGCTTTCTAGCATTCTCCAGAATATCTTGTTTAGTTTTCAATAGAAGAAAGAAAAGAACCACTTGAGTGTGAGTAAATGCTGAGAGAATGGACAAACTGTCCCTTTAACAGCAATTTTTCATGTATTGGTAATTATGGATTAAATTAGTAAAAAAAAAAATTTTTTTTTTTTGATTTTTTTCAGTTTTCTATTGTCAAACACTTATTAGACCATCAATTGTGAGCTGAGACATATGCTGGTAATTCAAAGTATTGTGTCATTGAATATTCACAATATTGATATTGTGTGGACCTAGTAAACTAATTGGAAGTCATAATCATTTTATTAAATGGAGTTAATTAACTAACAAAATTTATATTTTTAGAGTTTTATTTGGTAAACTAATGCTAACAGTAACTAATAAACATTGTTAATTAACTAACATTTACGAATGAGACTTTTCTGGTGGCCGACGTGCTGCAATTTAAGTAAAGGCATGCAATTACAAAAAAACGGCAGCAAGTTAAGGCCCCGTGTACACTAATACGTTTTAGTTTTAAAACGCATACATTTTGCTACGGTTACGCCTTCCGTCCACTCCACCCCGAGTTTTTGAGCCCCAAAAACGGAGCATTTTGTAAACGCTGGAGAGGCCAATTTAGTTTTAAAACATGCTTCTCTGTGTCAGTGTGGATGAGAGAAAATGGAGACATCTGAAAACGGAGGCGTGGCTGCAGACATGCGACTATTTGATTGGGGCTTTTTCCTCAATATTAAGTAGCCTACACACAGTCTTGCATCCTTTCCTTGTTTTCAGACTTTGCAAGTTTGATATGGAAAACAAACTCCTGAGGATATATCGGGTAAATCTTTAAAGGAAACAGTGTACTTTATAACGTCATTCACATCACCCTGGCTACGTTGTTTCACTTTCTTAAAAATAAAGTAAAAACATAATATAAGGAACTGCCTATTTTTATTTTGATATTAACAACTTAACAGACACCAAAGATGTTGAGGCATCGTGTAGCTGCATATTTATATGACCGTCATGATCAAAATGGAGCCCATAACATAATAGCATAAAATACAAAACATACCCTCTCTTTTGCTGAATATCAGTTTTAATAATCAATAATGGGCATTATAAAAGTATAATGTACAATAAGTTTATACAAAATAAGAAAATAAAGGCAAGCAATCAGTCAATATACAGAATCAGTGTACATGGTTACATTAATTAATATACTACCTTATCTTTGTGCTCAGCCAAAACACATTACCTGAGAACAAGTAAGTTAATGGATTCAAAAGACCATTAGAGAGAGACAAGATGAATTAAATATCCCTTTTAACAGCTGTAGTGAGATGAGATCTAGAGGTAGATCCTTGATGAACTGTCCGACGTGCACTGCTCTCACCTGAGGAGCTTACTGCCTGGAGCTCAGACGTCTGCATGTCAGAGTGTGTGTGTGTGTGTGGTCACATGATGTGCGTTTTCAGCGGTGTAGTGTGGACGTGGATTGTTTTTGTTCTAAAACGCCATTTTAAAAGCAAAACGTATTAGTGTAAACGAAGCCTAATAAACAATCTTCATCCGTTTGACAGCACACATGCTGCAAATTCTCACAAACACAAATGCGTAAAAAAACATGCTGTATTTTTACACAACGCAAACAAATTAATAAAACACCCTGCATTTTCTCACAACACTTGCATAAACAACTGAACACAACAGAAATGTTTTAAGGGGACCCAAAAACGTGACGAACGTCGCTGTGTCATGGCTATTCCTCAGTGAAGTTGTAGGTGAACTTTGAAAGTTGAGTTTTTTTGTTTGTTTATTTTAACATCCCAATTCTCTTGTCTTTTGTATTGTATTAGCCTAAATGACCATAACCTAAATAGCCGGGTCCGTCATGTTTTAGGGTCTTCTTAAAACGTTATCGTTGTGTTCTGAGCTATGTGAAAATGTTGTGAGAAAATGCAGCGCGTTTTCATAAATTGTTTGCGGTGTAAGAAAATGCAGTGCGTTTTTAAAATGTGTTTGCATTTGGATTTGCAGCATGTGTGCTGTCAAACAGCTCTCTCGGCCACTGACTTTATAGTTAAGGGTGACCTATTATACTTTATAATCCTTTTGCAAATTAATTTGGTTGAAACATTTGTTTACATTTATGTACAATAAGGGTACTTTCACACTAGCACTTTTGGTCCGCTAATTTGTTAGGTTGACGTCAGAGTGCGGGACGTTTAGTGTGAATGTTGACTTCTGAACTCAGGTGCGCACCCATGAACCGTACCAGAGTCTGCCAGAAAGAGGTGGTGTGGGGTACATTTCGTGCGAACTCCGGTCTGGTTCACTTTTTATATGAATGCAATCGTACCAAATAAAGGAAGTGAAGCGCCAACTGTTCAACAAACTTCAGTTTTCATAATGTTTATTCGTGTGTGTATGTGTGTATCACCTACATTGGTGACAAGTGGGACTGATTCAGTGCAAACAGTGATAATGTCTGCTTGTCTCCACCAAGAACGAATTCTGCAGACATCGCGTGATGTTTTAAACGTTTTAAATGCTTTTTTTGCGGCAGATAGACGCAATTGGCTCTCTTTATTTTAGTTTTGATAACAAAACCAAAAGATTCAGTAAAATTAGAATGACCGTGATAGGCTGACTTCTCCATTTTGGTGCTTCGCTTTCATGGATGTCACCTAGCAACAGCTGTACACACAATAGCAGCTTGATGATGCAGAAGAAGAAAGAAGAAAAAAGACACAAACCTGTCGAGGGGGGACTATTGAACTTGGGTTTGGACCAGGCATTCGGACCAACTGTGAAAGCACCCTAACATGAAGTTTTTTTTTTTATTATTATACCTTTTAAGGTAACTTTTTTGCAGCTTAGGTCAATATCTCGAATCACGATAATACTGTATATCGTGATAAAAGCTTCAACAATTAATCTCAACAATAAAATACGATACCATCATAAGCCTAGCTGACCTAAAGATTCTTCCAGGCGGATCATTCATATGTGGCATGACACTTGCCACACTGCCCAGTATGAGCCCAGTCTAAATAACGTTAATCCGATCAGCTGGTCCCACCAAAGTAAACTTCATTCCCGTACGTATGGAGCAGCTAAAGGAAAGAATATGCTTGGGTTTGGCTCACTGACAGCGAGTCGTTCGGTTTTACCACCGTTAACCCCATTTTAGCTCCTTCCTGTCATTTCCTCTCCCGTTCTCCTGTAGACTTGGATATTTTCTGTCATTCTCTTTCTTTCTTTATGTGGAATCCAGATTTCCTCGGAGGCTTGGCAAACAGTTAGGCTTGTGAGAGTGTTTGTTCAGAGTCTCGTATCCTCACTAATGTGATGGTTGGCTCCCAGGTCCATACGGTGTTGGCACAGCTCGGGCCTCTCCCTGCGACGACTTTCGCCAAACGTTGCAGTCTAATATACGAAGCGCATACTGAATGATTTAGGAAAGCCCTCAGCTCTCTGTTAGGTGCTGTCAGAAGGTCAGCATAATTCGGTAATTTGAGGTAACCGCTAACTCGACTCAGATGACTTCCTCAAGCTAATATCTTTCAGCTCTCTGTTTCGTGTAATGACTTGGTAGAAAGAAAATCAAAGCCTCAATTGAGCGTTAACTAACTCCTCGCTCATGGCTAACTCTGTTAACAGTACATTAATTTGGAATGAACTAATGGTTGGTGCGGCTATAAAAGGTAAAGTTAATCCATATGTTCAAGCTGGTTTTCATTGAGGAATGGCCGAGGGAGACTTTGAATGGAGATGGTTCACAATGTTCTGAGCGATTCGGCTAATGCTTTGTCTTTGAGACACCACTGCTGTTAGGACTGCACAGTAGATCATTTCAGGATCGATTTCACAATCTGTCAGTTGGCGTTTCTGTGTGGAGTTTGCATGTTCTCCCTGCGTTCGCGTGGGTTTCCTCCGTGTGCTCCGGTTTCCCCCACAGTCCAAAGACATGCAGTACAGGTGAATTGGGTAAGCTAAATTGTTCGTAGTGTATGAGTGTTTATGGATGTTTCCCAGAGATAGGTTGCGGCTGGAAGGGCATCCGCTGTGTAAAATGTGCTGGATAAGTTGGCGGTTCATTTCGCTGTGGCGACTCCAGATAAATAAAGGGACTAAGCTGAAAAGAAAATGAATGAATGATATCACAATCTGATCATTTGCAATAGTCACATCGCTTGGTATCCATTGTAGAATGTGTATTTTAATTGGTCCGCTTCATGAGTTTTTGAGGCATATGACTGTATAATGATTTTTAAAAGCATACAGGCTTTTTTTAATATTAAATTTAATATTGATTAATTTTATTGAATTTCAATTTATTATTTAATTACTATGCCTGAATACTGTTATACTGAACATTGTTTATTTCAATTGTATATATATCGATAAATATTAATAATTTTTTAACAATACATTTAGGAATGTTAGGATTTATTTATTTAACCACTTTATTTTAATTTACCAACATTCATTCGTACATTCATTCATTCATTCATTCATTTTCTTTGAATCGCCACAGAGGAATGAACCGCCAACTTTTCCAGCATATGTTTTACGCAGCGGATGCCCTTCCAGCTGCTACCCACACACACTCATTCACACATTCACAAACATACACTACGGACAATTTAGCCTACCCAATTCACTTATACCACATGTTTTTTGGACTTGTGGGGGAAACCGGAGCACCTGGAGGAAACCCACGTGAACACGGGGAAAACATCCACACAGAAATGCCAACTTACCCAGCCGAGATTCGAACCAGCGACCTTCTTGCTGTGACCCTCTGCGACACCGTGTAGCCCCTAATTTACCAACATTATTAAGGCAAATAGTTTTAATAGTCAAAAACAAAAATATTTAAACAAAATATCTGATCTGTCTGACTCTTAAACTTGATCGATAAAATGTTACAAAGCATGTGCAATGGTAAAGGTAGATCAACATCTGTAAGGTGTTTCTAATAATGATACAGTAAACCTCAAAGAAACAAAAGAAAGTATGATCCTTAAATCTGAGCTTTCAAGTAAAGGAACCAGCCATCATTATTCAAATACACACTGAAAAATATCAATTGTGAAGTTGAATGACTACATTTCCCCCTATGCTAAAAAATATTTCAGATGGGAAGATAGTGGCTGAAAGAAAAGAAACCTAAAAGCCACTCTGGTGACATCCTTACTTCCTTTTTTATTCACCATCTCCTCACTGCTGCTATACGGCACTCATTTTCGCATGTGCTGTTAGTCTTACCTGAAGTGGCATGCGCGAGCACGTGGTTTCCTTGACCGTTACAATGGGCTGGTGACCATCAAGCTTTTTTTCAGAGGATGACAAGTTTATAGAGAAAAGTAAAAAGCGCTGCAGTGTTAGTCTGAGGTAATTAGTTTGCCTTTATTACTGAAATGTGTATAATCCATACAAAATGTGAAGCAAATTGGTTAGTTGTACTTCCATGAATCGCGGTGTGCTCGGCGCATTCAGAAAAGTTGAGATGTTTTCAACTAGGTGCGCCCGGAAATTGCGTGAGTTACATGTGCGCAACTTGCACAACATGTGTGCGTCACTCATATACGCGCGTCATGCAAGTCGTGCACCTTTATTGGAAATGACAAACTTAAGCCTGGTTTATACTTCTCTTTCAAGTGATCACCTTGACCCATGACGCCTGCCTTGTGCGTAGTTGTGCATTTTTACTTCTGTGTGCTGTTTGTGTTGCTCTGCAATAACACTTCTGAAACGCTAGCTGGCAGTAGGTGTTTATGTTCCTCTGTGTCGAGTTTCTTTGCTGGTGTTTTGATTTTTTTTCTGAACGCTTCCCTAATGTACAAGTGGCTCAAACTTGCTCATTTTGAGGTGGGAACCGGGGGACGTGCAACAACTTTATACATAAGGTAAACGCAACCAAACTTTCCGTCTAGAGCTCCTTCACTGGACTCGACACTTGTAAACACTTGCTCCAACAGGTTCACGCGGCTCCCGGTCCCGCCCACACTCGTCAGCACTACCAAGCTGACCAATCACAGAGCTTGTACTACGTGTCGTTGTGACGTGTAGTTACAATTTTTGAAATCAGATTGGAGATATAAACAAAAGCAAGTGATGCATCAAAGTTTGATTTTTAAAAAAATCTTGAATGGCTATAAAATCTTTATAATCATTAAAATAATTGATAAAAATAATTAGTTTAAACATCTTGAACGATATTAATGATATGACGTAGTTCCGGAAACTTATTTCTATGGTTACTGTCTGACTTTACGGTGGGTTTCTTTTGACCGCCCCCTGTCGTTTTAAAGAATATCATAATGGCGAACGCGTATAAAAGCAATTGGCGAACAAGTATAAAAGCCTCGTCCATTTTGTGAGGTGCGTGCGCAGTCAGCAGAGGTGCGCAATGCAGCGCCAGGTCAATGTATAAATCAGACTTTAACTTATTGGCATAAATATCGATACCAATTTTATCAGCCAGTCCTAGTGTGTATATATATATATATAAATATATTAGATACATTATAATTTTTTTTTTTTATTATTGTTTCAATCTATGCCTGTTTGATTCACTTCTCTACAGAACCCTTCCAATCGGTCTAAAATGATTAAATCTTTCCAAATAGAGATATTCAAGTAATCTGTATTCATATTGAAATGTATATCGCAATGTCAGATTTTTCCAAAATCATGCAGTCCCACCTGCCAATGTACTTCGACCTCCGTTATGTCTATTTCAGTGCTCGGTATCAAATTATGGTGGCGTGTGTGTCTTCAATTGAAAATGAAGAATTGAATTGAACTGAAATGAGACAGGATTATGTGTAAACTTTTTATGTATTGCCAGTGAAAAGATTGGGTGTCGGAGAGCTCTATAGATGGGGCTGTTTGCCTCTGGTCTTGCAGACACACAAGGTTGTCCAGTAGCACTAGTGTGGGTTGACTATTGTTGCTGTGACTTCAGGAAGATGATATTTCTCACTAAGAAGAGACTGTAAAAGAAGTAGTGAGGTTTAGATCGCAGAAATCTATCTGCCTGCCCTGCAGGGACCTCATGATAGATAAAACACACACACACACACACACACACACACACACACACACACACACACACACACACACACACACACACACACACACACACACACACACACACACACACACACACACACACACACACACACACACACACACACACACACATACTCACTCACACACAAGTCTGATAAATTTAATGTGAAAGATAAATCATCATTGTGGTCGTGGTTGTTAACTTTTTAAGAGAGGAATTCATGAGCATTTGAAAATGTGCAAAAAATGATGTGCAGTTTTTTTGGGGGTGTCAAAATGTTTGGCCTATCTCAGCTATACTGTAAAAACACTCACACCAAGAGTTAGTGTAACTATAATGTTTAACTCTAAGAGAAATACACTTTCTATGACTTTGGGACTTCTGATTTATTACCTGA
The DNA here is from genome assembly GCA_903798195.1 of Danio kyathit. Lineage (NCBI taxonomy): Eukaryota > Metazoa > Chordata > Actinopteri > Cypriniformes > Danionidae > Danio > Danio kyathit. The sequence goes on from LR812525.1 coordinate 65,698,175, forward strand.
TATAGGTAAATTACCAGAAGAATATCAAACTATTCAGCAATATGAAGTCTGTTGGTGTATGTTTTAGCATAACTATAAATATGATCTTAAATATCAATTGCAATATCAAGCACCATAACAGTTTATTTATTTTTTGTACTGTTATAGTGACTAGAAGTTGCTGACAATGTGACTGCCACATTCAATTAAAAAATGGCCAAACTTCATTCAATTATTCATTCATTCATTTTCTTTTTAGCTTAGTCCATTTATTAATCTGGGGTCGCCACAGCGGAGTGAACCGCCAACTTACCCAGCACATATGTTTTACGCAGCGAATGCCCTTGCAGCCGCAACCCATCACTTGGAAACACTTTCATTTACACTCATACGCTACTGACAATTTAGCTTACCCAATTCATCTATACCACATGTCTTTGGAATGTGGGCACCCAGAGGAAACCCACGCCAACACAGGGAGAATATGCAAACTCCACACAGAATAGCCAACTGACCCAGCCAAGGCACGGCGTAGGTGTCATGGTGTTAATTTGTTTCTTTTGACAGCAGTAAAAAACTGAACAATTATTTTAATTCAACCGTACAAGCTAAAAATTTACATTTATTTTTATATCTTTTTTTTTATCCTCAAAGTGTGCAGCTTTTGTCACTGCAATGTATCTTAATGAGGTTTTGGAAGAACATTTCAAGATCAGTCTTGTACAGCCAGGGGGAGTATTGCCACTCTGACAGCCAAGTTGGGTCAAAGCTAGAGATGCTCCGTTTAGGATTTTTTGCAGCCGATACAGAGTACTTGTCAGGGAGGGAGAGATTTGCACTCGCGATATCTTTACTGCTCTTCATTTAACCTATCAAATGTAATGCTTAGAACATCACTGTGCCTCTCGCGATCTGTTTTCTTGCTCATTCACTCTCGTTTCCATGATTTTCGAGTATTTTAACTAATTTTTGGGGATCACGAGGCTGGTATAAATTTGCGGGAGACTCGTGGAGCTTCCGGCAGCGGTCAAAAGGTTGGATGACATGCTAGATAGGGGTGAACGCATCACAGCAGCTCAAAACACTGGGGATACAATGGCTGCACTCGCAACAAAGAGAGCATCACTCGCTCGAGTCCCATCACATCTGTATATATATTTTAGCTGCTGTGACGCGAGCACATTATAATGCTTCCACACATCATTTACCTGCGGTTACCTTTTTTGTGGCTGCTTGTTGGCTATGCATAATATACGGGAGCGCACGTGTGTCTTCGGTCCTGTCAGATGTGGCGGGCGCAGAGTGGCTATGTAGAACTTCACCGTGCGTGATTCAGAGAGCAGAAATTTGTAATCGCGCTACCATGTAGAGACAGAAATCACATGCCGTTGTGTAAATAATATATTACATACGCCTATTTAGCTTGTTTATTAAAAGAAGTTGTGATCTGGTGCTATATATAAAATACAATTAACTTGACTTCAAGGGGGGCGGGGAAATTCGTTGGGAGGGTGCGGCACCCCCCTAAGATAATGGTAGGGGAAACACTGCAAAGCATGTTCAGTTTCGGTCTTTGGCCATGCTTGCCAGAGTTTTTGGTTTCAGTTTTGGTTTATGTCAAGATTGACTTATGACTAGGGCCAGACAGAATCAGCGGACATTTTTTGCTATTTCTGCTGAGAATTTTGTTAAAAATAGTTTAGAAGTATCATAAGTAAAAATTTAATTTATAAAATAACAAATAATACATTTTTAACTTTTATTTAATGTTTACAATTTAAATCCAGTTAGATCCACTTATTTGGGAATCAAAGCAAGTCTCTCATATAATTTATCTAATAAAAGACAGAAAATATTACTTTACAAACTGTATTATAATAATAATATTAAAATATTCATATTATTTATTTACATCACAATAATGTTAGTGAAATTAATTTTAAAACTGAATAAATATAAGCTTACACACATTTACACAAGTAAATAAATAGACTCAATGATGGGAAAAAAATCAGCGGAAATCTGTGGATTTGTACGTGTGCAGATTCCGCGTAGGCCTTCTAATGGCTAATTGACCATTGTGTTCTTATTGCTCTACAGAAATTACTGGGATTCGCTCCAAAGATCACAGCTTGATGCTCTTCGCTGAGCAATCGCACATATACATGGTAGGGCTGGGTGATAAATCAAAGGCCATATTAATGCGCATTTTGCCAGTAAAACTGATTTTGTAATTAGCTGTAAATCTCCAGCAGTTGTTACTTTTGAAAGTAAAAATAATATTGCATTACAATTAATAATATTACAATAATGCATTACAATATTGCGTTACTCCCATAAAAGTTACGTTACTTAGTTACTTTTTATGGAACGTAATGTATTACATTACTTTTGAGTTACTTTTGCGTTATCTTTTATTACCTAGCTGAGGCTTGATCTCTTTTCAGACTTTTTATTTTACTAGAGGAGCTCTGCAATTAAGTAGTAACTCAAGTAGGATTACTTAATTTTTAAAAAATAATGCGTTACTTTACTCATTAGTTATAAAAGCAATATCATTACTTAACTTGCATTACTTGTTATGCATTACCCCCAACGCATAGTTCACTGACAAGCAAGCAAAAGATTGCGAAAGATTTAATCATCACTATTCAGAAATCAATAAGAATCATTCTGTGATTTGACAACTGTTGATCTGAAAGCATGTGAAAATACCACAGTTGATAACACATTTTTACTCCTCATAACTTCAGTTGAGTGTTTGCAAAAAATCTTTTTGAGATGATTCAGTATTTGTGTGTTTTTTTAGTCACGTTTAATCAATAAAAGCAGTTCAATTAGAGTTGGGCGATATTTAAAAAAAAAAATTATGACCATATCATGTTTTACATCATTCGATATAGATAATTATTGAATATTTTTTAACAATACATTTATGAATATTAGCATTTTTTTTATTTATCCACTTTATTTTAATTTACCAACATTACTATTACTACACATAGTTTTAATAGTCAAAAACAAAAATATTTAAACAAAATATCTGACTAAGTGTTAAAAAGACTCTTAAACTTGGTAAATAAAATGTTACAAAGTGTGTGCAATGGTAAAGTGTGAATGCATCAAAGCAAACTTTAAGGTAGATCAACATCTGTAAGGTGTGAATAATAAAGATACAGTAAACCTCAACTCTAATTCCAGCACGTATGTTAACAAATTCTCTAAACAAATTATAATACTCAAATCTGAGCTTTCAAGTAAAGAAACCAGCCATCATTATTCAAATACATTACAAATTGCAACACACTACAACAAGTTAAATGACTACATTACCCCTATGCTAACAAAATTTCAGATGGGAAACTAGTGGCTGGGATGCATAATAAAACTACTGTATAGCCTTCATACCGAAACTTCATACCAAACTTTTTTTTATCGATATTGACAATGGTGCTTGGTCAATAAATATCGTTACCAATTTTATCGCCCAGCCCTAAGTTAAATGCTTTGCTCTGTTTGATTTCCGTGTTTCTTCTTTGTGGCGTATTTGTAGTTTCTGCACGAGAGCGCCCGCTGGCCTATTAGTGTGCATAGAGCTATGTTTCCCTCACAAGATGTGGATGGGAATCACAGCTTTTGCTGAATGGCAATCTCGATTTAATTTCAAAAAATCGTGGAGCACTAATACACTGAACAGTTTGAAAGTCAGGCGTATCATAAGGTGTTTAAGAAGCTGCTCAACAGCCCTCTATTGTTAGTGGAAAATGTTGATAACAATTTAAAATAATGGTTCATTATTTAATGTTTATACTAACATGTATTACAGTATTTATTTGTCTTTTAATGTTAATGTTATTTAATTTAATTTAAATTGAATAATGTTAGTTCATGTCAAGGTTATAATAGTTTTGGATTTTTCATTAGTTTTAGTTTCTATTTCATTTTGACTTTTTGTTTTCAAGTTCAGTTAGTTTTAATTAGTTTTTAGAGGTAGATTTACTAGTTTTTATTAGTTTCTATATTTTGAAATTATTAAGTTTTAGTTTAGTTTTTGTTAGTTTCAGTATTAGTTTTAGTTTTTTACTAAATAAGGATATTTGTAAGGTGCAAGACTCAAAATCAACAATAAATATTGTATAATAAAAACTCAGCCATACATTTTATGAAACCTGTATTCAGAGGACACATGAACACTATCATCTACCACTACCATCTACCCATCCTCAAATTCAAATACAACACAAGATAGCAGCCTTAAGTATACGTGTACAAGGCTGCTTATGAGGTTAGATACACAGTAGTGATGGGAAGTTCAGATATTTAAAGCAGATGTTTGGACTCGACATACCAAAATTATGTAGTCAGCAATGGTAATTAGAGTCAGTTAAAGCATCACCATGATCTGAAAAATGTCTTACAGTAAAGTTTTGGAACCCAACTGAAGCATGATTCACTTATTTAAATTCCAATACGATTTTCTGTTGTGAAATAAACTTACGTTTTTTTGCCAGATCATCTCATTTAAGCTCTCGGTTTACCCACGCTGAAGTTCTAGTTTAGTTCAGTCACAACAGGCCGTCATGTACTGTTTGGTTCACTGAATCACGCATGCGCAGTATTATCGGTTCACCGCTTTTCAAATTTGATCTCAGAGTAAACGTTACTGTTCTACTGAATAAGAGTATATATTGGATTATTTCAAGTCAGAGGGTTAAAAAGTAAGTAGTTTGTGGATAGTGCTTACTAGAGATGCGAATCATTTCAAATGATTCAGATTCTAGTTCAACCGGTTCACTTAGAAGATCCAGTTAAAAAGATTTATTGCAATCGCAATACAGAAATAAAACCCATTAATGGGCACAAATGTGTTAGAGTAATAGTTTTAAGTCTCTGTATTTAATGCTGCTGTCATGGCACTCGTTGTTATTGTCGCAGGAGCAATAGCGAGGATGACTGGAGGAGAACCAGCTCGATCTGGCCAATGGCAGCAGGACTACAGACTCTGAGGTGACGTAGGGTCAAACACCTGCAGCGCGAAGTAAATAGATTTACTTCCAAAAGGCTTACAGTAAGGTTATTTATTAAATACATTTACAAAGACGAAAACGAAGGACGTTTTTGCTATAATTTTAATTTGTTTCAGATAGTTTTGTATGTACACAATACAGTTTCAGTTAGCTAGTTTTAAAAAAAAAAACTCATTTTTATTTTTATTTCAGTTAACGACAATTATTTTAAATTTCAGTTTTCGTTTTTACGTTTGTTTTCGTTAACTATAATAACCTTGGTTTATGTTAACTTACGGTACATTCATTAATGTTAACAAGCACAACCTTGATTTTAATAATGCATTAGTTAGTGTACCGTGAGTTAAACTAAGATTAATAAACACTTTACAAGATTATTGATACTCAGTTAATGGTAATAAATGCATTAACTAACATTAACTAATGGATCTAAAGTGATACCTTGATTTTTTAATTTTTTAATTTGGTACCTTTTACATCCTTGTGAAAATCCAGCCGGGCAAAACAAACAGAAAAGAAACTAAAGAGATGCAACAACAGCAAAATAACAATAGACAATAGCAAATACATGGGTCACTAATGCTGATGGGTGCTTTTGTGAGGGGATTATGAAGTATTTCTATTTTATATGAGTACAAAGACATTTTTTTCATTGATGATGTTGTATCTTGCACGTGCTGAAGAGAAAAAAGTATACTTTGGTTTAGGGTTGGGCGATGTTGACCAATTTGGCGTTGTACGATGTCTAATGTGAAACATCGCGATGGACAATGGCATCGTCGGCGGGGTGGGGGTGGTTGTTGTTAAATATCAATTAATTCATAACTAATTAATTAATTGTAGCCTACCGTTTTCACTACCTGAGCCACATGGTCTTTGCTTTACCCATAACCAAACCATAAATAAATAAAGTTACACATAAATTACCACCTGTCAATCACTTTTTTCCGCGGGACCATGGCATGAATAGGCAGAGTGATATGTGTCCTTATAATGGCGTTTTCCCACAGTTGGTGGAGGAGACGAGAGTTCGTTTGGAGTTCACTGTAATTTGGATTGTGATTCAGATGACAGGAGCCTCAACCGCAAAAAAGCGCTGAAGATGAGAGAATGAAAATAACACTGATAGATTTTGTTGTAAAAACCACCTAAAGTTACTAATAATGGCACATCTTATTAGTGATCATGTGCTGAATGTTAATCCACCATTTACACTTTTCCAAGAGTGGATAAAAGACTTTCAGTGGCTTCAGGTCCGCTATGAAAGTAACCAAAGCCATTCACTGTAAAGTCTGTGGGACGGGGTTTGCAGGTAACAGCGTTTGCCACTGAATCTACTCATTTTAAGCGCGAGAGGTACTGTATAATCCTTCATTTAATCCGCACAATGCTGTCAGCCGTGCAAACTGCAGCTATGTGTAAAATTTAACACAGCTCATGAAAAGACCGTTATTGCTATTAAGATGACATGCAAACAATAAGTTGTATATCAATATAAATGTGGGGTGGGGTGATGGATCGCGATGCCGGGTCAGCATCATGAAGTTTATCGACCATTGGCGATGGATGATGGCATCGTCTAACGGCCAAACCCTACTCTGGTTTTAGTGGTGTGAATTTGGGCTGTGACTATATTGGCAAATTGGAAGATTGTTTGACATAGGATTTATGTCTAGAGTATTTCATTAGGAATGGACTAAGATTGAGGGTGTAGTGTAATTTCAGCGGGCCTTTTTTCTTTTTTGTGAAGCCAGTTCAGGTGCATTTAGTTTTTTATTATTTTCTGCACCATTGCACAACCCTTTAATAACAGACTGCAGCATAGACATCTTGTGACTCATTCCTTTGGGAATAACTTCAGGACTTCTCTGTTTTCCTGAACTATGCACGTCCACGCTGTGAATAGATCAGTGGTAACAGTGGATAGCTCAGTTAGAGGATGCCAAAGGCGCTGAAATGATATCTGCACTTTTAATCCTCTCCTGTCTGTTTTTGATGATGTCACTGCCCGCGGCCCTGCAGCTACCCATACTAATGTTCGGTTGTTGCTGGTTGTTTTGTTACAGAGATGAGTGCCAGATACTGAGACACTTTTATTCTGTCAACACAGTCATATGCTGCGCTCTATCTCTTTTTGGGATGTTTACTTTGTTCCTCTTTCATTTTTATTAGCTACCACAAGCACATTGGGCGAACAAAAAAACAATTGTCTGCAGATATTTTGGGGAAATATTTGCCTGTTTGGGTTGACAGGAATTTGTTCTTCGGTCATGGGTGCTAAAGGGGTTGAAAGATTATTTAATATTATGCATGCGTTAATTTTATGTAGGCAGCATGGTGGCGCGTTGGGTAGCACAATCGCCTCCCAGCAAGAAGGTTGCTGGTTCGAGTCCCGGCTGGGTCAGTTGGCATTTCTGTGTGGAGTTTGCATGTTCCCCCACCTCCAGGTGCTCCGGTTTCCCCCACAAGTCCAAAAACATGCGGTATAATAGGTGAATTGGGAAGGCTAAATTGTCCGTAGTGCATGTGTGTGAATGAGTGTGTTTGGCTGTTTCCCAGTGATGGGTTGCAGCTGAAAGGGCATCCTCTGCGTAAAACATGTGCTGGATGAGTTGGCGGTTCATTCCGCTGTGGCGACCCCAGATTAATCAACGGACTAAGCCGAAAAAGAAAATAAATGAATGAATAATTATATGTAATGCAAATTAACTGTACACAATTGAGTATTTGTACGCAGTATTTAGCCTGAATTCTCTCAAAGATCGATCCTAAAATAATATGAGCAGTCAGATGTGTGGTGAGTCCAGGAAAGACCAGATGAAAGTACATTTATCTTAAACCGCAAGTTAAAACAAACAGGGTTCAAGAAGGACAAAGAAAGAGAGAGAATCACAGTGTAGATGCTCTTGAGAAATGTGGTTTCAACATCTTGTTCTATGATTTACAGTGTGCTTGTTTGAGCGTGTTTAGTCAATCCTCACACATCTCTGTTGTTTTTTTTACGCATAATCAGTTAGAAGGATTGTGACGTGGTGGAGCGCATTGGAAGAAGTGGTGTGGAAACAATTTCGCTGATACATTGCAAAGTAAATGTCACTATTAATTACAAGGAAATGGAGAGCGAGATTAAATAAAGAGTATAAAAACAAGTTAAGGTTTTTCATTGTAAATCATTAACCAATCATTTTTAGTATGTGTTGACAATTGCAGTAACAGTAAGGTACAATAAAGTTTCCTCAGTTAGCGTTAGTTAATGTAATTACTGATGAACAATAATAACTACAGTATATATACATTATTACAGTATTTATTCATCTTTGGTAACATTAGTTAATAAAAATAAAGTTGTTTATTGTTAGTTCATGTTAAATCATAGTTTCTTAGTTCATTCATATTGGTAAATTAATTAACTGATATTACCTAACAAAATCTTATTTAAAAGTGACCACACTTATTTTTTTACATTGGATAAAAAAAAGCATAGAATTGTAAACTGGTTATTTGATAACATTTAGCCTTATTTTTGTAGCATGACTGTTAGAAAAGGCTTGCAGTTCTGCTAAATTTGTATATAGCAGAATGTAGTGGTTGAACTAGGTATTGCAATCCAAATTCAAAATATTGGAGAGCTTCGGTAACACTAAGGTACAACAAAGTTTTGTTAGTTAGCTTTAGTTAATGTAATTACTAATGAACAATAATAACTATATACATTTATCATTGTATTTATTTATCTTTGGTAACATTATTTAATAAAAAAGTAGCTAAATGTTAGTTCATGTTAAATTAACTGATTAACACAGTTCATTAACTAATGTTAACAAGCATAACTGTCAACACAGGCTCATTAGAAACATGTAAATCAGACATTTTAGTCATTTTTGTTAAGCCACTTGACATACTTGATAGGCTTGACTGCAGTTTCTATGTAAAATGTACGCTACGGGGCAGAATGATGACAACATCTTTTGTTCCTTTTCACACAAATTATATTTACAGGGACACATTATCGACCAGTAAAATATTAATTGTAAACATCAAATTTAATGGCACAAGTGTCTATTATGTGGAATCAAATGTGTTTGGCTCACATATCTATCTTGATATGGACAAGAAAGATGTATATCTGAAGTGTACCACAAAAAATTTACCCTAAATAATGTATATGTGTGTATATATATATATAAAAACGCTAACAACACTCTTTAGTGGATTTGTCATCTAAAACGTTTTTTACATTTTGCAAAAATACAGGCTTAATGGTGAACTATGCTGTATTTACTAATATGAATTAACTAAGAAAGAACAGTACTCGCACTACGTACATTTAGGCATGTAGACATGGTCTAGACGATCTGCTGCAGTTCAAAGCGAGCATCAAAATTTTCAATTCAATTTTATTTATAAAGCACTTTAAAACAACACAGTTGACCAAAGTGCTGACAGTAGAGAGTAAAACAAAGCGTAGCACATACTTAAAAAAAAATAAGAAAAAAAAATAAATAAACATAAAATGTCAACATCTCACGCTGTGCTAAAAGCCAAATAGAACAAGTGGGTTTTAAGAGATTTAAAAAAGGTAATGGAAAAGGCTTGTCTAATATACAACAGCAACTCATTTCACAATTGAGAATATGGAAGAAAGGTGATTTAAGTGACTTTGAACGTGGCATGGTTGTTGGTGCCATATGGGCTGGTCTGAGTATTTCAGAAACTGCTGATCTACTGGGATTTTCATGCACAACCATCTCTAGGGTTTACAGAGAATGGTCTGAAAAAGAGAAAATATCCAGTGAGTGGCAGTTCTGTGGGCGCAAGTGCCTTGTGGGTGCAAATGACTTGTATAACTCGTTATAACTGAGGTATGGAGAAGAGCAGAGGGGCTAAAAAAAAATTGTCTGGTCAGAATTTGCCGTCAACAACATGAAAGCATGCTGCCTTGTATCAATGGTTCAGGCTGGTGGTGGTTTTTGTAATGGTGTGGGGGATATTTTCCCCCATTAGTACCAATCAAGCATTGTGTCAACACACAGCCTGCTTGAGTATTGTTGCTGACCATGTCCATCCCATTATGACCAGTGTACCCATCTTCTGATGGCTACTTCCAGCAGGATTGCGTACCATGTCATAAAGCGTGAATCATCTCAGACTGGTTTCTTGAACATGACAATGAGTTCACTGTACTCAAATGGACTCCACAGTCATCAGAACTCAATCCAATAGAGCACCTTTAGGATGTGGTGGAACGGGAGATTGGCATCATGGATGGGCAGCCGATAAATCTGCAGAAACTGCGTGATGCTATCATGTCAATATGGATCAAAATCTCTGAGGAATATTTCCAGTACCTTGTTGAAGCTATGCCACGAAGGATTAAGGAAGTTCTGAAGGCAAAAGGCAGTCCAACCCGGTACTAGTAAGGTGTACCTAATAAAGTGGCCGGTAAATGTATAATTGGATAACAGAGCAACTGACTTTAGCATTGTTTTTCAGATAAACAAGTAGGTTTACTTAGCATGCTTTTTAAATATTTGTCAAAAACATACATGCAGCACCTTTAATACACGTGCATGTGTGCGTGCGAAGACATGTTACATGTCTCAATCAATCGGATTCTTATCTCAATGGGTTTGCACATTCATTTATACTCAGCCACAAAAACATGTCTCCACTGCTAGATTGATCCTGATCAGATTTCCAACACATTTTGGAGGGCATTCACAGCCGCTCTTTTCATAATAGTCATAGAATTGCAATAAAGATTGCTACTGTAAATTCCCCAGCTTGATTGTGGGCAGAATCTGATTGGAAGGGATTTGTTTTTTCGACCACATCTTGTTTAATAAAGACTAAGCGCTGTGTATTATTTATAGACGTGTTGGTGTGCGTGCAACTGTTGCTTTAGGTTTTACACATTCGCCCGTCTGTAGATTTCAGTTGGTTAAGGAATCTCAGTTCCCATTTCTGTAACTGCGGCGTGTGGTTTTTCAGAGACAAGGGAAAAAATGCTCAGCTGTCATTCATGCTGTCATGAGGCTGTCTGGGGAACTCCAAAAACAATCTACTAAATGAGACGTTTCCAAGCAGAGCTTTATCTTGAGTTTTCTCTCTCGGTACGTCATTAGGCCACACAATCCACAGGTTTTATTGGAAATTCTTTTTTTTTTTTTCAGGTTTAATGGATTAGGGGTTTGGAAAACGGGAACCTACTAATTATTTTTAGTCAGATGTTTTTTAAATAATGTTCTGTTGTGATTGAAAGAACAATGCGTCTTCTTTTGTGTTAGTGTCTTGTGGTCAATTATCATTTCCTCTAAAAATGTAGCTCTAGGCACATCCATCATGTCACAGTGAAATCTGTGGCCGCCTGCGGAGTCTAAATTAAAATCCCCACTGAGGACTGATTTACTCTGTATTGATGCAAGAAATACCCTCCCTGCTGCTTTGGCTGATGAAACCATTACATCATCTACACTTCCTTTCGGAAAACAGGGAGTCGATACTTCTTTTTGCGCAACTTAATAAAGACACTTAGCTCGTCAGCACCTATTGTGACTCCAGGAGGGATTTTCTTTAATAAGGTTCATGATCTTGGGATGCATTAAATAAGAGCTTGAGTCAGTGGATGTGTTAAATATCATCTAAGAAGGCCTGTCATACTTGTGTATTCTTATATGTACTCTTTAGAAACCATTCAGATATTCTGATTTGGTGCTTGGGAAACATCTCTTATTATTATTTGTCGAAATGTAGTGCTGCTTAAGGAGCACCTATTTTACCCCTTTTACAAGATGTAATCTGTGTATCCAGAATGTGTCTGTAAAGTTTCCGCTCAAAATACCCATCAGACTATTTATTATAGCCTCCAGAATCTGCTCATTTTAATGTCTGAATACAATGTAGCTGTTTTTGTTGCCTGTGGCTTTAAATGCAAATGAGCTGCTTCTCCCCGCACACCGTTCCTACATGTGTGTCTGCTTCTCCTGCGTTACGTCAGATAAACAGCAGTCAATGACAAAGACAGACAAGGATAAAGCTGAAATACAACTCATTAGTCAAAGTGGATTTTATTCAAGCCTTTCTGAAATGATGAGTCACACGCAAATGCCATTTGTTGTACACACACAGACTGTGTAACACACATTATTGACACCATGCGGCCTTAGTGATTATAGCAGTTAAGAATTATATAGTGATTTTACTGTCTTTATTGCAAACATGCTCTGTTTTAAAAATGTTAGTTGATTTTCATCATATTCCCAGAGATGGGTTGCGGCTGGAAGGGCATCCGCTGCGTAAAATCGTGCTGGATAAGTTGCTGGTTCATTCCACTGTGGCGACCCCGCAAGGGACAAAAGCCGACAAGAAAATGAATGAATGAATGAATGATTTTCATCATAGGTGCCCTTTACGGTTTGACAATATAAATGTCTTAATTGTCCACCTTTTATCGGTTCAGTACATTCTTGCTAAATCAAGTTCAAATATTTTATGAGAATATACTCTAGCCTTTTGAATGTTGCCTAAATAAAGTTAAAATATTTGATGAAAGTATACTCCGGCCTTTTGATCGCTGTCTTTTCTTTTTGTTATGTGTTATTTTTAAAATTGCTTGCGGAATCATTTAGTGTTTGGACGATTGGAAATAGGGGTGTCAAAATTAATTGTTTCTTTGGTGCACCGCGATGGAAAGCATCGTCAATGCACCGTGATGCACCGAGATATCAAATTGAACCGAACTGATGGCATGATAATCGTAACTGAACAGAACCGTGAGACCCAGTGTAGGTTCACACCTCTATTCGGAAGGTGATTTTAATCATTAACGCACATGCATAAATGCTTTTAGTTTTTTGAAATATATATTGGCTTTTTACAAACAACTGACATGTTGCTATTTTTTTAGTCCCTTTTGAGGCAGTAACTATTGCTGATGTCAATATGTTTTTTGTTTGTTTGTTGTTTGTTTGGAAAGTGTGAATCCACGTCTACACTAATACATCTTTCTTTAAAAAATGTATACAGGCAGTGCAGAATTATTAGGCAAGTTGTATTTTTGAGGATTCATTTTATTATTGAACAACAACCATGTTCTCAATGAACCCAAAAAACTCATTAATATCAAAGCTGATTATTTTTGGAAGTAGTTTTTAGTTTGTTTTTAGTTTGAGCTATTTTAGGAGGATATCTGTGTGTGCAGGTGACTATTACTGTGCAGAATTATTAGGCAACTTAACAAAAAAACAAATATATCCCCATTTCAATTATTTATTTTCACCAGTGAAACCAATATAACATCTCAACATTCACAAATATACATTTCTGACATTCAAAAACAAAACAAAAACAAATCAGTGACCAATATAGCCACCTTTCTTTGCAAGGACACTAAAAAGCCTGCCATCCATGGATTCTGTCAGTGTTTTGATCTGTTCACCATCAACATTGCGTGCAGCAGCAACCACAGCCTCCCAGACACTGTTCAAAGACGTGTACTGTTTTCCCTCCTTGTAAATCTCACATTTGATGATGGACCACAGGTTCTCTATGGGGTTCAGATCAGGTGAACAAGGAGGCCATGTCATTATTTTTTCTTCTTTTAGACCCTTTCTTGTCAGCCACGCTGTGGAGTACTTGGACGCGTGTGATGGAGCATTTTCCTGCATGAAAATCATGTTTTTCTGGAAGGATGCAGACTTCTTCCTGTACCACTGCTTGAAGGTGTCTTCCAGAAACTGGCAGTAGGACTGGGAGTTGAGCTGGACTCCATCCTCAACCCGAAAAGGCCCCACAAGCTCATCTTTGATGATACCAGCCCAAACCAGTACTCTACCTTCACCTTGCTGGCGTCTGAGTCGGACTGGAGCTCTCTGCCCTTTACCGATCTAGCCACGGGCCCATCAAGACTCACTCTCATTTCATCAGTCCATAAAACCTTAGAAAAATCAGTCTTGAGATATTTCTTGGCCCAGTCTTGACGTTTCAGCTTGTGTGTCTTGTTCACTGGTGGTCGTTTTTCAGCCTTTCTTACCTTGGCCATGTCTCTGAGTATTGCGCACCTTGTGCTTTTGGGCACTCCAGTGATGTTGCAGCTCTGAAATATGGCAAAACTGGTGGCAAGTGGCATCTTGGCAGCTGTACGCTTGACTTTTCTTAGTTCATGGGCAGTTATTTTGCGCCTTGGTTTTTCCACACGCTTCTTGTGACCCTGTTGACTATTTTGAATGAAAAGCTTGATTGTTCAATGATCACGCTTCAGAAGCTTGGCAATTTTAAGAGTGCTGCATCCCTCTGCAAGATATCTCACTATTTTTGACTTTTCGGAGCCTGTCAAGTCCTTCTTTTGACCCATTTTGTCAAAGGAAAGGAAGTTGCCTAATAATTATGCACACCTGATATATTGTGTTGATGTCATTAGACCACACCCCTTCTCATTACAGAGCTGCACATCACCTAATATGCTTAATTGGTAGTAGGCTTTTGAGCCTATACAGCTTGGAGTAAGACAACATGCATAAAGAGGATGATGTGGTCAAAATACTCATTTGCCTAATAATTCTGCACTGCCTGTATTTTTCTCTCCATTTGGGACTTCCATCCGCACTGAAACAGCTTTTTTAAGCTACAACCAAAAATGGTTACTCACTGTTCAAATTTACTATCCTTTCGTTATGTTCACAGCTCCTTTTGCCCCATTGATTTTCATTATAATGACATTTTTTTAATTTCAAAGCCATGACAGCATATAATCATACATTCTTGATTGTTGGTGGTTTTTCCTGTTGGGAAGAGGTCAAATGTGTAATTTTTACTGTTGATCATCAGTTGGCACCATTAACCCTTTAGAGGTTTTGGCTTTTATAGGGAGTTCAGTGGTGTAAAACCTCAGATTATGGTGTGTGTGCATAAATACACTTACTATGTTTACTGTGTTTTGAGAGCTGAGCTGCTTATTTAGATTTTCTCCTTGATATCAGCGCGCACGCACACATGCTATACTCTCTATAAAAAACTGAAACTAAGCTTTTTTTGCAGTGCAACTGATGCTCAACAGTAAAAATTATATATTGTACCTCTTCCAAAGAGGGAAAACCAGCAACAATCAAGAATGTATGAATATATGCTGTGTATGTGTATGATTATATGGCTTTCTTTCTAATAAAAAATGTGATTATAATGGACGTCAATGGGGCAAAAACAGCCACAAACATAACAAAAGTGTAGTAAATTTGCCCAGAGTGTTTTGAGTTTTTGAAACATTTCAAAGCATTTTCTCAAAATATGTGTCAAGATAAGATTTGTCCCCAAAAATCATTCCATTTGCTGAAGCACAGAGAAAGCTGTGGCCAAATTAAGACTCAAAATCACCCCAGAGTGGATGAAAACATTCCCAACAGTTATTTGTTATTTGTCTATTTTACTTTTATTTTTAGTCTGAATCAAATGTCTCATGGGGCATGGGTGAGGCTATTACATGTGTGTTAATATCTTGCTGACAAAACTGTACACTGGACGAGTCATTCTGTACTTGCGGTCTCAATTCCAAGGCTACAATCTGAAAGGGTGGATTTAAATCAGCATATAGGCAAAAGTTCATTTCAAGAATGTCTACATTGCTTATGTGATCTTTATTAGCACTCAGCACATCATCTTATGGGCAAAACATATGACATAATTTTCTATATCTGGCCAATATTTAAATTCAAGTTATTAAATGTTCCAATATTATTGTGTATGCCAAATTACAATTGTTATTTTAGTACTTAGTGCTGAAGTAACGTTACTTTCTGCCATCTTCACATCGAAGTAGTGTAAAGTGCACTACACTGTTGTTTGCTGTTATGAAATTTAGATCATCTTTAAGCTTTAAAAAAAAAAAACTCTGGTTGCCTTAAATTTTTAAGCTGAATCAAATGAACCTTATGAGTCCATTAAACTTACATGATGTGAAACTGACTTAAAACAGCTTGCGTAACTTACAGTATAAAAATAAGTTAGAGCATGATTAGCTTTGTTTAATAATGACCTAGTAACATGTTGTCAGGACTAATTGATCATATAATTTTTTACAGTGTAGAGGTGTTGGACACTTACAAAGTGTTTTTACATTACTGCTGAATTTACCTACAGCCAGTGTTGGTAAATCATTCAAATTGTATTTAAATGACTGAAAGTAACTTAGTTATGCAATAAGTAACTTAATTACTTGACTGATTACTAAAAAATCAATGCATCGATGATAGAAATTAAACTCTTAATTCTTTAAATTGAAGTCAAACAGGTCTTTTAGTTTTGTTTAAAAAAATAAGACTTCAAATTAAAACAATTAAGGCATCAAAACAAATATGATTCAAATGAATGACACCATATTTCATACATTTCATATACTGACATACGCCTGTAAAACATTTTATTGTTTCTTATGCAGAATAAGATCAATAAATGAACAATTGAATTATTCTGCAAATTAAATATGATTCGGCTTCTTTGAATTTATTTATACAGCACTGTTGAATGTATTTGCAGTATTTAAGGCAAGTATATTTTAAGTAACTGTAATTAAATTAGCTAAAAATAAAAGTTATTAATTAATTAGTCATTTAATTACTCCGAGTAGTTACTTTGAAACTAGTTACACCCAAAACTGTCTACATTATAAGCAAAATACTGAAAGGAAATTAACTTTTACCAATTTTTTTCTATTGCTACAATTGATTTCTATGATGTGTAAAAGAGAACTTCACAAAATGTAGCGTTTTCTTTACCACAAGAATGACTTCTTGACTTAAATGTACTGAACAAAACCAAAAAAAGAGTGCAAGCAAAATAAACCACAGAGAAAATGTCTAAATCGTTTCAGCGAGTCAGCGAACACACAAGCGAGAGCGATACTCCATTGATTTGGTCGACCTTGAGCAATAGAGGAACTTCTCCTTGTGTGCTGTCATGGAACAGACAAGTGAAAGGAGCGGAAGGATGTAGGGAAGGAAGCAAAAAATGGATAACATGCAGAAAAACAGATTAAAAACAATTCTGACAGCGCTTCCTTTTCCTCTATTGAGCCCCGCTTGTAGGCGTTTAAAAGGGGAAATGTCACTGGCATCACTTTTCTTTAAGCCTAATAGTTTTTTTTTTTTTTTTCATCCCCCACACCTTGCTTGCTGAAGTAAGCATGAAATAAAAAAAAACACTCTAATGTGTAGTGTGAAATCTATTGTGAAGTATGTGACTCAGACTATGAGTATGTATGTAACCCCTTAACTGTCATCGCCCCATATTCACTCAACAAATAATGATTGCTGTGTGTTTAAACTACTTATTTAAAATGAGCTGAAACACAATTCTTGATTTATTTGAGAGACGACTCAATTGTTTTATGTTCAATGCACTTAAATTAGTAAAACTAATAAGTTAACTTTATTCCTTAATGTAGGGCATCCGCGGTGTAAAACATATGCTGGAATGGTTGGCGGTTAATTCCACTGTGGTGACCTCTGAAATCAAGACATAACATAACATGTCATTGTATGTCATTATTTTGTCTTGAGCATCTGATTTTTCCTCGGTGCTGATGTGCTTTCGTTTTCCATGGCAGGAAAATATACATTTAGATTTAAAAGAAAATATTTTAATATTAAAAAGGAAATATACATTTGATCTTATCAATGTCATAACGAATGCCTTTAAATAACGTTGCCTAGTTGTCAGCAAACATCAGTGTTTATTGAGATTGACATAAGATAAAAAAAAAAAAACATTGAAATTAATTAGATAAGAAATATCATTATAGCAACACTTGTGGCTGCTTTGGGAAATAACGTTCGTCGTAGACGTCATGGGATGGCAGATCGTGAAGGAACGTCTAGTGTGTCATGTGTTACCCAAGACAAGATTTTATCAAGACAAAATCATATAATCTGACATAGTGACTTTTATAACCGACAGTAAAAATCGTGTGATCTGACTGTGACTTAAGTCGAAGGAAATTGAATGAATAAATGAATGATTTCCTTCATGTTACCCAACACAAATCAATTGTGTACAGGGTATGTGGGACATTTTTCAGTGCATATTTAATTAGATATTTTTTGGTGGTTTGTTTAAAACTAAACTTATTTTGACAAACTACATATAATATGTGACTATCATTTTAATGTGTGAACCCAAAAAGTGGTTTAACAGTTATAAACAGAAGAATCTTTAAAAAGAAAAAGACTAACATAGTCAGTGGGGCTTGCGGTGCGACGCGGCCCAACACAGCGTGGCTGTTCAGACTCACACTGACACAAGGAGTCCTGGTCTTTAATGACAGCAGTACGTAACTGAACAACTATTTGACCTGTACAACCGTTTGTAGATTATAAATGAACATTTATTTTATATCTTTTTTTATTCACAAACTGTGCAGCTTTTGTCACTGCAGTGTATCTTTATGGGCTTCTGGAAGAACATTTCCTGAGCCTCTTGGTATAGAAAGTCAAAAATGTCAGACCCATTTATTGAGACATTTATTAAACGCGTCTCTTATAAAAATTTAGATGTGAACATGTCATGGCCAGAAGCAGCTTTACAGAAAATAATTCATCCATTCATTTTACTTCATCTTAGTGCCTTATTTATCAGGGGTCGTCAAAGCAGAATGAACCGCCACAGAAAAATGACAAACAATGCAATTTGGAAACATTGCAAATGATGAAAGATGAAAATTAGTTGAAATGCACATCTATAAATAAATACTTCTATACTAAAAGGAAATAGGCCCATAAACTACTACTTATAGATATGAGTGTAATACAAGAAGTTACATTATTAAATATTTATGTTAAAAAAGTTTTATCTGATAATTCCAGCCAGCTTTTAGTGAATTTGTAATATTGTCAAAAACACAGAACTTTCAGTTGTTATTCATTCATTCATTCATTTCCTTGTTGTCTCAATCCCTTTATTAATCCTTGGTCGCCACAGCGGAATGAACCGCCAACTTATCCAGCACATTTTTACGCAGCGGATGCCCTTCCAGCCGCAACCCATCTCTGGGAAACATCCATACACTCATTCACACTCATACACTACGGACAATTTAGCCTACCCAATTCACCTGTACCGCATGTCTTTGGACTGTGGGTACAGTCCAAAGACACCCATGATTTCCGGGTATTTTAACACATTTTGGGGGATCACGGAGCCGGTATGAATTTGCGGAAGACACGCAGAGCCTCCGGGAGAGGTCATACCTAGACAGCAGAAAGAGGAGATAGCTCCGCTCGCATCACAGATCACAGCATAGATGCAGGACGTATTTAAGGGACCGGGGGGAGATGCGCGATTTCCCGGAGATTATCATTCGTTTGCGGGCATCCGGGAGTCTCTATGCATTCCCAGAACTTTCGAGAGACTTGGGATGTCTGCATCTGTATATATTTTAGCTGCAGTGATGCGAGCGCAAAACAGAAATGACATACTGTTGTGTAAATAAGATATTACATAGAGCTATTTAGCTTAAAAAAGTTGTGATCTGGCGCTATATAGATAATACAATTAACATGACTTCAAAGGGGGCGGGTACAGCCGTTGGAAGGGCGGGGTGCCACCCTTATATAATGGTAGGGGAAACACTGATACTGATAGAAAAATTATTAACATAATCTTATTTTATTTTAATTTTACAGGGACTTTAAGATGGTGAGGTTTTCTGACCATACCTATGGAATAAATAGCATACATCAGAAAAAAGCTGTAGTTTTAGCTGTAAATGAAAAGTTTTAGCCTAAAATTAATAGGCTAATATACATACACTGAATCAAAGTTATCAAATCTCATTTTCTTGAGACACTTATAATTTAAATATTCCGAATGTATAATATTCCTTCACTGTATCATTTAAATACTATCAAACATGCTGATTAAAGTTACTATAAAAATAGTAAAAAAGTTACTAATATGTACAAACATAAAGTTACTGATTAAAGTTACTAATCAGTTATTTAGTGCACTGTAAAAAATGCAGGGTTCCACACAAATCATTCATGTTGTCCCAACACAAATCAGTTAAGTTAACTTAACAAATTAGAGTGGATTGAACATAAAACGATGTTGTCCCGAAAAAATCTTTAAATTGTGTTGTTTCAGCTCATTTTAAATGAATAGTTTGAACAAGCAGTAAAAATATTTTTTTTTGAGTGTAAAAAGGAGCAAATTAATCTCTAATTTAGATTTTTTTCCCCCGTTTGATTATAATAAATAATAGAGGTGTCACTTTAAGAATGCACAGATCATGAAATCATTCAATTACTTTCCTGTTCATGCTCATTTAAGACTAAGTTTGTTACATTTAAAATAAAACGCACCAAGACAAAAAACTTAACATGAGAATTTAATTTTCATTCAGTCATTATAGGTTGTTTTCACATGACGTCATTAAAGGTGCACACAAATCAGATGGAGGTGTCAAGTGATTCTTCTACATAGGAATCGCTATCAGAACGTCAAAATATTTCTCTTTTATGTTGTTTATATTGTTTAAATCGGTCAAAATAAATAATGCTGAACAGCTTTTATAGAACTCCAAACGTTTTTGCTCATAAAGCGAAGAAAGTTCAAGAAACTGGCTGAAAAACAGAAGAAAAGGCGGCATGTAATAAACATTTATGCAACACATCCATGTGTACAGACTTTTTTTGAATGCGCTAATTTATTTGACAGCGCCAATAAAGATTATATACAGGCCTAGCTATGTGTATTATATGTTAACGTGTTATATAAAAATCAGATTCAAACACCACCAAATCCAGGAGAATATAAATAACGTACCCTGCCATGTTATCGCTGTAATGAAATCTCCGTCTTGTTTTGCAATAATTCAAGTCTTTACTGCCGTTTCTGTGGATTAAACAACCGTAACATGAGCATTGAGATGTGCAGCAGCGGTAAATGTTTGTTGATGGTAAATTCATCGACAGAACAAAAAAGAAATGCAACCCTTGCGACAAAACTAGGTGGTTATTATTGTGGAGCAGTTTTCCCCCTTACAAAAATAAATAAATAATAAAGACTGTGTGTCCACGCTTTTGTATGCTTTCATCTGTTATTTTGTGATGTCTGGAAGATATCTGCATGGGGAAAAATACTATAGTAATTTATAATAAACATGTTTTTGAACCACATAGTACAGTGCACAACTCTTTGTTAATGAATACTGTAGTAAAGTAAACTGATAAACTACTGTAACGTTGGTGCAAACTGTGGTGCATTGTGATGAAAATAATGCCTATTAAATAATTTGTTAATTACTACTGCTGTGTTGTACCACAGCAACAATATAATAACTACGGCAGTTTAATTCAAGTAATTATCTATAGTATGCTTCCAAACACTAGAGTATTTACTATTGTATTGTTTTCCATGTAACGTAATAGCTTATACAGTATCTAACGCCTCGATGACAGGCAGATATACTTTAGTTCAGTAATAATATAAGGATCATGCCCAACATATGTGCTTATTTTCTATTTATGACATCTTTGAAGTTTGCTATAAATCGCCAAAATACAGACTTTCCTCTGTCTCCCCCATTCAGTTTTTTACATCCTGCCCTCCATCGGAATTTCGCACGTCACCAGAACCAAGTGATTGAAAACAACCTATTGGTTTAGCTTCATGTATTCATGTTCCAAAATCAAGCATCATAATAGTTGTCAGCATTGGGAAAGAAGACATGTTAAAGTTCTTAAAGTTACAGTAGCCCGATAGCATCCCGAAGAACTCAACCCTATTTTGTTGTAATTAGTCTTCACAGAGGCCTACGACCATCATCTGTCAGGGGAACGCTTTTAAAGGCTGAAAGTGATTTGAATTGGTGCTCAGCACGCCCCATGTCTAAGTTACTGTCTTAGTTGTGAACTGTGCAAAGCTCTTAACAGTCAGTCCGTCCCATGAGGACCAACACAAAGAAACAGCCACGGGTCGAGTCAGACTGATAGCGGCAGAGCTGGAGAGAGTGCTATCACACCACATGACCTCATTAAGTAAATAGAAGAAGACTTCAGCTTAAATCTGGACGCTTTTTAATTTTCTAATCACTCTCTTTTTTTTACGAGCTGAAGAAAAAGTTTCCTCATAACCTCAGTGAAATGGAATAGTCATCAATTGAGTCACATTCAGCCTCATATTTTCCTTAGGATCAAATGAATAGGCGCCAAAACAATTAAATCTGGACGTCCCGTCATTGTTTTTTTTTGTGTTCTAATTATCTCTCGAGGCGTGGTGGAGTTTCACCAAGCTGTTGAGTGTTTTGTTTAGCAATGTTTTTATTTATTTGACGTGACACTTGAGTTTTTGCTGCTCTGAAAATGTTCTTCTCTCTGTAGAAAGACTTCAAGGAAACGCTGGTGGTTTTTCGTCGAAATTGTTTCTTTTATCGCTCTTGCACTTTCTTCACACTTCACACGTCTCTTGCTCCCCGCTCTCTCGTGACAGCTCTTTTTCCAGCGTCTTGACATGCGGTGGGATCTTGATTTGATTGACTTCCACGGCACTTCATGTTTGGTCTTGTAGCCAATTAAAGTCTTGCTGGCTTGAAGACATGTTGACATCTTTTTTTCCCCATCTATAGAGTTCACCAGACCCAGACAGGAATAACCTTTTTGTTCAATTATGTGTATTTTTTTTAAGACAGAAGTGCAGGATTTGTTCTTGTAGTCTTTTACCCTGAACAAAAATATCAAGTAGGCCTTGTAAATGCCAGTCGAGGGAAATCATATGCATTGATATTGGCATTTGTTCAAAATTGAACTTGTTTTATAACAGGTGCAGGTTAACCACAGTGGTTCAGAATCAGATATCAAGCCCTGTAAATGCATGATTCTCTAACTGATGACCTAAAACTCTGCCTGCGCTTGAAACGAGTCTTTGGTGATATGCAAAACAAGTTACTCGTTTGGAGTGGAAAAATTGTGAAATTGAGTGTATGTTTTTCCTTCAGCTCTTTTTTGTAGTATTTCGAAACCTGAATTGTCTGATTAAACAAGCGGCCTTCTGAGCTTTCATGCCAAAACAACTGCAATAGGAGTGCACTGAATTTACAATACCATTTGAGCAACAGAACGCTTTCAAAGAAAATATAAACAGTGAAATATTTAATAACTCTGACACAATAAATGGTCAAGAATGAACATGATCCAAGTGTATGATTGCAGCTTTAAAGTCAACAAGAATTCCAAATGGACCACTTTGACTTCCTCGTGCAGTTTTTACCAGATGTAATATAAACCTCCGGTGTCCCCAAGACATGTTTGTGTAGCTTTAGCTCAAAATATCTAACCTAAAATTTTTGACAAATCATCACCTTAGAATTATAAGGTTCTATCTGACATTTTTGTCAAAATTGAGTTATTGACATATTCTTATTAAATGACAACTGATTTACATTATGGGATGTTTTTTTCAGCATGATCTTACGAGGAAACGTAAGTATTTTACGTTTTGTCAGTTTAGTGGCTAATTCGTACAAATTCGTACGAGTTCAGTCGTACGAAAATGTACGATTTTAAAAAGGAGGCGTGGCATCTAACCCCACCCCTAACCCCAAATGTCATTGGGTGATGAGCAAATCGTACTAATTTGTACGAATTAGATCGTACGAATTCTTACAAATTAGCCACAAAATCAAAAAGTTACGAATTGCCGTGAGATTGCGTTGGTTTTTTATTTTTAGTTGTTTACATTTTAAGACTTTTTATTTAAAAAACAAATGTTACACACATACTGTTTGCTATGGAATGCAAAAAACTTTGAAGCTCAATATCTCAAAATCATTCAGAACGCAGATAGAAGCCCCTTTCCAGTAGAGGCCATTGCCTGTGGGTACTCTTGCAACAGGCAACAAATTTTCTGGATTCATTTTAAAGGGAACTTCTTATGCACTTTTTACAAAATGTAAAATACAATGTAATATTTCGGATGTCCCCAGAGTTTTTATGTGAAATTTCTGGTCAAGATACTAGGTATTGGACGATAACCGTTTTCAAGGTATACCGCAGTTTGGAAAAGTCAAGGTTTTAAAACCGCCAACATTTTCTGCTATATCGTTCCTACGGTATATGTACGATTTTTTTATTTGCTTTTTTAGTTTTTTAGGACAACAGTATCTCCAGCAGAAAAGATATCCAAAGATGTCATTTTAAATTGTATGTTTGATGAGGACAGCGGAAGTCAATGATTGATTTGAATTATTCAGCCTGACATGTTTACTGCTCCAAAATACTTTAAATGTTTCCCAAAATAAAATATATTGTGTTTAAAGAGGGGAAATGTTTTTGTTTTTTATCCAGAGATTTAGATATATTTTAGAGCAATAAGCACAATATCGTGATATTTTTATACAAAGTTATCTCATACCATAAATACAATGGTATATTAAGAATCTTATACCAGCCCATGTCTACAACATACACAACAGATCATTTTTATAGCTTGTTGAAAATGTCACATTTAAAGTATGAGCCATAACACTTGTTTTGTGTGTTTTGCTTTAAATGCAAATGAGCTGGTTCTCCAGGCCTCCTTTTCAATATCTAAAACAGGGCAATCACATGCTGTGAAAATTTCAGAAGCTTTAACCATATACAGCGTGTCCGCAGGGTCTTAAAAAGTATTAAAAGTTGATAAATCAATTATGAGAAAATAAAGGCCCTTAAAAGGTATTAAAAGTCTTAATCGTGTTTTTACGAGGTCTTACATTTTGTTCAAGCATTGTCCAAAGTGTTTGACTCCAAAAAAAGCATAAATATATTTATTTTCCTCCTAATAATAACAACGGCGTGCTCAATCCATGCGATTGTGACACACTTGGCATGCCTGGCCAAGCTCCTTCATCCGGGAGCTGTCATGTAATTTGTGACAAACGCGTGAAGGTGATGTGACACTCTCCACATGTAGTGAAACCATAGAGCGAAAAAGACGGCAAAATGGGAAACTGTAAGTTTGCGTAGTCCTAGTTGGAGAAAGACGAGTTTAAACAGTGGCTGAAGCCTGTCACTGAAAACAACCGCGTAATTTATTCTTGCAAGCTTTGTTTCTTACGAGCTTATCTGAGTTCTGTTGCACGGTTGTGCTTAATTGATTTAACTACAACTGTTTATTAACAACTGTATATTAAGTTAAAGGTTTGATACTGATTAGAACTTGAAGTGGCGACGAGGTCTTAAAATATTCTGAGAGGGTCTTTAAAAAGTCTTAAAAAGGTATTGAAATGACCTTTAGAATTATTGCATATACCCTGATATAGGTTTGAGTCAGTAATCTAATTGTACACTACATAATAAATGCATGTTCATGAATTACATAGAGAAAGAAAAAAAAACATCTGGTTTTATGGTGTCTTGGTTACGGTTCTATGGTGACAAATACATCTTATAGAAGTGATTTTTGCATAATAGTATAAGGAGTAGGTGTACATTTCAGTATCATCAGCTAACATTTGGAAAATATGAATGGTTTTATGAATCAGTGCAGCGTTATGATTTAAATAAAAGTGTATTCTCCACATCTTTCTGCATGAATCAGGCCATATGTCTAATGACAATAATTGCTGAAGAAATTGCATGAATAGCAATAAATTCATTGGAATCTCATGACAACTTAACTATTTCAATTTATTGGTACAATTTTTGTAAGATTACTTAGAAAGGTTAGTGTCATACCTTCTTTTCATAAATAGAGAGTTTTTTTAGGACAAATAACTTCATACAAATTCATCATTACTGTATTTAGTGTCTTCCCCCCAATAGATATAGTAGAAACTGTTAGATCAGGTCTGGTGTATTGAAGGTATAATTCTCCCAAAACTAAAAAATCTGTCATCATTTACTCATCCTTCACTTGTTCCGAAATCCTTTGACTTTCTTGTGTTGAACACAAAAGACGATATTTTTAAATAGCTCGAAAACCCAAAATCATTGACTTCCATAGTATTTGTTTTTCCTACTATAGGTATCTTTTGTTTTCAACATTAGAAAAGAAACTCATAAAAGTTTGGAACCACTTAAGGGTGAGTAAATAGTGAGTACATTTTCAATTTTGAGTGAACCATTCCTTTAAATCTGGCAAAAAGGGTCTCTGAGACATGGCGAGATGACTTTACTTGCACTCAATAAGGCCTTGTCCCTTTGAGTATAGGAATTTACATTATAAATTTACATTTGGAGTATTGTGACGTGAGTTATTCATTCATTCATTTTCTTTTCGGCTTAGTCCCTTTATTAATCACTACAGCAGAATGAACCACCAACTTATCCAGCATATGTTTTACACAGTGGATGCCTTTACAACTGCAACCCATCACTGGGAAACATCCATACGCACTCATTCACACAAGGGCTGGGGAATATGGGCAAAAAATTGTATCTCTGTATTTTTAGGAGTGACGGTATACGATATATATCCGGTATTTTACCATAAATGGTTACTTGAGAGTCAACGTCTTAATTAAATCTTTATTAAACTGTCTTTGAGCAAAATATAATTCAAACCCAGGGGTTTCCCTCCCTCTTATTATCATCATTATAATTATCATTTTTATATTGTTATTTTTTTTAATTTATTTTTTTTAAGTTTTAATAATCGTTTAAACCACCAATCAAACTTTCCAAAGATACCAAACATTTACCTGTATCATGTTTACCAATTGTAAACAGTGATTTACTGAGAGTGCATATTTGGTGGTAGAAATATGTTTATAACTCTGGCAATTCTTATGCTATTTTTAAATATTAACATCATTGTTAAGCACATATTCTCTGCTTTCAAAGTCTCTGCTGCTCAAAGATACCAAACATCAACGTTTTAGCAATTGTGATTAATTTATTTAAAAACATTTCCATTAAGGAACTTGACCACCAGGTCCACGTCCCTCATGCAGATCTGCTTCAATTTTGCTACATAACTCCAGCTTTTCACCATCCAGTCAATGTGCAGTGGATGAAATCTAGCCATGCTTTCTATTTGTATATTTTCAAAAGTAATATGTGTTGTGAATAGTGTTTCATGTTGATTTTAATGCTGCATGTCTGCATCGCCAAAGGGAAAATGTAAATGGAGCACAGTGCAGTGGGGTGGAAGAATCTGCTAAACCTGAATAAAAGTTGCTTGGCATTGCTGTCTTGCTTGTGTTTGGTTTGTGCATGTTTAATTTATCACACTAAATGAGCACCGTCGAGTACAAATGATTTGACAAGTGGGAGAGTGTTGTGTGACTGGGATGCTTCAGAGTACAAATGGCCTGTGGGATTCAGAACTCTTCTTTTTTACTTTCTTTTTTCTTTTTGTTGATCATGTGCAACTATTTATATAATTTTATCGAACATTTAGTTTTTTTAGAAGGTTGATACGAGGGTTGATATCAAGATAACAATATTTTGCTAGTGGACATGGAGCTTTTGATGTACTTCTGAATAAGCCTTCGCACAATATGCTGTTTTTTAGCCTGCAAAACTGCTTTTGAAGTTTTCCAGAGAATTTATGTATTGCTTATTTGTTATTTGTAAGTCACATTACACTTAAACTTTCTTAAGTACTGCAAATGTTTATTAGGGAAGCAAATGCTCTTCAATTGAATGAAAAAATTAAGGTTAATGAATATATATATATGTGTGTATGTATGTATGTATGTATGTATGTATGTATGTATGTATGTATGTGTATATATATATATATATATATATATATATATATATATATATATATATATATATATATATATATATATATATATATATATTGTTGATGGTTATACACTCACTCTTATTCTTTGTACAAAAAAAAAAAATGTTCCACACAATTCCTTTATGTTTTACTAATACAAATTAATTGTTTTTAAATTTAAGTGAATTAAACATGAAACAATTAAGCTGTCCCCCAAAACAATCTATGTGTTGATTCAGCTCATATTAAATAAGTATTCTGATTTATTTTCTTTCAAAATTGAATGCATCTCATGATCCAAACTTAATTTTCTTTTCAAAAATCTGAATTTTTAAGTATAAACTTGCAAGGTAACAGTTTATAATGTGCATATTGAGTTTATAACTGGATATAAACTTGAGTTTCTAGTTTTTCACAGTTCAGGATTTATGTAGTCGGGCTCTTTCTGGTTAAAGTTTGATGTTTTTTTTTATTGTGAGGGGGAAAAAGGCTATTTTGTGGTCTTCCTTAAGTACACATTGGGCTCTATTTTAATGATTTAGGCGCAAAGTCTAAAGCGCATGGCTCAAGCACTTTTGCTATTTTAAGGATGAAATAAGACTAAATAAGATGCTAATACTTTGTAAGTGGAAAAACTGAACGCTTCACTAGCAAGAAAATGGTTAAACAGAGCATCTGCAGCACGAGGATAATAAACAAGCCTCCTTCATTTGGCCACTTTAATTTCTCTTTACTTTACTTTTACTCTTTACTTTACTCCTTTACTTTCGTGGATAAGGAAATGGCGGAATCTCACTCCATTGAAAACATCCATCAGCCTACATATTTAATTTTGTTTGTTAACCACAACGATTTGCTTCAAAACTATTTCTAAATTCAGTTCTAATTTCCACCAAATTAATAAAATGAGCAATAATAACTAAGCGTGGTCAAAAAACTGAGTTATATCCAAACACACTGTTCTTATGCCCCATATGTTGATGCAGACGTCTCCAAAACCCCACACGTGGACAAATCTAATCTTATTTTTATTGAAACTAATATAAATATGCATATAATAAATAATACTGCTAATAATAATAACATTATACAAATGCAGATTGTCACGAATGAACTGAAAACACCCCCCTACATGAAGGCATGGAGGCAGTGATTTTTTTATATTTATGTAGAAAATAATAATTTTTGTAACATTTTAATCCTTTAATTGTTTTCATCTGTAAAGATATTTGCCAATGATGCGCCTTAACACACCTGCTTTC
Source organism: Danio kyathit (assembly GCA_903798195.1). Classification (NCBI taxonomy): domain Eukaryota; kingdom Metazoa; phylum Chordata; class Actinopteri; order Cypriniformes; family Danionidae; genus Danio; species Danio kyathit. The sequence continues at coordinate 65,727,141 of LR812525.1, forward strand.
TAGACCAGCACACCCATGAGTCCACAAAGTGGCGCAAATGGATTTGCTGTTTAAACAACGTGGCGAAAAACGTGAAAATTATTGTTGAGCTGGTCTGAAAATAGCAACAAATTGCGCCAAACACGTTTTTTGCCTTATTGCGCTGGGTGTATGATAGAGCCCATTGAAATAAGATAGCATTTTTGATTTAAAGTAAAATTTTGAAGAAAAGCTAAAAACCTTTTAATTAAAACAGCTTTACAATAATATATATTTTTACAACTTTCAGGAGTGTGTGTATATATGTATATATATATATATATATATATATATATATATATATATATATATATATATTACTAATCAATAAAATCTTTTTTAAAGAAGTTAATAAACACTGATTAATTTTTTTAAGCATTATTTGATAAAAACAAATGTCAAAATATTTGTTTTTATTTACTATTTACTTTTATTTACTACTACCTTTATTTTTTTAAATTGTAAATGTATTAACTTTCACTCCTAAACAAATATTGTGAGTAAAGATAAAGACTAAAGTAAAAATATTTAGCAAAAGTAAAGATATTTTTAATGGTACTTTTGAATATTGCATCAGTTTCTCAAACTGACAACAACAATGTTTGTTGTTGTAACATGTTTCTTCTTGAGCAGATCACAATACTAAAGATATATGAAGGATTATGTGACACTGAAGACTAAGCATGCTTAAAATTCAGCTTTAAACCCGAAAATGTATTCAATTTTAAACCACATTCAATAAATTTATTTAATATTGCAATAATATTTTACAATGTAACAGATTTTACTGTATGAAATAAATAAATGCATCCTTTGAGAGCAGAATAAGCTTATAAAAAATCTTACTGATTCCAAATTTTGACTGGTATAGTGTATATTTTTATTAATGTACAACCTTACGAACATTTATCCTTGAGGCAATTATAAATGGAAGAAGGGGCCAAAAGAAAGAGCCCTATTAAATGAGGCGTGTAAACTGGATATCCAGGGCAGGCGGTTGGTGTTGGCCAGCAGAGCTGTGGCCCCAGATGGGCCCCTGATTGTGGGGTTTGTGTAGTAGCAGCATGTGCTTGAAGTGAGCTGGTATCCATTATCCTCTCAAACATCAGCACTTCACTGTGGGAACCTTATTGATCTACAGCTCTATAATTATTCTACTAGCGCGTACACATACACGCTCGCTCGCTCGTTCTTTCTCTTTTCTATTTTATCTTTCTGTTGAGCCCCTGATCCTCTTTCTTGCTCTTTTTTTCTCCTCTTTTAATTGCTTTTTTGTTTCTCTCTTATCTTTCTCTTCTCCCCCACACGTGCCTCATCCCTTCTTCTAATTCCAGCCCTGTCTGTCGTCTTTTTCTCCTTTCCCCTCCCTTTTTCCCCCCAGTGTTCCCCTCACTCATTAAAGTGCAATGACCTTTTGTATTCCACCAGACATGAGAACAAGCTTTGTTGTTTGTCTACAAGTAAATAAGGCAGCTAATTTCTGTGATTATATATTGCAAAAGAGCAATTGTCAAGTCAGGATATGGGTATTCAGTCAAGTTGGAACACGTTTGCAGGTTGACACTTCGTGCTTCAGTTCAGAATCTTATACCAAGATCTGTTTCCAACATTTTTTTCCCTCTACAGGATCTCTGGAAAGTAAATTAATCATCTGTTAAATGAAATGAGATTATGATTATGGCTGCCGTGATTAATATGTTAAGGCCTGTAGGCAACTGAAGTTTTCTTGAACACATTGTTACTCCATTTAAGTACGCAACTTGTGTTTTTGCAGGAGCTCTGAGTGCCTGGAGTTTAAAAAATGTCAGCTTTTAGCATAAAAGCACCTGACATTCTTTGTGTTGACTGCTCAAGATCAAGACAACTGATTCGGTGGTTGCCTAGCAACATAAAAAGGCGCAGCACACTACTCTTTTCTAAAGTTACCTAAAAGTTACTCACATTTTTATGTCTGAAAAATTCATTCTGTGTTATCAGCAGGGCCAGACAAAATCTGCTAAGCATTTTTGCTATTTCTGCACTAGACATGGGCTGGTATAAGATTCTGATGGTATGATAACCGCTATGATAAAAAAAAAAAAAATCACGGTTTCCATTTTGACGGTTTTAAAACCAAACTCTCTAAACCATGGTATACTTTGAAATCAGTTATCGTCCCATGTCTATTTTGCACAGAATTTAGTAAAAAAAAACAAAAAAACAAAACACTGGAGTATTTTAAAGCTGTGAAGATCAGCTGGTTTGTCTATAAGCTGAAATACAAGCTACCGCTGATAAATCGTGGCTTTAAAACACTCCAGTGTCCCTGTATCTGTGGTTACACTCAGTAAACAGTGGTGAGTTCGGTGAACTGTCACAGCAATTTCTGTTAAGCACGTGAACACAATGGCCAATCAGCGATGTTTAAGAATGTGCTCGACAGCGCTCAAATATTAGCGGGAAATGGACGTTTTTAAATTCCAGTATCATGACAATACTACTTATTCAAAATAAGTTAAATCAACAATATTGAGTTTTTTTGTTTGCTTGTTTTTTGCATACATCTTAATTGTTTTGTGTTTAATCCACTTAAATGTTTAAAAACAATTAAGTTAATATTTGCAGGAATTGTGTGGAACTGTAAACGTAAGACTAAACATACAGGTAAAACAGATAAACTGTGCAAAATAATTTCAAGAATTGTGTTTCAGCTAGGGCTGGGCGATATTGCAAAAAAAATGATCATAGATCATGTTTTATATCATTCGATATCGATAATTGTTGAATATTTTTTAACAATACATTCAGGAATATTAGGATTTATTTATTTAACCACTTTATTTTAATTTACCATCATTACTAGGGCAAACAGTTTTAATAGTCAAAAACAAAAATATTTAAACAAAATATCTCATCTCTTTATATTAAAATAAACATAAGTGATAAAGAGACTCTTTAAATAAATAAAGTGTTACAAAGTGTGTGTGCAATGGTAAAGCATAAATACTGAACAATCAAAGCAAACTTTAAGGTAGATCAACATTTGTAAGGTGTGAATAATAATAATACAGTAAACCTCAAACTCTGTCAACAAAACAAATTATGATAATCAAATCTGAGCTTTCCAGTAAAGAAACCAGCCATCGTTATTCAAAGACATGCTGAACATTACAAATTGTGAAGTTGAATGATTATATTACACCCTATGCTAAAAATCTTTCAGATGGTGGCTAGTGGCTGGGATGCACAAGAAAAGAAACCAAAAAGCCACTCTAGCAATATCCTTACATCCTTTTTTTGTTTACAATCTCATCACTGCTGCTATACGGCACTCATTTTTGTGTGTGTTGTTATTCTGACCTGAAGTGACAAGCACGAGCGTGTGGTTTTCTTCACCATTTTCTAAGGCGTTTCTCATAATTAGGTAACCATCAAGCGTTTTCTCTGAGGATGACAAACGGACAAACCATTGCTGCAGCTTTATGGAGAAAAGTAAAAACCGCTGCAGTGTTTGGATGCTCTGTGTTTGTCTCGGGAAATTAGTCTGCCGTTACTGAAATTTGTATATTCCATACAAAGTGTGAAGCAGATTGGTTAGTTCTACTTACATGAAACGCGGTGTGCTCGCCACATTCGAAAAAGTTCATATGTTTTTTTTTTTACTAGGTGTACCTGGAAAATGCGCGTGCGTCAAGTGTGCACCGCTTGCGCACTTGTGCGTTTTGTGCAAGTCACGCACCTTCATTGGAAATGACAAACTTACAGCGTAAGCCTATTGGCATTGCTTCCGAGGTGCGCAATAAAGCTATAGCTTTTATACCGAACTTTTTTTTTGTTATTGACAATGGTGTTCGGTCAATAAATATCGATACCGATTTTATCGCCCAGCCCTAGTTTCAGCTCTTTTTAAACAAGTAGTTTGAACAAGCAGGACATTTTTTTTTCTTGCTTATAAAAGAACATGACACCAGTATTGCATAAAAATACACATTTTTAATGTAACTAATAAAATCTAAATGCTGTAAAATCAACTGGCATAATATAATGTAAAACTTCATTAATGCTTAACACTTAATAATCCCTTAGTACAATGGCATAATACATTGTTGTGCTCAACCTTCTTCAAAGATGTTTTCTCTCCGGCTGTTGTTATTGTAGTGTCTTGTCTTGCTTCTGAATCTGCGGTGGTCTTCTCTGGTCTCGTGGCAGTGGCAGCGTGACTTGATTTGAGATCTTCCTGTAACTCCCTCAGGTTCAGTGATGCTGGATCAGGAAGCTCCAGTCATTGATTTTTCTCTCTTCTTCTATTTTAAATCCCTCCACACTCCGCTCTGGCCTCAAGGCTGCTGTCAGTTTAGCACGGACCCCTGGGGATCCGCTGTACCGTAAAGACTACACCAGGGGCACAATCCACAGCAGAGCTCCTCTAGCCCTAGGTCGGCTTCACTAAAACAGACAAGTGACGCAAATTCGGCAATGATGACAGATATTTCACTCCAAAAATACTCAAGTTGTCATTTGCTAAGTGAAACATTATGTGGGCTCTGCTGGCAAACCTACACGTGCTGCCTCACCGTCAAAGGAACTTAGCTAACTGGCTCGTCGAATATCATATATATTGATGTCAGAATTATTAGCCGCTCTGAATTATTAGCCCCCTGTTTATTTTTCCCCCAATTTCTGTTTAATGGAGAGAAGATTTTTTCAACACATTTCTAAACATAATAGTTTTAATAACTCATTTCTAATAACTGATTGATTTTATCTTTGCCATAATGACAGTAAATAATATTTGACTAGATATTTTTTAAGACACTTCTATACAACTTAAAGTAACATTAAAAGGTTTAACTATATAGGCAAGTTAGGGTAATTAGGCAGGTCATTGTATAACAGTGGTTTGTTCTGTAGACAATGGAAAAAAAATATTGCTTAAGAGAGCTATTAATATTTAATTAAAAACTGCTTTTATTCTAACTGAAATAAAACAAACAAGACTTTCCACAGAAGAAAAAATGTTATCAGACATACTGTGAAAATTTCCTTGCTCTGTTAAATATCATTTGGGAAATATTTGAAAGAAAAAAAAATCCTAAGAGGGCTAATAATTCTGACTTCAGCTGTATACATGAATGATTCTGAAATTGTAGACATATTTTGCATCTCTAAGATAAACCTTTAATAATTTTCGCAAAAATGATATATTTAATTAATGAAATAATTTGGAATAATAACTCAAATTATATCTATATATAATCTTTGTATGTGTACTAACTTAAAGACTCCCTATACCTACTTTTCACAGTGTCTGGCTTCTGACCATAATTAAGTATAATTGTTTTGTGATATGATAAGTATCAGATTTGTTTGTGTTTTATTAAGTCATTGTTATTAAGTAAATGCATTTAAAAGCAAAAACCAATAAAGTAGGGCTGCACAAAAAATATTGTCCGCAATAGTCACGTCGCAAAGATGCAATGTCCAGTCTGAATTATAGTTGAGCAGGAGCTACAGAATTGTATTTAATAACTGTATTTATATGGACTAGATGATTTATGAAAAAAAAAAACTTTTCTTTCTTAGAATTTTTGTCTTGTTTCTAGTCCAAATATTTACATTTTAAAGCAAAAACAAGATTATTTCACTTCCCCCTCTGGCAGATCATTTCCTTAAAACAAGCAAAAAAAAACTCTTCTTTTTCACTGATTTCTTCTGACAGTGAAAACTAAACAATATTTTTAATTGGTCTAAGATTTCTTTTTGATATTTGGACTAGAAACAAGACAAAACAAAGTAAGAAAAGCTTTTTAGCATTGCAATTATTAATTTCTGTACCTGAATACTGTTAGACTCCTCAGAAAAACCTTCAAATCAAGCTATTCAAACCATCTTCTGAAACTGTATTTATATCGCAATATTTATCGTAGAAAAATAAAATAAAGCAATATCAGATTTTTCTAATATCGTGCAGACCTACAACAGAGTCTCAACTGTGAGAAGTTGAAAAACTCTTTGGTTTTAATTGAACATACCAAGTCTGAAGTTGTCAAATGTAGCATCTAAATAAACACATCTGTGATTTAAAAATAAGATAATAATAATAATAATAATAATAATAATAATAAATAATAAATAAAAATAATATCAAATAATTAAATCTACTTTATTATTTCAATAATTTAACAACATATTCACATTTTTATATATGATTATTATATTGTCAGTCAGTGTTGGGGAAAGTTACTTTAGAAAGTAATGCATTACAATATTGAGTTACTCCCTAAAAAAGTAACTAGTTGCATTACTTAGTTACGTTTTATGGTAAATAATGCGTTACGTTACTTTTGCGTTTTTTACTTTTTATTACCTGGCTGATCGCTTTCAGAACTAGCTTTTCTTTCTTTTTTTAATAGAGAAGCTCTGCAATTAACAATGCACTGTGCTATACAGTACATTTACCTTTAAAAAAAACACATAAAAAATATTTTAAGATAATGTTATCTGAGAACTTCCTAACCCCAGAGCTCTACATGCTGTATACAGATTATTGAAAGTTTAAAGCAATGTGTTTGCTACTTTTTTACTATTTGTCTTACACTGTAAAAATACTGTGTACATTGCGTTACGTGTACCAGAAAATGGTAAAACTACTTGCTCTACAAACAAGTGTGTTCATGACTTTACAGACAAAGCAAAATAATATAATAAGAAAACATCAGTTTGCAAAATCAAGCAGCAGAACGAGCTTTTTTTAATGTCTAAAAATAATGGAAGTAAATGAGACCGGAAGTCTTGAGCAAAAAAGATTCAAATGGCTGCGCCCACTTGTACGCAAAAAATAAGGTAAATAAGAAAAATCACTATCTATTGAGACTATAATCCCCTTTTCCTTTTCTTGGATGCCCTCAAAATAATAAACACATTCACTCATTGACTCCCTAATTCATTGACTACTTAAATTTTAATCCAGCAATTTATTTTTTACAAGATAATTAAACTAAACAGTAACTTACGTTACATTTTCAAAAAAGTAACACAAATATTATTACTTATTTTTTTAAGTAGTGCATTACTTTACTGTTTACTTATAAAAGTAATATTATTACAAAACTCGCATTACTTGTAATATGTTATCCCCAACATAGTAAATTTTGATTAGCATATTTTAACTCCATTGATAAAAAAGAAGAAAATGTTATCGTAATGTTTCTATGCACATTCAAACCCCATAATATTTTTTTTACATAATAATTAGATCATAGTTATTGAATTGAATTGTGATTTATTGCTCTGCAAGGTTTATTTATTTAGATCAAATAATATAGAATACAGTATAACTGCACTGTAAAAAATTTACATGATGAATTAGTCCTGACAGCATATGTTTTTAGGTCATTGTATTTTATTAAACTAAGTTAATCATGTTTTAACTAAATTTTATAAGTTATGCAAGCTGTTTTAAGTCAGTTTAACATAATATAAGTTTAATGGACTCATAAGCTTAATTTGATTCAGCTTAAAAATTTAAAGAAACCAGGATTTTTTGTGCAGTGTGATTTTTTTTTTTTTTTTTTTTTTTTTTTTTTTTTTTAAATCAACTCAGAAATCCACATTAGGGAAACACTGATTGAAATGGTTCAATTTAATATATTTCTGATTTTGATTAAAGGTGTTTTTTTTACACTGTGGATTCTGGGATTGCTTTAACTAATTGGAACGGCTCCAGTGTTGTCTTGGGCATGATCGTCATTCGGTTAGATTGAAGTAATAACAGTTGTGTGGTCGCTATAGAAACAACTTTAAACAGACGGGGTCACGGCAGGCCTTCAGGTTGTTCTGAAATGAGGCAACGCTTTTCATTATTTGCCATCTGAGGTCACAAGCATAACTGAAACCATCCAATCAATCTCCCACATTACTGTACTCTACAATTCACTGCGACATAGGGTAACAATACACCAAAGGCACGATTCGGTTCGGTTCACGGTTTTGGAGCCACGGTTCGGTTTCTGTTTGCTGTGGGGTTAGGATTGATGTCATCTTAACAGCAATGCTAAGGAACAATAGATTCACTTAATAACAAGAACAACTAAACTTTTTCTTTAGTAACTTTGCCATCACATTTTAGTACAGTCAGGATACCAGAGTAAACAACAAACATTAAATAAATACCTCCAATATAGACTAGTCAGAAAAAACAACTCTCTTTAGTGCAGCCATCTTAAGAAAGTAAACTCAAATTAAATAAATAACTGCAGTGTTGACTATAGTGAAAGATAAACAGGCTTGTCCTCTCTAAGGACATTTGAAATATTTAGATAAGTTTTAAGTTCTTTTTTAAAAATGTCACAATGTCCACATTCTCAGGTGAGGGGCTTGATCTCTGTGCAGACACAGACACAGTAATGCTCATTTTTAGTTATCTAAGTTTTCATTTAGATAGATACAGTAGGTTTCCGTTTAAATGAATGAAAAAATATAAATATAATGTGTTTGTAAAGTGCTTTTTACATGACATATACACCAGTAAAATACATTGCAGTTTTGTCTGAAACTAATGTTACGGTAGTAGTCCTATATTGGTTGTATTTCTCTCTCTCTCTCTCTCTCTCTCTCTCTCTCTCTCTCTCTCTCTCTCTCTCTCTCTCGCTCTTGCTCTCGCTCTCGCTCTCGCTCTCTCCATGCCTGTCATTTCTGTATGTCCACCTTCATCATTGGGTGTCGTGGCGCGGGAATATAAAAAGGCCATCAGGAAAAGCGGAGGAGAACGCTTCTTCCTTTGATCTCGTTTGTCGTGTAGGCCTATTTTGCTAACATGATTATGATTTTCGTTGTTTTTGCTTAACTTTTGTTTGGGCAAAATTATTTTGCATTACTTTTGCCCACTTTGAGATATTTTGTGATTTTTGTACATTTTTATTTTGATTGATTTGTTTGTTACTTTTTGGCTCAGCCCTTTCCCGTCATATTGAGCTTTACCTCCTCAAGTTCACTCTTTTCTCAGAGTTAGGTGGATAGGGAAGATGTCTTCTGTCTTATAACACAGAAAATGTATTGTTAAAGACATCAGGTAAGAGGTGAACGTCATCTTTGTATTTATTTTATTCTACAGTTCAGTATAGGGAAGAATACAGCACACGACGCTGAAAACTGCAATCTTGCGTGCCCTCATATACTCGGCTCAAGCGCGCTTTCAAATATACGCTGTTGAAGTGCGATTTAGTGTGTTTATGTAACAAGTATGTCTCCAACCTTTATTAGATTTGTTAGAAATATTTATGAATGTCTTCAATAGACATGAGCGGCATTAATGCTCCCTGAAGTAAAGTGAAACGGCTATAAACTCCAGCAAGATAATGTCATCTATACATTTTAAAGTATTATAAAGCATTATCTATTATCTATAAGTAAAATTATGGAAACTGTGTTCATCTTAACTGAAAGCTAAGTCGTATTTGCTAGCCTCACGCATCACGCACCTGTCAGTCAGTTAGAGATGTGTGATACGTAAACACACTAAATCGCACTTCAGCAGCTTGTATTTGAAAGCGCACTTGAGCAGAGTATATATGAGGGCACGCAAGAATTTTTTGCATGAACAGAGAAAATCGGCGCGCAAGCATCAGTTAGTGGCAGGGTGAATTTTGGTGTGGCGCCCTGCCATGGAAGAATAAATGTAGCAGAAACCATGCAGTAGTAATCGAGTGTGATCGCTCACTCGCATGACATGCACTTGGAAAATACTAACTTTAGAATATAATATTTAGAACAAAACCTCATTACTAGTACACTTTAATCAAATGTGATCAAATAAATATGTGCTTAAATTTAGTTTAATTAGTTAGAGACAAGTGACGTCAACCTTAACAATGGGCAGCAGGGGGCATGAGAGTATCGCGGTATGCCACGAGAGTTTTGCGATACGTATCGTGGTTGGTGTATCTCGATATTTTGGTTCGTTTTGTAGTATCGTTACACCCCTACTGCGACATTTAGAAAAAACAAACCTTCATCTGCCTGACATGAAATATCATGTCTGAGGGAAAATACTGTGCTACTTTTAATGATTGAGGAAATGTTGCTATTAAAATAGTTAGGGTTTTGATAGCATCACATAAACATTATTTGTGTTGTAAGAAGAATTCCTACAATAATTTACTCACTGCAAGTCTGTATTTGCAAGATATAATTGCCTGGGTTTAAAAGCAGAAATGTAAAGCTTGTAGTTTATTTATTTTATTTTTATTATCCTTTTTTATAACTATATTTTATACTATTAAAATGATATACACAAAAAAAATGACTTTTGCAGCTTGTTCAAACTAAAATGAGTTGAAACAACACAATTCTTAAGTTGGTTTTTTTGGAACAACTTAATTGTTTTCTGTTCAATCCACTTAAATTTGTAAAAACTAGTAAGTTATCTTAATCCATTTGTGTTGGGACAACATGAAAGAATTGTGTGGAACGCAGCATTTTTTTACACTGTATATTTACAAGAAATGGTTTTAGTCTTTTCAAAAATTGGCTTTTAATTTAGTGTTTTACTTGTCTTTTTATTTAATTATTTGTAAAAAAAAAATATCACTTTGTTTGTGAAATGATAATATGGAAATTATTAGTAAAGTTAAAGGGTACTTACAATAAAGGCCTGTGCAAACCGGGACGCTTTTTGCTCATGTTTTTGGTCTACGTTTAACGCCTTATGACTAAATAAAGGGCGCAAAGGTGATCGTGCACACCAACGCGCAAAACGCCAGGCGTAAAAGTGTCATTTTTTTAAGAATCGCCTCATGGTCCTTCTCCACCAATCAGATTGGCACTTTTGTTCACGTGCACGGAGCTGCTGAAGTTACAGTAAACAACACTTGGAGGCGCTCAGACGCAAAACTGTCAATGCAAGCGCACATTGTAGAAGATGCCCAGAGGCGATATGAACGTGGAGCGGCTTATTGCACTGGTGAACAATAATCATTTCTTCATCGCTAGAGCTGGAGCTGCTACTTGAACCATCCATCCTTGTTCGAATCGCCAGTAACTTTAACAACAAGCGTGTCATCTTTCTGTCTTCTTCTTCTTCTGTGTTACAAGCGGGTGTCAGAAGCTTAAAGTTGTGTAGCGCCATCTAACATCAAAGAGTGATTTTACTCTTCTGCTCGACGCCAGTGAAAATCGATTGGGTTTGAATCCGGAAAAACGTTGACGATAAACGCAAATGAAAAGCGTCCCGGTGTGTACGAGCCTTAAGGTTGTACAAGTTAATATTAGTTAACAAAGTTGCGAACATGAACAAACAATGAACGGTACATAATATTATTATTCCTTGTTAACATTAGTTAATGAAATCAAAGTTAGTAATTGTTTATTCATGTTAACTCACAGTGCATAATCTAATGTTTACAAGCATGATTTAGGACTTTATTATTGCATTTAGTACACTCAAACTACCTGTTTAAAATGAGCTGAAACAACACAATTCTTGCAATTTCTTTGGCCAATTTCTTTGTTTTATATTTAGTCCACTTAAATTTGTAAACCATTAGGTTAACTTAAGCATTTTGTGTTGTGACAACATGAAGGAAATGTGTTGGTCCAACTACCTGGTTAGGGGATTTGTAGTTCCCAGCATGCTTTGTGTGGGATTGAATTAAGAGAGGAAAATGTTGACCATAAAAGTAATCTAAGGTGTTCAAAGTTAATAGAAAGACTTGTTAGAGTTTAATCTTCAGTTTAGTTTGAAGATTTTCATGCACTCAAAAAAATGACGTTTGCTGTTTGTTTAAATTACTTATTTAAAATAAGCTGAAACAACACAATTCTTGATTTTTTTTGTGGGGGGAACTTAATCGTTTATGTTCAATTCACTTAAATTTGTAAAAACTAATACATTAACTTAATTCCTTCATGTTGTCCCAACACAAATCGATTGTGTTGAACCCAACATTTTTTACAGTGTGTAATGCTTTGAGTTTTGAGATTACCACCTTGCAGAAGCACCCATGCTTTGGGTGTTGGCAGCTTAATTAGCAAAACTACAGTGTGTTGCTTTGCTCAGTGAGCAATAACTGGCCTAAAAGGAGTTCTGAGATCAGTCTCAATCAACTGTATATGTAACTCCTTAACTCTTTGACTGCCTGCTCTACCAAACGGTTGACCATGTTTTTACTGCTTTATATAATGACTGTTTAAGTAATTTAAAGAATGACTGTTTTTAATAATGGTTTACAGCATTGTTGGTTTAAATCAAACAAACATAATTCTGTTGCACTACTACACTTGATTTTGGTTCTATTGTAAAAACAACAACAAGAAAGCATGTTAAATGAGAATCTGAAATATTGTATGCCATACTTCAAAAAATAAAGATGGTTTAGTATTCAAAAATGTTTTATTTTGATTGTTTTTAAATAAATTGGTCTTACACTTTTAGATTTTTCATAGTATACAGTATGTATTCATTCCGCTACTTTTACCATAAACCGACACATCAACTATTTGGCTTTACTTTAAAAATTATGGGATGTGTTGAAAAAAATGCATTGAGTGTGTTAAGAAATGCAATCTAAGCATTTTTTTTTCTTGGTGGGGTAGTTATGCTTAAAATGGCTCTTTTAGTTCATTTAGGGTAACTTTAAACTAAAAACCAAGAGACTTCAAAATCATGATAGACATGCATGATATTATCAGAACTTTGGGTTTAAGTTAAATAAAAATACAAATGTATTTGAACTTTATTTGATAAAATCATGCTGCACCTACTCAATAGCATTTTATTGTGTAAAAAATTTTTTTAGTTGGTGTTAAACATATTTATGGGATGGAAATCCTGCCCTCAATTAAAGTAAGTTCATCAAATGAGTTTTTTTTTTTGTGTAAATAAAAATAAAAACTTATTTTAATAAATGATGTACAGGTATTGTTTATTTTTTAGATCATGTTAAATACAATTGTTTACTAATTAAACCCCATAGTAAAGTCAATTTAATAAATATATACGCTATACACTAAAAATAATAATTTATTGGATTTCCTACTGGAAAAAGCAGCATATGCTGGTAAGGTACAGTATGTTTTCATGCTGGTATGTCTTGCTGGTTACAATGCTGGTTTTGCCGGTTTCCATGCTGGTTTTGTCGGTTTCAATGCTGGTTTTGCTGGTCTCTATGCTGGTTATGCTGGTCTCTATGCTGGTCTTGCTGGTCTTAGTGCTGGTCCTGACCAGCATCGAGACCAGCAAAACCAGCATTGAAACCAGCAAGAATAGAATTGCAACTAACAAGACCAGCATCAAAACAAACCTTAGCAACATAAGCTGTTTTTTCAGCAGGGTTTACTAAATTTTTAAGGTAACTGGTTCAAAACAATGTATATGTGCTGAATGTAAAAAAATAAATGAAATTTAGTAGTGTTCAACCTAATTTGTTTGTTTAAATTCAGCCCATATACATTGTTTTCAACCAGTTACCTTAAAAAATTGAGTAAATCCAATGAATAGTTTTTTTCATTGTATATGAATTATAAAATCCCATGTTTTTTTTCTGATGTCTCAGCATTGTGCAAGTTTAATAGCTTATTGATGTTAGATTTTAAATTAGTAAGTAGTTGTTCATTTGATGGGCTGCACGGTGGCGCAGTAGCATGATCGACTCACAGCAATAAGGTCGCTGGTTCGAGCCTCGGCTGGGTCAGTTGGCGTGTCTGTGTGGAGTTTGCATGTTCTCCCCATGTTCATGTGGGTTTCCTCTGGGTGCTCTGGTTTCCCCCACAAGTCCAAAGACATGTGGTATAAGTAAATTGGGTAGGCTAAATTGTTCGTAGTGTATGTGTGTGAATGAGTGTGTATGGATGTTTCCCAGTGATGGGTTGCAGCTGGAAGGGCATCCGCTGCGTAAAACATATGCTGGATAAGTTGGTGGTTCATTCCGCTGTGGTGACCCCAAATTAATAAAGGGACTGAGCCGAAAAGAAAATGAATGAATGAATACATGAATGTTCATTTGATTTTATTCAGCAACTAGAGTCTGTACAATTTGTAATATGGTATCATAAACTAGCGTGAGCTATGATTAATAAACACTCTTACCAGGGGCGATTTTAGGATTTTTGTCTGTCTGTCTGTCTGTCTGTCTGTCTGTCTGTCTGTCTATCTATAAATAAATAAATAACCCTAATGTATTTATGAGTAATAATTTAATAGTAATACACTTAAAAATGTTTGACTATGTACTGTAGGTAATTATTTATTTGAATTAATTTTAAACTTAATTTTTTCACCTTCATTTATTTACTTATTTTTATTTTAATTATATATATATATATATATATATATATATATATATATATATATATATATATATATATATATTTATTTATAATTTTATTTTTATTATTTATTATTATTAATATTTTCCATTTTGCTTTTTTTTTTTTTTTTTTACCTATTCCTGTTGTAATTGTATTTTAACTTGGGCTGGGAGTATTACAACCTTGATTCTACAAAATGTTTTGTTAAAATTTGAGAAAACAATCACAAATAAATGTTTAAAAAAACAAAAAATGTTTGACTAATATGGTAGGGTTGTATGCTAATCTAGCAGTATTCTACTGTATTTTATATACGTGCATAGTCATTTGAGTTCTGAATGAGCCAAACAGACTCAACAAACCTGCTTACTGTAGTAAAAGCCACTTTATATGTTGAAGTACATTTTTTGTTTCCATGTATTTAATAAATAAAATTGCTCCTTTTCTAATTAAATGGCATATATATACAAATTTATTATTTTTAAGCTACAGGCTAATTTACGAACTGAATCATAATATTAAAATAGGAAATATTTTTAATACAAGACAACACATGATGTTTCTATCTCTCTCAGTGACTCTGAGCACTGAGGAAACCGTAGATTGGAAACCCGATTGCTACTATATGACATTGGGGTACAAGTGATACAAGTATATCTATAGCAAAGAACTGCAAATAAGCATATTTTATAACAATTTATCTATAAACAAACACCTTGTTCTCTTGCTCTGCACTGGTGTGGTTTGCTGATCAAATGAAAAACGAAAGTCGGGGAGGAGCCTAATTCTGCCGCTGTCTTCATATAAAATTTAAAGGGGACAGAGACAATAACAGTTTACGATACAGTTTATGAGCTAATCGCAAAAGTTTTAGGGGGGCTGAGTAGAAATATAGTGTAGCTACAGCCCCCCTAAAATAGGCCTAGCAACGCCCATGGCTCTTACAAACGTGTTTCTCATTGCTAATGTTACTAATTGGGAGTCCTTGTTGCAAAATGTTTGCGATGTGTCACTGTAAGACTAATTGCAAAACTGTGTATGTTTATACTTATATCTCTTCCCCTTAGCCTTCCATTAAACGTCCATTACACTGGATGTGATTTATGCTTGTTTTGACCAAGCGGGTCCTGTGCTAATCAACAGCATCTGTAGCAAAGCTCAACTCTCATTTAACCCAGAACACTGCTGTAAATCCCTGTCAAAGAGAAAAGCGGTGTGTGTTTGGCAGCAGTTAACGCTAACTGTGCTAACTTTGCTAATTAGCCTGCAATCTGAATGGGAAAGTGGTTTGGTTGGGACATCTGTGTATGTTTGTACACACGGTCATGTGACTGCTTTCACAAGGTCACTATAACAGCTGCAGGCCTGCTAATCTCAAATAGCGGACAGGTGTGTGTGCGTTTGTCCGTCGTGGGACGTTTGAGTGTGTGAGTGATGGGAAACAGCCTTGTGTTTTGCTGTACAGTATAGTACACAGGTGTGAGCTCAAATATTTGTGTGCATTAAATGATGTTTTTTGTTTGTGTCGTGGTCGATTTTTCTGCTAAACTGTTTTTGTCTTCTGTTTACAGGAAGTTTGGGGAGCGCCCTCAACCACAGCGCCTGACGAGGTACGTTTATCACCTTCACATGCTAATAACAAACAAACAAGCTGTGAAAAAAAAAAAAATGAGTAGCTTTTCCTCTGTCTGCTGGGGCTTGCATTTGTGCATGTTGAATCTGTGATTTGCCTGGTTTTATGATGACAATGACTTTTTTTTTTTTATTAAATAATGACAATGACAAAAGGTGAAATTGCTACAACCACATAAGTTTTATGTACAGTCTGATCATATTTGTCTCTTTTTTCAAGACAGTACTGTGAAAATACTACAGTAAAAAGTGTTAATTAATTAACTGTAATATGTTATCGTATTGTTTCATATCGTATCGTATCGTATCGTATCGTATCGTGTGAAGTGGCAGGGTCCGGAGAAGTTCCTCCAAGATATCCCACTATTCTGACACCAAATTGTAGTGGCAATTTTCTTTAAGAAGGCTCTCTCAGTGGTCAAGAAGACAAATTCTTACCCAAAGTGTCTTTTAAAGTTTTATTCTTTGCAAAAAAGGTCACACGATCATACATCAACAACAGTTTCTGCAGAGAGTGAGACGCAGAAAACAGAGTGCGTTCTCTTTTTATCTAGTTTGTAATGCCCACAAGGTCATCAGTGACATACAGGATGAATCACAGTTACATCAGCGCTCAAACTTCATTTTTGACCATCTATATTTCAGCCTTACATCCCATCCGAACATATAGTTAAATCACCATGTACTTATCCAGATCTTATCTGGTGATAAACAGATGTTAAAGTGGTCACACTTGGTCTAACTCGAACAGTACATTCATGAAAGAATAAAAGAACAGACCTTTATAATGTATGTAAATGAGTATATAAAATGAATATTAGATGAATAAAATGAATTTCCCTCACACGTGTTATCGGGATTGTTTACCCAAACATGAAAATTCTGTCTTCTTTTACACACCCTCCACTAACCAGTATTGTTTTTCTGTTTTTTGTTCTGTTGAACATAAAAGAACATAATTTGAAGATTGTTTGAATACGCTAACCACATATTAGGTCAATATTAAACCTTAACTTAAACATTAATGTAATCAAATGAAATTAAAAACCAAGTGGAATATTTAAGTCATAGCATAATATTCTGTGTACCGTTTTCCAACTTTTTTCACATTTTTGAAAGAAGTAAAAGGTGAGTGATTGAGGCTGGAATTGTTTTTTTATGTTAACTATACTGGATTTTATAGTTGTTACAACGTTTTATACACTAAACACTATTAGGACATGCATATTTCACTGACAAGTGAAAATTTTTGCGTTATTTCGAGCAAATTCGTTCTTCCGGTTTGAAGAGAAATTTTGAAGCTACGTCACAGCCATGAGATCCTTGTGTAAATTCCAGTGTGGAGATTGTACCGGCCGGTACAACGTGACATCTTGTAGTTTTTATCATTAATTCATGAGAAAGACTTGGTTTGAACCAATCAGCGCGCTCTATTGGGAACGAGTTGCAACTTCATTAGTATGCGTGGTATCTTTGATTACTTTTTTTACCTGTTACATTAACTTGTATAATATTCTGTGTACTGTTTTTTTTTTTTTTTATGTGAACTATACTGGATTTTATAGTTCTCGCAACAATGTTTTATCCAATGGTTTCTCGTATATTATTAAAAATGTTACTTTTTGAATGCACATTAGGCAGAAATGTTTGTTTTTGGCCATCATACAACCGGTGCAATAAGGCGCAAAAGGCTACTTTCAGACCAGCCCAACAGTAATTTTCTCATTTTGCACCACGTTATGTAAAACAGTAAATCCATTTGCACCACTTTGTGGACTCATAGGTGTGCCGGTCTAAAAAGGAGGTGTGTTAAGGTGCATTGTTGCTATTTTGAGGAACTGAAATAGACCGCGCCATTGACTAACTAAAAGCTGCTTTAAAGTCCAGCGCAGAGCGCGTTAGTTATGCGCCTATGCAGGTCCAAACGCTTACACATTGTTTAATACAGACAGGATATACAGCAATACACAATTATACTCACATATAAAAGCAATTAAAGGATTAAAGTGTTACAAAAATTATTATTTTCTACATAAATATAAAAACCACTGCCTCCATGCCTTTATGGTTCAATGCCTTTTTTCAGTTTATTTATGACAATCTGCATTTGTATAATGTTGTTATTATTAGTAGTAGTAGTATTATTTATTAAATGCATATTTATATTTGTTTTAATAAAAACAAGTTTAGATTTGTCCACCTGTCAGGTTTTGGAGGCGTCTGCATCGCCATATGGGGCATAAGAACAGGACGTGTGTTTGGATACAACTCAGTTTTTGACCACACTTCGTTATTATTGTTCATTTATTCCTTTGCTGGAAATTAGAACTGAATTTAGAAATAGTTTTGAAACAAATCTTTGCTCTTAACGAATTCAATTAAATATGTAGGCTAATGAATGTCTTCAGTGGAGTGCGTACAACGCTGTTACTTTATCCAGGAAAGTAAAGGAGTAAAGTAAAAAGTAAAGTGGCTGAATGGAGGAGGCTCATTCTTTATTCTCACTGCAGATGGTCTGTTTAACTGTTTTCACACTAGTAAAGCATTCAGTTTTTACACTTACAAAGTCCGCCATGTAAATAGCAAATGTGCCATGGCGCGACGCAACTGACTTGGGAGATGATACTCTGATTGGTTTAATGCAGGTTATGCTCAAAACACACCGAGAACTCATTAAGAGAATAAGCACAACCCTGCTAGACCATGCGCCAGGGTGCAGAGCGTATTTTTCCATTTTTAAAATAGCAAAAGTGGACTTGAACACACCCTTAAAGATTTTGCGCCATGCGCTTTAGACTTTGCACCTAGATCATTAAAAGAGCCCTGTATGTTATGTAACAGGTATTGGTGGCAACTAGACTAAATGAGAAGCTTTGTGTAAAAAGACAGATTTGATTTTTAATGAATGCTACCATGCAAAAATGCAAGTTTTGAATATTAGTATTTTTGATGTTTTTGAAAAAATCATCACTTTAGCTAAACAAGGCTGGACTTCCTTGATCAGAAATGCATCAAAAACGTTAATGCTTAGAAACATTTCCATATTTTTTTTCTATATATGTATTTTAAAATGTAATTCATATATGAAGAGTTCAGATGCAAAAGCAACACATAGGAAGAGTTAATGCCAACAATAAAGGACTTTCAGGACAACACATACACTTAATACACTTCATTAAACATGCATACATAGACATCACCTACAGTTGAAGTTAGAATTATTAGCCCCCCTGTTTATTTTTTTCTCCAATTTCTGTTTAACGGGGAGAAGATTTTCCCAACACATTTTTTAAACATAATAGTTTTAATAACTCATTTCTAATAACTGATTTATTTTATCTTTGTCATGATGACAGTAAATAATATTTGACTAGATATTTTTCAAGACACTTCTATACAGCTTAAAGTGACATTTAAAGGCTTAACTGGGTTAATTAGGTTAACTAGGTTAGGGCAATTAGGCAAGTTATTGTATAACGATGGTTTGTTCTGTAGACTATCGAAAAAAATATTGCTTAAAGGGGCTAATAATTTTGACCGTAAATTTATTTATTTATTTTTTTTAATTAAAAACTGCTTTTATACTAACCGAAATGAAACAAACAAGACTTTCTTCAGAAGAAAAAATATTATCAGCCATACTGTAAAAATGTCCTTGCTCTGTTAAACATCATTTGGGAAACATTTAAAAAAGAAAAAAAAATCAAAGGGGGGCGAATAATTCTGATTTCAACTATATGTAGGTTAACCATGTATATAATAACTTATATTTGATTGTTACTTTAACTTAATTTGATTGTAATGCAATAATGTGCACATTTTGTAAAGCTGCTTTGAAACAATAATTATTGTAAAAAGTGCTATACAAATAAACCTGAATTAAATTGAAAAACCTGAAATTTTCTCCTTAAATTGGCATTTTCCTCCTGTGTTTACTTTCAGTTGTTTCATGTAAAAGGCAATGACAGTCACCTATTCTTTGCCATAAAAGTAAAATTACTGAACCTACACTTGGGAGCCTGAAGAAATGCTCATTTTAGAAGAACATTTCAGATGGCAACAAGTTTATTGGATCTGAACATATTTTTTATCATCTAATGTATAATTATATCAGTGTAATACAATTGTAATTTTTTATTCTGCTAAAAAAAGAGTCTCTCTAAATTAAGACTCGTTCATCAGGCGTTCTTTTAGTCTGAGATTTAGCGCACATGATCTTTGGCTATAATAAAGTTTTGTTAAATCTCTAGTCTGAAAATAAAAGTGCTTTTGGCCCAGGACGACCTAAGCGGTAGTCCCCCTTGAGGTTTGGTTTTACTGTGTCTGGACACTGTGGACTGCTGTTGAGTTTTTCCGTAGTTACTGTCCTTATTTGTCACCATCGTTTCTCTCTATTTTCTCTCAGCCTGTTTCTCTTTCTCCCGTTTTCCTTTATCCATTTTTTTTGAAGAGTCAAAATTAGAGGCCAAGAATTCAGTCAAGAATTATGGAACGAAACATTTTCGAATGAACTGTCCTGTGAAGCAGCTCCAGTCAGCGGTTGTTGTTTTGAGTGGAGAAGTGAGGGACGAGGAAAATGATAGAGAGGAGAGAGTTCAGCGATGCCCGCCCAAACCGTGCCGCGCGCCCTGCGGTTCCCTTACAGCACCACTGCATTCTGGCACAGAACATGCTGCCTGGCAGGACATTACCACCGCTCCACGGCCCCTGTCTGTGCAGGACCCATCCAGTCAATCGCAGTGTCATTAGATAAAGCATGACATGTCCATGTAGTCATCAAAATACTCTAAATTATTGTGGAGCATCATAAATATCATAATATATATCATAAAATACAACACAGATGCCAAAATCAATCAGGTCGATTACATAATAAACATAGACCCAAAAAACAATTACAAAGAAGCACCATTTACAAATCTTTGAGTTTATTTTTTGGGGAAAATTGAGTTTTCTTTAGTATGTACCCGTGGAACAGGTTTAATTATTTTAATTGTTCTTAGATTATCATGATTTTTTTGTTCTTGTTGTTCTTTGTTAATTAATCTTAATGATTTTTGGGTTGATATAGCATTCTTATGTCCTGCTTTACACTCAAACCGATACACCACCAATAAATGAAGTAATGCAATTGATAAACCAGTTTACCCTAAAATCATGACTTGATATTATAATTTTCTTAAGTGTTGTTGTTCAGTCAGTTTAGGAGCAAATCAGGTCAGATTTATTTGGGCCAAACCTGTTTAGAATGACACTTTCTGTGAACATTTTTTTAATGAGATGTGCACAAAATGTGCGTGTGTGTGTATCTGGAAGCTTATTGCTGAAGATAATGTGACATGCCTGGAGGAAGATGAACCTCTTTAAACATCTAGAGTCTCAGTTAACTGGCAGAGTGTTAGACAAACTATCTGCTTCTCATCTTGTGCACATTCAAACATGTAGCTTTGGCACAAGTAACTGTTTCTAGAAATCTTACTAAATTTGCAAAATGTGGGCATGAACTAACTTGAACAGTTTGTCATTTATATTCTCCCTCTTTCTCTCTTTTAGCTTGTTTTTTCTGCAGTTAAGTTTGTTAATAGTTATGTTTTTTTATCGTCCAAAGTCTGTTTGTTAATGCATTTCTGTCTATTAAGAGTGTGTTCACACTTTTTGGGGGATACAAGGTCAAACTTATTTTTTAAAAGTCATTTAATAATACTGAAGCTAAAGATACAAAAAATCATAAACGCTTTTATGTCAATTTGCTCTGTAGCTTAACAAGAACATAAACAAACATTATATGCGGAGCTTAACTCGTTGCATGTGTGTACGCTACCTGACAAAAGTCTTGTCGCCTATCTAAGTTATAGGAACGACAAATAATAACTTGATTTCTAGTTGATCATTTGGTATCAGAAGTGGCTTATATGAAAGGAAAAGGCCTCTAAATTACGCTTATTTGACCAAAATAAAATATGATCATGCCTTGATTTTGAATGATTTCATTAGGACAGTAAGGTTTGACTTTACTTAGACAGAAGTCTTGTCACTGAACAGAAATAATGTCCAGTATAGAATATAAAGTCATGGTGCAGTGGAAACAGAATGAATATTGTGTCTGACTCCATCATGAGCTTGGAGGACTGCATCCATACATCTCTGCAATGACTCAAATCACTCATTAATAAATTTTATTAATGATTTTAGGCCAAATTGCCCAGCCCTAATATATTAAATCTTATACATTCAATTATTTCTTATACATTTCCAATTATTTAAAGGTGCAGTATGTAAGTTTGACACCCAGTGGTTGAACTAGGTATTGCACTCCTGGATCATAATAAAAGTACGCTAGGATGCCAGATTGTGTACAGGAGCGAGTGATTTAAACTGTGTTCTAAATAAAAGCAACGACACGCGATAGAGGGAATATTTTCCATATTAAAAGGAGTTTTTGTCCTAACCAACACCTCGAATTGATATATTAGAAATGGCTTCTATTTCTCACAGCTGAACAACAGAAACCTATGACAGCTAGATCACCTCAGGTAAGCCTTGTGTGCTTTATTCTGTGCTAAATGCTAACAATGCGAGTTTGAATGCATTTTACATGGCATTTGTTGCCATATACTGAAAGCAGAAAGTTCACCTCAGATCTTGAAAATACAATAAACCGTCTGAAATTGAACTTTAGAACTAAACACATATGAGTGATTCAGCATCTACATTGATGTTAAAGTGGGTTAACATGTATTAAATAGATTCTAAACCTTACCGTTTCGTGAGCGAGTGCATATTCTGTGCTTCTGAAAGGCTGTATTTACATTTCTGCCGTGTTTCGTCTGGTGCAAACAGCCAAATGGCTCATCACTGCCTCTCTCGTCACAGCGTGTTGTTAGGACACGCGGTTACAATGTAACCTGCTCACCTAATGTTTACGTTCGTAATATTTATGTAATTTGCTAATTAATAACCTCATGTGGAACTGCATCTGTCTCCCATACTGTTCTTTTTGGTCACGGACGCATGCTTTCAGAGTCTTTCTGAATAAATGAATGAAATACGCTGTTTTCCAACAAGGCAACCCAGGGTGCTGACATATAATTGGCTAAACTGGCATCGTGCATATGAAATTTATATAAATAAAGACAGCGTTCCGGCACGGAAAACCCATTTTCAAAGCAGAATATCTGACTTCAGCATTGTTTTTCAGTTAAACAAGTATGTTCACTTGGGATGTTTCTTAAATATCTGCACACATATTATGGTATTTTTATGCTTTAGAAGAGTCAAAAACTTACATACAGCACCTTTAACTACTAAAATGTCAATAAAAGTGACTTTGTTAAACGGTAGTGTTAATTTTTCAACATCAAAAGATGAACAGAGATCGAGGTCATAATTCAATTCACAACCAGAAATAAACGTAAACGCAAAATACAGAAACTTTTTATTAGCAGATATTTATTTACAGTGCTGGAATATTTTTGGTCATCAGCTGGCATGCTGATACAAAATCTGTTTTTTTTCTTAATATTTCTTTTTTTATTGCGAGTGACTCTTAGAGCCATGATAGATTTGGAGATTAGCGAGAGTTCGGTGACTCATTCTTACGTCTGTGACACAAAAAGAGAAAGATCACTGGAAATATGGTTCTCGACTCATTGTGGTTTTTCCCATTGTCAAGCTTCAGTCTGTCTGACACTTCATCTTACTGGCCGATGCATCTAATGTGGCATTTAGACTTTCATCTCCTGTGGTTTTGAAATGTATTAAACTATGTATCTGTAGATGATCGCATGTGTTGCGGCTTCACTCTTGCGTGTTCAGTGTTTGTGTGCGTGTCAGAAGCTCTTCCTGTTGAAGTGCCCATATTTGTCACACTATTGCTGAAATGACGGATGACTCACAAAGATCTGTCCACTGCTTCCCTCAACACGTGTCTGGCTTTGAGCAAATGTTTACCAGTGTAATACTGCTTGCTTGTTATCTTTTAAATCCTAATTGTTACATTTTACATTTTTAGATATCAAGTTTTCAGCAGGGTAGATATCAGATATTTCGCTTTGTCCTTCACTTCTGTTTGAATTGAAAATTCTCCAGTCATATCTGCAGTTTTTGTGAAGTGTCTGTGAATGTGTTTTCCGTAAGGGAGCTGTCAGCAGAGCAGTCTGTGGTTTTTCTTTTAAGCAAGTGACGTCACATGGCCCAGTGGCTTGATGTTGTGTGCAAGACCTTTGCATGTGTTTGTATAGAAAAAAAACAGACCTTCAGGACAGCTTGCATGGAGTTGAATGCTGTTCGTGACTTCATTTTAACAGCACTGCAAGGTGATGATATAAGTAACAAGTTTCATTCACGTGTTTCTCATAAGATGATGGCCAAACAAATAAACCTAAACTTCTGACAACAGTCTTGTCGCCTATCCAAAGTTTTAGGAACAACAAATAATAACTTGATATCTAGTTGATCATTTGGTATCAGAAGTGGCTTATATGAAAGGGAAAGGCCTTTAGATTACGCTTATTTGACCAAAATAAAATATGATCATGCCTTGATTTTTAATGATTTCATTAGGACAGTGAGGTCTGACTTTGCTTAGACAAAAGTCTTGTCACTGAACAGAAATAATGTCCAGTATAGAATATAAAGTCATGCTGCAGTGGAAACAGAATGAATATTGTGTATAACTCCATCATGAGCTTGGAGGACTGCATCCATACATCTCTGCAATGACTCAAATCACTTATTAATAAAGTCATCTGGAATGGCAAAGAAAGTGTTTTTTCAGGACTCCCAGAGTTTATTAAGATTCTTTGGATTAATCTTCAATGCCTCCTCCTTCATCTTACTCCAGACATGCTCACTAATGTTCATGTCTGGTGACTGGGCTGGCCAATCCTGGAGCACCTTAATTTTTGCTTTCAGGAGCTTTGATGTGGAGGCTGAGCTATGAGAAGGAGCGCTATACTGCTGAAGAATTTGCCCTCTCCTGTGGTTTGTAATGTAATGGGCAGCACAAAGGTCTTGATACCTCAGACTGTTGATGTTGCCATCCACTCTGCAGATCTCTTGCACACCCCCATACTGAATGCAACACCAAACCATGGTTTTTCCTTCACCAAACTTGACTGATCTCTGTGAGAATCTTGACTCCATGTGGGTTCCAATAGGTCTTCTGCAGTATTTGTGACGATTGGGATGCAGTTCAACAGATGATTCATCAGAAAAATCTACCTTCTGCCACTTTTCCAAATGATCAACTAGAAGTCAAGTTATTATTTGTTGCTCTCTCTATATATATATTTTCACGAGCTGCTTTGCGACGGGCTCGTGATGTCTATCGACCATCGGCGTTGGAAGATTGCATTGTCTATCGGCCCAACCCTAATATATATATATATATATATATATATATATATATATATATATATATATATATATATATATATATATATATATATATATATATATATCATTAAACTATTATTGTCACTTTAATTAGTACTTGTTAAATAAGTAAATGTGCAATAACCCCATACTACACAAACTGAATTGCAGTGTATTTGCACCCTACTTTGAATCTAAACTGCTTACCAACTGTAACCTTTTATTGCGCAAACCATGTTAGTTCTCAGAAACAAACAGATGCAAAGGGGGAAAATATTTCAGCGCAGGTGGTTTGAAATCTGACAGTAACTGTGTTGAAATATTTTGTTGAATGTGGTGAATTTGAGTTGGCGTTGCCTAAAGAGAGTCAATTTTGCAAGTTACTGTCACACATTTGGCAGTATGTCTCGGTCAGGTTTTATTTTTGTCCTAATCCAGTACAAATGATTAAAAATTGAGCATTTACTGATGTTGAGTCCATATCTAATATGGAAAGTATTTTATTAAAACATTACCTCATTCAAACCCAATACTTTGATTAAACAGACTTCAGATTAAGTTTATAATCACAGAAAACATAAAACTATTAATATACACTCACCGTCCACTTTATTAGGTACACCTTACTAGTATCCAAATGTTGGACCCGTTTTTGCCTTCAGAACTGCCTCAATCTTGGTGGCATAGATTCAACAAGGTACTGGAAATATTCCTCAGAGATTTTGCTCCATATTGACATATGTCGACTGCACATCCATGATGCCAATCTCTTCCATCACATCCCGAAGGGGCTCTATTGGATTGAGCTCTGGTGACTGTGAAGGCCATTTGAGTACAGTGAACTCATTATCATGTTCAAGAAACCAGTCTGAGATGATTCACGCTTTATGACATGGCGCGTTATCCTGCTGGAAGTAGCCATCAGAAGATGGATACACTGTGGTCATAAAGACATGGACATGGTCAGCAACAATACTCAGGTAGGCTCACTGGATATTTTTCTCTTTTTTGGACCATTCACTGTAAAATCTAGAGATGGTTTTATGTGAAAACCCCAGTAGATCAGCAGTTTCTGAAATACTCAGACCAGCCCGTCTGGCACCAACAACCATGCCACCTTTAAAGTCACTTAAATCCCCTTTCTTCCCCATTCTGATGCTTGGTTTGAACTGCTGCAGATCGTCTTGACCATGTGTAGATGCCTAAATGCATTAAGTTGCTGCCATGTGATTGGCTGATTAGAAATTTGCGTAAACAAGCAGTTGGACAGGTGTACCTAATAAAGTGGCCGGTGAGTGTATGTAGAGTTTAATCACAATAAACAGACATGAAAACAACAGCATTATTAATGCTTTGAGCAAAGTGCATGTGTTCGGGTGTGCTAACAAACTAATGCAGGGTTTTTTTTTATTTTATTTTTTTTATTATTATTATTATAAGTTTTCCTTATACTCTGAACTGCTAAAATCACTTCGCAGTCTCTGCTCTATGTCTTCATCCAGATCAAGCAAAGGCAGTTACAGCAGTGCTGCAGTGTTGATATCCTTGAAAGTTTTAAATAATTTGATTATCTGGCTGCCGTTATCAGTCTCACACTATTTTTTCCTTTTATTCAAAGTCTTTATAACACCATCGTGGAGTTTTTCCTTTATTTCAGCAAATAGGATTGTAAAAAAAAATTGTTGTACTCTCCTATTCACTGCGCTCTAAGTTTACCCAACTACACTGAAAAAATGATTCAAAGATGATTAATTGGATTGTAAACAAAATATTTGGGCTGAATAAAAAAAACTAATTAAGTTAAAATTACTCAATTGAATTAGTTTGTTTAAATTCAACACACATAAATTGTTCAAATTCAACAATTTTGCAGTCATCATTTTTTTCAGTGTATGACCACTTTACTAAGAAACCCAGAAATGTGAAAAGGGTTCATTATGGCATACAGTACAATAGCTTCAAACAATGATATAAAGCTTTTTAAAACATCAATAAATGTACATTGTAATAATCGTAAATAAAAATGCGCAATTACAAATCTTTATGGAACAATCAACAATTGCAAGCCCTTGTGCCAGTGTCTGTGTTTAAGTGTATGTTACCTGACAAAATCCACTACGAGGCTGACTGTATTTGTATTTCTAGGTTATCTGCTCATTCCTGTCACAAAGTGCACTCTCTGTTTACCACATATTTTTGATGGAAAACAAAGAATCAGGTTTTTAAACACCCGACACTGATCAGTTAAAACAAATCTCATGATTACCCCTAGTATTGATGTTTGAGATGAGCTCAGCGTGTACATAATTGCAAAAAAGGGGCTCATCCTAAAACAGTTATTAGTTTTTTGAATGGACTAAAAGTGTGTAACCTTGCTGGTCAGTCATTACAGTCAGCAGTTTTCTGACTAACTCACCCAAAACAAAACGCCATGGTCTAATTTAGCTTTATTCTAAGTCATATTCTATAATGAACAGTCAGATCTTTGTTTACTACGAACAGAAAATATAACAACGTTCCCAGCGTCCTAGCAAATGGTGAAGGTCATCAATATTCTCTGTGAGATGCTTTGGTGTTGTGAATTGTCAGGTTGCCGGATGTCAAAGCTGAACTCTGTTGATGTGAAAACCCTTGAGCGTTGGAGGGAAATGTTGAAAGTCTAGGAATGTTCTTGCTTTGGTGCCTGTAATCATGAATCAGACGTGCGGCTGATTTCATGCTCTTTACACATGCACTGTTGAGGGAATGACTAGAAAAATGGCTATATTTTATCCGGGAATAGAAGAGGACTCTGCTTAGCAGAGATTTTTATCTGTCATTTCTGAAGTACACAATCTTGAATCTATGTCACAGTCTTCCTTTCCTCCACACACACACACACACACACAGCGGGTTATTAGAAGTATCAAAGGTATCGAATGACATGGGCCTGAGGAAGATGACATCACCAGATCTGCAGGAATTCACCGTTTGTGTGTGTCCTGCGAGGCTGGGAGGTTCAGCACAGTTCAATATTCACCCGTTTTACAACGTTCATTCAACATACAAGATATTAGATAAAATTGCATGTAACCTGTCGGATAGGATTTTTCTTCTTAGTTTTTTCATTTATTTTTGGGACTGTAAAAGCATTTTGACTAGTACTAAAACAGATGTAACGCTATAAAAGAGTAGGCAATAGGCTGTCTCTTAACTAGCTGTGACCAGAAAGGGTGTTTTGGCTTGGTTTCTCTTGCAGTCAGTAGACCCATCGATAATGAGATCTTATTGAAAAGCACACTGTTTTGCAGAAGGCTGAAAATGGTAGAAATAAATCTTAAGTCTAAGTAAATAAATTGGTGCATTTTTAATACTTTGTTACCTGTATGGGCTATTTTCATCAAAACTATCTGGGCTTTCACGCTGGATTGTGCAATACAGGCTCATTGCGAATATGTGCCCAAGGCTACATTTTTGGGAACTATGAAATATGTGCCTGGGCTATGTCTTTGTGTGTGAAATCAATGCTACAGGGTGGAATGACACTGCCATATGAAAGGCTTTTCCAGCGTGATCAGTTTGCTTGGTAGCTCGTATGGCGTCGGACTTGGGATATGGTACGGTTCAAGTCCGACAAAGGATGGTTTGAGACATAAGATAAAACAAAAAGCAACAAAAAACATTTCTCAATGTACACTACCTGACAAAAGTCTTGTCATCAATCCCAGTTGTAAGAGCAACAAAAAATAACTTGACTTCTAGTTGATCATTTGGAAAAGTGGCAGAATGTAGATTTGTTTGATGAATGGCATCGCAGGGCTCGAAATTGCGACCATTTTGGTTGCATATTCGCCCGAAATTTAATCTATGCGACCTCATAATATATTTGGGAGCATTTGTGCGACTGCATATAATGGTTGTAGTGCGACTTGTTTCGATTTTTTTCTAAAAACGTGCTGAATCAGACTTCCCTGCCGCTATATTTGTTCATATTAGCTGTCAATCACTCAAGGCTTCCCGCTGTCAGATAACAGGGAGCTTATAAGGGTGCCAGCCAAGATCAATCGAGGGTTTTCGGAGAAGGTGCTCGAATCTCGATGCGTTGCATTCACTACGTGTTCAGCGCAAATGTCCGCTAAATGTAAAATCTTACACTGTACACATCGCCAAAGAAGCTCGCCTTTACTAAGTTTAAACTGAATCTGCGGCTCATAACAAAAAACGGTATTTGCGCCGGTGGTCATCATGAGAATTCTGTTCTGCCCCCGTCATATATTGGGCTGGCTGACTCGCCTGCTTTTCCACAAACACAGAAAAATTAAAATCAGCGCATAACGAGACCGAGCATTTAAAATGACACAAACCGAAACCAAAACTTTTAAAGAGTGGTAGAAGTGAGACTTTTCTTACTTTCTTTAGTCCATTCTTTCTTGAGATGTAGATTATTTTTCTATTTACTAATGACTGCTGGTTTGCAGCTTTCAGCATTGGATTGAATGATTTATTATAATCTTACGTTTGTTTTGTAGCAGAAATATTATATATTAAATTGACGTGCATATAAAAACAATAGTGCAAAATAAATATTTCTTACTGCAATGCTTCATTTTTGTTTGATGCAAACCATAGATTTATTTTTCATAAAGTAACAGTAGGACTTTTTACAGTACATAACTCGCATTCAAGCACATTCCGGGCAGCATGATAATGAGAAATGTTATTCATTGTAAGTATTATTGACATCATCGTCATCATTAATAATATTTTATAATTATTAGACATTCATTTTGGAATTATTGCACAGATATCAATAAGTCATCACAGCATTAGTTAGATGTTTCTGGTTTTTGTTAGTCCTGATTGATGTCGCTTTCAAATACAATAAATCTCTTATATACAATTTGCAGTGGTGCTCATTCATTTTTGGTGGGTGCTCCTAAATTTTTGAGGTTGGGAGCACCGGTGCTACCAAGTAAAAATGTTCATTTCGAGCCCTGCATCTTAATTATCACAAATACTGCAGAAGACCTATTGGAACCCGCATGGACCCAAGATTCTCACAGAAATCAGTCAAGTTTGGTGAAGGGGAAATCGTGGTTTAAGGTTACATTCAGTATGGGGGCGCGCGAGAGATCTGCGGAGTAGATGGCAACATCAACAGCCTGAGGTATCTCAGGTATTTGTGCTGCCCATTACATTACAAACCACAGGAGAGGGCAAATTCTTCAGCAGGATAGCGCTCCTTCTCATACATCAGCCTCCACATCAAAGTTCCTGAAAGCAAATAAGGTCAAGGCGCTCCAGGATTGGCCAGCCCAGTCACCAGACATGAACATTTTTGAGCTTTGGGTTTGTTAATAAGTGATTTGAGTCATTGCAGAGATTGCCAAGCTCATGGGAGTCATACACAATATTCTTTCTCCACTGCACCATGACTTTATATTCTATACTGTACATTATATCTGTTAAAACTGTCCTAATTTAATCATTAAAAATCAAGGCATGATCATATTTTATTTTGGTAAAATAAGTGTAATCTAGAGGCCTTTGCCTTTCATATAAGCCACTTCTGATACCAAATGATCAACTAGACGTCAAGTTATTATTTGTTGCTGCTAAAACTTGGATAGGCGACAAGACTTTTGTCAGATAGTGTATGCGTTTTTAACATATTTAATGTGGTATGGCTGAATAATCAAACTGTATTTTTATATTATTTTAAATTTTTATTTAATAAATTTTTTTTCATAAGTCTGCTGCAGACCTCTTGGCCAGGTCACCATTGTAAAAGAGATCTTGATCTCAATGGGTTTTTTACTTGGTTAATTAAAGAAACATAATGATAATAATAATAATAATAACAATAACAGTTTGAAATAATGGCAAAAACTGATATACACATGACAAATTGACCAAATTCTCTCACTGACATGAGCAAGGCCGACTTTGAAATCTACAGAAATGTACACAGCTGGTGGATTTACGAGAAGGCTGCGCAAATGGCACGTATGAGAAAATGTGGCCCCGTAACGTATTTCAGATTGTCTAAAATGTAGACAGCAACCTCTAGTGGATTTGTGAAAACAAAAACTGCAAGCAGACGTAGCCCCTGGCACATTTTTTGCGGTTCCCAAAAAATGTAGCCCTGGACACGTATCTCCAACAGCATGAACTAGTCACCAATCTGGTCCCCAACAAACTATTTTCCTGGTTGCATTCACACTGTCAATGCATGCTTACTGACATCATCTTCAAATGCAGCATTCAACAAAATAGAAAATTGGAAGGTAATGGATGGCATTAATTGAGCTGTGTTTTGTGTTGTGATTAAAGGAGAGCGAGTGTAGACATCTAAGGTCTAAGATCATCTATCATAGCTTTTAGTGCTAAATATATATATATACAGTTGAAGTCAGAATTATTAGCCCCCCTGAGTTATTAGCCCCTCTGTTTATTTTTTTCCCTGTTTTCTGTTTAACAGAGAGAAGATTTTTCAACACATTTCTAATCATAATAGTTTTAATAACTCATTTCTAATAACTGATTTATTTTATCTTTGCCATGATTACAGTAAATAATATTTGACTAGATATTTTTCAAGACACTTCTATACAACTTAAAGTGACATTTAAAGGCTTAACTAGGTTAACTAGGCAGGTTAGGGTAATTAGGCAAGTTATTGTATAACAATGGTTTGTTCTGTAGACTATCGAAAAAAAAAAATAGCCTAAAGGGGCTAATAATATTAACCTTAAAATGGTGTTTAAAAAATTAAAAACTGCTTTTATCCTAGTCGAAATAAAACAAATAAAACATTCTCCAGAAGAAAAATTATTATTAGACATACTGTGAAAATGTCTTTGCTCTGTTAAACATCATTGGGGAAATATTTAAAAAAGGGAAAAAAATTCAAAGGGGGGCTAATAATTCTGTATATATTATTGAGATAAGAACCATGGCCACAGACAAAGGCAACAGGTAAATGGTGCTAACAATAACTTTCTGCATGTTTATGTCTAGTAACACTTTAAAATAACAGTGCCAGATTGCATTCATCAGCGTACACTTGCTGTAGTTCAAATTGTGATAGGTTAGTTCCCAATTCCTGCAGTTGGACAGAAAGTGGATACTTCTATGAACTGTGAAAAGTTTCTCCTGAGCACATAGGTAAATAAAGCACTATGTTAATACATGTGACTTGGCTGACCAACTTTGAGGCAAATAAATATTGATATGGCATGAAGTTTTGATAGAACTTTTGGAAGTAGCAGTAAAATGCAAAATGAATGTCAACATATTTATGGTAATTAAGTAAGATAACTTATAATTAATACATATAATTGATTTACAGTAGTCAAGTTATATATATATGAAGTTTTTTTTCAACACATTTCTAATCATAATAGTTTTAATAACTCATCTCTAATAACTGATTTATTTTATCTTTGCCATGATGACAGTTAATAATATTTGACTAGATATTCTTCAAGACACTTCTACACAGCTTAAAGTGACATTAAAAGGCTTAACTAGGTTAATTAGGTTAACTAGGCAGGTTAGGGTAATTAGTCGGGATGCGATTTTGGGGCAGATATCGATAATTGATAACTTAGATTTAGAGGCCAATAAACGATATATTAAAAAAAATAAACGGGGGCTAATAATTCTGACTTCAACTCTAAGTATAAATATTTCAAAATGTTATATCTTTCTAAAGTGAACAACTGATTTTATTTAAAAACTGCATATAAGTTTGAACTGATCTTAGAGTAGCATACTCAAAGCAAAAAAAAGTAACGCAATGATTTAAAAACTGCAAGGTGATTTTATAGATCTATAATCATGATTTCACATCAGCTTGCCAAAAATAGATTATTTCCTTTCCTTTGCATAGCTATGAACATGCAACTTGACTGTTGCATAAAAATAGGTTATATAACAAAATGAGAGAGAGGCAATTCTGTACAATGACATAATCTATCGGCTTAAAGATATCAGCGTAATTTTGATATCAGAACGATAACATTAAAAATAGCATTTATCGGCCGATAACGATATGGCTGCCAAAATATCATGCATCCCTAGTAATTAGGCAAGTTATTGTATAACAATGGTTTGTTCTGTAGACTATTGAAAAAAATAGATAGCTTAAAGAGGCTAATAAAGAGGCTAAAATTAAAAACTGCTTTTATTCTAGCCGAAATAAAACAAATAATTCAGACATACTGGGAAAATGTCCTTGCTCTGTTAAACATCATTTGGGAAATATTTAAAAAAGAAAGAAAAGTTTTAAAGGGGGGCTAATAATTCTGACTTCAACTGTATGGTACAACATAAAGCCTTCCTGAGTCACAATTCACTGTTAACATCCAGATTTGTGGTATTTGTTTGAAGTCGATGTGGGTGAACAGATTTGCTGCTGGATACATGGTTTGGCCAGTTTCGCAAAATAGATTTTACTTTAAATATTATTCCTCTTTTTACTGCATGGTTGTAGCGGGTCTCTCTGTGGTCTTGCAGGAGGATTATTGTCAGAGTGCAACCCTTTCACCTCTCGTCTCTCATACTTCCCCTCCCACCCTCATGTCGCAGGGCCCCATAGCTTTCCATAACAAAAGTCTGCCTTAAGCTTAAGCGTGTGCGAGACGTTTGTGTGGCAAAGGGAAGCTGCTTGTGTGTGTGTGTGTGTGTGTGTGTGTGTGTGTGTGTGTGTGTGTGTGTGTGTGTGTGTGTGTAAGCTGCCCCCTACAATTACCCCGTCTCGGTGTCCCTCTGAGCATTTTGACGTGTCAGGTGTCACTGACATCTGTGCAATCGGGCCATTTTTATGTGTGTGTGTGTGTGTTTTATCCAACAATTGCAGTCTGTTACACATCATTTTTTGTCTTCATGTAGAATATTTCTGTTAAGATTCTGTATTTTATCGCATTAAAAAAACAACAACCTTGAAGTGATTTGTTTTTTGTTCAAGTTTCCTTGAAAAGCATCGCACTTCCAGAGCGTCCACATTTAGTAAGCTAATTTAAGTTTGCACATGCTGGGATGTTTTTGGTTAGTTTACTGAGGTAATTGGAGCACTGACACGAAATGGAAATTCTTTGATTATGAGCTAATAGATCTTGTGCCGTTTGACTTGTACACACACTCATTGCTGTCCTTTTGCCCTTTTTCTTGCCCCCCCTCTTCCCCTTCTTTTTATTTTAAAGACCCCCAGCTGGAAAAGCTGAGGTTTTTGGCCACAGTGTTTGTATGCTTTCTGCAAGCAACACATAGTTGCACTCACCAGAGAATTGGCTAATCAAACTTGGGCCTGTGTTTCTAGTCAAGCTCTGGAGATTTGGCTTTTGAAGCGCTTACAGTCCTTCAGAAAGCTTTCTCTTTAAAGAAACACACATGCTTTCACCAGAACCTTCAACAATAGCACTTTTAAAGGTCTAAAGCACAAGGATGTGTTTTTCAAAACCTCTACACTATGCCGTTGGAGTGTAAGCGAGTTGCTGTTTTATGAAATGCTTATCAAAAATGTAATCTTGCCTGCTTCAGTAATGGATTTTTGTTTTATCTATGATAATGTTATACCAAAGTCACTTGCAGCCAAGTCAGGTCACTTGGCAGTCATAATGTCCAAGTACAGCTTTTATCTACTTGAACAGGGAAAGAGCAAAAACTGTTTGTCAGAATAACATTTGAATACCACTTCATATCTCGATTCAAATCTGACATCTGAGATGATGTACGGTGCTGCTTAAATTGCACTAAAAGGGGGAAAATGCAAGTCCAGCTAATGTACAAGCTATTCTTGAGTAAACATGAAGATAATTGTCTCATTTGATCAGTGATATTGTGTTATTGAGTGTTGTAATTTCTCCTAATACGTTTATCTGCAGTGTTGTGCTAGTTACTGAAAAATAGTAACTAGTTACAGTTACTAGTTACTTCATTCAAAAAGTAACTCGATTACTTTAGCGATTACTTACACCAAAAGTAATGCATCACTGTTAAAAGTAATTATTGAGTTACTTTTCCAAAGAACATTTTTAATGCTCCCATTTTAATGCTGTCCTTATAACGTCACTTCTGTGCTGCATGGAAAATACACTGTTGATCAGCGTCACAGTTTTAATTAATTTGCATTTTCACAACTAAAACACAAGACAAACTTAAATAAAAAGTATTTTTAAACACTACTTTATAGGGATGTCCCGATCAGGTTTTTTTTTTTGCCCTCGAGTCAGAGTCATTTGATTTTGAGTATCTATTGATACCGAAACCCAATCCAATACGTTTATATCGGATTACATATAATACATAAAAACAGAATAAAGAAGAGCGAAGAAACAGATCCAGGATGTTCCTTATCTTTTATTTAATTCACCTTATTTTACCATTTAACAACACGTTAACAAACAGAGAACTTCTGTAAGGTAGCTTGAACAATCAAGTAATAAATAACATCAATTCTTCACTTTTGGACTTTCATGCAACAGTAAATATAAAAAAATCTAATATAAAAACAAATTGCACCTCATCTATAATTCCCAGCAGGCATGTATACAAAAAAATAATAAAAGTGCTACAGTGTTTGCAAAGCCAGTAATGTGCTTTTAGGAACTGCACTCCTAACTCTTACTGTCATCATAGTAGTACGTTTCACAGAAGGAAATTTAGGTTTTTCTTAATGTAAACTAACATCTCTACCTTCTCAGGATTGAGCCTGTTTCTGTTCTCATCAAGGACGTTTGCAACGGCACTAAAAAGTCTCATCAACTTTATAATATCTCCAGACTGCAGACATACTCGCCCTTTCCACTTCAAGCTGCTTCTGTGTTCTACTTTGCTGGAATTTAACCAATAGTGTCTCTACAACAAAGTGATGTTATGCTGCATGTGAAGTCAAGAAAGAGGTCTAACTCTGTGTAACCGCAAAACTATAGATGTGTTAAAAAATAATGAGAATATATATATATATATATATATATATATATATATATATATATATATATATATATATATATATATATATATATTCAAGTCCTGATCGGGAGGTAATGTCTGATTCCCATTGAGTCTGAAACTGCTTAATTGGGCCCGATTTCCGATCACATGATCAGATCTGGACATCCTTACTAATTTATTTCAGACCAAGTCACACCAGCAGCACAGAAATGAAAATATCACAAGGTGATAAACCAGCTGAATAATATATTCAGAAACAAAAAAGCAAAAACTACTACAGCGTCATAAAAGTTTGTATTTAACCCTTAAACATGTTCCTTCACAGCTTGAGTATGAAAGCTAGCAACAATATACAACAAACACAAAACCTTTATGAAATAAATGAATGAAAGTAATCTGAATTATCATTCGGAATCAATTTGATGAAACTCAGCTCCCCAAAAAAAAACTGCTATTAACCATAAACTTTATGCATTTTAAACAAATCAAAAAAGTAACAGCTGCTAAAAAAATGAAATCTATGAGCAATTTTCAAACTAACCACAAATTAAATGTGGTATGTCAACAACTTATGGAAAGTAAGCTGTGTATATTCAAAGTGCAAGATCTGCTGTTTTATACAGCTATTAAAATATGTAAAACAATAAAAAATTTAATCACAGCATTTTATTTTCTGAGCAATACAACGCTATACATTTAAATAACGTGTTCTGAAATATAACATAAAGGTTTCACTGTGTCTACGAATCAATTTTGTTGTGCTTATTTATTTGAAACAACAAACATTAGTAGTATTAGTAATAGTGATTATTAATAATAGTAATGTTAGTCTCTCAGTCTCTCGCACACTTGGCCTCACTTGCACATGCCCAGTCAGTTTTCGCTTCACTTTTGTCCAGTCTGTCACCTCGTACACAATACGTCTTCTTTACGGTGGTTGGTTGGCATCCACCAATCGCACAATGCATCGCCGCTGTAAACAGGAAGATGTAGGCTAGACTGCAGCCAAAATTAATTAACTTATATCATATTTTAACGATAACTGAGTTACTATATTTAAAAAGTAATACATTACAGTATTAGTTGCTGTCAGAAGTAATGTGTTACAGTATTAGTTACTGTCAAAAGTAATGTCGTTACAGTAACGCATTACCAGTAACACGTTATTGTCCAACACTGTTTATGTGTGGATACTGTTATGTTATCTTACACTGCTTGATGAGGTGTTTGTTCTAGTTGTACTCACACTAGTTGACTGGTAAAACTTTACAAAAAAAGATGTTTTTATGTGTTTGACAACATGATATCTTAAAATTCCCATCACTCGGTTTTCTGTCTTATGTGTTTCTTTTCTTTCTGTGATTTTTCAGAGAAGCCATGCGGAATTACCTGAAGGAACGAGGAGACCAAACTGTGCTCATCCTACATGCTAAAGTTGCACAGAAGTCATACGGCAATGAGAAAAGGTAAATGATGGCTACCATACATCAGGAATTAATGAGGTGACATGTGAAATGCTACTTCTTGACCTTTTAGTGGGTGTAAATGCAGAATGTTTGCAACACTGTTTAAATATTTAATCTTCAGTGGTTGCATTCTGTCTCAATTTTTAGTATCTTACCCAATAAGAGTTGCATTAAAAGTAAAACTGTTGTTTTGCGAGAAAAAAACATGTGCCATGTGAATGTCAATTTCTTTCCTAAATGTTCATGCACACCGGGGCAATAGGGTATATACACACAGACTTTTAATTTCAGCCAGCCAGCCTCAGCACTTTTGGTGAACTGCCTTTCCATTATAAAATTGTCACGTTTAAGGTCTGATACCTTTAAAAATCAGTGATTCTCACTGTCTGATAGATATATGATATAATGTGGGTCTCAGACCGGACAAGAAGCACTGCATTAAATTCCATTTCTCCCCTGCCATGTCTTTAAAATATGACAGTTTATTTTACCCCAGTGTTTTCAATAGAGTTTCTGCATTCGTCTGCTTATGCTGACGGCGCTAGCGCTAGCGCTTACACGATCTTTCATCACGTTTTACGCTTGAACAAATAAATGAATGCTGAAGTCTATTTAACTGAATGTATTGTAATTACATTACAACATCGATGCCGTAAAAGGAACCTTATAAAAGTGAAAATAGTCGCATTAAGCTTTCACCAGAAGGTTATCATTGCTGAAAAACACTAGCTGTGCATATAGTCCATTATCATTTGTGCATATCAGAATTTTATAGATGTTTTTCGCATTTAAGAGATTTTCACTGGCAATGAGTAGGGAAGAACCAAATTTTCAGCTGCTGAAAATGATCAGCTAAAAATGCCATTTTTGTTTTTCGACCAAAAGAGAAAAACTCAAAAATATGTGCTTCAGTAAACTGGTTTCACTCTCCCTCCATCCGCACTCACTGCACAGTCTAAAGTGGCTTTTAACCTGAATGTAAAATGAAAATGAAACCCATTCACTTCAATGGCTTGTGCTCATATACAAGTATACTTGGCTGTGCATGTAAAATGCATGCTCACCGAAAAAGTAAAGTTCTCTCAAATAATTCAGACAGGTGATTTTGGTCATGTTGTATACTTGTTTCTGCTGCTGTGCTGTCATAAAAATGCTGGTAAAATTACACCTCTTGACTCTTTCATTGGCATTTTTTTTACTGCCAATAAAATGTGTTTATTTTACTGTCTTATTTTATTTTTGAGTTAAATTTAAAAGGTCTTACATAATTACTTTATTTTGCTTAATACAATAATAAACAATTATTACAAAGCATTTCGGTTTTCAGTCAAGTGCATCCAGAATTGATTTTAGTGCATTTTAGCAATGAGCAGAGTGAGCATGCATAGTTTTAAGTAGCAGCTCTAGTGAAGAAATTATTTTTATGATGACAAACACTGATATTGGATACTTTCCTTCTCTCTTTGTGTTTAAACACCAACAAACAAGCAGCTCAACATTCTTCTCGCGCCGATGCATTTTCGTTGTTAGTGATGTGTACTCGTGTAGACCGTTTTGTGTTTGAGCGCCACCAAGTTGTGTTTACTGTAAGTTAAGCAGGTCCAGGCACATGAACAAACATGCCAATTTCATGGGTCAACCATTTCCCATTTTTAACAAGGTGCGTCAAATCAAACAAATGAGCCCGAGGATAATTGTATATTATTCAATAAAATAAAAAAATGACTTTTTTTTTTTGCCTTGCATTTAAGGGATTGATGTGCACGCTCACCTTGGTACCTTGACTTTCTGTCATGAGGTGTTAAATGTGAGCAAAAATCATTCCCATGTGGATAGGCCTTAAAAACTTAATAATTCACTAATTTTTCTTCAGCGTAGTCCCTTATTTATCAGGGGTCACCACAGCGGAATGAACCGACAACTATTCTGGCACATGTTTTACACTGTGGATACACTTCCAGCCACAACCCAGTACTGGGAAACATCTATACACTCTCTCATTCACACACATACACTACGGACAATTTAGTTAATCAATTGCCCTATAGCACATGTCTTTGGACTGTGGCGGAAACCGGAGCACCCGAAGGAAACCCACACGAACACGGGGAAAACATTTAAACTTCCCTTAAAGGATTGGTTCACCCCAAAAAATATGTCATTCGTTATGCGTGTCGCACTCGATCATGCTGTTGGCATATACCTTGGATGTGCATGTGTGTTGTTTTAAACAGATAAAGTCACATATGGGCATCTAGGGTATACAGAGGGTATAAAAAGTTTACACACCCTGTTAAAATGCAAGCTTTTTGTGTTGTAAAAAAAAATAAATCGCTATGAAATTTTTTGAACCTTTTCCACCTTTAATGTAAACTATAATCTGTACAATTTCACAAAAAACAGACTCAAATATTTTAGGCATGGAGAACTAAAAAAAAAAAAAAAAAAAAAGAAATAATGTGGTTGCATAAGTGTGCAAACCTTTAAAGTAATACTTTGTTGAAGCACTTTGTTGAAGTCTTTCAGGTATGAGTCCATCAGCATGGCACATCTTGACTTGGCAATATTTGTCCACTTCTATACAAAAAAGCTTCAAATCTGTCAAATTGTGTGGACATCTCCTGTGCACAGCCCTCTTCAGATCACCTCACAGAAATTCAATGGGATTCAGGTCTGGGCTGTGGCTTGGCCATTCCAAAAAAATTTGAATTTTCTTCTAGTGAGTGACACTCCATTGTTGAGTTGGATGTGTGCTTTGGATCGTTATCATGCTGAAAGATGAAGGTTTTCTTCTAGTATTGACTTGTATTTAGCACTGTTCATAATTACCTCTACCTTTACAAAGATCCCAGCTTCACCTGAAGAAAAGCAACCCCAAAGCATGATGCTGCCACCATCATGCTTCACTGTGGGCATGGTGTTTCTTTGGTGATGTGCAGTGCTGTTTTTGGGCCAAACATGCTCTTTGAAATTATGACCAAAAAGTTCAACCTTGGTTTCATCAGACCATCTCACACCTTTTCCCACGTGCTCTTGGGAGAATTTAACTGGGCTTGGATATCCCTTGTAAGAAAAGGCTTTCGTCTTGTCACCTGTAATGTGAAGGGGACGCTGACAACGGAGTGCAGATCCAAACGCAGGTTTATTAAACAGAATGGTCAGGCAAGCAACAGTCAACGCAGGAGCAAACGGATGTCTACGGGCAATCCAGAGTCGTAGTCAATACACAGGCAAATGGTCAAAAGGCAGAAAGCATACAACGTAAACAAACAAGGCGAAGGTCAAAAACAAGGCAAGGGAAGCGGGTTGTAATGTTCACAGTGACAGTATAACAAGACTCCGCAAAGTCTGTGTGTTTGTGCGCTGTATAAATAGTCCAACTAATCATTCTTTGAGCAGCTTCAGCTGTGTGAGTGTAATCAAACAGGATCAGGAACCAGTGTGTGTGTGTGGTGCATGACTGGAACTTGTAGTTCTTGAAATGGTGAAGTTGTAGTCCGTTAGCTATCTGTGTGTATACCAGCGATCTGCATAGGCTGGATCGCTGGTGACCATGACACCACCCTTCCCTATAGCCCAGACGTATGAAGAATACGGGAGATTGTTGTCACATGTATTACACAGCCAGCACTTGCCAGAAATTCCTGCAACTCTTTTAATGTTGCTGTAGGCCTCTTGGAAGCCTCCCTGATCAGTTTTCTTTTTGACTTTTCCTTAATATTGGAGTGATGTCCAGAGGGATGTTTCTTTTTTTATATCAACTGTACGTCCATGCACCGAGCCTATGAATGTGCACCCTATACTGACACCAAGGAGAAGAAACTGTTGAATAAATGTGTTATCTTTGTTTTATTTGCACACAAAAGTCTCTTGTAGCTTTATAATATTCAGATTAAACCACTGAAGAAGATTGGACTTAGAACAAGTCAGGACCATTGCTGTTTATGGAGGATCAGGGAGCTCTCGGATTTCATCCAGAATATTTTCAGCTGTATTTTGAAGACGAACAAAGGTTTTAGTGGATTGGAACGGCATGAGGACATCTCCGGTGCACAGCCCTCTTCAGATCACCCCACAGAAATTCAATGGGATTCAGGTCTGGGCTCTGGCTGGGCCATTCCAAAAAATTAGTATTTTCTTCTGGTAGAGACATTCCGTTATTGATTTGGATGTGTGCTTTGGATTGTCATCATGGTGAAAGATCAAGTTCCTGAAGGTTTTTTTCTAGTATTGACTGGTATTTAGCACTGTTCATAATTACCTCCACCTTTACTAAGACCCCAGCTTCAGCTGAAGAAAAGCAACCCCACAGTTGATGCTGCCACCACCATGCTTCTCTATGGGTATGGTGTTTCTTTGGTAATGTGCAGTGTTGTTTTTGCACCAAACATGCATCCAGAATATCTTCAGTTGTATTTTGAAGATGAACAAAGATTTAAGTGGATTGGAACGACATGGGGGTCAGTAATTATTGATAGAAATTTCCTCATTTTTGGGGTGAACTATCCGTTTAAGACAGGAATATAAGTATTGGGCTTTTTCTTAGGAAAGAATAAAGTATGATCAAGAGTTTAAGGGATAAGAAAAGAAAAAAAGAGCATTTCAGAAGGCCAAAAATGAGAGGAGACGTTGATAAGAAACCAAATAATGACAGGAAAGAGAAAAGAAATGATTAAGGAGGCGAGGTGATCTGAGACAGGGATGTGAAGGAGAGAAGGTCAGCGGAAAGAGAGACAAGATGATCACTGTAGAGAAACACTGTGTCTGGGGAGCTGATGTCGCGGTTACAGCTCGATCGGCCTCATTTGGCAGAGAGACAGCACTGTTATTCGTGAACAGCACAGCCAAAACCTGGACACATGTCAAGAGCGACAGAATGCCAGATGAGAACAAAAAAAAAACAACACTGCGCTCTTCGTGAAATCATATACATGTGTTCTGTAATCAGAGATGCTTTATGACTAGGAAGTGTATCATTTAGCTTCAATTGAAAATGAATGTGAGGCACTTAACTTGTTGCACCAGTTCTTCTACTTCGTATGTTCTTGTGACCCCGTTCGTTTTTAAAACAGCTAATGGTTACTCTTGCTCATATGTAGGGGAAGGGATTTGATACCCTCAACCCCCTGAGTATTAGATTTTTATTGTTTTGCTGTGGACATGAAAGATTGCTCAGATTATGTGGTTTCTTGATTTTAACATGTACGTTTATTTTGAACTAACATTTATATTTACTGTTTTTTTTTTGGCTGGTGGACGATAATACCTTAGATGAACTGCACAGTAACTACAGAGCGATGCATTGCAAAGTTACCCACAAAACTCTAGTAAACCGCATAGCAATGTTCAAAAAACCATGATACAACAAGCTGCCAATTACATAGATTTGCACTGACAACCACCTAGGTCATCCTAGCAGCCATGCAGAAC
Organism: Danio kyathit; assembly: GCA_903798195.1. NCBI lineage: Eukaryota > Metazoa > Chordata > Actinopteri > Cypriniformes > Danionidae > Danio > Danio kyathit. The sequence goes on from LR812525.1 coordinate 65,770,280, forward strand.
ACCCTGGCAACCACGTAGCAGTGGTCTAATGCAACCTTGTTCCTGAAGGCACACCAATGGTGCACAATTAAACAATTATTCCATAATACACCTGGCTTATCAGCTTGATAAGAGCTGAAAGGGATGGGACAGATTAGGGAGACATCAAAAATGTGTACTTTTGTGGCTGAGGAAACAATGCTCTTATTTAATTTACTTACATTTGCCTTACATTCATATCGAATCATTTGGCAGATGCTTGTATCCAAAGCAACTTACAAATCAAAGCAATCAAAATCAACAAAATTAAAACAATAAGTTAATAACATAAGTCATCCCAGATAGTCTAAATAAATATGCAAAGTTATGTTATGATTATAAAGTAGTGTGCATATAAAGTGGATGATTGATGGATGGATGGACTTGTAATAATTGGGAGCAGTATCACACGAGTAGCAGTGCGATATGGCTGTATATCAGCACTAGTGGGAGGTGTGCGTTGTGCGCATTAGTCTCCCACCAGTGATGATATACAGCCACATCGCACTGCTACATGTGTGATATTGCGTTTATACAACAGTTCGACGGCATAATCATGTGTATAAAAAAAAAAAAACAAACACTGAGAGTCTCAAAAACCTTTTGTAAGAGGAACTATTTTCTTCCGCCATTCATTCACATCTGCAGCTGATGTCAGAAAAGCAGAAACCGTTGCTCATTCACCAACGTCACTTTAGAGCTAGTGTTTGAGTGATTCTCAAGCGTAATGTCTAAAGTGATGACAAAACAGGTGATTTTGCTCATATTTTAAGATTATAAGGCTGAACGGCATGAAATGTTGTCAGGCTACAGAGATTTCCCAATGTTTCTCAGTTGAAATCGGGAGATTACAATTATTATCCCCAAAAAAAGCCAAAGCAAATTAAACACTATCAGAGTACTATGGTATAAATACAGCACTACGACATACAAAAGAGAGAGATCGACTTAGAAAGCCACTTACCAGTTGTATAATGATTTGATCAGCTGTAGTTTGAAATTACACTGAATTTTTCTCTTCTAATGGCTTATTATGCAGTCTCTGTTGCCATCTTCTAGCAGAGCATCAACTGTATTTGATCTGCTCAGTATGAAAGACTGATGGATGCCGATGCTCTATATCTCTGAAATTATTAATATTTAAAATAGGCACTATCCTTATAAATAAACTGCAAAATTACAATCTAAACAACTACATTCTTGACTAAAAAAGCCTCAAAAGTACGTTATGTTGTCCAACAGCAGCAATATTTGTCAGACTGCATTGAGGTTATCGATCTGCTTTCACTCTATGTGGGTGGAGTAATACACAAGGGTGAAAAGGCTGTACGAGTGCTGTTATTGCAGAATTCATTTGATTACTCGGAGTGAAAAAAGTATTGCTAGTATCGTTAGTAACGTCGTTTATTTATAGCACCGTTATTCCCATCACTTGTTAGGACACCCTAAAACACCCTAGAAATCTCTAACAACATGCTAACAATAAAACTATATATATATATATATATATATATATATATATATGTATTATATATGAATTGCATGATACAGAAAAAACCTTTCCTAACCCAAAACCTAACCTAGTTTAAAAAACCCTTCTTATTTGAAACTTGAGTAGAGGTTTGGCACATGTTGCATTTTCACTGTTTTTGTCATGCGGAAAGACCACGATGCAGCACATCATATTATAAACCTATATAATTAAAATGCAGACTTTGCAGTAGGATAATTGTCTTAGACCCTGCTGGATTCTCATGCATTGTTAGAATAAATTAAAAGGTCTTGCTAGTGTGTAAATGGCCATTCCTACTCACATTTTCTTTTTGGTGTGTTTTAATTTTAGCCCATGGCTCTGTGTAGGAAGGTTGTGGGTTTACATGGTGGTAAAATCAGTAAAATGACATCATAAATGTCGATAAAATGAAACCAATGCACTTTATTTAATAAACTCACAAGTCTGGTGGTCCTGACTAAGATTGAAACTTTCACTATTAGGATGTGAAACCAGTCTTCAGGCACCTCTTTTCCCGTTTCATCTCACAGTGTTACAATAAATGCTGATCAGCATAAAAAAGTGAGACTTTCATATACAGGTTAAAGAAACTCCACTTTATTTATTATTATTATTATTAATTAAGCTCATTTAATAGCTCCACAGAGTTTAACAGTTGACTTTTACAAATTTAAAAAAAAAAAGATTTTCCTCTTTAATGCTTGACTCCTCTGTAGTTACATTATGTAGTAAGGCTGACAGAAAATGAAAAGTTGTTATTTTCTATGTCTATATGGCAATGTTCTCATTTTGGTGTAATACTCAAGGAACTTTTTCTGCCCTACCATAGCTACTGTTATAGCAGCTTATAGAAGTTTATTGGTAGATAATGTAACTACAGAAGAGTCAAGCTTTAAATAGGAAAATTATCGAAACTCTTTGGTCATTTTTGAGCAAGATGCAAATGAATTTATAGTGGCATAGGGCGTAAAGTGCCAGGTATTATGTTTTGATGAAACCGATCATCATTGTGGTTTGCAAATCCACCCCTTGCAAAACATCTTCTTTACTTTTTCTTTTCCCCATTACATATTAGATCGGAAATACCTTTGTAAAGGAAATCTTTAAAAAATATATATAGAAATAATGAAAATAAAGTTACAAGTGCCTCCTGAGTATTTAACTAGTAATATTTATAAAAGGAATATAGAGTTGAAGTCAGAATTATTAGCCCCCCTTTGAATGTTTTTCTTTTTTAAATATTTGTCAAATGATGTTTAACAGAGCAAGGAAATTTTCACAGTATGTCTGATAATATTTTTTCTTCTGACAAAAGTCTTATTTGTTTTATTTCGGCTAGAATAAAAGCACTTTTTAAATTTTTTTAAATCATTTTAAGGTTAAAATTATTAGCCCCATTAAAGCTATATTTTTTTCGATAGTCTACAGAACAAACCATCGTTATACAATAACTTGCCTAATTACCCTAACCTGCCTAGTTAACCTAATTAACCTAGTTAAGCCTTTAAATGTCACTCTAAGCTGTATAGAAGTGTCTTGAAAAATATCTAGTAAAATATTATTATTTACTGTCATCATGGCAAAGATAAAATAAATCAGTTATTAGTTATTGAAACTATTATGTTTAGAAATGTGTAGAAGAAATCTTCTCTCCGTTGAACAGAAATTGGGGGAAAAATAAATGGGGAGGGGGGGGGTGGGGGGGTTGTTGTTGGCTAATAATTCAGGGGGGCTAATAATTCTCACTTCAACTGTACTATTATTGCAAAGAGATTGCAGTATTTTTTGAACAAGTACAATAAAATACCACCAATTTTCATTAGTTTGATTAGTATATTTCTTAAAAATAGCCATTGAATGCTTTTAAAAAAAGTTACATCTATGTAGACTAAAAATATAAATGTGTAACACTTTTTTATATGACTATACTGTTAAATCTACACTGTAAAACCAAATAAGTTAAGGTAACTCAAACCATTTGAGGAAACCGATTGAAACAAACCATTTAAGTTCAAAAACTAATCCTAATGAGTACTGTGAACTTCCTCCATTTGAGTAAACGAAGCAATTTGAGCACAGTAAAACCCAATAAATGAGGAGGACTCAAACCAACTGAGCACTGTAAAAGCCAATAAGTTAAGCCAACTCAAACCGTTTGAGGAAACCGATAGCTACAAACCATTTAAGTTTAAAAAAAATATGAGTACTGTGAACTTACTCCTTTTAAGTTGAAGTAATGAGGTATTTAATTAACTCATTACCTTCAACACTGAGTTCAAAACTCTTTTCAAATGAGTAGAATTAACTTACAGTCAATTTAAGTTAAGTATAAAGTACTTTTAGTATAAAAAGAGTCCATTACCATAGTTAAGTATAAAAGGAATAACAACATATAGCTGCAATAGATTGGAAATGTATTATTTAAAACACAAGCACACTACTGGTCAAATTTTGGGGTCAGTTTTTTTTCTGTTATTTTTTTTGTTATTGGGATTTGTTCTGTTCATCAAGGTGACATTTGTTAAATGTAAAGATATGGTTAAATATTTGATACAATTTTAAATAACAGCTTTCGTATTGCATGTAGTTTTAAATGAAATGATTACTCCAGTCATTATTGCTTTTAATACTATTATCATTAATAATTATAATAATAATTAATATTAGAGTGGTTTCTAAAGGATCATGTGACTCTGAAAACAGGAGTAATGAAGCTGAAAATTCATCTTTAAATCACTGGAATAAATTATTAAATTAAATTATAAACACTTGGGGCAATAAAATTTCACAATTTTACAACGTGTACTGTACTTTTGATGAAATAAATGCAGCCTTGGTGAGCAGGAGAAGCTTATTTTAAAACATTTAAAAATCCTATGAACCCAAACTTTTGACCAGTAGTGTATATATATTGTATATATATCAGGCCCAAAACCAGGGGGGGTTCGGGTGGTTTGCAAGACCCACCCCTTATTGACAAAGGTCTATAATGTGTCCAATTCATAAGCTCTTTTGTCCTATTTTGACTGCTATGCCATCATAAATAGTGAGAATAACCTATCGAAAAAGGCTCTAAGACCAAGCGGAATCCTCTGTTGGCTGTTGCTTCAGTGTGACTTCAGTTATCAGTAGGGCCAGACGGAATCTGCGGACGTTTTTTGCTATTTCTGCGGAGAATTTTGGTAAAAATCTGCGGATTTCTGCGGAATTATTTTGGGAGTATCATAACTAAAACCTTAATATGTTAAATAAAAAATAATATCTTTTTAACTTGTATTTATTGTTTAAAATTCAAATCCAATTAGATTAACTGTAAATAGTTAACTTTAAGTAAATAAACAGAGTTAATGATGGGCTAAAAATCTGCGGAAAATCTGCAGAAAATCTGCGGAATTCTGCGCGCGCAGATTCCGTGTGGGCCTAGTTATCAGTTATGTCCAATGCTGACAAATATTTTCATTTTACAATCTGCCGTAAAATAAATTATCTGCTGTATTGTTTTTAAACAGAGAAAGCATTTTACAAGTAACCTATGTTATAAATATTGGACCTTATTCTTAAAACAAAAAATGAGCAATAAAAAGGTGTGAAGCACCAAAAGCGGACCATATTGAAATTGATTTTAATACTATTTTGGCTATTGCTGTTATCTATGAATTTTCAAATTTACAAGAGAGGCTAGAAAAATTGTGTAGCTCTACATTATTATTATTACTATGTTTTATTTATTTTTTTATTCTAATGGCCAAATTCTGAAAATGTGCTGGCCAGTTTATTTGCCTTATAAATCACAATAGATTACATTTTTTAATTTAAAACTTCAACAGGTTTCTTATTTTCTAGTGCATATGATGTAATAAATTTGTATTTAAAAAATAAGTATTATTTCACATTTCTTCATTACAAATCGTTAGGAAATATTTTAGTATATCAAAAAGTGTGGTTATGATGACTATCCGACAAGCTAATTCAGCTAAAAATACTGCTTAAAATGACACTAAAATGCAGTATTTAATCCTCATAATTAAATAGAAAATGATGCGTACAACTGCAAAAGTGTCTATTTTGAAAAATAAACCACCACTTTCACCAGGCTGGCCTGTATATATGTATGTGTGTGTGTGTGTGTGTGTGTGTGTGTGTGTGTGTGTGTGTGTGTGTGTGTGTGTGTGTGTGTGTATGTATATGTGGGCAATACATTATAGACATATTTTTAATATATTTATTCAATATAATGCTGGGGGGGTCCCTACAAGACATTGTGCCCAGGGGAATCTGAATTCTTAATGCGGGCTCGTGTAAAATGATTTCCTCTTGTATGTGTGGAGTGTTATTTTAAACACGACACGGTTCGGGTCTGTCCCCTAACTCACGTCTACATCGTGTTTCAGTCTGACTGGATGTGGAAGTGCTGTTATTCCCCTTGTATTGCACCAGTTTTCAGATATTAGCTGCAGGTCTGTGTCACGAATATTCCCCCGCCTCACGTCTAGACGAGTTTTCTCCAAGATGTGCGGTGAACTGAAAACGCAGACTTCATGTGTCTGTATTCAAGGTCATGCTGACTGATATATGTTTGCTCCAGCATCATCGCATCGATGATCTAGTCCACAATACACTCTCGAGATGAGCATACATGAAATTGACCACGCTAAACTAGAGTTCCTCGTGTGTTTTTGGAGTCTGAAATGTACCTGATGCTCAAGTTTGGTTGAGTTGATGTTCTGCGTGTTGACCGTCTGGTGACCGTTTATTGATGGTGGTGGCTTCATGCGTTTGAAGAGCGGCAAGTGTTGCGCTACAAGGGTTTTGCTGCCATCTAGAGTTGATCTGAAGTATGTATATATGATATAATTTATATTTTCCAAATGATGTTTAACAGAGCAAGGAAATATTCACAGTATGTCTGATAATATTTGTTTTTCTGGAGAAAGTCTTATTTGTTTTATTTCAGCTTAAATAAAAGCAGTTTAAAATTTTTAAAAAACCATTTTAGGGTCTACATTATTAGCCCCTTTAAGCTATATTTTTTTCGCTAGTCTACAGAACAAACCATTATTATACAATAACTTGCCTAATTACCCTAACCTGCCTAGTTAACCTAATTAATCTAGTTAAGCCTTTAAATGTCACTTTAAGCTGTATAGAAGTGTCTTGAAAAATATCTAGTCAAATATTATTTACGGTCATCATGGCAAAGATAAAATAAATCAGTTATTAGAAATTAGTTATTAAAACTATTATGTTTAGAAATGTGTTGAAAAAAATCTCTCCGTTAAACAGAAATTGGGGAAAAACTCAGGGGGGATAATAATTTTATATATATATAATTTTTTTTTTATAATTTTTTTTTATTATTATTATTATTTTTTTTTTTAATTCAACAATAAAAATATACAACCACTATCAGGAGATCAATATAAGAGAGATACAAAATAGGGAAAATACAAGCTACATTAGCCAGTGTTTCCTCTAGGATTTTTTCCAGCTGTGACGGCAGGCCTTTTTATCTACCAACTACCTTTGCCGTTATTTCAATGACAAATGTGACGCAGTACTAAAAGTCGAGATCGGATTTGTGTAACACGAGCATGCAGATCTTTTTACTTGCGCTAGGATTTCCTCTGTTCGTGCACAAAACTTCTTGCACGCCCTCAAATATACGCTGCTCAAGTGCAAATTAGCGCGTTTATGTAGTGAATTTGTCTCCAACCTTTATTAGATTTGCAAGAAATATTTATGAACGTCTCCAATAGACCTACAGAGCGGCATTAATGCGTCCTGAGGTAAAGTGAAACGGCTATAAACTCTAGCAAGATCAAGTCTTTGTTTGTTGTATGCAGAGCCATAGACATTTATCTATAAATAAAGTATAATTATGGAAACTGTGTTCATCCTAACTGAAAGCTATACGTCGTGTTTGCTGGCCTCACGCATCACGCACCTGTCAGTCAGTCAGTCAGTCAGTCAGTCAGTCAGTCAGTCAATCAGCTTGTCACCTTAAAGGGTAAAACAAATGACGCACAGCACTACTACAGTTACAGAAAAGTTTGCGCTGTTACAACTCGCTTACCTTTTAATACGTTTTGGTGTGATTATAACCCGCTATTTAAAAAAAAAGACAATGTTTTGAATGAGAAGCTGTAATGTCGCCGTGGTGGGATGAATTTTGGCGTGGCGCCCCGCCATGGTAGAATGAATGTAGAGGAAACCTTGGGATATTTTCTTGGCACACTTTGAGCCCATTAGTACCAATTAAGCATTGTATCAACGCCACAGTCTATTGTATTGTTGCTGACCATGTCCATCCCTTTATGACCACAGTTTACCCATCTTCTGATGGCTACTTCCAGCAGGAAAACCTGTCATAAAGCATGAATCATCTCAGACTGTTTCTTGAACATGACAATGAGTTCACTGTACTCAAATGGCCTCCACAGTCACCAGAGCTCAATCCAATAAAGCACCTTTTGGATGTGGTGGAATGGGAGATTCGCATCATGGTTGTGCAGCCGACAAATTTGCAGAAACTGCGTGATGCTGTCATGTCAATATGGACCAAAATCTCTGAGGAATATTTTCAGTACCTTGTTGAATCTATGCCACAAAGGATTGAGGCAGTTCTGAAGGCAAAAGGGGTCCAGCCTGGTACTAGTAAGGTGTACCAAATAAAGTGGTCGGTGTGTACATTTTTCTTTTTAATGAGCTCAGTCATTCACTTATCATATATTATTTTTCAGTATTATATAATATATAGAATACATTAAAATGTATTCCCACAGGAGTGCCCTGGCAAACACCTGAGACACGGAATAGCAGCAAGTTTTCATTATCAAACTTCACTTGTGTTTTGTTCTAAAAGGCAAAGATCTGCAATTGTCTTTAGATGAGTTCTGCCAGTGTTTCCTGCTTCAACAGTTGTAGTGAGCAAAACAAACACTTCCCAGCGTTTCACACTCTTGTTTTTCCACATTTGTCCAGGTTTTTCTGTCCTCCCCCGTGTGTGTATCTGATGGGCTGTGGATGGAAGAAGAAGCGGGAGCAGATGGAGCGAGACGGCTGTTCAGAGCAGGAGTCTCAGCCCTGTGCATTCATCGGCATCGGGAACAGCGAGCAGGAGATGCAGCAGCTCAACCTAGAGGGGAAGGTAACACATGCTAAATCAAACGCCACAAGCTACTTGGCCAAAACAGCACCATTAGCATACTGTTATGTTTTTTGTTTCTTCTCATGAATACGCAAATCTCGTCCCCGCAGAACTATTGCACAGCCAAAACCTTGTACATCTCAGACTCAGACAAACGCAAGCACTTCATGCTGTCGGTGAAGATGTTTTATGGGAACAGCGCAGACATCGGCGTCTTCCTCAGCAAGAGGATCAAGGTCATCTCCAAACCTTCCAAAAAAAAACAGTCCCTCAAAAATGCCGACCGTGAGTGGATTCAACACACACGCACGCACACACACACACACACACACACACACACACACTCACACACACCCATACAGACATACAATGCTCTAGTGGAAACACTTCTAATTCTTTTGAGATCATTTGACTGGTGTAGAGTTTTAGTATTTAATGAAAACTATGTATTTAATATACACACACAGCACATTTTATATAGTTATTTTTAAATATATTAAAATAGTGTGTTATTATTTCAATATTTGACATAAATATATTCAGTTTTATATATTTGTCAATTGTCAGTATATTTTGTGAGTAATGTTTCTTTTAGCATCTGTTTAATTTTAAAATATTTATATAAAAAATAATAATTTAATAATAATCTTCTTATTTATTTATTATATTTTCCCAGTAATAACCCTTTCGGGATCTGTTGAGGTCATTTGACTGGTTTAGAGTTTTAGTAATTAAGTAATTTCATTAATAATTCCAAATTAATAATTTTATCTCAAATATTTAATAATAATTATAAACAAACAATAAAAACATTTTTTTTATTGTTTTTTTTTTTGTAATTTTTAGGAGTGTAACGGATCATGGTTAGATCCATGATTCATACGGATCAAAACCCACAGTTCGGAACACACGTGACCCGTAGATTAATCCTAAATTTGTAACGATCACAGAGAGATTGCCTCTCACGTCATTCAAATCACATGTATGAAAGCATTTTGGCTTTGCTGTAAAATAAAATGGTGACAGAAGAAGTTGTGGTGGGTTACTCGCCATGTGGTGGGTTTCTTAGGTTATTAAAGCTGTTTTCTGTCACTACTTGTTTAGCCTGCATTAATGCATTCAGTGTAAGCTGCACGATTAATCATTAAAAGATCAGGATCTCAACACCGACGCAACATCAATTATAAATGATGGTCATTTGCATATGTTTATTAATCCTTCTAATCGCTGCATTCAAATCTGAAAATGCAAAAATCAAGAAAGAGATTCAGTCTTTGGTCTTTTGAGTTAGTTATGAAGTTAGCATGAAGTCAAATAACACAGAAGTACTGGGATTAGGCCTGTCACGATATCTATTTTTTGTTGTACGATATATTGCACCAAAATATATTGCGATAAACGATTTTATTGTCATTTTAAGACTATTTTATGCCACTCATTATATAATGCCAGAATGACAATATAATATCCCAAACCAAGTACAAAAAACGCACAATATTTTATTTTCTGAAGAATATTTAATTTAATTATAGTCATTTTAACAATTCAATAATTAGGCATTGGAATCAGAATGTGAATAAAATTTAAATGAATTAAATGAATAATAATTAGTGTTAACAAAAAAGTGCAAGGTGAAAAGTAATATATCTGCTACCAGATCTATTTTCAGTTGTCAGACATACACATGAAAATATACTACAGTAATTTATAGTAAATACTATAGTGTTTTTAACCATACTGACACCTCCAAATGAGGTAGAGATGTTGCACAATCAGTTAAAATGTTGCTAGAATTGTTTTTATGTATGAGCGATATTTATTGCATCACTAAAAATAATTGAATTGATATCCATGTGTTGTGCGATAAGTCAATATATTGATTATTGTGACAGGCCTAACTGGGATAAGTTTATAGTTTAGATAAAACCACTGATGTTTATAGTATAGATTAAAATCACAGTTGAATGCATTTAACTTGACGCTCAAAAATGAAAGTTGTCGGCAGCAATTACAACCAATAGGTGGCGACAACCAGCCATCAAAAATATGCCACTGAATAATTCTTCAGAAATGATCATCTAGCAATGAAACATGAAGATTTATGAGTGAAGAACTGAGTCATTTATTGAAGATGAGACTGAAAATAAATATGGGTTGTAGAGATTTTAACAGTGAATTTTTCACAGTACTGAATACTTTACAGTTTGTTTATTCAGCTGATTATTTCTTCATTTTAATTTTAATAAAATTACAGGTTCTACGTTCTGTTTGTTAAAACTAAAAGATTCTTGCAGTGCTGTTTCTGTAATAAATGAAAAGCAAATAACATTTGCCTCCTCCACTTTTAGGCTGATCCTAAAAATGGTCCGATCCGTGAATAAAAAACCATAACGTGATCCGAAACGTGAGATTTGTGATCTGTTACACCACTAGTATTTATTATGGATTATTATTTAAAAAGATTGAAGTAACACATAAATTATAATGGTATTCATTTGTTTTATATGTTTGTATATTGTCAGTGTATTTTCTCATTATTTGTTTTTGCAGGATTTGTTAAATTGTAATAAGTAATATTAAACTTGTAACATTGCGTTACTTCTCTGGGGTTTAATGACGTAAAAGGAAGAGCGTGTGTGGAGACGCCGATGCGGTAAACAACAACAGAGGAAACATGGAGGAGGAAAGTGGTCAGTCGTCACAATTTTCTCTCACCAGACCTGAGATCTCCCTCGTACCCACAAATTCCTCTGAATGGTGGAGGACACCATATACTAACCATAGGCGTAAGCTGCGATGACGGCCCTTTCCCTCCTCCTCCACCTCAAAATCATTTTAAAGTTGGGCGATCTTTGCAAATTTTGCAGAGCTTAAAGCAAAACAATTTCTTCCATCATGGCTAGTGTGGCACAGATGCTAGAACCCGCCTTTACGCATGCGTGACGTCATAAATTGTATACCAAGTGTAAACGCATGAATTGGATATGGGCCACAATTAACAGAACATGTAAACATACAGGCACAAAAACAGATATAGGTAACAAATAGGAATTGGGCATCGGGAGTGTAAATGGGACCTAAAATTTCATTCATAGTGGTCTTAAAAATGTCTGACAGTCTTAAATTTAAGTTGGTGAAATCTGCAGAAACCCTGTTTAAAGAGGGATTTTTGATTTCTTCTGAAGTCTCAGTGGTTTATTCTGACATATTTGTGTCTCTTCCCTGTGTGCAGTCTGTATAGCATCAGGAACGAAAGTGGCGTTGTTTAACCGGCTTCGCTCACAGACGGTCAGCACACGTTACCTGCATGTCGAGGGAGGAAACTTTCATGCCAGCTCGCAGCAGTGGGGAGCCTTTTTCATCCACCTCTGTAAGTCTGACACACATGCCCCAGTATAGGAACACTATACTGTAAGAATACAATGCATACAAATCCCATGGCACTTTTTTGTGACTGGATTATAACATAATTAACGAATTCAATCCAATTTGTATTTATATAGCACATTTAAAACAAACAATGTTGACCAAAGTGATTCACAGAGTCAGGAAGAAAGAAATAAAATAAAAAAAACAATGTATTAAATATTAAACTCAAGATTATAGAGGCATTATGGGCATAGTTTATTTAATTCATTCATTTGGCTTAGTCCCTTTATTAATCAGGGGTCGGCACAGCGGAATGACCCACCAACTTATCCAGCATATGTTATTACGCAGCAGATGCCTTTCCAGCCGCAACACAACACTGGGAAACACCCATACACTCTCATTCACACACATACACTACGGCCAATTTAGTTTATTCAATTCCCCTATAGCGCATGTGTTTGGATTGTGGGGGAAACCGGAGCACCCGGAGGAAACCCACGCCAACAAGGGGAGAACATGCAAACTTCTCACAGAAATGCCAACTGAGCTGGGGCTCGAACCAGCGACCTTCTTGCTGTGAGGCAATCGTGCTACCTGCTGGACCACCATGACGCCGGCTTATTTTAGTTAAAAATTTAAATTACTCCCTGATTTACTCATCCTCAAGGCACCCTCTTCAAGTCTTTCTTCTTTCAGCTTAAGATCATCCAATCAGAGTTATTTTAAGAATTATCTTGACCTTTTCCAGCTCTACAATGACAAATATTTGGCTGTATTTTATCAGCAGTTATAAACTCGTCCAATAAATCTATCGGTACAAAAACAAGTGCTTTACACATCTCGGAGTTAAGGTCTGTTTTATTGTATCCATACATTCCGGGAAGAAATAAAACCCAAATTTAAAACTTTATGAACTTGTGTAACATCCGCCAGTCACTGTCCATCATCATTTTCTCTTTATTTTGAGGTGCATGTTTTGGTGCATTAGCGCCATCAGCTGGAGAGGACGGTATTTTTTTCCATCTCTTGAGTGTGAGGCTCATGCGCAGTTTAAATGAACACGGTGAAGAGAGACAAAAGCTGGTGGTAGACTTTTGCACTAAGGCTACATAGGCCCGTAGCCAGTCTATTGAAAGGGGTGGTTCTTTTTTTTTTCTCAAAAGTAAACATTTTGCAGTTATTTGCTTCATTTTCTATTAAATTATGTGGATGAAATACTGCATTTTAAGGCAAGGCAAGTTTATTTATATAGCACATTTCATACACAGTGGGAATTCAAAGTGCTTTATATAAACAAGAATAGAAAGACAAGTATAAGAAAATAAAAAAGCAACTAATAAGAATGAAAATGGATTATAAAAGAATAAAAAGAAAAGAACAGTAGTTTGATCTGTCGGACGTAGCACAGTGCTCATTCAGTAAAGGCACAGCTATACAGATGTGTTTTCAGTCTGGATTTGAATGTGCCTAATGTTGGAGCACATCTGATCATTTCTGGAAGCTGATTCCAGCAGCGAGGGGCGTAGTAGCTGAAAGCTGATTCACCCTGCTTTGACTGAACGCTTGGAATTTCTAGTTCATATGATCCTAGAGATCTGAGTGTTCTGTTAGGTTTGTATTCAGTGAGCATATCTGTAATGTATTGAGGTCCTAGGCCATTTAGTGATTTATAGACAAGTACTAATACCTTAAAATCTATTCTAAATGTAACTGGGAGCCAGTGTAGAGACCTGAGGACAGGTGTGATGTGCTCTGATTTTCTGGTTCTGGTCAGAATCCTGGCCGCAGCGTTCTGGATGAGCTGCAACTGTCTGACTGTCTTTTTGGGAAGGGCCGTGAGGAGGCCGTTACAGTAATCCACCCTGCTGCTGATAAAAGCATGAACAAGTTTCTCTAAGTCTTCACTGGAAACAAAGCATCTGATTCTTGCAATGTTTTTTAGATGATAGTATGCTGATTTACTAACTGCTTTGACATGACTTTTGAAACTCAGATCTGACTCCAGAGTCACACCAAGATTCTTGACCTTATTTCTTGCTGTTTGACTCTTAGTGCCAAGGTACGCATTCACCTTGAGAACCTCATCTCTGTTCCCAAATGCAATGACTTCAGTGTTCTCTTTGTTTAACTGAAGAAAGTTTTGGCACATCCAACTGTTCATTTCATCAATGCATTGGCAGAGGGTGTCAATAGGGCTGTAGTCATTAGGCAGTAAGGCTAAGTAGATTTGAGTGTCATCAGCATAGCTGTGGTAGGAGATTTGGTTCTTTCTCATTATTTGGCTCAGAGGGAGCATATAAAGGTTGAACTTTAGTGACATTTTAAGCACTATTGTTTGCTGCATCAGCTTGTTGGATGACGATCATAACCACACTTTTTGATGCAACAAAAATATTTTCGACATTTTTGTCAAGGTGCTTACCATACTATTTTACCACAAAATGTTTATTTAGAAATGTCCATTTAAACTGTAAGTTATTACGGTTTTATTAATTATGTAATGTGAGAATTTTAAATAAAACATTTTGAACAAAGAAATATGAAAAAATGCTTATTTTTAAAATACAAATGTGTTATCATCCATCATTTAAAAAACAATAAGGAATCTGTTCAAACTTGTTTTAAATTAAAGACTGCAGCCTATTGACCTTATTCTTCAATGTGGAAGTGCGCTCGTTTTTGCGATTGTTTTAGAACTTCCGATTCAGTTGCCTATGGGTGAAATGACTAGGAATAATAAACAGCAGAAAAAGATCAAACCACTTGCTCTACAAATAAGTGTGTGCATGACTATACAGCAAAATATAATAATATGATAAGAAAATATCAGGTTGCATCATGAAACAGCGTAACAAGCTGTTTTTAACGTCTAAAAATGAATGAGACCGGAAGTCAAATAACAAACTGGCCAGCTCATTTCCTCAGTCAGAATTTGTCCGTTTGAATAATTAACAATTAAATTTGTACTAAAGACTTCTTCAATTGGTTATATTCACAATTTATGATGGCATACTGGAGAATAATAATGTAAAACACTACTAAATCATATTGTTGAATGTTGTAATATATATTTTTAAATGTCATGTATTCCTGCGATGGCAAAGATTAATTTTCAAATGCACTTTTCCTGTTTTTATGATCACATCATCACACAGAAATAAAGTAACATTTCTTATTATTATCAATTTTGATACACTTTTTTGTTTTTATAACATGCTTTTTCTGTTTTCCTGTCTTGTATTATCAGATTAATGCATCCTTGCTTAAAAAACTCACATCAACTCCAAACGTACAGTATGAACAGTTGCAGAGTACAAAGTACTTGGCACATCTTAAACTACTAGAGTCTTTTTTTTTAGAAACCTGACCTACATCTAAAGCACCTAACCACAGTTGACTTGGTTTATGTGATGTTTAGGCGGAGGTCGATCTGCGGTCTTATATAACCCTGAGAGCAAAGTTGACTATACAGGTGTGCTCAAGAAAAACATGTTTACTTGCTACTATGTCTCAAAGATCTGATGATGATATACAGGGAGTGCAGAATTATTAGGCAAGTTTTATTTTTGAGGATTCATTTTATTATTGAACAACAACCATGTTCTTAATGAACCCAAAAAACTCATTAATATCAAAGCTGAATATTTTTAGAAGTAGTTTTTAGTTTGTTTTTAGTTTTAGCTATTTTAGGAGGATATCTGTGTGTGCAGGTGACTATTACTGTGCATAATTATTAGGCAAGTTAACAAAAAACAAATATATACCCATTTCAATTATTTATTTTCACCAGTGAAACCAATATAACATCTCAACATTCACAAATATACATTTCTGACATTCAAAAACAAAACAAAAACAAATCTGTGACCAATATAGCCACCTTTCTTTGCAAAGACACTCAAAAGCCTGCCATCTATGGATTCTGTCAGTGTTTTGATCTGTTCACCATCAACATTGCGTGCAGCAGCAACCACAGCCTCCCAGACACTGCTCAGAGAGGTGTACTGTTTTCCCTCTTTGTAAATCTCACATGCCATGTCATTAGTTTTTCTTCTTTTAGACCCTTTCTTGCCAGCCACACTGTGGAGTACTTGGACGCGTGTGATGGAGCATTGTCCTGCATGAAAATCATGTTTTTCTTGAAGGATGCAGACTTCTTCTTGTACCACTGCTTGAAGAAGGTGTTTCCAGAAACTGGCAGTAGGACTGGGAATTGAGCTTCACTCCATCCTCAACTCGAAAAGGCCCCACAAGCTCATCTTTGATGATACCAGCCCAAACCAGTACTCCACCTCCACCTTGCTGGCGTCTGAGTTGGACTGGAGCTATCTGCCCTTTACCTATCCAGCCACGAGCCCATCAAGACTCACTCTCATTTCATCAGTCCATAAAACCTTAGAAAAATCAGTCTTGAGATATTTCTTGGCCCAGTCTTGACATTTCAGCTTGTGTGTCTTGTTCAGTGGTGGTCGTTTTTCAGCCTTTCTTACCTTGGCCATGTCTCTCAGTATTGCACACCTTGTGCTTTTGGGCACTCCAGTGATGTTGCAGCTCTGAAATATGGCAAAACTGGTGGCAAGTGGCATCTTGGCAGCTGCACGCTTGACTTTTCTCAGTTCATTGGCAGTTATTTTGCACCTTGGTTTTTCCACACGCTTCTTGCGACCCTGTTGACTATTTTGAATGAAACGCTTGATTGTTCGATGATCACGCTTCAAAGGCTTGGCAATTTTAAGAGTGCTGCATCCCTCTGCAAGATATCTCACTATTTTTGACTTTTCGGAGCCTGTCAAGTCCTTCTTTTGACCCATTTTGCCAAAGGAAAGGAAGTTGCCTAATAATTATGCACACCTGATATAGGGTGTTGATGTCATTAGACCACACCCCTTCTCATTACTGAGATGCACATCACCTAATATGCTTAATTGGTAGTAGGCTTTCGAGCCTATACAGCTTGGAGTAAGACAACATGCATAAAGAGGATGATGTGGTCAAAATACTCATTTGCCTAATAATTCTGCACTGCCTGTATATATTAGAGGTGGGCATATATTTTTTTTTATCTAGATTAATCTCACTGCAATCTTGGAATTAATCAAGATTAAAATAGCTCATTTGAATTCAGCCGAAGGCATTCAGAATATGTGTGCTACCCAAATAATGACTAAAAGGAAGTCTTTGAGAACGGGTTTCTCAAGCCAGGTGGCGCATTAGACCAGAGGCTCATTTCCGGTTTCCAAAATGCATCACAAACTGCTTGAGAAACTGTTCTACTATGATAATTGGTGATGAAAATAAATGATGTTCAATAAGATGTACTTGTGTTTACTAACTGTTTATTCAGTTAAACATGAATTTTGAACTGTAGGCCTACATAAGCTCAAAACAGTGATTTTTGGTTACCTTAATCTGACTAAAGTCATAACTGAACTAAACGGAAATAAAATGAAGACGTGGAGTATGCAGATATTAGTGACATTAGTAAAGTAAACATCGCAATCAAACTATTACCATCATATAGGACTTTTCGACATATTTTATGACAAGATCCACACATGCGGCTGTCAGTAAAGGACCACACACACACACACACACACACACACACACACACACACACACACACACACACACACACAAAATAATTTTTCTTTCCATTTGGAGTGCGTTATTAAATTCTATAACACTCTCACCATTCTTTACTCCTTATTTGCGTCTAATACCCCAGTTTGTCACGGTGGCATGAATGAAATGTTCATGAGTGAATGTGAAACTGCCGAACTGCAGTTAAAGTCACCCAAAATTACAGGAAACTCTTACATGAAAGCACTTCACGTAAACTCCTTAATTATATTATTGTCTATTAAGGCAAATAACTAGATAACAGATGTCCATGTAAGTGTAGTCAGTAGTGTCTTCGAAGTAAGTGAAAGATCCAGAAGGGCATCCTGCTGATTTGATTCAGAAAGGCACTTTTTTGTCAGACGGCTCACTGGTTTGACTTTCATTCACCGTCATTCATTTTAAAAAGCACCCGGTCCATTTTATTTGTATGTTTTACTGGAACGCATGAACTCTACAGGTGCCTGATAGTTAGATGTGGAGCATTAATCAGATTCACTCTAGTGAACTGCATCCATGTTAGCACGTCACATTTGATGTGGTAATTTTAAAGTAGGAATACATAAGGTTCGAAGACTTGTTCTCTCCCCCTACAATGCAATTCGACCAGGTATACATCCGCACATGTTTTGACAACCATTATGGAGGGTCTGATCACACAGGATATGCTTAGTCTTTTTTAATTGTGTTGTAGTGGATGATGAAGAGTCCGAGGGAGAGGAGTTCACTGTTCGAGATGGATACATTCACTACGGACAAACTGTCAAACTGGTGTGCTCCGTGACTGGCATGGCTCTTCCTAGACTGGTAAGGCCCCGTCAATGTGTGTGTCTTCACTTAACTGATGATTTTTCCAGCAAACTATTATCATTTCTTTCTGTTATCTTCTTATTTGTTAATATAAATAATAGCATGTATACAGTTGAAGACATAATTATTTCCATGTTTAACAAGGGATTTATTTTTCAGAGTATTTAGTATTATATTTTTTGTTCTGGGAAAACTTTTTTTCAGCCAAACTTTAAAAAAGTAACAATGTAAAACGACTAAGGTCAAAATTATTAGCAACCTTAAGATTTGTTTTCTTTGATTGACAACAGAACAAACCACTGTTGTCCAATCACTTGCCTAATTTACCAAACTTGAATACTAGTATCATGCAAAATAACTAGTAAAATATTAATTTCATTATGTAGCTAATTTCGCTAATCATGGCAAAGACGAGATTTATTTGAAGTTATTAGACATTTGTTATTAAAACTGTTATGTTTAAAAATAATAATTAACCAGCACTTGAAAAAAACATTTTAAATTTTGAAGAATTTCACATTTTAAAATTTCATTTTGTCTTCAACTTTGCGTAATCGATGATGATGATGAGGATGAAGCCTTTGTTTGTCACATGCACCTTTACATGTAGCGAAATTACAAAATTACAAACCACAGGAGAGGGCAAATTCGTCAGCAGGATAGCGCTCCTTCTCATACTTCAGCCTTCACATCAAAGTTCCTGAAAGCAAAGAAGGTCAAGGTGCTTCAGTATTGGCCAGCCCAGTCACCAGACATGAACTTTATTGAGCATGTCTGTGGTAAGATGAAGGAAGGCATTGAAGATGAATCCAAAGAATCCCCCCCCCCCCTATACCCCTAAAAATACACAGACATCACAAATTTCTGGGGAAGACTTGGCCGGATAAGAGATAGCTTTTAGAAACAGGAAATAAGATACATTTGGGTAGAGGGTGACGAAAAAAAGTCCCCTCTCAGATAGTAATTAACTATCAGGTCATTTAATTGTGGAAGTCTTGAGTGATCATAATCAGCCATATCAGCTTGTACATTGTCATCCTAATTGTTGATATAATGCAACTACAGACTCTAATAGACTTCATTTCTTTTCCTCATTACACAAACACACTCACACACACAGATCATCCGTAAGGTGGATAAGCAGACGGCCTTGCTGGATGCAGATGACCCCGTCTCGCAGCTGCATAAGTGTGCCTTTTACCTGAAGGATACGGAAAGGATGTACCTATGCCTTTCTCAAGAGAGGATCATCCAATTTCAAGTGAGTTGCTTAATGAAAATTCAAAGTAAATCATTTCTTACTGGCGGTTTACTGTGATAAATGGGTTTTCAGGTTGTCTGCGGGGTCTATTCCAGGGGACAAATGTTCCCTTTTTATGGAAAGTTCATTTTTTCAGTCTGGACAGGGAGATGTAAAACAGAAATTAGATGAAAATATAACTTCAGTCATTTGTACTCTATTTATATATATATATATATATGTGTATGTATGTATGTATGTATGTATGTATGTATGTATGTATGTACGTACGTATGTATGTATGTATGTATGTATGTATGTACGTATGTATGTACGGAAGTAAGTAAGTAAGTATGTATGTGTGTAGTGAAGACATTCTGTCATTATCACAAAATAAACCCCTCGGGCTGAATAAACAAGACTCCTGATTGTTGGGGGTTTATTTTGTGATAATGACCAGTAGATTGTATGTTATGCCTAGTATTTGTCTTTGTAAACTGCTGTTTTTGACTTGACAGTGTCTCTGTGTGTTTTGTTTGTGTGAAGGCTACTCCATGCCCAAAGGAACCAAATAAAGAGATGATAAATGATGGTGCCTCATGGACAATCATCAGCACTGATAAAGCAGAATACACCTTCTATGAGGGCATGGGCCCCGTACACACACCCGTCACACCTGTGCCTGTGGTTGAGAGCTTACAGGTAACACACACACACACACACTGATTTTTGCAGTTAGACACGTTTTTTTGTCAACAAATGGTAATTTTGGAACATCATACTGGTTCAAACGTTAAGAGATAATTCACCCTAAAATACAAATTGTGTCATCATTTACTCATGTTCAGACAGGTAATGATTCGCACTCATCAAGTAATTGCTTCGTATTATTTTTATTTTTACATTCTGCGGGTGACAAAAAACACAAACGTTTGACACACTGAGGAAGGCATTGTGCCGAAACGTTTGTGTTTTTTGTCACCCGCAGAATGTAAAATAAAAATAATACGAAGCAATTACTTGATGAGTGCGAATCATTACCTGTCTGAACAATAGTATTTACTTGATTAACGCACCAAAAAGTTTCCTTAAAAACCGCGAGTGCGCAGGGCAAATCTCATTATTGTCATCATTTACTCACCCTTGACTTGATCCAAACCATTTATTGTTCTGTTGAACACAAAAGAAGATATTCTGAGGAATGTTGGAAACATGTAACCTTTTACTTCCATAGTAGGAAATACAAATACTATGAAGGACAATGGGTTACCGGTGTTCAGTCCTAATTCCTACAGTACCTCTACCCATAAATTATTTCTAAAACTAAGCTGCAAACTCACATCTGATTGGTTGATTGGAATGTTGTTCCAGAATCAAGAAGGATGTTGATCTGGGAACATTTTGTACTTGAAGACACTTTTTTTTCTTCTTTACACGTCTCTGCCTGTTGTGTGTACATTGTGTGTGTTTGTTTGAGCAGTT
Source organism: Danio kyathit (assembly GCA_903798195.1). Taxonomy (NCBI): domain Eukaryota; kingdom Metazoa; phylum Chordata; class Actinopteri; order Cypriniformes; family Danionidae; genus Danio; species Danio kyathit. The sequence goes on from LR812525.1 coordinate 65,791,481, forward strand.
GAATGGTGGTGGAGATGTAGCCATGCTGGAGCTCACAGGACAGAACTTCTCTCCAACTCTGCGGGTGTGGTTTGGTGACGTAGAGGCGGAGACTATGTATAGGTATGGATTTCAGAAGATATACATATATGTATTGTTACGGCCTATAAAGCTTTCTGGACTCATTTAGCAACACAAAATTGATGATTTACAACACAAAAAAAATGATTTAAACGTTGAAATATATATCCGTAAGTGCTCTACTTTTACTAAAGCTCTATTTTTGTAAAGATTTAAAGGTCATTTGATTATTATCAGTTTTATACCGCCTGTATTTTGTTGAAATACATGGGAAAAAATACATTTTGGCACGCTTTCGAGGAGTACAGGCTGCTTTATTTAGTGAGACCTGAATGTGTTTTCAGGCACTCAACTGCATTTAAATGAAATGAGTGGTTTACATTTATACTACATGCAATTAGAGGGTGTCAGCGAGGTCTTAAAAAAAATCTTAAAATGTCTTGAATTTCAAAAACAAAATTTCCTGCTAAATTCGCTGAAATATTGTGTTGTAGGTCTTAAGTCATTGTAAACAGGTCTTCATTTTCCTCTGTCCAAAGCTACCCAATCAGGGCAACATCCATTCAATCACCAACAGATGTTAGACAGCAAATTCTCCAAATTAAATCCACTAGTCAGGGAAAGAAAACTAAAAATATTTGCACATGTCTTCATTATAATAACAGCAATATATCCCTTTACATGATCTTCCATCTATAAAAAAAAACTCTTTACAGAAGGGGGAGTAAACACAATATTTATAAATGAAACTTAAGGTTTTATAACAGCAATCGGTTGAATAGGAGTTATACTCAATCCATTTGGACCAAGAGCCAACAAATATATATTTTTGATTATTCTGTAACACTTTATAATAACTGCACACTATGAATCATTTACTAAGCATTAGCATCTAGTGAATTCATTATTTGTTAAGCATTAACTTTACATTATTAAACATTAGTAAGCAGTTTATAACTGCAGCTACTGTACAAATGCTCTATTCTTGACTTACAACCACATTTATAATGTGCTTCATAATTGTACTTTCATACTTTACTAATGATTTATTTTTCATTACTAAATTAAGTATTACATTATTTACAAACCATTTGTATTTAAGAGTAGTTGGAGGTTTTTAAGATCATTCAGAATGAGTTAGTAAATGATTAATAAACTATTGAAATCAACGTTTATATATCTTATTATTCAGGCATATAGTAATGGTTACTATGTATGTTAATAAATGCTTTATTTACTCAACTTCATCCAGTTTTGTGACCTAATCTAAAGTGAGGACTATTCATGCTTTATAAATGACATATAAAGGCTCAGTATCAAATGACCAATAATCTTTACAATCTTATCTAAAAAGTAAAATTACTGTAAAGTTTAAACATTGCTGAATAACAGGAGTGTCAAAATACAACAAAACTGGATAAAAAACAATATAATAATTTAACAATATAATAGGATGCAATGTTTAAACTGTAAAGTAATTTTATTTTAGATAAGCTTGCAAAGATTTATTTTTCATTTGATACGGTTTGATTTGTGTATCTTTAAACGAATAGGAATGAATAATGTTGTTTATGTTCTTTTTTCCTGTTTAGATTTTAACTGAGCCTTTGATTGACATTTGATAAGGATTTATAAAGCATGAATAGTCCTCACTTTAGATTAGGTCACAAAACTGGATGAAGTTGAGTTAATAAAGCATTTATCAACATATAAATTAACTATTACTATATGGCTGAATAATAAGAATTATAAATGTAAATTTTAATGGTTTATTAATCATTTACTAACTCATTCTGAATGATCTTAAAAAACAACTAACTATGCTTAAATAACTGGTTTGTAAATAATGCAATACTTAATTTAGTAATGAAAAAATAAATCAGTAAAGTATGAAAGTACAGTTATTAAGCACATTATAAATGTGGTTGCACGTCAAGAATAGAGCATTTGTAGCTGCAGTTATAAACTGCTTACTAACGCTTATTAATGTAGAGTTAATGCTTAACAAATAATGAATTCAGTATTTGCTAATGCTTAATAAATGGTTCATAGTGTGTAGTTATTATAAAATGTTACCGATTATTCATGTAATTGTCTCAATAATAAATATACTTTAACAATGTTAAACTTGTCATTTAAAAAAGACAAAAGAAACATTATATTGCACAAAAATTGTATACAACTAAAATGTTTTTGTTTTGACAAATTAAAATACATGGCTAAGAAATAACTTTTGAAACATTTTGTTTTGCTTTGCTTTGCTTTGTTTTGCTTTGCTTTGCTTTGCTTTGTTTTGTTTTGTTTTGAAAAGAAAATCCATTGGTCCAACCGGGACATTAATTAAACATTATATATATGCTACATATTTGCTGCACAGTCAAATATCACTTCTAATGAAACTAGTTTGTATTATATGTCACAATTGCACAATATAAATGATACACTTAATATTTACTGGATAAAAATCACCAGTACATCTCGATTCTTACCTAATTAACAAAAAAAAAATATATAGATGAATTTTAGACATATAATGCACTCAAAATCGTAAAGCTGTGATTAGCAAAGATATTTTAATGTATATTATAATATAGAATAGATTAATATAATGTTTAACAGTTAAAATACAGTAACACTACTACTACTACTACTACTACTACTACAAAAACAATTCTATGTAAATAGTAGAAACATGTGCAATTAAAAAAAACACTTACAAAGAGCAGAATATGTGTCTTAAAAATGTATTTTATATTGTTCTTGTAAATGCAAAACCTCTTAAAGTACTGTATAGTTACCCTTCTGTCATTATTTACTCACCTTTAACTTGTTTCAGTTTTATTTTATGTTTTGTTAGAATGTTTAAAACCGGTAATCATTGTCTTCCATGGTATATGTTTTTCCTACTATGGATGTCAGTGGTTACATTAAACCCCACTCTAATCAGTATGGATGATGACAGAAGTAAAATTTTTGGGTGAGCTGTCCTTTTAATCTTTGTTATATACATGATTTCAAAACCTTTTAAAGGACACCTGTGATGAAATCTTTCATAAGCTGTTTGAACAGAACTGTCTGTGTGTATAGTGTGACCACAGTCATATTGGAGGGATATAAACACAATAAGTTTCTTTTTTTTTTTTTTTAAATTTCCTGACATTAAAATGGGATCCAAATCCCAGTTATTTTGAGGTCCACCACAACGTGACATAAGAGTGCAGTTTTCCCCATCCACTGAATTGACTGACAGACACCATGTCTCTAAAACAGGGGTGCTCAACCCTATTCCCGGCGGTTCCTGCAGTTTTCAGTTGCAGCCCTTATCAAAAACACCTGCCTGTAATTATCAAGTGCTCCTCACGTACTAAATAATTGGTTCAGGTGTGTTTGATCAGGGTTGGAGCTGAAATCAGCTGGAAGGTCGATCGCCAGGAACAGGGTTGAGCACCCCTGCTCTATAATAACATGTATACAGATGTCCACAGAACATTTTTGCGAGTAAAATGGGATCAAAATATCTGTTACAACTCTATTCTATAAGTTTTATAAGTTTGAAATGTTTTTAACACAGAGCATGATTGTAATAAAGAGACTAAAATCGCTGTAATTCTTAACCGCTATAATCACCATGGCCCGCATGGTGTCAGTAAACGCACATACAGTATACAGTATGTGTGTGTCTATAATGCAAACGACATTTGTGTGAGACTCATCATTTCAGAAAGGCTTGAATAAACTCCACCACTAATACATCAAATAAACTTAATTGGTATTCTTGACTAGTGAGCTGTATTTCAGCTTCATTCGAGTCTCTCTGTACCTGACTGCTGTTTATCTGACGTCAGGCATGATGAGAAGCAGACACGCATGTGGGAACAGTGGGTGGGGAAAAGCAACTCATTTGCATTAAAAGCCACAGGCTACAAAAACCGCTACACTGTAGTCAGACACCAAAAATCTGTTATAATAAATAATCTGATGGTTATTTTGAGCTGTGACTTTACAGAGACATTCTGGAGACACCAAAGGCATATCTTACATCTTGTAAAGGGGTAAAATAGGTGCCCTTTAAGTGCAAAGGTAATTGACAATAATATCTGACAGCCTGTAATAAAGCTCCTACTGCCTAGTAAAGGTGAACAAGACCTCACAGGTTTTGTTTAATTCGTATGAAAACCTTACGTGGTCATTAAAGGAAAATGTGCACTTTTATTACCGCTGTCAGTTCAACATATTGCAGACAGTGATGGACTGAATTATTAATAATCATTATATTTCTTCTGAAGGTGTGGAGAGAGCATGCTGTGTGTCGTGCCAGACATCTCTGCGTTTCGGGAGGGCTGGCGGTGGGTTCGACAGCCGGTGCAGGTGCCTGTGACGCTGGTCCGAAACGACGGTATCATCTATTCCACGACACTCACGTTCACATACACCCCCGAACCCGGCCCGCGACCACACTGCAGCGCTGCCGGCGCCATCCTACGAACAGGCAGCGCCAGCTTACTGTCGATGAGCGGGAACAGCACAGGAGGGAATGGAGAAACGGCACCGTATGGCACCAATAATGCCGTCACGGCATCATCCTCTAATGCAGCCGCCGCTGTGGTGTTATAACACACAAACTCACCGTACGTGAAACTAACTCACAAGACTACAAACTGTTTGTAAAAGTGCTGCATATTGAATTCAAAGGTAAATCCCTTAACAGCGGAGATGAAAATCAAGGGATGGATCAGTGAAAAAGGCTAAACCTGTGGAGAGGAATAAATATTTGAGATGGATCTTCAGCGCCCTCTTGTGGTTTGGTGCTAGCAATAGCCAGTTTGGTGCTAGCCTTAGACAATGCCTGAGAGAAACACCAGCACCTGTAAACAGGTGTCGAAGACCAGGAGACCAGATTCATCAGCCGTATGCAAAATGCATCGACTGAAATTGGTTTTCATAAAAGCCTGAGAGGTCAAAACTCTTCGGAAAAGGGTCACGTTGAAATTGTGAGATGACCGTTTTTATGGACCAAGGATATTGTATAAGCTTTAGTAAAGGTACATTGTTTTCCCCCTCCATACTTTTTTATATCAAACGTTATAATAGTACGCTTTTGTTACCAAATAGGTTGTGTCCCGCCTCTGAGCTTGGTTTTGTTGGCTTTCTGTATATAGATACTTTCATATACACCCGTTCGCTTGGACACCTTCGGTTTTGATACTTTGTATTTTGTAATACCTTTTTCGTTTTCCATTCATTTGGGAGAAACTCAGAGGGCCTGTTTTTTTATCATTGGTTTTTATGAACTCTTTTAAAAGAAAAAAAGCTTTAAGCAATGCCTCTGCCTTGCCTGCATTACGATATGCGCTACGCTTCCTTTAAGCATTTCATCACTGACATGTCTAGATCTCACAAAAGAAACAACGCCATCTTTCTGTGTCTTATTCGGGAATCCAGAAAACACACAGTGTACTGCATATAGAGGCTTTGGATGCAACGCGTCTCTTCAATACGGTAGCCGTAGAGTAGTTTTGTTCTAGAGCACATGTAGGATATCTCACATATCAATATCAGAAAGTTCACTGTAGTTCGTGACGTTCAAGTTCTGACCGACTCCTAAAGTTTCAGTGCCGTTTTATAACGTTGAACATCCAGTGTTTTGTCTTCCTAAACTTCCATTCGCATTTTTTTAAAATTCGGTCCCAGATAAGGGACGATTTGGAGACGTGTCTACCATTAGATGTGGCCTTACTGGAACAAAGGTTCCCTGTTTAGTTCACCGCCTTCAAAAGGAGGTTTACAAACTCGACCCGAGGAACCAAGCCTTGCATTTTGAACATTTTACAAGTGATTTTTTTGATATTTAAACTCCCTAAATTTTCATTTTGTTGTTCGGATTTAGAAGATTTAAATGTGTAATAGATACAAACATACCCAAAGATATTATATTGCATTGTTGTCTTCTTATTTTTGAAAAGTATGTCTGGATTTGTGGCCTATCGCACACCAAAAGTAGGAAGCTTTATCCGTTGGTCATTGATGTGTTTATCGTGGCCTTGGTGTCTCAACTAGTAGACTAGTATTAATGACGAGAAAAAAAAAACTAGCTCTAATTAACTCATCAACCAGCACTAATAGTGTTTTGTGACTTTCTTTTTTTATGTACAGTAATTTAACTTTTGAATTTTATGCGTCCATTTGTAGAAAAAAAAAAAACTAAAGATAAAAAAAAACAACAACAAAACATTCAGCAATTGATTATTTTTCCTTGTGTGTCTATGGCTCTTATCCCAGTTTTGTCCTTGGTGTTTCTCATCCAAACGCTTGGGTGTTTAGTGTCCGAGTTTGTCCTTGTATGTTAATGTCTGGCTAGTAAATGGACATTAAGGGACTAGAAACATGGAAGTTAATGGCCTTTTAAATATGTATGTATGTGTGTGTGTGTGTGTGTCTCAAAGCATACAGCAATACTGTATAGGTCACTTTGTGTGTCTTCGTCTGTGGAAATAGCCACTGATTTTTTCACCAGCCTGATCCGCATAACGTATGTGGTCATGAAGAACAGCTGGCTCAACTAGAGTCATATCCACTTTCTTTTTACTCTTCTCCTTCATACTAATTTAATCAGACACCTTTTATTGGTAGATCTGTAGATTTATGTGGATCCTGCACCGTCTTCCTTGTAGTGTAGTATACAAGTAGGCGACCCATCAAATAAGGCAATACTCCAGCATTGTAGGCCTATAATGTAGTCGATTTCGGGAAAAACTGTAACTTGAATGTTTCTGCAAAAAGAAAAAACAAACAAACAAAAAAAAACCTTCACTTGTTGCCTCCACTAGATTTTTCTTTCCATCCTTATAAAATACGTTTATTCTGTCCTCTTTGCAAAAATCTTCCATGAGGTAGTATAAGCTCTTGCACTCAGTTTGCCAGAATTCTTGCATTAATGTCTTCTTCCATTTTATCTTCAATTCAGAATCATACAAGCTCAAACCTCCATTAGGTGGGAAGATGGCACTAGACAAAAGCATATTTTCATTTCTCATCAGTTTTAAACTTTTACTATGCCCACAAAAAAGGAACATTTCTCTCTCTTTTTTTTTTAGATATACAGTATCATTTTACAATATTTAAATCCATTCAGCCGATCTCCAGGTCTGGCGAGAACCCTTTTAGCTTAGCTTAGCATAAATCATTGAATTGGATTAGACCATTAGCATCTCACTCAAAAATTTCAAAAAAGATGTTCGATAATGTTTCTTGTGTAGACTTCTTGAAGATGACTGTTTAACTGCAGAACAGCCAAGAATTCTCAAGAATTGAGAAATGCTTGAAAGAGTCTCCTGGTTTGGGACGAAACTTAAAATTCTTCTCATATGTAAAAAACGTTACACAGCAACTTTTTGATATTAAATCAAGCAAAAATAAATAGCTTTTTTTATAAAGAAACATTTCTCTTTTTTAATAGAAATACAGTATCATTTTACCATATTTGAATCCATTCAGCCGATCTCCGGGTCTGGCGGGAGCACTTTTCGCTTAGCTTAGCATAAATCATTGAATTGGATTAGACCATTAGCATCTTGCTCAAACATTTCCAAAAAAGATGTTAGATTTTTCTTGCGGACTTGTGTAGACTTCTTGAAAATGACAGTTTGACTGCAGAACAGGCAACACGTTCTCAATAAACAATTCTGCTTGTAAGAGTCTCATGGTTTGGGATGAAACTTAAGATTCTTCTCATAGGTGAAAATGCTACACAGCAACTTTTTGATATTAAATCAAGCAAAAAAAAAAAAAAAAAAAAAAAAAAAAAAAATATATATATATATATATATATATATATATATTTTTTTTTTTAAGTAAAGCTAAAGCGATTAACAAGATCTCCGTACATTCATTCTAATGGGTTGTTTCTCCCTCATGGGGTAAACGGTTGTGACATTTTTATTGTGTCCAGTACATGGTGTAACCAGTGGTGGAAAGAGTTCTGAAGAATCATACTCAAGTAAAAGTACCATTACTTGCCTAAAAATGTAGTGCAAGTAGAGTAAAAGTATCTCCTGTAAATATTACTCAAAGTATGAGTAAAAAGTAGCCCTTTCAAAAGTACTCAAGAGTAGTGAGTATTATGCTGTCAAAAGCTGATATGTTTACATGTAATTTGTGCATGTGTGTGTAAACGTAACATTCTGTAGTGCATTTAGTCTCTGGGTCAATGCGCGTAAAGATTTTGAACATCTTCATGGACACTTTTAATACTTCCAAACAGTTTGCTGCAGTTATTAAGTGCACACGTCTTGAGGTAGTTCATTATGATGCGATTTACCTTCTATGGTATGTGCAATTTGATTGGACAGGAATCTCAGGACTGATTTTTCTAATCCCCATGGACAAGAAAAATAAAGTAGTTACTGCATGTTAAAAGAAAGTAGTGGAGTAAAAGTAAAGATACTGCACTAAAAATGTACTCAAGGAAAAGTAAAAGTACACATTTATAAAACTACTCAGTAAATTACAATTCCTGAGAAAAACTACACAATTACAGTAGTTTAAGTATTTGTAATTAGTTACTTTACACCACTGGGTGTAACTACAGAAGAGTCGAGTTTTAAACAGGAAACTGATCAAAATATATTTAACATTTTTAAGTGAGATGCTAATGGTCTAATCTGATTCAATGATTTATGCTAAGCTAAGCTAAAAGTGCTCCCGTCAAACTCAGAGATTAGCTTAAAGTGGCACATCACCATTAACTCAACCTTAACTACTCATGAACTCCTGTGTTTAAACTTGATGTTGATGATGACAGAACACTTTTCTATTGTTATTCAGTGTAAACGCACTAGACGGACGTCTATAAGGAGTTCATGAGTCGTTAAGAATCAGTTAATGATGATGTCCCCCTCCAAGTAAAGTCATGACATAATTATAATGGTTAAATTAGGCATGAACTAATGTGGTAAATAATACATTAATTAACAAACAGTGATGTACTAACGAGTAATTAAGGTAGGCTGTTATTCATACATGAACTTATGTGGCTCATTTTGTAGTTAAGTTCATGATCCAATTCAATGATTTATTCTAAGCTAAGCTAAAAGTGCTCCTGTCAGACTCTGAGATTAGCTTAATGTAGTCAAATATGGTAAAACTCAGCTGTTAAACTCTAAGGGACTTGTAAAACGAGCCTGTTTCCTCCCCAAAAAGTGGAGTGTTTCTGTAAGAAGTCAATTCTTTTTCTTTTTCCTATTTTTATTTGAAGGGATTGTGAACGCTAGCATTCAAATGATGCTGAGTCATATCTTTTTATCACTTTTTAGTATTATTATTATCATGCTTCCCTTCATATCCCAAAAAAGAAGAAAAAAAATAAATAAAAGAACAAGTGCTTTAAGCCAGTCGGCCTTGAAATGAAACAGCATCATTGAAACAGTTCCTAGACAAACGAAATAATCCAGACCGTAAATTCAGTTTGACGTTAGCGATGTTGTTGTTAGCATCGCTCAAATATATATCATCATTTACAGTGAGAACATTTCTGAACTGCTCCGTCACTCTGATTGCTGCCTCTGTTGAACGTTTTGTTTACAGTTTCTTTTGTTTCTTAGCTCTACCCTTCCTTTACTATAGTGTTATTGTGGTAAAGTGCATTATGTTGCTCTCTGAACAAACCGATTGACAATCTTGCTGTTTTTTACTGTTTACATTGTTTTGAAGGTGTTGAGCTTTAGAATGAAGGATTTGTTCAGACCCATATCAAAAAATCAGAGGACACATTTTAACATAAATTGGCATTTATGTAATTTTCCGGTCAGCTGAGCAGCTGGACTTGAAACATTTTTCATTTAATGTCTGAGGCATGTATGTAGAGAGCCTTAAATATTCACTTAATGAGCAAATCTAGTCAGTCATTCATCTGGTGTCATTAATGTCTAGTTTTAGGTTTCACTCCTGTAACTTTGCTCTTCCAAAAATACCTTTGTTTTATTTTGTGCATAATGATCTCAATGTATAGATGAAATGCCAAAATGTCTTACACTTACATTCTCATGCACTGCTTATCAAACATGGCTCAAGAGGCAGCTTTTCAAAGATATCTCGATAGTTAGAGAAGAAAAAAATATTGTACTGTAGACAAAGTGGTGATCTTTAGCTTTTCTAGTTCCTGCTTTCACAGCTTTGATTGGTCACAAATGATGTCGAATAAAGGGATAGTTCACCCAAAAATGAAAATGAGCTTTATTTTCAAAATCATTTATTTTCTTCAGCTTAGTCCAATATTTATCAGGGGCCACCACAGTGGAATGAACCGCCAACTATTCCAGCATGTTTCACATGGCGCATGCCCTTCCAGCTGCAACTGAGTACTGGGAAATATTTTCACTCATGAGGTTTTTAATCTGTACAAGAGTCTGTTGAACACAAAATAAGATATTTTGAAGTATGTTCATTGCTGGCACCAATTGACTTGCTTAGTAAAAAAAAAGAAAAATACAAAGGAAGTCAATGAGTGCTACCTTCTAGTCTGAATATATATATATATATATATATATATATATATATATATATATATATATATATATATATATATATATATACAGTATTTAAAGAATCTTAAATGTAAAAGTAGTTTCTAGATAAGCAAAAAGATTGTTTGATTTCAGAAATAAGTAGTCAACATTAATTTAGGTTTTTGGGTAACACTTTACAATGCCAGTACATGAATAATGATGTATTAATATGTAAACTAAACATTACTTCATTATGAATTAATGATGAGTAGGGCCAGACAGAATCTGCGGACATTTTTTGCTATTTCTGCGCAGAATTTTATAAAAAATTCTGCGGATTTATGTGGAATTATTTTAGGAGTATCATAACTAAAAACTTAATGAAATAAAAAAATAATACCTTTTTAACATTTATTTAATGTTTACAATGCAAATTCAATTATATCTAGTTATTAGGTTAACAAAGCAAGTCTCTCATTAGTTATATCTACTAAAAGACTACTAAAATACTAAAATATTACTTTACAAACTAAATAAATAAATCATATGGATATTATTAATCAATAATATTACTAAAATTATTTTGAAAACTGAATAAATATAAATTTATGTACGTTTAACCAAGTAAGTAAGTAGACTCAATGATGGGCTAAAAATCTGTGGATTTCATATGGACCTAATGATGAGTTAATGTATGTGCTAATCATAAACTAACTTAGACTACAACATGATTCACATGAGTTCATTTGTGAATAACGGTTACCTTAATGGCTTGTTAGTACATGTTTTTATTTAATGTATTAATTAGCATTTAAGTTTAAGCTAAATATAACCAGCATGAACTCATGATATGTTAATATATAATTATGTCATGACTTTACATGGAGGTGCACATCATCATTAACTCATTCTTAACTACTCATGAACTCCTGTGTTTAAACTGTTGATGCTGACAGAAATCTTTTCGGTAACACTTTAGTTTAGATCACAATTCATGGTATTAACAAACTATTAACTAACACATCCAGCTTAATAAACTACTAATTAACCATTTATTAATAGTTAGTAAGGTAGAAGTTAAGTTTAGGCTTTGGGTAGGATTAGGAATTTAGAATAAAATCATGCTTTATAACTACTATTGATCAGTTCATATCTTAATAATAGGCAGGTAATAAGCCAGTAGTTAATAGCATGAATTGTGACCTGAACTAAAGTGTTACCCACTTTTCTATTGTTATGAGTGTATATGCACTAGACGGACGTCTATACGAAGTTTATAAATATTTAGGAATGGGTTAATGATGATGTGCCCCTCCAAGTAAAGTCATGATATAATTTTATATTAACAGCTCACGATTTCATGATGGTTAAATTAATCATAAACCAGTGTGGTTATTAATACATTAACAAACAATCATGTGCTAACAAGTAATTAAGGTAGCCGTTATTTAAACATGAACTCATAATCATAGTTCATGATTAGTGCATACATTAACTCATCATTAATTCATAATAAAGTAATGTTTAGTTTACATATTAACGCAGCATTATTCGTGTAATGTTATTGTAAAGTGTTACCGGTTTTTCTTTGAAACAAGCTGAATAATCTGCTAATATTATAAATAAAAAAAATAATTTCAAGCCGAAATACTGTACAGGATTGACAGATTATTTTGACACATTTAATATTGCCTTTTATTTCTAGAAAAAGTCATGTTTGTTTATACTTGTCTAGAAAATGTTTCTCGATTTATGGTGAATTTTTAGATATTTGGGACAAAAACTGCAGCATTCTTTAAAATGGATGTGTGTGTGTTTGTGTTCAACAGAAGAAAGTAACTAGTGCGTAAATAAAGACAGAATTTTCATATTTGGGTGAACTATCTCTTTAAATAGTGCACGGCTGTTTTCAGTTTTCCTATCAGGAGAGTTTTGTGTGTGTTGTTACGCCTCTGCGGACAGATTTAGTTCGGTAATTCACCTTTTCCGCTGGTTTTGCACTTAGAGAAAACCACATTTGTCTAGATTAGCTGCGGCCTAATTTGATGCTCTGTTCTAGACTTTATGTGTTGAGCTCGTCCTCCATCCTTCTTAAACGTTCGCTTCCCGTTTGTTTGTTCTCGTGTTTCGATTTTTCCTTTCTCCTTCTTGGTCTGTTAGTTCTAATATTCAGAGGTATCAGTAAGGTAGCAATCTCAGTCCTTAATGGGCCACTGATGTTAGGATCGTGTGCCCAAATGTGAAACAAGGGGCAGTAAAAATGACAAAACAAAAAAAAAAAACATTAGTTCTGTTTCTGTTGTCTGTTTGTCTGATTTTTGTACATATTGCACCTGCTCAGTTCCTTGTCATTGAATAATAAAACTGCAATATTGGCATACAAAACTGAGATTTATTTTCTGTGTATACTTTCAACACGATCTCACGGCTATAGGTAGCCTTTTGATTTAGTGGCTAATTCGTATGAATTCGTACGATCTTATTTATACAATTGACTATGATTTGCTTATCCCCCAATGATGGTTTGGTTTGAGGGTGGGGTTTGGTTCCACACCTACTTTTAAAATCTTGCATTTTCGTACAACTGAACTGTAAACCACTGAACTGATATAAGGTAATATACAGTAGTTAGGTTTCCTCGTGAGATGAGGCTGATGCTATTTGTTTTGTATTTTTTTAGTTCATCCAAAACTGACAATTTTGTCGTCATTTAATCATCTTTTGTTTCTGTTGAACGCAAAAAAAGATATTTTAAAAAATGTTGGAGACCGGTCACCATTGACTTCCATAGTTTTTGTATTTCCTACTATGGATGTCAATGGTTACAGGTTTCTAAAATTCTTTATAATATCTTCTTTTGTGTTCAACAGTACAAGAAGAAACTCATAATGCTTTGGAAACCATTTTAGGTTGAATAAATAGTGAATAAATGTGCATTTTTGGGTGAACTATGCCTATTAAAATATGAACAGTGTTTCTAAGTTCTATTCTAAAGTTCTATTTACTGAGATTTTAATATAAAATAAAATTTACTATTTATTTTTAAAGCTGGTAAAACTGTAATACTTTCAATATGGTTTGTGGTTAACATTGGACAACAACTTTAGGTAACATAAAACATGTATATACAGTACTCTGTAAAAATGTAACCTTTATAATGTAACTTTGGTTACATTTAAAGGGCCACGAAACCCCCTGTCTCAGCAGGGTGTTTTCACACCTCTGTTTGAAAAAAGTCAGGAAAGTTGGGCGTGTCCAGCTCTGGGAGTGTGGGAGTGTCGGGGGAGGGAAAGAGGATAAGATTTTGCATAGAAGGGAGTTAATATTTGGGCACGCGCTAAGTTTGACAGGAAAAACAAACACACAGAGGCTGATTTGATACGGCGAATAAGAGAAAAAAAAATCCTCCGCATTTCTCTGTAACTTATGTACTCGGTAGGTAGCGTCAGAAAGCCGTGTGTGTATAGACTATCCTGTCACAAAATGCGGCGAAAATCCTGCACGACGGGAATAGTTTGTGTTTACATGTTTACACTCGGAGAGCAGCATTTAAACAAAGGGCAGTCCACTGCAAACACTTACCAAATCTGTAGACAGACAATCAAACTGGAGCTGTGTCTTTTTATTAAAAGGAGACGAGCGGCAAATCCGGATTTCACCATTTCCAGATGAGAAAAAGCTCTCGGGTAAAAATGTTCCTTACAAACGCGTTTCTGTCGCGTGTCGCGTGCACTGTAATCCACACGTGAGTCCAGCAGCTCTCTCATAAAGGGAAAATGAAAACAAAACCTTCGTTGCAACACACTAATAACACCTACGAATTTTGTCTTGAAATTCTTGTACTTTCACTTGTTTTGGCAACACAACGTGGCGTCTCTCTGCCGTCTGAACAGTGTAAACAGGTAAACAGTCTCCGGAGCTATCATGCATATTAATGAAGTTTCACGTCATACACAATAGAGCGCGCTGATTGGTTTGAAGCACGTCTTTCTCATGAATTAATACTGTACACTCAGATACGTCAGAACGTCCTCGAAAAGACAGACAGCCACTCTCCAGCTGGATTTACACCCAAGTATCTCATGGCCGTGACGCAGCTTCAAAAATTGGTTTCAAACCGGAAGAACGAATTTGCTCAAAATAACGCAAAAACAACCAATTTTCACTTTTTAGTGCAATATATGTGTCCTAATAGTGTTTATAGCAGCGTGGGACACATATATGACTGTCAACAGCTCAAAAAATGTGCTTTGGTGTTTCGTGACCCTTTGATAAAATGTTGAATCTGGTATAATTAAAAATAATAATAAACATGGTTAACACTTTTTAATGAGGTTAAAGTAACAATGTGTTGGCATAACTTAGTGATTGTATCTTGTTGTAGGATATAGGATGTATATACATTGCATCCGGAAAGTATTCATATCGCTTCACTTTTTCCACATTTTTTATGTTACAGTCTTATTTCAAAATGGATTAAATTCATTTATTTCCTCAACATTCTACACACAAGTTGATTCAGTTGATTGGACATGATTTGAAAAGGCATACACCTGTCTATATAAGGTCCCACGGTTGACAGTGCATGGCAAAGCACAAACCAAGCATGAAGACAAAGGAATTGTCTGAAGACCTCCGAGACAGGATTGTCTCAAGGCACAAGACTGAGGAAGGTTACAGAAATATTCTGCTGCTCTGAAAGTTCCAATGAGCACAGTGGCCTCCATCATCAATAAGTGGAAGATGATTGGTACCACCAGGACTCTTTCTAGAGCTGGCTGGCCGTCTAAGCTGAGTGATCGGGGGAGAAGGGCGTTAGTCAGGGAGGTGATCAATAACCCGATGGTCACTCTGTCTGAGCTCCAGCTTTCTTCTGTGGAGAGAGGAGAACCTTACAGAAGGACAATCTGTGCAGCAATCCACCAATCAGGCCTGTATAGTAGAGTGGCCAGACGGAAGCCACTCCCTGCCTGGAATTTGCAAAAAGGTATCTGAAGGACTCTCAGACCATAAGAAACAAAATTCTCTGGTCTGATGAGACTAAAATTGAACTCTTTGGAGTGAATGCCGGCGTTACATTTGGAGAAAACCAGGCACCGCTTATCACCAGGCTAATAGCATCCCTACAGTGAAGCATGGTGGTGGCAGCATCATGCTGTGGGGATGATTTTCAGCAGCAGAAACTAGAAGACTAGTCAGGATAGAGGGAAAGATGAATGCAGCAATGTACAGAGACATCCTGAATGAAAACCTGCTTCAGAGTGCTCTTGACCTCAGACTGGGGAGACGGTTTATCTTCCAGCAGGACAATGAACCAAAGCACACCGCCACAATTTCAATAGCCGTGTTTACAATATCGTGCCTAAAGCCAGTGAGCCAGGGCCAGTCGCGTTTCCACTGTCACTTCCAGGGCCTGATCGAGCCAAAGCGGGGCTTTCTCGGGGCCAGCGGCCTGCCTTTTTCGGCCCGCCGAATACCTGGGGCCAAAGTGGGCCAGCTGGGGCTTCAGGCTGAAGTGAAAGGAGAGGCGGTCTTTGCCCGAGTCTGGTAAAGATGGCATGTCGTCATTACACTAATTTTCCGATCGCACAGGAGTACATGCGCCAAACAAATAAATAAATAAGGGAAAGAAAAACATATAGCTGGTCACTTTAAGATAGGCTATTCCATAAAACACCTTATAGGCTAGGGGTCTTTTTGCTTATTACCGCCCTTATGTTTCCCTTTTAAATGTAAAGCTGTTGCATGAAATAATAAAGTTTTAATTTATAAGTGACATCTCTTTACTGTGTCTTCCTTGATGTTTCAATAATGCATAATAATCTGTACACCATATTAAAGACACAGCAGCCAGTAAAGGTTTTAGAGAGTTTTTATTAAAGACACAGCAGCCAGTAAAGGTTTTAGAGAGTTTTTATCAAGTTTAATAGGTGTGTTTGTGCACGATACATGCACGTTTAGATGCCTGTGTGAATGTGAGACCGGGCAAAAGAGCGCTCGCTTGACAGCTCTGTTGATGCCGCCAGCGGCTTCTTTCTTTTGTTATTTATTTTGGAGATAATACTAAATATGAATACAACAGAAAGACATAAAACTTTACAAATGACGTGTCCACTTTTGTAGGCTCAACACAATAGTGTCATATCCAGATAAAATAGCCTAAGCTATATTAAAATCATTTAAAGAATTACAAATATCGGATTACAAGAATTAAAATATTGGATATAATAAAATCACATTAAATAAATAAACCAATATAAAACAAACAAAAGCTAAAACTATTTAGGCATATACAATACATAAATTAAACAGTTTTAAAGCCATATTAAACTTTCATTTTACAAAGGCCTATCTGGAAAAAAGACTTTAGATATTTTCTAAAAACAATAATTACCGAAGTAGGTTTAAGATATTATTTCTAAAGTATTTGGATACGATGATCTTAATCAAATTGTGCAAACAGAGCATTTTTTGGGTGAGTGAAAGCAGAAACTACCTTCTGTTCTGTCATCAGTCCTGCGCAGCGCCGATTTTCAAACGCATTGGGGAAAACTGCAAATAAAATACATTTCAAACCAGTCACCAGACATGAACATTATTGAGCATGTCTAGGGTAAGATGAAGGAGGAGGCATTGAAGATGAATACAAAGAATCTTGATGAACTCTGGGAGTCCTGCAAGAACGCTTTCTTTACCATTCCAGATGACTTTATTAATAAGTGATTTGAGTCATTGTCGAGATGTATGGATGCAGTCCTCCAAGCTCATGATGGAGTCACAATATTCATTCTGTTTCCACTGCAGCATGACTTTATATTCTATACTGGACATTATTTCTGTTCAGTGACAAGACTTTTGTCTAAGCAAAGTCAGACCTTACTGTCCTAATGAAATCATTAAATATCAAGCCATGATCATATTTTATTTTGGTCAAATAAGCGTAACCTAGAGGCCTTTGCCTTTCATATAAGCCACTTCTGATACCAAATGATCAACTAGAAGTCAAGTTTTTATTTGTTGTCCCTAAAATTTGGATATGCGACAAGACTTTTGTCAGGTAATGTATTCTAGCTTTAACAAACTTTACCAAAACCATTTGAAATGATTTAAGCCTCATTTTTAACGGTTGCTGCTGTACTGCATTGGAAACTCTTTCTCAATTTGTCAACCCAGCTTTTATATATTTAGCAGCACACTTCACACTTTCAGCCAACAATATTTTCATTAAACCACCCAAATGTTTTTATTGGGTCACTGTGTGCAATTCTGTCATTTTGCAGACGCCTTTTATCAGTAATGGCTGATAGATGAGATAAATCAAGCCTGAAGTTATTTTGTAGCCTGGGATTGAACTTCTGTTTATAAAGAGTCAGTTCACAAGAGTCAAAGTTATATATTGGTTACATAAAGACACACACACACACACACACACACACACACACACACACACACACACAAAGAGATTTTTGCTGTTTGTTCAAATTATATATTTCAAATGAGCTGAAACAACACAATTTGTTTAATGGATTTATGTTGGGACAACATGAAGGAATTGCGTTGAACCCTGCAGTTTTTACAGTATATTTTGTTCATATAATAGCCAAAAGCACAGAGATATATTTTAAAATATCTTCTTTTATGTTTCATGAAAAAATTATACAAACTCTTGAAAAAAGTTGCTTGTTGGCCGTTTTTTTTAGCTGTTTTTAGGATGAAACCTTTTTTACTTGGTGTGAAGAACATTAAGCAATCAATTAATTAAATGATCCAAATGTATCTTTAAAGTGTCAAAAAAAATATGCATTTATTAATTTATTTATTTATGTCTTTGTGTGATTCTTTTTAGTCATTAATTCATTTATTGACACTTTAAATAATCTTTTGGTTAATGGAATCTCTCTTTGGATGTTAAAAGTTCCTTATGGTACCATTAATGCAACAAAGAGCCTCTATAAAAAAGAGAATATTTGGCTTTACTTTAAAAAAAGTGAATAATCCTGTTGCCTTAAAATTATTAAGTAAACAAACTGTGTGTATAATTATAAAAATAAAAAATAAAACTAATGAGACCAGCAGGGAGCGCTCAACCTGCCGTCTGTGTGGGTCCTAACACCCTAGTACAGTGATGTAGATGGGGACTCTACGCCAGTGGTCCCTAACTTTTTATCACGGGGGACTGTTCAACCCTTGACAATTTTTCCGGTGGGGGGTGATGGGGTGGGGCGGGGGGTTGCAAAACAACCATCAAGCATTTCTCAGAGGGCGACAAGTTGACAATACATTGCTACTCTAATACAAGTTTTATTTAACTAACCTAGTTTAGCACTGCAGTGTTTGTGTGTTCTGTGTTTGTCTCAGATAATTAGTCTACCTAATTGGGTATATTCCATACAAAATATAAAGCTGATCTGTCAGTTCTTGTCACACGACTCACAGTGTGCTCCCTGCATTCATTCAGCTCAATGGTTGAGGTCCACTGCTCTACACTCCTCAATGAGCGCCGTCTTTCAGATGAGATGTTAAACTGAGGTCCCGAGGTTGTTAAAAATCCCAGGATGTCCTTCGAGAAAGAGTAGGGGTTTAACCTCGGCATCTTGGCCAAATTTGCTCATCGTCCATCATGGCCTCCTAACCATCCCCATATCATAATTGGCTTCATCACTCTGTCTCCTCTCCACCAATCAGCTGGTGTGTGGTGTGCAGTCTGACACAATATGGCTGCCGTCGCGTCATCTAGTTTGATGCTGCACACTGGTGATGGATGAGGAGATTCCCCTCAATGTGTAAAGTGCTTTGAGTGCCCAGAAAAGTTTGATATAAATGTAAGGAATTAATATTATTATTAAAAAAAGTCAAGTCATTTTTTAGTTCATGTTACAACATGTTGACTCCCTTTTTTTTAAGTTAACTTGTCAATTTTAAGGCAACAAGTTTACCCACTTTTTAAGTAAAGTACCTAAAAGCTATTTTACCTTGCACTTTTAAGAGTACAGGTTTGTAAGAAAATGATGAAAGGATTTCAATAACCAAGCATCTCCACCATATGCTTCCATACAGTACATGCATCAGAGTATATCACAGCCATTTCATCAATGACTTTTGGTACTATTTTTATATTAAAAACACATGAACAACATCCTGTTTATATACAATATTATGCAATACGATAAAACAATGACAATTATGGAAAAAGAAAGCTGACTTTTAATACATACACTTCACAAGAATCCAGTGACATAAAACTCACAATAGGAAAACTTCAGTCTGGCCCTCAGGTTGCCTTTCACACAAAGCACTCCTAAAATATTCATGTTTTCCATGATTTACAAACTGTGAAATGTGAATCTCCTCGGGGTTTTGAAATGTTTCCTTTATTTAGTAGTATATTATTTTTGGGTGGATAGATGTCCTGGTATAAACATGTAACAGGGGATAAAGACTTTAGATGGTTAAAAGCAGGGGTGTCACACTCAGTTACTGGACGGCTGCATCTCCATGTCTGGCAGGAGCACTATTAGCTTAGCATAAATCATTGAATCAGATTAGACCAGTAGTGCACTGTAAAAAATGCTGGGTTCCACACAAATTCTTCTTGTTGTCCCAACACCAATCATTTAAGTTTATTTAATCGTTTTTACGTTTTAAGTGGATTGAATATAAAACAATTAAGTTGTCCCAAAAACTTAAGAATGGTGTTGTTTCAACTTAGTTTAAATAAGTAGTTTGAAAAAGCAGCAAAAGTCTTTTTTAGTGTATCTTGTTTAAGGATTAGAAAATTTGGGGTTGGTTTTGATAAATTCTCTGTTTAAAGCTTGACACATTACAGTACATCCTGTACGAAGTTTGACGGCAAATGAAAAGTTGCTATTTTCTTTGCAGCAGGTGCAGATTTTTGTAACTTAACTGCGTAATATTATTCTGCCTGCTGCAGCCATGGTACAACAGCGAAGTTCCTTGATCATTACGCCAGATTGAGTATAGTTCCTTGCTATATCGACCTAGTAAATAGCAACTTTTCATTTTACTGCCGGCCTTAGCACACAATGTAACTACAGAAGTCAAGAGTCTTAAAGCTTTAAATTGTTTTTTTGTTTTGTTTTTTTTTTAAACGAGATGCTAATGGTCTAATCCAATTCAATTATTTATGCTAAGCTAAGCTAAAAGTGCTCCTGCCAGACCCAGAGATCAATCGTAAAAACTGTGTAACTCTAGGTGACTTGTAAAAATTAAAAACTTTCCAAAAAAAAAAAAAAAAGTGGAGTGTCCCTTTAATGCATCTCTGTCAGTGAGTATATACAGCATCTCCACATTCTGGTTTAATATTTTATTAACATGCCGTTAATGATTTTTGAGAGATGAAAGTAAAAATGTTATAAAGAAACGTTAAAGTCCAGGTGAAAAACATCCCAGTTGTCAGAAGCAGCCTTGAGTAGATTCTTTGAAGTGCACAACAGCTGTGAAAAGTCTCATGCGGTGATAAGGACAGACTCTGTGTCACAGTGTACAAACAGCACGGCTGCGTTTACACACAAGATAAAGAAAGACTGTGTACTTTCCTAAGCTCTTAATGCTACACACATCTACATACAGATGTTACATGGATACAAGTTCAGACATTTTGTTTTTATTCTGTATATATGTGTGGTATTGGCAAATGATAAAACAAGGCTTCGTAAGTTTGAGTTATTTATCAAACAGAATTATCTGTAATCATTAGTAAAGCAGATATGATGAATATTAAAAATATTCCAAACTGATATCAGAAAACTCTCTTTCAAAAGTTTGGGGTCTGTGAGATTTATTATTTACTTAAAAGACAATAATTATTTTATTTAGCAAGGCTGTATTAAATGAATCAATATGTGGAAGTTTTACATGGTTGCAGAAATATTTTTTCTTTTACTCTACAACTCTGAAAGAAAAACAAATACATTATATATATATATATACACACACACAGGCAGTGCAGAATTATTAGGCAAATGAGTATTTTGACCACATCATCCTCTTTATGCATGTTGTCTTACTCCAAGCTGTATAGGCTCGAAAGCCTACTACCAATTAAGCATATTAGGTGATGTCCATCACTGTAATGAGAAGGGGTGTGGTCTAATGATATCAACACCCTATATCAGGTGTGCATAATTATTAGACAACTTCCTTTCCTTTGGCAAAATGGGTCAAAAGAAGGACTTGACAGGCTCCGAAAAGTCATAAATAGTGAGATATCTTGCAGAGGGATGCAGCACTCTTAAAATTGCCAAGCTTCTGAAGCGTGATCATCGAACAATCAAGCGTTTCATTCAATGTAGTCAACAGGGTCGCAAGAAGCGTGTGGAAAAACCAAGGCGCAAAATAACTGCCCATGAACTGAGAAAAGTCAAGCGTGCAGCTGCCAAGATGTCAAGATGCCACTTGCCACCAGTTCTGCCATATTTCAGAGCTGCAACATCACTGGAGTGCCCAAAAGCACAACGTGTGCAATACTCAGAGACATGGCCAAGGTAAGAAATGCTGAAAAACGACCACCACTGAACAAGACACACAAGCTGAAACGTCAAGACTGGGCCAAGAAATATCTCAAGACAGATTTTTCTAAGGTTTTATGGACTGATGAAATGAGAGTGAGTCTTGATGGGCCAGATGGATGGGCCCGTGGCTGGATCGGTAAAGGACAGAGAGCTCCAGTCCGACTCAGACGCCAGCAAGGTGGAGGTGGAGTACTGGTTTGGGCTGGTATCATCAAAGATAAGCTTGTGGGACCTTTTCGGGTTGAGGATGGAGTCAAGCTCAACTCCCAGTCCTACTGCCAGTTTCTAGAAGACACCTTTAAGCAGTGGTACAGGAAGAAGTCTGCATCCTTCAAGAAAAACATGATTTTCATGCAGGACAATGCTCCATCACATGCGTCCAAGTACTCCACAGCGTGGCTGGCAAGAAAGTGTCTAAAAGAAGAAAAACAATTGGCATGGCTTCCTTGTTCACCTGATCTGAACCCCATAGAGAACCTGTGGTCCATCATCAAATGTGAGATTTACAAGGAGGGAAAACAGTACACCTCTCTGAACAGTGTCTGGGAGGCTGTGGTTGCTGCTGCACGCAATGTTGATGGATTCTGTCAGTGTTTTGATCTGTTCACCATGGACGGCAGGCTTTTGAGTGTCCTTGCAAAGAAAGGTGGCTATATTGGTCACTGATTTGTTTTTGTTTTGTTTTTGAATGTATCAGAAATGTATATTTGTGAATGTTGAGATGTTATATTGGTTTCACTGGTGAAAATAAATAATTGAAATGGGTATATATTTGTTTTTTGTTAAGTTGCCTAATAATTATCCACAGTAATAGTCACCTGCACACACAGATATCCTCCTAAAATAGCTCAAACTAAAAACAAACTAAAAACTACTTCCAAAAATATTCAGCTTTGATATTAATGAGTTTTTTGGGTTCATTGAGAACATGGTTGTTGTTCAATAATAAAATTAATCCTCAAAAATACAACTTGCCTAATAATTCTGCACTCCATGTATATATATATTATACAAAAATATTGAGCAGCACAACAATTTTAAGCATCGATATCAATCAATAATATTGATTGCTATTTATGTTACATAAAAGAGCAGCAAATCTGTATACTTGAATGCAATATATTTTTAAATATTTCAAAAGTGCTCGTATGAAACTAGTTTGGTTATTTCATGTGTAATAACGTAGCTGTTTTCTGAATATAAAACAAAGTTATCTCCTAAAAGAAAGACAGCAGTTCCAATTTCATATCAGTAACAAATCTACAGGGGTTAGACAATGAAAGTGTTTTAGTGAACTAGTGTTTATTCATTTATTCATTTTATTTTCAGCTTAGTCCCTTTATTAATCTGGGGTCGCCACAGTGGAATGAACCACAAACTTATCCAGCATTTGTTTTACGCAGCGGATGCCCTGCCAGCTGCAACCCATCACTAGGAAACACCCATATACACACATACACTAAGGACAATTTTGGCTTACCCAAGCCACCTGTACCACATGTCTTTGGACTTGTGGGGGAAACCAGAGCACTCGGAGGAAACCCACGCAAACATGGGGAGAACATGCAAACTCCACACAGAAATGCCAACTGACCCAACCGAGGCTCGAACCAGCGACCTTCTTGCTTTGTGGCGACAGCACTACCTGCCGCGCCACCGCGCATACATTAAGAAATGTACCTGTACTGTATATGATATGAGCCTGTTGGTTAGAGCATTTCTGCAGATGTTTGCATGTGTCAAATTGTAAAAGAATCTGTAAAAAAAAAACATTCTGTGAAACGTATGGTTAAAACACAGCAGCTGTGTTTGCCAGAATGTTTAAAAATACAACAGAAAACCGTAATTATTATTATTTTTTTAATTTAAGGTACCATATTTTTATGAATTTATACACCAATGTAAAAATATGTTATACTAATATGCCAATACACAACCAAGCGCAGGTGGTGATGAGCCAGTCATATAATAGACCTCCTTTTAATTCATTAAAATTACAACCATTAAAAAAAAGTGTCTTTAGATGGGATATTTACAATTCATAATGCAGGTTTTAACACACACTGTAAACAGTAGTCTAATCAAAAGACACTGCCCATCCTACCAATTGTTAAGGGTATACACTACCTGACAAAAGTCTTGTTGTCGATCCCAGTTGTTAAAGCAAGAAATAATAACTTGACATCTAGTTGATCATTTGGAAAAGTGGCAGAAGGTGGATTTTTCCCATGAATCATCTGTTGAACTGCATCTCAATCATTACAAATACTGGAGAATACCTATTGGAACCCGCATGCACCCTAGATTCTGACAGAAGTCAATCAAATTTGGTGAAAGAAAAACCATGGTTTGGGGTTACATTCAGTATGGGGGTGTGCGAGAGATCTGCGGAGTGGATGGCAACATGAACAGCCTGAGGTATCAAGACATTTGTGCTGCCCATTACATTACAAAGCACAGGAGAGGGCAAATTCTTCAGCAGGATAGTGCTCCTTCTCATACATCAGCCTCCATATCAAAGCTCCTGAAAGCAAAGAAGGTCAAGGTGCTCCAGGATTGGCCAGCCCAGTCACCAGACATGAACATTATCGAGCATGTCTGGGGTAAGATGAAGGAGGAGGCATTGAAGATGAATCCAGAGAATCTTGATGAACTCTGGGAGTCCTGCAAGAACGCTTTCTTTGCCATTCCAGATGACTTTATTAATGAGTGATTTGAGTCATTGCAGAGATGTATGGATGCAGTCCTCTAAGCACATGATGGAGTCAGACACAATATTCATTCTGTTTCCACTGCAGCATGACTTTATATTCTATACTGGACATTATTTCTGTTCAGTGACAAGACTTTTGTCTAAGCAAAGTCAGACCTTACTGTCCTTTCATTTTGGTAAAATAAGCGTAATCTAGAGGCCTTTGCCTTTCATATAAATCACTTCTGATACCAAATGATCAACTAGAAGTCAAGTTATTATTTGTTGTTCCTAAAACTTGGATAGGCGACAAGACTTTTGTCAGGTTGTGTACTCTCAGAAAAAAAAAGGTACAAAAGTTGTCACTGAGGCAGTACCTTTTCAAAAGGTTCATGTTTTAAGCATCATACCAATATGCACCTTTTAGGTACAGCCTGAGTGACAGAATTGTACCTTTAATTCTGACAGTGTATATGTGTGAGAGGGAAATCTTTCATTTCTTTTTTCATCTTGGATGCCTGTAAACCTATTGTAGGAGACCTCTAAAAAAACCTTGAAAATATCATAATAGGGACACTTAAAAACTCGTATTGTAGTATTTGACAGTGTTTACTCTGGTTTGTAAAAAAAAAAAAAAAAAAAGTCAACTTAACTCCAAACTTTTGAATGATAGTGTAGTTAAAAACACTATAAGAAAGAAAGAAACAAATATACAATCCCCGGCCACTTTATTAGGTACACCTGTCCAACTGCTCATTAACGCAAGGCAGCAACTCAACGCATTTAGGCATGTAGACATGGTCAAGACGATCTGCTGCAGTTCAAACCAAACATCACAATGGGGAAGAAAGGTCATTTGAGTGACTTTGAATGTGGCATGGTGTATGGTGCCAGACGGGCTGGTCTGAGTATTTCAGAAACTGCTGATCTACTGGAATTTTCATGCACAACCATCTCTAGGGTTTACAGAGAATGGCCTGAAAAAGAGAAAATATCCAGTGAGCGGCAGTTCTGTGGGTGCAAATGCCTTGTTGATGCCAGAGATCAGAGGAGAATGGCCAGACTGGTTCCAGCTGATAGAAAGGCAACAGTAACTCAAATAACCACTCATTACAACTGAGGTCTGCAGAAGAGCATCTCTGAATACACACTTCCAACCTTGAAGCGGATGGGCTACAGCAGCAGAAGACCACACCGGGTACTAGTAAGGTGTACCTTATAAAATGGTTGGTAAGGGTATATATATATATATATATATATATATATATATATATATATATATATATATATATATATATATATATATATATATATATATAACATTAGAACAATTGCTTTGACACACACAAAAAAAGTCAAATACCAAAAAAGGAAAGCAATTCAACTTTTGATTTTCTAGCTGAGCCAGAAAACCAAACGAACGAAACATATTTAAGGCTTATACAGTCTTGTCATTTGTAAAGCCCAACATTTATAAGTCAAAGCAGTGATGAGACCTGCACGCCACAGTCTTGCTCCATTTGCTGCCGCTGTTTATTTAACGTGGTGACGTACTAAAACGAAGCACTGGATTCAGTCAGTTTCACTGCTATTTTTTTTGTGTGCCCGCCATCTCATTTATCACCAGTAAAACGAGTCTCCCATCACAAAGCAGCCAGAGAACTGATCATTCATTTTACTAAATACCGCTGGTATCAAATTCCTCAGCCTTAACCCAAGATAAACTTGGTGTTGGGTTCTTACCCTTCATATTTCACACTGTCAACTATGCTTGTGCTGAGCCACGGACACTGGTGTCAGTCAGCCTGGTAAGTGTTCCTGAGGTCTGCGTATTACCATCAGTCTGTCCGGCTCCTTTAAACAGCGTTCCCAAACCTCCAGCTCCTTTGGCGCTGCGCCGAGTGCTGCTCCTGCTGAACTCATCCACATCAGCCCTACAGCAGGAGAACGTGGACAGAATGCCTTGTCTGAAGCGCTTGTTCATAAAGCAGTAAACTATGGGGTTGACGCAGGCGGAGGTGTAGGACAGCAGGTGGATGAAGGATATTGGCGCTCCTGACAGGAGACGGTCTGCTGAACGTCTGTCGAAAGCTCGCCAGGCGTTAACCACGAAGACGGGCGTCCAGCAGAGAAAGAACAGCCCCACGATTACCAGTAGCATGCGAATGACCCGCTTCTTGGCCATGAGGTTTGCTGTGGGGCTGTTGCTGCAAACTCTTCTCAGTTTGGACTTGGGGTGGCTGGGCATCACCGGCTCGCTGCGCTTCTTCTTGGATGGTTGGAAGTAGCAGCCATCACTGTCACCGTTTTTCAGACTGGAAGTGCCGTATTCTTTCTCTATTGAGTAAAAACGTGGATAAAACTGTGTTTTTATTGCTCAAAACAGAGCTGAGGGTTTGTAACCCAAAAGCAGATTTTCTACCATCTCTGACATTGACCTACAGTTGTAATAGTTTGCGTTTAGCCATTTCTGGTCTGGTTGTGAAGCAGCTATTTCAACCAATAGTTGTTTTTTTTATTCTGTTGAACCAGCCTGAGGTGTGTTTCCGAAAACCATCTAAAACTAAAGCCGCATTTCCACTGCACACGACATTCGTAAATGACTGTCGGAATATGCCCCCTTGTGGCAGTCGCACAGAATTTTCAGTTTTGTTGTGCTGATTCTGACGCCCCATTCACACGGGGCTTCAGCGTCAATGCTTGACAGAGGGCGTGTCTGAAGTTGGGGCTGACGCGATCGTCATAGCAGCGTCAGCCAATGAAATTAGTCTGCAATAGGCCACTCTCAGATCGCTGTATTTGCATACAGCGATCTGATTGGCTGACGCTTCCATCGGCGCTTGAAAAGTTGAGCAAGTCCCAACTTCTGCAGCAAGCAACGCCTCTGAAGCGGCGCAGACGGATTCACAATGCAGTTCGGCAACGCCTGACGTCACCCATTCAAAGTGAATAGGAAGCGTTGAAGCTGACGCACCGTGTGAATGGGGCGTCACGGTGTCCGAAATAAAAATGTGCAAAAGCAAGAGCCTTTATTCTGTGTCCGTTCACCATGGTTGAATGAATGAATACTAGAAACTCAGACAGCTAAAAAGTTTGGAGGGAACGTGGAGACAACATAACAAAAATTATATTTTTTATTACTCATTTATGAATAGAAATGTTTTTTTTTTTTATAAATAGACTTTTCTCTGATTCAAAAAATAACTCATCTCGTGCGCACGGACCTGCTTGGACAGCACTCGAATACATCACATCCGGTCGACTGGTCGCGTACGGTCTAGTCGCAGAAGTTCAAATATTTCAACGTATCCGCAGATCAAATCAGATCTGAATTTTCCACATACAGAGATGATCAAAACTCCACGCAGCTCCCAGACTACTCTCCATTGGAAATGAATGACTTCCAGTCTGTCGCTTGTCGTTTGTCATGTGTAGTGGAAAAGCAGCTAGCTTAAGGTCGTAAGTTCCGTTGTTACAAACATAGTTTGTTGATTTGGTGTTTCCCAAATCTATCATTCCAACGAACATTCACAAACTGCGTCGCAAACTTGTACGCTTGCAACTACACCTCTAGAGCTGTAGTTAGAAGCAGAGTTCCTGGCTGTGTTTTTTCCCCTGTTATCCCCCCTATGCCCTATTCGTTTAGAACATTCCAACGTTCCAAAATTTTTACTTGGACTGATTTAAAAATATATATATTGAAGTCATCTCTCTTAGGCGTAATTTGCTTTCCAAGTATTTTCACACTTCAGTTTTAGCGATCTTCATATTGACAATTGCGCTCCCTTCGTAGTGCACTTTGAAAACATTTTTGCCATTTTGAACACAGCCGTGGCTCACGATGAAAGCTATACAGTAGGTGACCTATTAGTTAAAAGCAGTATATACCTTTCGTCTCTAAAACTTATAAAACAAAATATACAGGATACGTTAAAGGTTTTAACTTATAGTAGGTTATTTATTAAGAAATGTATACAGTACGACATGGGCCTTGTGGTTAGAACATTACTGCAATGGTTTCAATGTGTAAAATTGTAAAAATAGACAATAATAAATAAACAATAATAATAATTATGTATGATTTTTAAAATTTCTTAATAGCCTACTGTAAAATACAACCATTAATGATTTATATGATTCATATATGAGATCAGAATACTCTAGCTAAGTGGTTTTATGTTTTAGAATAGAATATGTAATGTTCTCAATGATATTTGTAAAGGAAATGTAGGTCCTATAATGCGTGTGCGTGTAAAACAATATAATTTACACAAAATGTATATATTTTTTTTTCTCTAAAGAAGTTGTTACCACCCCGTTTAGAGCGTCATTATGGACAATTTAAGCTATATCTAACGTGGTTCAAATGATGGATCTGCGACAGAGCAGCTACGGGTTTTGGGAAACACTTCTCACTACATCGTTCTTTTTCCAAATTATGCATCGTACTATGATAGTTCAGCTGTGATTTATGTCATTGTTTGGGAAACGCAGCCCTGGTTGTGGAGTAGCTATTTCAACCAATTGTTGTTGTTTTTTATTTTGTTGAACCATCCTGGGGTGCATTTCCCAAAACCATCGTTAACCAACTAAGGTTGCAAGTTCCGTCGTTACAAAGATAGTTTGTTGATTTGTTGTTTCCCAAATCTATCGCTCCAACGAACATTCGCAAACTGCGTTGCAAACTTAAACACTGTAGTTAGAAACATAGTTCCTGGCTGTGTTCTATTTCCACTTATCCCCCCTATGCCCTATTCATTTAGAACATTCTAACATTCAAAGTTAAAATAAAAAAGCATAAGGGTCATCTCTCTCAGGTGTAATTTGCTTTCAAAGTATTTTTACAGTTCAGGTTTAGCGATCTTCATGTTTAAAATTGCGCTCTCTTCACAGTGCACTGAAAAATTTGATGTCATTTTGAACACAGCCTCATGACGAAAGCTATAGGCGAGCTATTATTTAAAAGCGGAATTTATGTTACGTCTCTAAAGCTTGTGAAAACAAAAAACAAAGCATACCTTAATGCTTTTAATTTATAGTAGGTTATTTATTAAGTATCTGTACTGTATATGACATGGGCCTGCTGGTTAGAGCATATCTGCAGTGGTTTGCACGTGATCAAATTGTAAAAGTAGACTTTTCAAAAAATAAATAAACAATATCCTACTTAATAATCATCATCATCATCATCGTCATTAATATTATTATTAAAATATGACTTTTTTTCATTTTCTAATAAATAATAAATATTAAATTTAATTTCTTAATAAATAGCCTCATTATTTATTAATTTATTTATATGATTTATATATGATATTAGAATAGTGTTAGCTTTTGTAAGTGATTTTATGTTTTAGAATAGAATATGTAACGTTCAACTTCTCAATAATATTAGTAAAGCAAACATTGGTCCTATATGTGCAGTTTACATATATTTCAATTAATATGGAAAACGAGTGCATGTTTTTACCAAAACTAATGTTGGATTTTATTTTAAATGTGTGTGCGTGTAAAACAATTTAATTTGCACAAAGAAATTATGGGGTTCTTCTCTAAAGAAGTTACTCCACCCGCATTATTATGGGCGTTTTACGCTATAACTAACGTGGTTCAAATGATGGATCGGCGACAGAGAAACTAAGGGTTTTTTGTTCTTTTCCAAAACAATGCATCGTACTATGATAGGTCAGCCGCGAGTTACTTCGTTGTTTGGGAAACGCACCCCTGGTCCTTTCCAAAAACCATTGTTAGCCAACTAAGGTTGCAAGTTCCGTCGTTACAAACATAGTTAGTTGATTTGGTGTTTCACAAATCCATCATTCCAACAAACATCTGCAAACTGCATCGCAAACTTGTACGCTTGCAACTACACCTCCAGAGCTGTAGTTAGAAGCAGAGTTCCTGGTTGTGTTCTATTCCCAGTTATCTCCCTGTGCCCTATTCCTTTTCCAACGTTGAAACTTTGAATGATTGAAATGTTTTTAATTTATGGTAGGTTATTTATTAAGAAATGTAGCCTACTGACATGAGCCTGTTGGTTAAAACATTTTTGCAGGGGTTTGAATGTGTTAAATTGTAAAAGACTTTTACAATAAATAAAACAAAATAAAAAAATAATAAAAAAATGAATAATCAATAATAATAAACATTTATAATAATAATAAACATTATTAAGTAGGATTTAATTTTTTTAAATAAAAAATAGCCTAGTATAAGTTACAACCATTAACGTTTTATATGATTTATACAGTTGAAGTCAGAATTATTAGCCTCCCTGAATTATTAGCCCCCTGTTTATTTTTTTCCCCAATTTCTGTTTAACAGAGAAAAGATTTTTTCAACACATTTCTAATCATAATAGTTTTAATAAGTCATTTCTAATAACTAATTTATTTTATCTTTGCCATGATGACAGTAAATAATATTTTACTAGATATTTTCAAGACACTTCTATACAGCTTAAAGTGACATTTAAAGGCTTAACTAGGTTAACTGGGCAGGTTAGGGTAATTAGGCAAGTTACTGTATATTGATGGATGTTAAACATCATTTGTGAAATATTTTTAAAAAAAATAAAAAAAAATTCAAATGGGGCTAATAATTCTGACTTCAACTGTATTTGAGATTAAAACTAACTAACGTGGTTCAAACGATGGATCTGTGACAGAAAAACTATGTTTTTGGGAAACACTTCTCACTACATCAATCTTTCCCAAACGATGCATCGTACTATGACAGTTCAGCCGCGAGTTATGTTGTTGTTTTGGGAAACACACTCCTGATCTCATTAGGAAATGTAACTATTTCACTTTTAGTCAGTTTACTAAACAACACTCCTACACCCAACTGTCATTGAGGGATACTAAATTGTACGAATGAGATTGTACAAATTCATATGAATTAGCCACTAAATCAAAAAGTTAGGAATTACAGTATATGATTTATAATTACAATATATTAAATCTATTTGAAACAGCTCTACAGTATTTACAGAATAATTCCACAAATGAAATAGTAAGTTCATAAAGTCCTTGATATTTTTTTCCTCATACCTCTGTTTGACTTCCTGTTAGCCATTTCAAATCTGATTCCCCTGTAGAGTTCGAGTGAGGTGAGGCCATAAGCTGTCATCATTATGATCCCAGGCACAAGAAAGAGTGTCAGCAACAGGAAAATATACCTTCAACAATAAATGTAAAGAGTCAGTCGCAAGATCAGACATGGGCTGACAGTAAAGACCTCTGTGCAGGATTTTGTGTATTTTTAGCTGAAAAGGTAACCTTGAAATGATAGTACACCCAAAACTGAAAATTCTGTCATTATTTACTCACCATTCACTCATCACAAACCTGTTTGAACTTCTTTCTACTTTTGAACACAAAAGAAGATATTTTAAAAAAAAATGACGGAAACTCTCATATTATTTGTTTTCTCATGGATGTCAGTGGTTACCAGTATCAAATATTCTTCAAAATATCTCCTTTTGTGTTTAACAGAAGAAAAAGAAACTCATAAAGGTTTGGAACCGATTGAGGGTGAGTAAATAATGAGTGCATTTTCCAGTTTGGGTGAACTATTCCTTTAAGACTGTTTAGATTTACAGCATAGTTTACCCAATCATTTTTTTTATATATATTATTATTATTATTTACTGTAACTTTTTTTCATAGGAATTACACAATAACACAACTTTTGCACAGATTTGCACAGTCTGAAGGAGTTTATTCTAAAAAAAGACAGAGCTACAATGCAGATTTCACAGATTTTAGACAGTCTTTTTTTATTGAAAATTGCAAAGTGAATGGCATGCGCAGGCTCATATTTTTAGCTTCAGACAATGAACATTTACTATTTAGAACACAAAATAGAACATACAGTATTGTATCTTTGGCTGGCAACAAGTGTGTGATGCCTGTTTAGATTTCAAAACGTTGTAGTAGTGCAATGGTGTGCAAACATTTTTGTCATGTTTTAAGGTGGAAACGCAGAATTTAATTTGGAACTTCATTTGAAAATTGACTATAACTTATTCATTCATTCATTTTCTTTTCGGCTTAGTCTCTTTATTAATCCGCCACAGCGGAATGAACCGTCAACTTATCCAGCACATGTTCTACACAGAGGATGCCCTTCCAGCTGCAACCCATCTCTGGGAAACATCCATACACCAGAGGTGTAAAGAGTACCTGAAAACCATACTTGAGTAAAAGTACAGATACCTTACTGTAGAAATTACTCCATTACAAGTTACAAGTCACCAATTCAAATAAGACTTGAGTAAAAGTATTAAAGTATCCGATTTTAAAAGAACTTAAGTATTTTACTCATACTGAATGTAATATATGGAATACTTTTGGCATTAATTTTGTTCCATAGTAATAAAACACAAACTCACAGCTAAATGCACTTGATGCAAAATGTATAATTTTAGTGATACATTTATTCACATTGCACAAAAAAAAAAAAAAAAAAGCTAAAATATAGTCATGTCGCAGTGGTTTTTGCCATATCAGTAACTGTATTCATTTTTGGTAACATTATACTTACAATACCATTGTAAAGTCAGACATAATTTGACTAAATTCACATTAAATAGACTCTTACCTCAATGTGTTTTTTTTAAATTTGAAGATAAATTCTTAAAAAGCACTTATTTTCGTGGTTCGTGGCAAACAAAGTAGACACTGCATCCTGTAAGAGCCATTCTGTATACCGGCAAATGAAAACATTTCTTTCAGATAAGGCCATGGATGATCATCAGTGCTGGCACTGCTTGATGTGCCGGCTTCAGCTTCATCACTGGCTGCAGCCATGTCGCTAATTAAACACCTGGTATTAGGCAAGCTGCTAATTCACATTTACGTGATTTAGCCCATAAATAGCATACAGTACCTTCAGCACCCTGCAGATGGCGATATCGTCCATCCGCCCAACAAATTAGCCGTGGTTGATAAAGATGCCGACTTGTCGCGCACAATCACAATGTAATGAGTAACAGTAAGCGTCCGTTCAAATGTAGTGGAGTAAAAAGTACATATATTCAAAAACGTAGTCAAGTAGAGAGTAAACGTTGCTTATATTTTTGATACTCAGTACAAGTACAAAGTAGCCAAAAAAATACTTAAGTAAAGTAACGAAGTCCATTTACTCAAGTACTTTACACCACTGCCATACACACTCATTTACACTCATACACTACGGACAATTCAGCCTACCCAATTCACCTGTACTGCATGTCTTTGGACTGTGGGGGAAACCGGAGCACCGGGAGGAAACCCACGCAAACGCGGGGAGAACATGCAAACTCCACACAGAAACGCCAAAAGACCCAGCTGAGGCTCGAACCAGTGACCTTCTTGCTGTGAGGCGACAGCATTATCTACTGTGCCACCGCGTCGCCCTATAACTTATTGTATTGTAAATATATATAGTGCTGGGCAAAACATTTATTTCGTGATTAATCACATCCAAAATAAAAGTTTGTTTTGACATATTAAATGTGCGTGTACTGTGCATATATGTTATGTATCCTCCTAGGGCTTAGTTGCCACATACGTGGACAGCACATCTACGCCCTTATGTCTTATGTCTTATATTTTGTTACAGACATACAGTGTCATCCTGCAACTGTTTTGCAGCATATGAAATGTCCCAAACCCTATTTTAACTGTCCAAAATGGGAAATGTTGTTTTTACTGATAGTCAAAACATGTTCAAAAGATATGTGTGTATGCGTTATTAATGCATTAAAAACAGTCAGGAAAAAAAACTGCTGTGTTCAAGGCAGAAATAAAGAGTTTTAAAACTTTTTGGGTTAAAACTGTAAATACCCCAACACATTCTATTACACAAAGGTGACTTTATTGTGTTTATGTAAATTCGGACCACGAGTCCACATATATGGACACTATTATTTTATTCTAATTAGGTTCCAATAAGCCCAAATAGCAAAGAGAAATAAAAAAATGCATGTAAAAAAAAAACAGCTTGGGCCTTAAGAGGGTATATATAAATATACACATGCATACATATATTTGAGAAAATGTTCATTTATATATAGATATAAAATATATATGTCATGATTCTGTGTTTTCCACTGTCATATGTTCCATGTGCTTGTGTTTGGTCATGTGATTCCTTTGTTCTGTTTTCCCGTCATTTTTTAGTATTCATTACTTTTACCTGTGTTCACACCCCTGTTTGTTGTTGGTAAATCATGTCTAGTCTTAATCGTTATTATAATTGTCATTCCGTTCTGTTGATTTGTGTTGGTTGTTCCTGTTCACCTGGAGATTTAGTAAATACATAAATATATAAGAAGATGTTTTATATAGGGTGATGCAGTGGCGCAGTAGGTAGTGCTGTCGCCTCACAGCAAGAAGGTCGCTGGTTCGAGTCTTGGCTGGGTCAGTTGGCATTTCTGTGTGGAGTTAGCATGTTCTCCCTGCGTTCGTCGTTTCCTCCGGGTGCTCCGGTTTCCCCCACAGTCCAAAGACATGCGGTACAGGTGAATTGGGGTAAGCTAAATTGTCCGTAGTAAATGAGTATGAATGAGTGTTTGGATGTTTCCCAGAGATGGGTTGCAGCTGGAAGGGCATCCACTGCGTAAAACATGTGCTGGATAAGTTGGCGGTTCATTCCGCTGTGGCGACCCCGGATTATTAAAGGGTACTAAGCCGAAAAGAAAATCAATGAATGAATGAATGAGTGAATGTTTTATATAATCTGTTTCCTGTGCGTTTGCAGACAGCTTGATTGACAATATGTATATGATACAAATTACAGTATATATAAATTTAAATATCTATGTAGCTAAATTGTTTTGTATAGTTTTGTTTCTCTCTCACACACACACACATATATATATATATATATATATATATATATATATATATATATATATATATATATGTGTGTGTGTGTGAGAGAGAAACAAAACTATACAAAACAATTCTGCTACATAGATATTTAAATGTATATATAATTTGTATCATCAATTTGTTTTATTTCGGCTAAAATAAAAGCAGTTTTTAATTTTTTATAAACCATTTTGAGGACAAAATTATTAGCCCCTTTAGGCTAATTTTTTTTTTTTTTCCCACCGTCTACAGAACAAACCATTGTTATACAATAACTTGCCTAATTACCCTAACCTGCCTAGTTTAAATGTCACTTTAAGTTGTATGGAAGTGTCTTGAAAAACATCTAGTAAAATATTATTTACTGTCATCATGGTAAAGATAAAATAAATCAGGTATTAGAAATGAGTTAATAAAACTATTATATTTAGAAATGTGTTGGGAAAATCTTCTCTCCGTTAAACAGAAATTGGGGAAAAAAACAATCAGGGGTGCTAATAATTCTGACTTCTACTGTATATACAGTATATATAGTATATATATCACACACATATATTATGTCAAAACAAACTTTTATTTTGGCAATTAATCTTTGTCTAACACATTAGTCTATTTGTGTAAATTATAATATTTCAATTTTATAACTAGACTGAGATAATAAAACAGCAACAAAAATAATATCAACTGAATGAAACAGTTTGGAATTAGTTTGAAAATAGTTTGCTGTTAATTGTAGACTAACAATGTAATATAATAGTGATGTGCAAGTCATAGTATACATATAGTTAACAATTGACATTTTAACTGAAATTTAAGAACATTAAGGGAGAAAATTGCTGTTTTATGTTTACTTTTTCCATCTGATGTACTGACAAACAAACTGAACTGCTATTATTGCTATTAAACCCCTAAATAATTGCTGTTTTTAAAAGAGTGTTCTACAGAAAATAGGTATGATGTTTGTTTACAACAAATGCAAAAAAAGAAGAATCTTATCAGCAAAGGCCATTCTCAGTAGCTTCACCCACCACTGCTTAGATGTTTTGCCTTTAGTACAAACAGTGTACAATATTACTTCTATTTACACTCTGTGTTACTATTATCTATCACTATTTACACTTATACTTACTGCAAACAGTATCTACCACTATTTACACAGTGTAAATAATTTATATTATCAGCTGCTGCTGAAAACATCACAGCATACAGGTCAGCAACAACGCATGGGTAAATGATGTCAGAACTTTGGTGTTTGGTCCCTCTTTTTTGATAAAAATACCAAAAATGAACTGAAATCTTACCAGGTCTGCATGACATCACTGGGCCAAACCAAGCGGCACATGTTGCCAGTGCTGTTGTTACTGCGCATGAAAGGCACAAGGGTGCTGCCTATGGGATAAGGCAGCATGAGCAGAAACGACACCACCCAGGTGGCAGAGATGACTTTTGCAGCGTGAGACTTGGTCTGCCAGGCGCGGGACTTCAACGGGTTGCAGATGGCACTGTAGCGCTCCAGAGAAATGGCCACGAGGTTCAATGTGGATACACTCACAGAAATACCTGTGTTTGAACAAACACTTCTCAGTTGCACATACAGAAATAAACTGTACAGTCTTAGAAGATATTATATAGACAGTTGAAGGCAAACTGTTAAAAAAAAAGTCTAATATCTCCAAAGTGATATTAAACGGAGCAAGGACATTCATTCATTCATTCATTCATTCATTTTCTTTTCGGCTTAGTCCCTTTATTAATCTGGGGTCGCCACAGCGGAATGAACTGCCAACTTATCCAGCATATGTTTAACGCAGCGGATGCCCTTCCAGCTGCAACCCATTTCTGGGAAACATCCATGCACACTCATACACTACGGACAATTTAGCTTACCCAATTCACCTGTACCGCATGTCTTTGGACTGTGGGGGAAACCGGAGCACCTGGAGAAAACCCACACGAACGCAGGGAGAACATGCTAACTCCACACAGAAATGCCAACTGACCCAGCCGAGGCTCGAACCAGCAACCTTCTTGCTGTGAGGTGACAACACTACCTACTGCGCCACTGCGTCGTCTGGAGCAAAGACATTTTTTTCTAAAAAGACAAAAACTCCTGCACAAATTTCAGGTCTTTACTGTCAGCCCATGTCTGATCTTGCGACTGACTCTTTGCATTTATTGTTGAAGGTATATTTTCCTGTTGCTGACACTCTTTCTTGTGCCTGGGATCATAATGATGACAGCTTATGGCCTCACCTCACTCGAACTCTACAGGGGAATCAGATTTGAAATGGCTAACAGGAAGTCAAACATGTTGGCGTGGATTTCCTTTAGGTGCTCTGGTTTCCCCCACAGTTCAAAAGACATGTGCTTTAGGTGAATTGAATAAACTAAATCGGCCATAGTGTATGTATGTGAAAGAGTGTAGGGGAGAGCGGGGCACAAAGGAACACTTTTTGGTTTTGGTCAAATAATGAACAAAGTAATAGTTAGACAAACCATAATTTTTTTACCAACAACACACAAGCTTCTCCTACAAATGAGCACCGGATTTATGATCGCCGGACCTATAGTTTCTGTGCAGTATTGCCAAAAATGCCAGGAGTAAAAATGTTACTATTTACCCCACCTGCGGGGCAAGTTGTAACAGACAGAGGGTTAGTTGTAACACATGCTTATAAAGGCAGATTTCACACAATTAATTTAAATTAAGTTTACTTTAAATAGTAGCTATATTTCCTCAGTACTTGGCTCATTTCTTTTTTGTTCTACATAGCACAGTATGTTTATTTATTTATTTTTGTTTATTGGATAAACACATTTGAGTCTATTTTTTATCCATTTATCCATTATTATACAAATGCATTTATTTGCATTATTAGCAATAAAATATATTTTTTTCTATTAAAACAATATTTTCTATTAAAAACATTTTTATTTAAAAAGTTCTCAACATTACACTCAAAATTCCAAAATTATTTTGTTGGTTTAATTGGTGTCCAACAGTGTGTAGATTAATTGTAACCCCGCTCTGTCATGTTTTCCTCAAAACTGGCTAGCAGTCACTGTGTGTTTTATAAATCTTTCAAATCATCTTTCTTTGGTTTCATCTTTTAGCCTAGAAGACGGTGATCACAACAATATAAGATTTTACGTTCATATTTTCACAGATTTTTTTTAAATAAAAAAATATCGACTGTAATAAAAAATACTTTTATGCTGCAAAAATGGTTTCTCCTGTGTTTCTCATCTAAATTTCGCTGAAATATTTCAATAACTGGCTGGAAGACGTCTGCCGACACTGTGGTGAAAACCTCGGAAGCATGCCATGATTAACCCTGAGCAAATACCTTAAAACTCTGTGTTACATTTAACCCCGCATTACTTTGTGCCCCGCGCTCCCCTTTATGGATGTTTCCCAGAGATGTGTTGCAGCTGGAAGGGCATCCGCTGTGTAGAACATGTGCTGGATAAGTTGTCGGTCATTCCGATTTATCCGACAAATAAATGAATGAATGAAAAGATCAATATTATTAGCCCTCTTACTATTAAATACAAATCACTGTTGTGCAATAACTTGCCTAATTAACCGAACTCTTCAAGTTTACCTAATTAAGCTATTAAATTGCACTTTAAGCTGAATACTATACTGAAAAAATAGACTTTAAACCAACCTTTAAAAAATTTAAATTTTTTCAGCTATTTATTTATTCATTTATTTATTTATTTTTATTTATTTTTTTTTCTCAAAGTATAATTTACCTTTGGTCAAAACATTAAAAAATTATTTAATCTAAAAATATTTATTGTGGTCAAGAAAAAAAATTACATTCACAATACTGTTTACTACAGAAACTATATATATATATAACTATAACTATATATAAGATCAAATGTAATGTGGCTTTGGACCAACCTAAAAAATACTGTAGTTTGTTACAGCTGAATGAATCACTTTCCCTAAAAAAAATCGTTGATTTAATTGAAACTGAAAAATGTCATTTAATATTAATCAAAATATTTATTCTGCATGAACATATTCTGCATATACATTGACTCGAATATAAAATATTAAAAAAATATTATAAATATGTTAAGCTGAACATTGCCAAATTTAATTTGTTTGTTTAAATTCAACCCGTATAAATTGTTTGCAACAATTGTGCAGACAATTTTCAGTGTATCTGCTGGAGATTTCAGTATAGCTAAAATTTCATGCATGGTAATCAGAATTGGAAATATATAAAAATAAAAACTGAAAGCACATTCTGTAAACAGTACCTTTTTGTCATGTGGTTGCATGATATGAAAACTGCTGGTTTAATGAAAACACAATTTGAGAAAAAACTAACATGTTTATGTTTACCTATAGGGGTTATTTGTTTTACTTTAAAGCTAATATAATAAAACAGGTTAAAACCAGAATCCATACTTTTACACTTAATCCAATATAAAAATGTACTTTGAATGAAAGACACAGTTTCAATTTTTTCAATGTATTATACTGTAAAATAACTAAATAAGTATTATATACTGTCATCATGGCAAAGACGAAGTAATTTACAGTAGTTAGGGTTAGAAATTAGTTATTCAAACTAATATACTGAAAAATGTGTTGAAAATAAATCATCTCCATTAAGCAGTACTTGTAAAATATTTTTAAAATAACAAAAAATGTACAGGAGGGCTAATCATTCTGACTTCAACTGTATGTGATTCTATAAACAACAGTAAACACGAAAATGAAAACAGACATGAAATCTTTATAACAAGCTAACTGTAAGCTCTGATAACAAAGGTACGAAGCGTTCCTAAAGTTAGCGGTTGTTGACGGTTTAACGCTTTGCATCTATTAAGACAGCAGCTCCAGATCACTCTGAATGTTGACATACCCATGCGGTAATAACAACAGTAAACGTAAATGAAGTCAGCTTTATCATGAGCAAGTATTACAGAAGAGCACGAAACAAACACATAAAACATCTTGAAGCATCAGACAGAGAGATATCACACAGTGGCTTCGTCTCATTACTTCATTGTTTACACTGAACGGTCGCAACATCTGGAAGTGTGCAACTAACTTGGCTTGCCGCACAAGATTCAACAAGTCGTAAATATGATTTCAAAATGGACGTGTCTTGCAATAAATGGCACATCTTAATAGTAAACTCTAGCTTCTACAACTGAGGCTTACAATATAATTCAATTAAATGCATTTTAGTGCTAATTAAATGAGGTCTGTGCTTTTAGTAATGATACCAATACAAAGAATGGGAATAAAAAAAGCTGGAAGCTAGACGTATAACACTTACATTGCACTGGACTGAACTTTAACTGTGAAATCTGGACTGAAGTATTTTCAATTTACTAGAATTCTATCTGTTAAGCTGCTTTAACACAATCTACATTGTAAAAAGCATTCTGAATATTCTGTGTAGACATTCCTGTACAAAAAATTACCATGCTGTTATTTTCTGCCAAACTAACTATAGTATAGTTACAATCGCCTACACTGATGTACTTTTGTAGTCCATACCCATATCAATATTTAAAGGTGCAGTATGTAAGTTTGACACCCAGTGGTTGAACTAGGTATTGCAGTCCTGGATCAAAATAGACGCAAACGCGGGATGCCAGATTGAGTACAGGAGCGAGTGATTTAAAACTGTGTTCTAAATAAAAGCAACGACACGCAACAGAGGGAATATTTTTCATATTAAAAGTAGTTTTGGTTCTAACCAACACCTCGAATTGATATATATGAAATGGCTTCTATTTCTCACAGCTCAACATGTGAAACCTATGACAGTGATCACCTCAGGTAAATCTTGTGTGCTTTATTCAATGCTAAATGCTAACAATGTGAGTTTGAATAGATTCTAAACCTTATCGTTTCGTGAGTGAGTGCTTATTCTGTGCTTCTGAATGGCTGTATTTACATTTCTGCCGTGTTTCGTCTGGTGCAAACAGCCAAACTGCTCATTACTGTGTATCTCGTCACAAAGCATGTTATTAGGACACAGGGTTACAATGTAACCTGCTTACCTAATGTTTACATTCACAATATTTATATTATTTGCTAATTAATAACCTCATGTGGAACTGAATCTGTCTCATTTCGATGTCTGATACTGTCCATTTTGCTCACGGACGCATGCTTTCAGAGCCTTTCTGAATGAATGAATGAATGAATGAATGAATGAATGAATGAATGAAATACGCTGTTTTCCAACAAGGCAACCCGGAGTGCTGAAATGTAATTGGCTAAACTGGCATTGTCCAGGTTGAATTTACCTAAACAAAGACAGCGTTCCGGCACGGAAAAACCATTTTCAAAGCAGAATATCTGACTTCAGCATTGTTTTTCAGTTAAACAAGTATGTTCACTTGGGATGTTTCTTAAATATCTGCACACATATTATGGGATTTTTATGCTTTAGAAGAGTCAAAAACTTACATACAGCACCTTTAAGTATAAGAGACCAATTCAAGAGCTGTTTTCAGTTTCCTGATTTGTCATGTTTTGAGTAAAATGTTAATGTGTGTGTTTTATTTTATAAACTACTGATAATGTGTTATTGTTGGTGTGTTATTTCAGATAATCAAAGAAGAATATTAAAATTTACAGTATTTATTTGCAGAAAATGACAATGAAGTCAATAAAATGTTTTCTATTTTCAAACTGTGTATGTTGGGGGAAAACTATATTAAATGTCATAAGTAGGCGTCACGGTGGTGCAGTGGGTAGCTCGATTGCCTCACAGCAAGAAGGTAGCTGTTTCTAGCCTTGGCTGTGTCAGTTGGCATTTCTGTGTGGAGTTTGCATGTTCTCCCCGTGTTGGTGTGGGTTTCCTCCGGGTGCTCCGGTTTCCCCCACAAATCCAAAGACATGCGCTATAGGTGAATTGATTAACTAAATTGTCCGTAGTGTATGTGTGTGAA
This sequence comes from Danio kyathit, assembly GCA_903798195.1. NCBI lineage: Eukaryota > Metazoa > Chordata > Actinopteri > Cypriniformes > Danionidae > Danio > Danio kyathit. Next base: position 65,834,064 of record LR812525.1, read on the forward strand.
TGTAAGAGTGTATGGATGTTTCCCAGTACTGGGTAGCAGCTGGAAGGGCATTCGCTGTGTAAAACATATGCTGGATAAGTTGGCGGTTCATTACGCTGTGGTGACCACTGAATAATAAAGGGACTAAGCCGAAAAGAAAATGAATGAATGAATGAATGTCATAAGTAATCAGTAACACTTTATATTAAAGTGTCATTGTTACATTGCACATACTATTATTAGTAGTCATACAAAATCAATTAGGAATAATTATTGATATTAACCCTCAGCATTAACACTACAGTAACAAGTTAATTGATATTATTTACTAAAATGTACAAAAAAACTATAAAATGGCAAAAAGTTTGACCAAATAGTACATTGTAAAAATGTGTAATATTTACAGTATAATTAGGCTAAACAGCTTATTATATTATTTTATGAACTGTGTAAACTAAATTGGCCATAGTGAATGAGTGTGTGTATGTGCGTGTTTGTGTGTAAATGAGAGAGTGTATGTGTCAAAGTGCTGAGTTGTGGCTGGAAGGGCATCCGCCTCATAAAACCTATGACAGAGTAATAGGATGTTCGTTTAGCTGTGGTGACCCCTGATAAATCAGATACTAAGCCGAAGCATAGTGAACCTATTATTGTATTTAACCACATTTCTCAGTATGTCGTAATTATATATATATATATATTTATTAATTCATTTTCTTTTCGGCTTAGTCCCTTTATTAATCTGGGGTCGCCACAGTGGAATGAACTGCCAACTTATCCAGCACCTGTTTTACGCAACGGATGCCCTTCCGGCCGCAACCCATTTCTGGAAAACATCCACACACACTCATTCACAGTCATACACTACAGACAATTTAGCCTACCCAATTCGCCTGTATCGCATGTCTTTGGACTGTGGAGGAAAACCAGAGCACCCGGAGGAAACCCACGCGAACGCAGGGAGAACATGCAAACTCAGCAAGAAGGTCGCTGGTTCGAGCCCTGGCTGGGTCATTTGGCATTTCTGTATGCGTTTGCATGTTATCCCCATGCTGGCATGGGTTTCCTCCGGGTGCTCTGGTTTCCCCCACAGTCCAAAGACATGCAGTAGAGGTGAATTTCATGAACTAAATTGGCCGTAGTGTATGAGTGTGTGTGAATGCAAGAGTGTATGGGTGTTTCCCAGTGTTGGGTTGTATCTGGAAGGGCATTCGCTGTGTAAAGCATGTGCTGGATAAGTTGGCAGTTCATTCCTCTGTGGGGACCACTGAATAATAAAGGTACTAAGCTGAAAAGAAAGTGAATGTCTTTGAACTGTGGGGGAAACCCATAGTTTTATATATGATATATATTGTATAATATATCAATTCAAATCATATTTTGTAGCTTAATATGTTCAATAATCTGCTGCAATTTAATCTTCACATTTGTTTGTTAATTGTTAATTTGTTATTTTTACTAGTAAAACTTTAGCCACTTCTTTGGTAGGCATTTACTGTCATCCGCCAAATAAAACCTATGACTTAGTAATTGGTGGTCCGTTTTGCTGTGGTGACCCCTGATAAATCAGATACTAAGCCAAAGCATAGTGAACCTATTATACACTGCAAAAAATGTTCTTCTTACTTAGATTTTTTTGTTTGGTTTCTAGTCCAAATATCTAAATATTCTTAAATCAAGAAGCATTTTCTAGACAAGCAAAACATATTGTCTTGCTTTAAGAATTAATATTTATTTTGAATTAATATATATTATGTTGCTTGTTTTTAGGAAAAACTCAATTAGTTTTGACATATTTATTCTTAAAGCAAGACAATATGTTTTGCTTGTCTAGAAAATGCTTCTTAATTCTAGAATTTTAGATATTTGGATTAGAAACAAGATAAAAAAGTCTAAGTAAGAAAAGCATTTTTGCAGTGTAGTATTTTACCACATTTCTCAGTAAATCTGTTTAAAAAAAAAAAAAAAAAAAAAAAAAAAAAAAATATATATATATATATATATATATATATATATATATATATATATATATATATATATATATATATATATATATACAGTTGAAGTCAGAATGATTAGGCCCCTTCTTTCAGGGAAATTTTCACAGTATGTCTGATAATGTTTTTTCTTCTGAAGAAAGTCTTATTTTTTATTTTATTTTTGTTTTATTTCAGCTGGAATATAAGCAGTTTTTAATTTTTTAAAAGCCATTTTAGGGAAAAAATAATTAGCCCCTTTAAGTTAATTTTTTTTTCGATAGTCTACAGAACTAACCATGGTTATACAATAACTTGCCCAATTACCCTAACCTGCCTAGTTAACCTAATTAACCTAGTTAAACCTTTAAATGTCACTTTAAGCTGTATAGAAGTGTCTTGAAAAATATCTAGTCAAATATTATTTACTGTCATCATGGGAAAGATAAAATAAATTAGTTATTAGAAATGAGTTATTAAAACTATTATGTTTAGAAATGTGTTGAATAAATCTCTCAGTTAAACAGAAATTGGGGGAAAAAATAAACACGGGTGCTAATAATTCAGGGGGGCTAATAATTCTGACTTCAATTGTGTATATCTATCTATATTTATATATTTCAGAGGTTACCACAGCATAATGAACCTCCAACTGTTCCACCATATGTTTTACGCAGCGGATGCCCTTCCATCTGCAACCCAGTATTGGAAAACACCCACACACACTCATACAGTATGGACAATTAAGTTTATTCAATTCACCTGTACCTTTATATATAGATATACATATATTTTTACAGTCAAAATCAATCAAATCAAATTGTATTGTGAAGCTTGATTTAAGATGTGATTTATTTGTTAAACAATCTGCTGCAATTTAATCTTCACAACCGTTGGTTAACCATTTATTTGTTATTTTTACTTAAATAACACTTTAGCCACTTTTTAGGTAGGCATTTGCTGTCACTGATATCAAACCGAAACCATTTCTAAAAAATCAGTATACTATTTGAAGAATAAAAATAACAACTAATAACAGGCATCTTGAACTATCCAGAAATTATGCTATCAATGGTATTTTGTATTATTATTTATACTGTAAAAAAATCTGGGTTCCATACGATTCCTTCACGTTGTCCCAACACAAAATCAATTAAGTTAACTTAAGTGTTGTTGTTTTTTTACAAATGTAAGTGGATTCAACATAAAACAATTAGGTTGTTCCAAAAACAACTTAGGATTTTTTTTTTTGTTTCAACTCAAAATAAGTTTGAACAAGTAGCAAAAGTAATTTTTTGAGTGTTGTATTATTATTTGAGGATGAACGATTTTCATTTCAGAACTATTGTCATTTTTAGACACCAGTTGTTAAAATAAAATATTTAGAACTAAACCTTTACCTATATTTAACTAAAATGACCTACAATATTTGAATGAAGAAACGGCAAATACTTGTATAGTTGTGAACTACTATACACTGTAAAAACATTTTTCCACACAATCGGACAACATGAATGAATAACTTATTAACTTATTAACTTATTATTTTTTACAAATTTAAGTGGATTGAACATAAAACACTTAAGTTGATCCAAAAAAAAACTCTAGCATTGTGTTGTTTTAGCTCATTTTAAATTAGTAGTTTGCACAAGCAGCAAACGTCATTGTTTTGAGTGTAAGTTTAAACGGACTCACCCATGAAGTATGTGGCCACCTTGCACATGCCGCTGCCGAAGATGAAGTCCTTCATGAGGTTTGGGATGAGGGTAAAGGGCATACAGAAAACGCAGAGCATCAGGTCACTGACGGCCAGAGACAGCAGGAACAGATTAGTGACCGTCCGCATGCGCCGGTTCCGCAGCAGAACCGCGATGATGAGGCTGTTCCCGAGGAAGCTCAGGATGAAGATCAGCACATACAGCACGATCCGCACCGTCTGGTTCATATCTGACACACGACACAGTCAATATTTAATAATACACAAGTTATAACAAGCAAACTGTCTTATTTGCACAAACTAATGCGCAACAAGATCAAACTTGTCTTAACTCACGCAGAGCCATGTAGACTTCAACACAAATAAAAAGTCTAAAATGAGCTTCTCTACTAAAGACAAACAAACAAACAAACAAACAAACAAACAAACCATTTTAAATATCCTATAGTAAAATGCTAAAATTTTAAAATGTCTCACCTTTTGGTTCAGACGGGCTGGGGGTGCTCTCGTTTTTGCACTCCGACAAATTCCCGATTCCAAGTCCGCATAATATTTTATAAATATCAGTGGAATTAATGAGCATATCTTGAATTGTAAATGTCTCCATGTCTGTTTGTTGGTTCTGATGACTTCTCACTTTGCTTCGCAGTTAATATATACCTATCCAAATGAATGTATCTGCATCTCTTGCAGGTAAAAGAATAGCAACTCTTGAGCCATAATGCCACAATGCTGAGCTGAGCTGTATATTAAAACACATTAATTTTAAGTCATAATTAATATAGTCAAGATAAAAACGTAGAAGTTTTGAGATGTAACAAGGAAAAAAAACATCAAATAAAAATGGATACGTTAAAAGTAGCCTACATCCAGTATGAATATCGCCAGCTGTTCCTGCTCACGAGTTGTGATGTGAAGTAATGCAGTTGATCATTTCTGCCTTCAACAGAACCGCAGACTCCGCCTTCACTTTCTCAGATACCTTCTCTGAATATGGCACACCCCTGACATTTTGTAGACCATTAGTTTTTTTTTTTTTTTTTTTTTGTAAAACTGTTGTTTAATAAAATAACATAGACTACTAATAGAAAGAGCACATTTGATTATTGTCAATTGCACAACTTTTAAAATAATATTTACCTTATTATTTTTGTGATACATTGTGTTAATTTTTACAAAAAAAAAAGGAAAAAAAGAAAGAAAAAGATATAAGTACGCTATGTGATATAATTTCTTAAAAAAATAGAGCCGTACACTCACCGGCCACATTATTAGGTTGGACCCCCTTTTGCATTCAGAACTGCCTTAATCCTTCGTGGCAGAGATTCAACAAGGTACTGGAAATATTCCTCAGAGAAATCTCCCATCCTACCACATCCCAAAGGTGCTCTATTGGATTGAGCTCTGGTGACTGTGGAGGCCATTTGAGTACAACTCATTGTCATGTTTAGGAAACCAGTCTGAGATGATTCGCGCTTTATGACATGGCGTGTTATCCTGCTGGAAATAGCCATCAGAAGATGGGCACACTGTGGTCATAAAGGGATGGACATGGTCAGCAACAATACTCAGGTAGGCTGTGGCGATTACACAATGCTCAATTGGTACTAATGGGCCTGTGCCAAGAAAATATCCCCCACAACATTACACCACTAGCCTGAACCGCTGATACAAGGCATGATGGGTCCATGTTTTCATGTTGTTGATGCCAAATTCTGACTCTACCATCCGAATGTCACAGCAGAAATGGAGACTCATCAGATCAGGCAACTTTTCTCCAATCTTCTATTGTCCAGTTTTGGTGAGCCTGTGTGAATTGTAGCCTCAGTTTCCTGTTCTTAGCTGACAGGAGTAACCTGGTGTGGTCTTCTGCTGCTGTAGCCCATCCGTCTCAAGTTTGGACATGTTGTATATTCAGAGATGCTCTTCTGCAGACCTCGGTTGTAACGAGTGGTTATTTGAGTTACTGTTGCCTTTCTAGCAGTTGGAACCAGTCTGGCCATTCTTCGCTGACTTCTGGCATCAACAAGGCATTTGCGCCCACAGAACTGCCAGTCACTGGATATTTTCTCTTTTTCTGACCATTCTCTGTAAACCCTAAAGATGGTTGTATGTGAAAATCCCAGTAGATCAGCAGTTTCTGAAATACTCACACCAGCCTGTCTGGCACCAACAACCATGTCACGTTCAAAGTCACTTAAATCACCTTTCTTCCCCATTCTGATGCTCGCTTTGAACTGCACAGATCCTCTTGACCATGTCTACATGCCTAAATGCATTAATAGGCATTTGGTTGGGCATAATGGTTAATGGGCAGTTGGCCAGGTGTACCTATTAAAGTGGGCGGTTTCTTTCTTTCTTTCTTTCTTTCTTTCTTTCTTTCTTTCTTTCTTTCTTTCTTTCTTTCCTTCTTTTCTTTCTTTCCTTTCTTTCTTTTTTCTTTCTTTCTTCTTTCTTTCTTTCTTTCTTTACTTTCTTTCTTTTCTTTCTTTCTCTTTCTTACTTTCTTCTTCTTTCTTTTCTCTTTTCTTCTTCTATCTTTCTTTCTTTCTTTCTTTCTCTTTCTTTCTTGTTCTTCCTCTTCTTTTCTTTCTTTCTTTTCTTTCTTCTTCTCTTCGTTCTTATCTTTCTTTCTTCTTTCCTTTTCTTTCTCTGATCCTTCTTTCTTCCTTTCTTTCTCTTCTTTCTTTCT